>CAMZMU010000079.1:170013-770013 GCA_947311845.1 Poa pratensis
GGATCTCCATGTCTCACCCCCGTGAGTGGTAAAATATGGCCCTAGCTCATTATTGACCTTAACACAAACTTTACCATCCACCATAACGCTTAAGGTCATGTCAATAACTTGATCAGAGAAGCCTATCAACTTCATAATCTCACACGGGAAGTTCCAATTAATATTGTCATATGCTTTCTCAAAGTCTACCTTAACAAGAATCCCTAGCTCTTTTTTCCTAGGTAAATCATGAAGCGCTTCATGTAGAATCAGAACTCCTTCCATTATATACCTCCCTTTAATAAAGGCAATTTGAGTTTGATTGATAATGATTAAGCTACTTGCCCCATTCTATTGTTAATTCCTTTGGTCAGCAGTTTAAACTAGAGTTGAGTAGACATATAGGCCTAAACGGCTGAATGGTGTCGGCTCTAGGTTTTTTGGAACCGAAGAAATAACTCCATAATTTTATCTTTTCACATCAAGTTTTCAATTGTAGAAATCATCAAAAAGTTTTTTAATCGACATCTTAACAACGTCACAGAATCTCTGATAGAATTCAATGGGGAAGCCATCAGGCCCGGGAGCCTTGTTGTGAACGACAGAAAAAACTAGTTTCTTAATCTCCTCCATTGAGAATTTAGACACAGAGAGATCATATATGTCGATTAAAAAACTTAGTGAATTAACAGTAGAATGGCCAAAAAGCCTATTTGGGCCGGCCCATCTGTTCGTTGACCAGCAAAGGAGTCTTCGGGGGTAAGAGAAGAGAAGAGAAGAGGATGTCGCCGGCGGCGTGGGCGAGGAGGGCGCTGCTGCTCGCCGCCGGCCGCCGAAGATCCGCCACTACCTCCCAGGATATTCTCTACCGCCGGTGAGTAACCGTATCCCGGCCGATACAAGGGTCACCTCCAATCAGGCTCAGGGACTTTCTGTTGCTTGCAGGTCCTACTCGGCGGGCGATAGTGGGCGGAAGAAGAAGAGGGTGGTGGCCATCGCGGTCATCAGCGTCGCCGGCGGAGTGGCCCTCAGCGGAATCAACGACCTCGCCATCTTCCATGGTGCCACCAGGTCTGCTCCCACCAACTGCATACATACACACACACACAGAGACAGTTAAGCTGCTTAGTTACTCATGTCATGATGCAAACATAGACTAGTGTAGATAGACCTACTGATGCAACTTACAGCTACTAGTACATTCAACATTCAAGGCAGGGAATGAGTCTGCTGCCAGGCTCACTTACTGATTATCATATTAATGCCCTTGTTTGTCTATCTGTCTGCCAAATTCTGTCCAAGGAATAAAAGCAAATTACTATCATCATGCAAATGTTTCATCCTGTCACAGCTTTCTTCTCATAAAACATATATTGCCCGTTAGTTTGCTCTTCTCTCACCATCCGACTTTCTTTGCTATGAGATGCGAATACTTCACATGAATACCTCATTTATAGGTTCATAGGTTACCCTAGACTCTGCTACCTTAATGCTACTAGTAATAGTAATGTTCTCGTATGTAGGTCTCCCTGCATACCTTTGGACCTTTTTCTCTGTTACAGTTTGTAGAAAACTGCAGCAACAGAGTATTGCTTTACTTATTCCCCTTTGTGATTCCTATGAGTTTGAGTAATTCCAGGAAGGCGATCCAGACGGCTACTGAGAACCGAGAGGTCGTAGAAGCCATCGGGGTGCCTATACTCAGAGGTCCATGGTACGACGCGTCTGTTGTTCTGGGCCATCGGCGCCGATCCGTGTCATGCACGTTCCCCGTCACCGGGCCACAGGGGTCGGGGCTGTTTCAGATCGAGGCCGTCCGGAATGGAGGTTAGTTACTAATAGTTGTTAGCCTCACAGTCGACCGCCTCTGCCCGTTTTACTAGGCTCTGTTCAGTACTTTCTATATATGCTGTCAAGCCCCTGATGTCTCAACTCTGAAGTAAGGCGGCTTATGTTATTGATGTGCAGGGGATGGCGTGCTTTCGTTCCTGCGGCACCAGGACTGGGAGATCCACGCCATGGATGCTCAACTGGAAGTAGCTTCAGATGCTGACGACCAACCGAAAAAGGTGACGGTGAATCTGGTGAGCAGCGGAGATCAGAGTAGTGGTGGGGAGTGTGAAGCAGAGAGATAAGCTGCTAGGCTCACATCACTTGGGAAACAAGGAAGAGTTTTGTGATGACAATAATTAATTAAGCATGACTTGTGTGTGATGCAATGTGCTAGTATATTCTTCTATATATAATTATATATGTACTAGTGAATCGTAAATGAATCTTGGAAGACACAATATTTTTTCAATGAAGCTGCAGTAACTGTCTATTCATAGCGCGTGGCGTGTACAGATAATACAATCTGCAGTTTTGAGAAGGGAAAGAAATAAACGTATTGTCTAGAATTAGGAGCATGCAGCTGGTGCTGGTTGTATTTGCAACCGGCCGTCTAGTTTGGGCATGGCATGCATCCATGGACTCCGGCAATGGGGATAGCTCGCCGGACGTACCATCCCCGTGCGTGCCTGGGATATTGGATTGGGTTGAATGCTTGGGCAAATTCTGTCTATCACATGCATGGTGTAGAATAGAATTTGCTCAAGCATCCGATCCTCTGGCCAGCTAGCTCCAATTCATCTTTTGATTCATACCAGTGAACAAGGATCAGATCGATGGGCATCCTGTGTTGCTTCCAGTCCGGCGCTGACAAGCTTCATGATGCTGCCGGTGCGCCAAATAAGAAGCCATCATCAGATCATGCTGCTAATCTGCGACGACGATATCAGGATGCGGGCAACCTGGCCACCCTCGTCGACGTCATGGTCGCTGAATCAGGTATACAATTTATCAAATCTAGCTATGATTTTCAAAGAATTGATGGGACAAACCGCCACCACGTTCGGTGATGCGTGACTCGAAGACGATGCATCGAGTTTATGTTTTTTTATTCTTTCTCTATTTTTTAGTAAGTCGGTTATGTGTGTCCCATAATGTCTCAGATTGCTACGGAAAGAGAGAGGGAGAGATCGGGTGTAATTCATTGGTATCATGCTCATAATAATATATTGCCGTTTATGGAAAACTGAATGACAATTGCCATGTATATGAATGCAGTGACGTACCAGCACAACCGTCGTGTGGCAGAGGAGATCCTTGGGATGAACAAGGAGGAGGCAGTGACGGCGCGGGCCTTCACTTACCACGATCTGTGGGAGGCCACCGGCGGGTTCAGAGTGGAGTCGATGCTGGGAGAAGGAGGGTTCGGCCCGGTGTACCATGGTCGGCTCAAGGAGCGGGAGGTGGCCGTGAAGCAGCTGGACCGCAACGGGGTGCAGGGAACACGTGAGTTCCTGGTGGAGGTGCTGATGCTCAGTCTTCTCCACCATGACAACCTGGTCACCCTGGTTGGTTACTGCGCCGATGCCGACCACCGCATGCTCGTCTATGACTACATGCCGCACGGCTGCCTCGAGGACCACCTCCTCGACCTCCCGACATCGGCCCCCGGGCTCGACTGGAACGCGCGCATGCGTGTTGCGCAGGGCGCCGCACGGGGGCTTGAGTACCTCCACGACACCTCCTGCCGCCCAGGCCCGCCCGTGATCTACCGTGACTTCAAGGCCTCCAACATCCTTCTTGACGCCGACTTCAATGCCCGTCTCTCTGACTTCGGCCTCGCCAAGGTGGGGCCTGTCGGGGACAAGACCCATGTCTCCACCAGGGTCATGGGCACACGTGGCTACTGCGCCCCGGAGTACGCGCTCACGGGAAAGCTCACACCCATGTCCGACGTCTACAGCTTCGGTGTCGTGCTCCTCGAGATCATCACCGGAAGGAGGGTGCTCGACGGGGCCAGGCCGCCCGGCGAGCAGAACCTCGTCACATGGGCCATGCCACGGTTCAAGAACAAGAGGAGGTTCAGGGAGATGGCTGACCCGCTCCTACGGGATGCCTACCCGATCAAGGGGCTCTATCAGGCCCTCGCCATAGCGGCCATGTGCCTCCAGGAGGATGCCACCATGCGACCCGCCATCACTGATGTCGTCACCGCCCTCGAATACCTTACCGGGCACCCTCCTCCCCGTCCATGTACTACTACTCGTGATGACGTCGCCGATACAGCAGACTAACTAAATTGTAATGCAAAATTTTGACATGGCAAAGTTTTGTGTAACATTATTATTAGTGTGAGAAGCATCTCTAAAATGTAGGTTGTTATTGCAGTCTCAAAGGAAAGGTTAGTGACCAAAAACTCACGCAAGAAGACAATTTTACTAACATCTTCCACTTTGTAAATATCTCCCCAAGAAGAATTAATTGTTTTAATTTCTGCAAACCCTTCAAAACGGAAACAAAATGGCAAATTCCGATTTCAACAGAACATCACAGGTTTCATTTTAGACAATCGTTTGTTGGGTTTGCATGAAGAAGTTAGATGTAACCGTACGTTTAACTTGAATTGAAATGGCCTCACAGGAACACAATCATGTATAGTTTTCATTAGTGGGCGTTCACCTTGTGTGATGAGTGCTTAATTCGTACTCCAACTGGCATTTTCGTACCATGTTTATGACCCTAGCTAGCTACAAGACGTACTTGCGGTATATGAGGAGTACAATGTGCAAGCTTGGATAGAATAGAAAAAAAGGCAACTTCGAACGGTTTAAGTTTTTGTTGGCCGTATACATGGACAAGGTACATAGAAGTACTATTGTACGGAGTATAGTAATAAGTTTGGTGTAATTAAGCCTATTAAGGGATGACAGACATTATAAACACATAGTGTATGGTTTGTGGGACTGTCTGAAAGAAAAATATAGCATGATCTTTGTTAGAGAATTTGTGTAGGTACGTTGTCGGAGTAGTATATATATACTCCTAGCTAGGCAGTGTAATTGATCGATGGATATGGCAGTGTAATTGATCGCACGCGCGCACGATCCGTCCATCCATCAAGAAATCTATCTATCACCACGTACGAGCAAGTCTAACACAGACTTCTCTTATCTCTTTCTACAGTAAAAAGAGAGGCGACCTCGAGGCGACTCCTCTGTCCTCGCGTCTCGCCGGCGAAACCGCTGCTCCTCTTCGCCTCCGGCCGCCGTTTCGGCGCCGTGAGGTGGAGGGGAGCTCCGGGTTCTCGCCGTGCGTGTAGTTAGGTTAGGTTTAGTGTAGTTTCCTCTGTTTCCGGGCGACGGCGTCGAGACGGCGGCGGTGGCGTCGCCATGTCGGAATAAGTCCTCCCCCTCCTTTCCCCGTTCCGGCGGCGACGCTGGGGAGGCCGTGGAGGTGGTGTATCGGGGTCTTGCGTCTCCGGCCGGCCGTGGTGGCATGGGGAGATGTGGTCCTGTGGGGGTGCTCGTTTTCTTCAGATCCGGTGGCCAGCTTCGGCTTGCGTCCCTCCGGCCTGCCGTGGAGGCGAGGGGAGGGCTTGGGCTGTGGTTTTGTGCTCCTGTTCTGGAGGAAGCGCCGTCAGAGCTCGCGAGCGGCGTCTGGCGGATGGCGGTGGAGATGAGGCAGTCCATCAAGCTCCAGTGGAGGATGGCGGTGGCTGGTTTCGTTTCTTCGGCAAGTTTCTTTCAGGTGAATAAGCTCGCCTTTTTGCTGCTCTTGGTGCTCTCTTCTGGTTTCCGTGGTGGAGGAAGAGGGGAGCTCGAAGGGTGGTTGGGCCTGTGGCTGCAGCTTCTGCTGCTTTTGCTGTTCCCAGAAGAGCGGTATTGCGGGTCTGCTGCCTGGAAGCGGCCGGCGACCCGATGGCCGGCTTGGTTCGGAGCGCTGCTCCCGCCGATGCGGTTGCTCGCCTTCTTGCAAGATCCCGGCGTCCGCGCCGGGTGGAAACTGCGGCGACATCAACGAGGTTCGTTCCTCCAAAGTTCCCTGCCGGCTACTCAGCTACTGTGCTTCGTCTCCTCTTCCGGCGACAGTGGGGAGATTTGCAAGCGGTGGCGGATGGCTCTGTTCAGAATTGTCTCTGTGGACCTACTTGTAATTTTAATCTTGTTCAGGGTCCTTTGTGTTTTGTGGGATCAGCTGTCCCGTATCTGGATGTACTTTGTACGCTTGTATTCTGTTGTGTAATATATCCAGGTATTGTGCCCTTCAAAAACGTACGAGCAAGTCTACTAACGTCTTGTCTTGACCTATAGATCGATCCAGCTAGCTAGCTAGGAAGGATGGTCAGCCACAGTATTAAGGACCTGCTATCATATCATTTCATCCATCCGTCGATCGTCTCCATTTTAACAATAAATATTTTGAGAGCATCGAAATCTAACAAAGGAAAACAAGTTAAATCCTACTGAATCCCTTGGTTTCTCGGAATATTTTTGAATGCTATATGTCTCTATAATTAATAAGATCTACAAGAACCTTCCTCGAATATTCTTTTTTTTTCTCTTCTGAATTTGTACTTTTCCTTATTTTTTCACTGTTCATTACTTATTTTCCCTTTTCCTATGCAACAATTGCTAGATCTCGTAATGTGCGACCATGTCGACCTAGAAATGACCATGCCGACCTCCCCGAGCTCCATTTTATTAGAATGAAGCCGGTAATATCTTCTGTCCACAAGAGGAAATAGGGTCATCTCCCTAGCTAAGATTTTGTGCAATTTTATTACAAGATGTAGGCACCCGCTCATGCCGAATTCAAAGCAGATATTAGTCCATCCCGAACCTATTGGTGTTATCGATCAACAACTACTGGCAAAATGCATCCGGGCTATACGCGGTATTCTTCCCGTTTGCAGTCGAGAACGCTAGTTGATGGATGTCTGTCAAGACAGCAACTCTTTGTAAAATGGTGCACATCTTCTCAACAGAGATGACGCATGGTCCCAAAACCATCGCCAAGGTGGACCATTGCTTTCTTGAAACACTATATCCATGTTCATCTAAGAGTAACCCAAGGGCGCACGCCCAGGTACCCCTCCGCGTCGTCTCCTCTAGGCGACGGGAGGGGCAATCCCCAGCCCACCGCCGCCGCCTCCCCTCCCCGCCTCTCTCCCTTGCCGTCCCCCGAGGTGGCTGCCGGACTAAGGCCGGGCGCCGCCGGTGAAGGGGGCGGCGGGGATCAACCTGCTGCGATCTCGCGCCGCCGTTTGGAGGACGCGGCTGCGCTGGATCGAGATCGGATCCTGGGGCGGCGGCCCCAGATAGGTGGTGGCGGCGCATCACCGCTAGCGGTGGTGGGTCGTCTTCCTCGGCCACGTCTACCCCGGATCGCTGCTGCGTGGTGCGGGCGGTACATGGTGACGCCGGGCATGCGGGACGGCGATCGACGTCGGTCTTCAACGAAGTACGACACGGCTGTTGGGTCGTGCTCCCTGTGAGTCGACGATGGCGACGTCCGTGGGCGCCGTTCACCTCGGTGGAGGCATCGTTCGAGGGATTGCACTTCCTCACATAGGCTGTGAATCTCCGGGGGAAACCCAGATCTTCGGATCAGTCGATGGCGGCGCGATGAGCGTCTTTCCCCTCCATGGAGGCATCGTCTTGGAGATCCTGTTTTGTTGCAGCTGATGTTTATCGTGTCTCCTAGCTTGGGATGCTCCTGGGGAAACCCTAGATTCGGGTTCCCGGATCGGACGACAACGGCACTCGACGTCGTCATCCCTCTTGGGGGGGTCGTTTTCGGAGCAGCTGCTGGCCGGAGGGTTTAGGTGGTGGTGCAGCGTGCATCGACCGCATCAATGGCATCGGCCCTTGGCAGCGAGGGGCTGCAGAGTATCGAAGTCAGGTGCCTGAGGATGGACGAGAGCCGGGAGGTGGCGCTGTTTGGCATCGTGGTGATGTCGATAGCAGATCTGGCAAGGGTCTTCGCTTCGTTCTACAAGCTGGAAGTGGGTTGATGGAAGATGGAGGAGGCGATGGCCGGAGCATGTGCACAAGGCGCTATCTCTGGAGTCGTCGGGAGCCGGCGATGACTGAGGACGAGGAACAAGTCCCCGTTTTTGTGTATCGTTTGTGCTAGTTGTGGTGTTTACACTGTTTGGTGGCTTCGTCTTGTATGTTCGTTCGTTGTATGGCTTTTGCCAGCTATGTTGAATAAAAGAAATAAAAGGGCCGTATGCATCATTTTGATGCAGAGGCTGGGACTGCCCCTTTTCTAAAAAAATATCCATGTTCATCAGTCCCTTTCCATCTTGGTAGTGTTCATCTCAGTACCGCCCAACTACGATAAAATATATGATGTATACCTTTTTTTTTTGGAACAAGCGGCATATATCATCTTTTAACTTAGTAGCCATAGTATCGCCAGACAAAATTCTCAACCCACATACATAATTTCATCCATAGCGTTTGTTGTATAAGTGGCCATTTCACTTGATCATATGATTTCCAAAATCAATTTTTAGAACCACACCATTAAGTTGTTGCGGTGCAATTCATGTATCGTATCTTGCAAGATCACTACTTCATAAGAATATTTCTATCTATCATGGCCAATTGAGATGGGTGTACGACCTTATCGGCCACGTTGTTCAACCGATTATTTGTAACCTTTGTGAAAACTTTGAAGCTAACATTCAACAAGCATATGAGACTAAATTAATTGCTGAATGCAACATGCCTCTTTCATCTATGGTAAATAAATAATCTCATCGGAATCCAGTTTATACAATTCAAGATCACCATTGTGGAAATCGAGAAACAACTATAATAAGTCGTCCTTGATTACATCCGAACGATGTTAATAGAATAATGTCAGAAACCCATCTGAGCCTCGCAATTTATTATGTTCAATTTGAAATATTGCTTCCCTTGACTTCCTCCTCCGTAAACGGAGATGCAAAGATTACATTCTCCTCTTCAAAAGCTTGAGGAATATTACCAATCTGAGATTCATCCAAAGATAGCATGCTCACCTTAGGAGCCACAAAAAGATTTTAAATTAGTGACTTTTTTCAAGCGATTAGCGCCTTCAATTCTACCTTTGTCTTGCTCAAGTCCAGTAATGCGCATCCTCCTATGTCGCCCATTCCTGCGCATATGAAAATATCTCATTTATTGTCCCCTAGAAGATAAATGGAGCTTTAGACTTTTGGTATCATTTGATTTCTTCCTCACGTGGAAGTTCAGCTATTCGGCAATCTTGTCAAGCTCATCAATTAGCGCGCTATTTTTCTTTGAGTATATATATAGTGAACATAATTAATATAATATGTAGCTGTTACTAGAAAGTACGTGCCGACTAAGTCTTCGTACCTTAACTCTCCCACAGTACATTTGTCCTCGGCGTACTTTACTTTTGGTTTCATCTCGAGCGAACACTAATTATTTTGTCTACTTAATTTTTTTTACTTTTCTATATGCGCACACACGCAACTTACATGTGGGTCATGTCACACATGCAATGTACAAATAGTTCTGTATAGGTTGGGCAACTTCTTTTCTGTGGGTATTTGTTCAATTAACTGATGCCAACGTTTGGTCATGGTTTCCTACAGTTGGGTATGGTCGTATAGGCATACGTGAATGATTCAAACTTACTAATACCCAAAGATAGTTTTAAATAGCGGGCTATAATAAATAGCGCCAACCCTCAAAAAAGAGGTATAGCGGGGCTAAATCGGAACTAAAGGGGGCTATAGTGGAAAATTGTATATAGATTCATTTAGCAGGAACATGCTCAAAAAGCTATAGCGGGATATTCAAAACTATGCCAATACCACATATGCTGACAGGTAGCTAGCTAGTATATGTTCAAATATCTGAACATGCATCGTGCTACTTAATGCAGCAAAATGTACATCGATCTGTCTTGGTAAGTTGGTAATCATGTGGATATCCACCTTAATTTGTACTCTATCTTGGTTAACTGTCCTTAAATGACCTTTTGAGTACTCGAGTACTTAGTGATGAGTATTAGAGAGAGCGTGTGTTGTAAGCTGAGGGGCGGGATGGACCGTAAGGAATAGGGTCGAGAAGTACAAGCTAGGCATGATGCAAGGTGAGGTGTGGTCTAGTTGTTTGGGCCGTCCGTACGTAGTCCGTGTGCACGTGCGATTGATGGATGGCATGACAGTACTGCAAAAGGGAGATGGATGTCACTGTGCAGTACAACACTGCAGAGTGCTAGGTGAAGGTGATTGAGATTTGAGACTTGAGAGGAACTCCACAAAGAGCCAGCCTACCTCCTCCCTTGACTTGTTTGCCTGCCATATTGGATTATAAATCTCCAACCTACCTAGCTACCTTGTTGTTCCAAACTTGTCTCTCCCTCCCACTTGCGTTCAGAGTCAGGCAGGAAGGAAAGAGATCGATCTAGCTAGCAAGATGGGTCGAGCTCCGTGCTGCGACAAGGGGAGCGTGAAGAGAGGGCCATGGTCACCCGAGGAGGACAGGATGCTGAGGGAGTACATCCACAGCTACGGCACCGGCGGCAACTGGATCACGCTGCCCAACAAAGCCGGTGAGAATCTGCATTTCGATCTGCAATTGCACCATGCGTTTCTGAAACTGAGATATGTCATGCGGTTGGCCTGGAGGAGAGCTTCATATTTGGTGGCTTGCAGCAGCAGCAAGAGCTGTTTCCAGTAGCAGCTGAGAATGATGATAACGGTGGAAGCAGCCGCTACGAGAAGGATTTCGTCGAAGGGCACCAGCACCGGCAGCATCAGCTTCTTCTTCTTGGTGAGGAAGGGGCCGCCGGTGCAACGAAAGCCCAAGGGAATAGGTTCCTTTATTAGCGCTAGTTATTTACATCCATCAGCAGCAGCAGCAGCAGCTTCTTCTTCTTGTTTGTAACCGCACACATGCATGGCTGCATGCATGCTGCCACATCCACGCACGAAAAACATAATCAATTCCACAATATATATTAAGTGGTGGATATATACATAAGGGCACGATGGAGAATTGGAGATCGATCCTTATTGTTAACTTTTCCGGATAATTTGACAATTTTATTTATATTTTTAGTATTTCTTGACCTGTAGTGTATTGAAAATAATACAGATACAGATTTGAGACGAATATAAGTAACAGAAAACTAGGAGGATACAAGCGAGTGTGCTGTTGCATACCGCCATCGCTACAACTATACCAAGCACCAAGTACACATGTCCTTCGCCGTCGCTGGAGAAGAACAACACCAGCAGTTGGTCCACATCTTGACGCTAAAGAAACCACTTACCAGGAGGGATTAATAAGTTGCGAGCCACCAGTCCTGTAATGTTGGATCTAGCCCGATAAAGAACATTGGACGGATGAGCCCTCCGAGCTTCTCCGTCGTCAGATCTGAGGCCAACGACACTCCACCCTTCATCAGGCAGCCGAATCCCCCACAGTCAGAATAGCCAAACTCCAAGAGCAGCCCATCCCTACCGCCACCCCAAGAAGGAAAGTCAAATTGAAACTGCTCCAACAGTTTGGACTCCACAAGCCTCTCGCCGACGCCAGCAACACCTCCGACGAGCAAAAGCATGGACTGGAAGACCATTATTCATAATAGCACCATCGGCATCAACCCCACCGTGACGTCGAAGGAAAAGACTCAAAAATCGAGAAACCTTAGGATGAAAACACACGCACACAACGAGTGCTGAAGTTCCCCTCACTCTCATGCCGCCAAGGCAGTGATCAGAGGGGAAGGGGAGCGGCGGATCTCCGACGAGGAACACTAGATGTGGAGCTGCTTCCTGATCGTTTGTGCGGTTGAGGAGACAAAGCGATAGAGTTTTTAGTATTTCACCTGATATGTAAGTACCACATCATATCTCAAGCCAAATCACGGATGAGGCATGCCGTAGTACTGCATATAGTATCATATATCAAAGGCTCAAAGCATCACATCATGTACATTGCATCTCTCGACGTCACTCTGGGCCGCTGTTGCATTATTTTGTGTACGTAAAATGTTACATTTTCCAACTCCATCGTCGGTCACCGATCCATCTCTTCTTCCTCTACTGCTTCTTGCTAGTAATTTTATTGTTAATGACCATTATTTCCTAATTAAGGGGATTTCGAAAGGAATTAATGAGTGGAACACACGTACGTACGGAACGGACACAGAGTACGCCGTAGTACTGTCTGCATACCAAACAAATCCTTTGATACGAATGCATATTACTAGTAGAAGGCAGCGATGATTCTCTCTGCGGTACTTGCAAACTGTTGAAGTATATATGGTACCGCATGCCAATAACAATCCAATTACGAGTACGCCGTACAATTCATTAACACATACACGTACGCAGATACATGATACATAGTATGTGCATGCCGCTCTAATTGGAAAGTACTAGCTAGCGTACAATGGAGGCAATGATTACTGATCACGTAAGCTGCAGTGACAATTCGGTGTTGTCGTCGTTTGCATCATCTACATGGTATGATTGAGTTTTCTACTAAAAAAACATGTGTAACGCAAGACAAAACATGCCTACAAGCTCCACAACTAGCTGCGAAATATTATTATTTTATCAAAAAGTAGATTTTTTTCAGAAGTCACATTTAATAAAATAAAATATACTCCCACCGGTATATAAAAAATATACTCCACAACATGTCACATTTTATCGCACGTATATAAAAAAATTACCAAATTTGATCAACAAATTACAAATTATATGTTACAACAATTATAACATGGGTCAATGGTATATTTTTTGTGATATTAAATAATACTTTAGCAGAGACACCATGTTAAGTCATATCATTTAAATCAATTTGGCATTTGGATCTAATTTTTGTTCTTGCGATTTAATTACATAACTAGATCACATACCTACTCAACACGACATGAAAGTCCACCTATTTACACGGAACAGTCCGACTGTTACTGACGATGTCATGGATGACGACAATAGTGTTTTTTTTGTAACTAGGCTTAAATAAAGACACGGCGTTAAGCCACATCATCTTAATTAATTTTGGTTGTTATATCTAAAATATATGGTAAGGATTTACCAGATGATTTCACAAAATATTTATCGTGAAGCACATGGATTGTATTTTACTAATCAAGTGACGGGTGGAGGAAGCCAACGCAATTGGATTTATATACGAGGCTAAAAAAATTATACTACATTTGTTAAGTCATCATAACATAGATGGGAGCCATTTTTCCTATCAAACCTTTCTAAGCATTCTAAATGTAAAAAAGGTATTTTGAATTGGTCGACTATAGGCGGTCATACCTTCGTCATATGTCAAATTTTCTATTAGTAGTAGGCTTCCATACGTTGACATGATGGTTTGGACACTGGTATGGTGTCGAATATTAAGTTTTCATTTCTAATTTCAATGAAATTCAATCATACAATCTAATAATATTATTACATAAAAATACATTTGTTTCAAAATATATCCGTTCATATGATTTCATATTTCCAATCTGAATATTTTTTAAATATTGCTATGACCAAACTTAGGTCCAAGATGTCGTGATTTTGTGGGGCAAGTACAAAATTTTAAAAATACATGTATAATATACAATGAAAATATAGCTGAGAAAATGTTTGTGCCATTTCACTATTTTAATTTTTAACATATAAATTAGTAACCATTACTGTTATGTAGATCGATGATAGCAACGAAAATATAATGTTTATTACTTTTTGTAGACATAGCCGATATCTAGAGTGATAGGTTAGGCCCAAATACATATACAAATAGTGCTGATAAATTCAAGTGTAAGATTTCTTCCAAGACAAGTCATTTGATTGTACACACATGTGGTACATCTGATACACTACAAAATTACTGTCCAGGACCGCAATAAAAGTTTGTTGTTTCATAACTTCATGTATCTCAGAAACTACCTGAGTAATATCACACAAATATAATTATTGAGATAGTTTTTAATAGGCACCAACGCCATCTAAAGCGAGTCTTACAAAAAAAGTTTAAAATTAAATCTATGTTTGCACAGTCGATATCTAAAGCGACATGTTTTGGGAGAAATCAAGAGATTATAAACAGTCAAAACTGACCAAGATATTGGCGAATACCACATACGATTTGCACTAACATTATTCACAGGTTAAATTTTAATTCATGTAACACGCAACTAAGACTTTGATTATGTGTGATTTTCTTTCAAAGATAAATGATGATGAGCTCAAACTATGACCCATAGTTATGTGTATTGGTACTAGCAATAAATAACTTGTGTGGTATCCTTTCAAAAGATCATAAGTCGGACCAACGAAAAATATTCCATGTACCAACTTAATAGAAAACACACAATTGATCATCTAATGCTTCTACTCACTAACCGAATCTAACATAATTTGTCACTCGGAGTGCATTTAGCTCTATCTAATATCTACGCTAACATTTAGCTCTATCTAATATCTACGCTAACCCATCACAGATGTAACTTCTAATAAAAACTACATGCTACATTTCCGTGTGAATTTAGTTTTATTTTTTTTGAGGTTTAAAACGGTCGTATCCGTCATCCGATTAGATAGAATAGAGTGTTATGTACAGAATTTCGAGCTAGGGAAAAAATCCCTTTACAAGCAAAACAAGAAAAACTAGTCTCCAGGATCTTGCGTGTGGGCGAAAGCCCGCATCGCCAACTCCTCCTGCACCAAAGCCGCCACCTCCAAAGGCAAGATTGCCACATTGCAGAAGGTCCTTTGGTTCCTCTCCTTCCTTGTCCGCCACATCGAGTGGATCATGGTTTTCCGGTCGCTCTCCTAGCCTCGTGTGGAAAACCCACAAGTGCTCGCCATGTCAACAGACAACCTCGGTCAGCAACGCACAGATCTCCCTTCCTCGCAATAGCGCGACGCACCATCTCGGTCACGCTACCCTGAGCCCCACAGACACAAAAGGCACCTCCTCTCAACATTTGCAAGGAGGAGTGACCAAGCATCAGAAGCTTCATCATCTAGGCCTCTCCCGGCGGCATCTGCCGCTTCGTCTTCTTCTTCTTGGTCTTGTTCACGGCGAGGACGAGGTCGTCGATGGCCGCCACCGCCTGGTCCGAGAAGGGTCCATCTAACAGGGCCATGAAGTCCTCTCGCTGGCGCCCCGAGGGGTGGGCCTCCTCGGTCAGTGAGCCGAGGCGGCGCGCCACGGCCTCTTTGGCCAGCTGCGCGATGTTGGCGCCTTTCGGGTGCAGCTTGGCGAGTCTCCCGCTCGAATTGATCTATTATTGCCAAGTAAAAAAATTGCATATGGTCATTGATATATGAATTCTACATCTTCCAACATACCCATAAATTAAAGATAAATGAAAGGGTTTTCCGGCACACTGATATTTTTATTTACCATAAATTTATCGTGACAATAGAACCATCTTAATCGAAAATAAGTAATAAACAATAGAACCTTCCCTGACAAGCCGAACCGCCCGATCGCAGCACGCATCCACTCATCTCGATCCAGGTCTAGCTTCTGCGCCAGGTGTTGGTCAAACTGCACGATGCGCAGGTGGTTGTACCGCCACACCATACGGAAGAAAATCCTATACGACCTAGGTCATACGCCCTGTCGCTGGACCAACTCTGGAAGCTGACACGTGGAAAAACGGATCTCAAAGCAGCGTCTCCTCCCGTTCCCAATTTCTTCCATCGTTCACTTCTCCAGCCATCCATGGCCTCTCCGTGTCGCCGCCGCAGTTATCCTGGTCGCCGTGTTGCGCATCCGTCCGTCGGTGGCCGGAGCTAGTTGCTCTCCCCTGCCGTCCACGGACACGTCGCCGCGGTCGGCATGCAACTCCCTCGCTGCGTATCAGCATAACTGGACAAGAAGGCCCTCTCCTCCGAGGTCGCGGCCTTCCTGCCGTCGTCCGAGCTCGCCGCCCAACTCCGAGGAGGTCGCCCTCTCCGAGCTCGCCGCCTTCCTCCTGTCACGTGATTTGGGAATGTTTAGATTAACTTAGGCTCTAATTAACTGAATGTTCAGATTAATTTGTTGTGGTTCCATACGACCATGGCATGGTCGTTCGTCGTGTATTTATTACACAAACCCCCTTAACAAATCAAGAAATCAACCCGCAGTCCTCTCTCTTTCCACCCTATCCCTCTCTGTCGCTGGCCGTGGCGCCGGGAAGAGAAACGAATCAGGCAGGCCGGGTTCCAGACTGGCGGAGGGCGAGGGGATGGAGCGGCCAATGCAGGCAGGGAATCCGACGGCGGCCGCGTGCAACGACCTCAGCATGCGCCGGGGACGCCGCGGCTAGACTCGGTGGCGTTCAACCGGCAGGTGGTCCGCACCATGCTCGCCTCATGAGGAGGCCCGTGCCGGCAGTGCGTGTCCAGGACGACTTCAGCATGGCAGCTCTGTATCCTGGGTCGCACCTCGGCTGAACTGATCGTGGGTCTTGTGGCAATGCTTTGCGCAAGGATTTGAGCCTCTCTTCCTCTGTTCCTCATTATTTCTGCTTAGCTTGATGCTGCTCTACGTGGTGCACTTCTATGTTTTGGGCTGATGACTGCAGTGTCCAAAAGTCAAGCCTTCAAAGAACACACGGGTAATTCAGATATATTGAGAGAGAGGGCAGGTGGCTCAGCTCATAGGGATTCAGAGAGAGAATAATCTTCAGAGATGGGGGTGAACGACAGGGCCCAAGGACCGTCTGCCCGGCAGTCCGCCTGTACAACTTGGGCACCTCAACGGCCGGCGAGACTTTTCTGTCCCGTTATTCTAAAAAATACAGTGTTGATTTCAATTATTTTAGGTTGAATTGTTTGAGGTTGCTCCAGACTGCACTTATATTTTCTTACTCTAAGATTAATTTGGTTCTGGATGAGGTAAAATAGTGGGTTCGGGAATATGGTTTTCGACACCCATGATGTATGTAAAGAAGATTAGAAAGTGGTCACGTTTTGGGAAATCCACTATTCAAAAAACGAATTTTAAAATGTTAAAAAAACTAAACAAATTTTTTGGTTGTTTATATGAAAAATGTCTATCCGTACCAAAAAAGTGTCGCATTGAAGAGACATTTTGTGCGGTCGGTGTAAGAAAGACAAATCCCTGGTGTTCAAAAATGCCAACGTACGTTACATTTTTTCTCTTTTTTTGTACCGGTCACACAAAATGTTTTTTCAATGCAAAACTTTTTTGTACAAATAGACATTTTTCATATGAACACACAAAAATTTTGTTTGAATTTTTTTGATAATTTAAAATATTTTAAAAATACATTTTGCACAATGGATTCACTGCACCCGTGAGCCAAAATATCATGTCTATTTTGCTTTACTTTTGTGAGGATTGTTGTATAATGAGACATATAAGGGAACTGCAATCAGGGAGAAAGGTAGCATACTTTGAAAAAAAATGATAGCACCAAATCAAAGTTTATTTCAAACATAATATATTTGGTTTATTTTAGACCCGTTGCAATGCACCGGCAGTTTGCTAGTAAGAGTAGAATGGTTCTATTCTGGTGGAATGGAATGGAACCATTCCATTCCATTTCACTTCATCCAAAAAAGAACATACTTTAAGAGTTTTCTACTAGTGATGGCTCTATGGCGTGCCTCCTCATTATTCATGGTCGGGAGGTAGGGAAGATGAGTCTTTGTGGCGTGGTTGTTGTGTGAGTCTTTTGTAAGCCGTGGGTATCAAGTGGATGTATACAACATTGTCGACATTCGAAGTTTTGGATTTCCTTCTAAATGATATTTAGCTGCACTAGCGTTATTAAATCTGCAAAAAGAATTAAGTTTATAATATTGCTCCATCCGGAAATAATGGTCGCCGAAATGAGTATATTTAGATGTTTTTTATTGTATATGTTTGCTCATTTCAACGATAGTTATTTCTAGAAGTAGTCATTAGTATTTGACCCTCTCTTCCTGTCAACAACACCATGCACGGAGTAGTCACTAGAGCATTCTATTTGTTTAAACTTAAGATAGATATACATATATACTCTAATGTTTCCTACGTACTTGCGTCTATACTCAAGATCGAGAACAATATAGTCTAGAAACGATTATCTACATATTATTAGACATTACATACCGTAAGTGCTCTTTGTGACTGTATCAAATGATATTCAAATGGACAGTAAGATACACATACACAATAGTATCCATGTGTGTGAAACTAATTTATGGATGTATCAGATTTATGAATTATTTATTTATTTATTTTGCATCTAGTAGAGCCACTAAGACTACAAGATTTGTTGAAAGGACATCATGTCAAAATAGACATTCTTTGTTATTTATTTTTTGTAAAATTGTGTAAGTAAATTATAGTGATATAATTAATTCATATATGTATGCTACAATGCGGTGTATTGACTTATGTGTTAAGTGTAATGGAAAACTATATGATTTTGGAAGATATTTTGGAACTCATGTTTGATAAAGTATTTGACCAAGAGGCAAAACAGGAAGAAGTGTTCATTGAAATATCTGAGTTGGTCCAAAGCGTCCTTGATGGCTACAAGGTACTTATTCTATTCTTTACTGTGCATTTTTCTCTAATTATCTCGACCAAATATTTTCTCTAAATATATATTGCTGGTTTGATTCTTGTGCTTGGCTGTTTGAGACATAAATTTGAAGTACATTTATATTGTATTTACTCCGGAAACAATGTCTTTTTTTGTTTTTTTGCAAGGTACAATGCCTTTAAAAAAATGCAACTGATTAATCTCTAACAATGCCTTTTTTTTAAAAAAAATGCAACTGATTAATCTCCAATTATTATTAGGTATGTATATTTGCCTATGGCAAACTGGCTCAGGCAAGACACACACAATGGTGGGTGATGCTGACAAACCTGAGAACAAAGGATTAATTCCTAGATCAGTTGAGCAAATTTTCCAAACTATCCAACATCTTACTTCACAGGGTTGGAAATATAAGATGCAGGTGTGTTCTTATTTATTTGGTTGAACGAACAGAGGAGCAAGTTTTCTATAGTGGTCATTCTAATCCTAGCTTATGAACATCTAGGCTTCAGCATTGGAAATCTATTGTGATACTATACATGACTTGATAGCCACAAACTGCACGGCTACTCAAGTTGATGGTGCTTCAAAATTAATGTACAAGATCAGTCATGACGCCGATGGGAATCCCCATGTGCCTGGCCTCAGTGTCGTTGATGTAGGGAGCATCAACGATGTTTCTTCTCTACTCATGCCGGCTATTGAAAGAAGGTTGCACTCTTATTTATTTTCAGGTTTTTAGCTTATATTCAAACTCCTATGAGTAGAAAGTAGGCAACAACCACTGATACTGAGTATTTGTTTGTGTATGACAATGTGTGGCAATGCATGCAAATTTAATCATAAAGATTTAATTTGTTCTATGTATTTATCAAGCTATGAACTAAAGTAAGGAACAGTATTTCATTAACTTGAACTAAAACCAGTTTTTTCATTGACTTGCTATCTACATTGGTGCTATACATTATGTTATGTTATGCTATATAATATATATTACATTTTATTATGCCATATGTGTGTAAATTTGTTGACAACCTTTTCTGAAGTTTATAAATGAGCAAGTAACTTGGTTTGCACCTGAAACAACTATCATTTGTACTTCGTTGTTGTTTACAGGTTAGTTGGAGGAACAAAGATGAACACGGTATCATCAAGAAGTCACTTGGTGACAATTTGTGCAGTCTGATTTAGTGTTATTACGGTGCATTAACAACTTCAATTATTTTGTTCCCTTAACACAGCCATGCCTAGGAGGAGACTCAAAGGTGTTAATGTTTGTGAATATGTCCCCAGAGGAGTCTAATGCTGGCGAGTCTTTAAGTGCGCTTCAATTTGCTGATAGGGTTAACTCCTGTGAGCTTCGTAGCTTGGGCAGCCCCACATGGCCAAAATCATCAAGGGTCCCAAACCGTCGAAGATAATTTGGCAAGCAAGACAATCCTCTTTCAGTCTTTCCTTCCTTCTAAATTTCATATGGTCCAATTTGAAAAAGATCCAGTCGTAGCTACAGGACTAGACAGTAAACTTGTGGCACATCTGTTGTAGGTCCGTCCTTACTGGGACTAGAGTTTTTATGGGTTTCGGTTTTTTAGTGATACCGTTTTCGGTTATTTATAATCAAAATTCACTGGCTTCATTAGTTCATTAGCAAGTACAGGATTGATATCAGATTGGTATGGATTGAAGAATCTCTTTGATACTATCCATAAAGAGTTTATGGCAGTAGTTGATGTAATTCAGGGACCTGTCTTCTTTGTGCACAATCTGGCAGTTTGCTGGCTGATTACGAGAAGTTTCTCTTTGGCCATGACTCAGAACTTAATTGGAATTTTGGCTTGTATGCAGAAAACCTCTACCAGATAAGCCAGCTCCGGGAACTGAAGGCACCATCACAGCCAAAGAGAATGAACTCAGCAACCAAGCGCCAGAAAACCTGTGATGATGAACCGTGATTAACATGAACTCGCCCAACTGATGTATCCAGTTACCATCAAATCATCCTTAAGCTTGGGTGCTTGCCATGAAATTTACTTAGTACGACTGTTGTTTCTGGCACTGAATTTTGATTATGAAAATTCGGCATGTCATCGTAAATCTGTTACGCTGAGCCCGCTAGATGCGTTTGACACGCACTTGATGGCTTGAAGAATTGAGCCGTAGATAGGCCACCGAGTTTTGATCATATTTGTCCTGCTTCACAGAAGCCATCTTCTCCATCCACACACTTCCACTTCACTTGGATCATGGCCACCGTGCCGACGGCCGCGTCCACCCTGTCGCTTTGCCGTCTACGGCGGCCTACTTCCTCTCCACCCACCTGGCCTCCCCCACCGTCTGGCTTGTGTCGCCTCCGGCAAGGCTGGCGGCTTCCTCGCCCTTGACTGGTTCGACTCCACCCTGTCCCTCTCCACTTTTCGGGTTCCCCTAGCCTGATTAGGGCCTGTCGGGTTGCCCTAGCCCGATTAGGTCCAGTCGGGCCTCCCGCCAGCCTGACAGCCGTCCACTTTTCGGGTTCCCCTAGCCCGACAACTACTTTCGGGTTACTCTAACCTGATTAGTGCCTTTCGGGTTACCCTACCCCGACGCCGTATTATTTCTGGAAAATTTCAAAAACGAGTATTATTCGTGAAATTAAATTAAAAAATGTATTATTAAAAAATTACCAAGATAAGCTACTTATTTACAAAATTAAATATGACGAGTGAATTTACCTTTATGTTGGAGGAATTTGTTATAATGACATGTTGACTTATATCTCTACTATATAATACGAGTAGTGTTTCTTCCTCCCGTTTTTTCGTCCGTTGGTTTGGTACGTCGTGCGTCGCGCCTATTTTGCAATTGCCCCCCTCACAAAGCAGGGAATCAACCCGCAGTCCAGGAAACGCAACGCAGCTTCCTCTCCTCACGATGGAAAACGCACTGCCCGCCGGGATCCCCTCCCTCCTCTCTCTTCACGATGGAAGATGCAGTGGCCGCCGGCGGAAAGCCCTGAGGCCGTGCCTCCCAGTAGCCCACAATGACACGAGGGCACCAGATCCGCAGCCACCACTATCCAATCCCCTCGACCAATACGTGCTCCGTCTCGTCACCTCCCTCTGACATGCCGTCCAGGAGCAGGCATGGAGGAGGCCAGCCGCGGTGCCAGGGCTCCCGCCTCGATGTCTATGATGACGGGCGCGTCGTCCAGGCGACGCGCGCTGCAGAAGCTGGGCAGGGCAGGGCTCCATGGCGAGGCGGAGCTCCATGGCGGCGCGGAGGGTGGAGCCATAGAGAGAAGAGGCGGCGGGCTGCAGGGAGGAGCCGGCATCATCGTTTCACGGCGGAGAGGTGGTGAGCGGCGTGTAGCAGGGCAGCGCTGGGTGGCATCGCCATTCTGGTGAGCGGCGGTCGCATCGGCACTGCTACGGGCGGAGCACTCTGGTGGGTTTCGACTTCGTGTACGCTCTGCTCGCAATTTGATCCTTCGTTTCTTCTTCTGAATGTTTGGCAGACCATGGTTCGTTCCTATCCACGCGTGTTGCTGACGAAAACCTACAGAGGCATCTGTTGGCGGTGAGCACTGAGCATCCGATCTGTTGGCAAGGACGCCGGCCTGGTTTCATCTCTTCAGATGAGGTGATTGCTTTTGTTTGATTGAATGATCCTATGCTATAATTTTATGTATATGTTGCCGCTGGACTTATGATGGTTCCCTTCTTATCCTGACATTACTCTTCTTATCCTGACATTACTTGCCCTCTCTTTGCTTTACTACGGAATGTACTGACGAAAGTTCACCCAGTTATATATTCTGAACATTTGAGCTAACAAATGTCCTGAATATTTTGCAATCACAAATTGGGCTTGGGAAGGAGGCAGGGCAACACACCAACGCCTTGCAGGTACGATGGCCTTCCGTGAATGTAACAGATCGGTAAACGTAGCCTCTTCACATCGCGTGCTGGAGCAGATCCGGGTGTCCCCTGGGGTGGCGTCGCACCGAGCACAGCGCCCGTCGTCGTTCATGGTGGCGTCAGCGGTGGCGTGAGTTTGGCTCCTCCGGTGCCGTTCCGTGGGCGTGCACGGCGTGGCGCACAGCCACATTGCCCTATGTCCGACAGGCCATGCACGGTTGAGATAGTGTCCGGGACGGTCTGGCTCGTGCTGCCGCCGGATAGCGTCATGCTTCGCTCTCAGCTAGCTAGCATGTGACGTGAAAATATGTGCTCGCTTAGTCCCTGCTGCTATCGTTGCACGTTTGCAATTGGCGTGTCTGACGTCGGCATGTTGGGCGTCCAGAATTCCAGATGTAAGGTACCCTTTCGTCAATAATCAGGGAAGTCGGCAACAAGAAAAGTTAAGTGTTGAAGACCATGAATGTCAAAGTCTAAGATTCACATTCTTACAATACCAACTAAATAAACCATAAACTACGAGTGCGCGCACTTCTACAACCTACAAGATTCACATTCTTCTACTAATTCGCAAGACCCCCCCCCCCCCCCCCACCCCACCCCACACCCCCGCCGCATGTAGAAGCTTGTCTCGTCCCTCCCCTACATCGCCGCCGCCAGAGGGGCGACGACAAAGCGCGCGCCCCTGAGAAGGTGGCGGCGGGGCGGTTTCTCTAATTCTCTTGCGGCGCACCATTTTGGGCGCGTGGGCATTGAAGTGGAACAAGGTGGCGGCGCAAAGAAGGGAAAGATCGACGATGCGCAGGACCGCGCGGTGGCGGTGGTGTAGAGGAAGAAGGAGGGTGTGGTGGTGAGTGTGCAGTTCAGGCCCCGACCTGGGCTAGGGGTAGGCCGTGCGGGCCACGGCCAACACGTCATCTCCGGTGGTGGGTGGTGGTGATGCATGATGCATGTAAGGCTCGGCGAGGATGCGTCGTCCAGCCAGGCCTCCCTTGCTGATTGCCCCGGTCTTAGCCGGTGTGGTGAGCTGGGATGGTTGGAGGTGGTGGAGGTTCCGGCACGGCAGCAAGAGGTGGCATCTCGTGTAGTCGCTCTATGGCACCCTGGTAGCAAGTAAGCCATAGCAGCTGTCCCTTGTTGATTTAGTCCTGACATCGTTTCGGCTGTTGGGTATGGAGTCCCACCTTGTGTATCAAGAGAAATAGCCGAGAGTTGCGCAGGCTATGTATCGACTGTTGTGCTGCAGGTTAGATTCGAGCTTTTGTTGGTGTAAAGATGTTGATTTGGTTTCTTCCACTATTTAGAATTTTTAATGGCGATATCTTGTTCTGCCTTGCAGGATGATATAGTTCCCAGGTTAAGTGCAGCTTCGCTGGCAAGATTGCGGAAGGAAATAATCGAAACAGATTGGTAAGTACTGAGATAAAAAACTTCTTCAGATTGAATGTTTCCGTACAGAATTCATGGACGGATCTGCACGCATAATTTCTGAACCATGCTGTTCTGTAGGGCGAAATTTCTGGAAAAGGAAGACTGGAAGCATATAGTGGATATCGTGACAAATGCTAAGCTCGTCGTTACGTCCATTCAAGATGTGGCGAACAAACTTGCTGACTACGCGAAAGTTGTAACATCATCTACGAGGTGGAGGTGGAGGAGCGGTCGATCTGGAGGTGGAGGAGCTAGGGTTTGGGATCTGTGGAGGTGGAGGTGGAGGATGGGAGCTGCTTCGGTCGATGAGGAGTAGCTAGGATCCACTCCACTCGTAGTGACACTCCACTGGAGTAGCTAGGATTTCTTTTTCTTTGAGTGGAGTGGAACGGCATCATCAACTTCGACATGCCACTGGATAGAAAATTTATTGCTAGTAGCGGTGACAGATTTTTTGACAGATGCTACTCTCGTAGAAGGTACTTGTGCTCTTATATGTACGGAGTAATACACAAGAAATGTCATGTATTGATTTGGGTAAGTAATGAGGAGGCCATTTAACAATCTTTGTTCTTATGGTTTGCCTCATGTTGAAGGAATATATGTTCTGTGGCCGTCCGTTCCCATGATGGACGGCCAGGATTCGTTGCAGCCCCGCTCTTCTCCAGCAGAGTCGAGAACCCTCTTCTCTTCTTCCTCCCGCCTACCGCCCCACATCGCAAGCAAGCAACCACCCAACCATGGCGGCCAGGCACCTGCTCTCCCGCGCCCGCCTCCTCATCGCCCGCCACCGCCGCGGGGCCCCAACCCTCCCGCCCGCGCTCACCCGCTTCCTCTTCGGCGGGGCCGAGCGGGCCCAGCAGAAGCCGGAGGACAAGGCCAGGGCGGCGGCCGTCGCCCTGGATGCCAGCGCCAAGAAGGAGGGGTCGGACGACGAAGGCGAGGACGCCACCGGACTTCCATGGAGGGCCTGGAGGCTCGACGTGGCCTGGCTCTCCAGGGCCCTCGAGCCCGCCCTGCAGCTCTACAAGCACTACAACTGGAAGAGGCCCTTCACCTGTAAGCCGTTCCCCTCTGCTTCCTTTTTCTCTACTGGAGCAAGCGCCAGTTGCGATTTAGGACTAACCGAAATCTTGCATTGCTGTTGGTAGCTAAAATGTCTTCTCACAGAAAATAAGCTGAATCTTTTGCACTAGAGAGAATCTGTCAGACGTCGTAAGATGTACTAGTGTAACCCCCAAAATGACTTCCTAGGTCACTCGGATATCAAACAGGTAATGGGAACTACCGTAGTACATTTACACATCTTTGCAGAACCATTAGTAGTACAAATCTGTGTGGAAAACACTCGCTGATGGTATCCAACTAATCCAAGTAATGAGACAGAGTGATGCAGCACCGGGCTTAGGATTTAGGACCAGTCAAGATATTGCATTGCTCACAGAGATGAATCTTTTCTGGAAAAAAAAATTGTCACTTGGAACACATTTAGTTCTTTAGTCCATGAGTCACGATCCCTGTGAGGCGCATGAATCAGGCAATATGAACTACACTCTTTCGCGAGTCATAACTCACAACTGGTGCTTGCTCCAGTCAGCTTCTTAAATTACAGAACCAAAATGCTGAAATTGTACAGATCTGAACGCAGCTACTAGTGGAAGCCATTCGCTGGGCTTCCAAATATCTTCTACTACTATGGTCACCTTGCCTCTTTTTCTGTTGCTTTAGTTGAAGCTTCCGTGTAAACAAGTTGGCTCATAACCAAGCAGTGACGAGATAGAATGATGCCAAGCCCACGCGGATGTATGATCTAGGATTAAGCTAGGATTAATCAACAAATTGCATTGCTGTTGGTAACGTGTATTTTCCACACAGCTGAATTATTTCTGGATAAAATTGATAACCTGGATCAATCACACATACATTTGGAAGTCATCACTTTCTAACATCGCAAGGTTAGGGAAATTGTTATTATTCTGGTTGTTACTGACATAGCTTGTAACTGAGAAATAACGAAGCTCTACTCCAATTAACAACATATATTTTTTCACAACAGTCTTATCAGAAGCACACCATGTCCTCATTCCTTCAAGTTGCACAACCGTAAAATTCTACCCACATGTTAAGGACACGAATAACCTAAGATTGTACTCTCTGAATGCAGCTACTGGTGGAGGGGACAGCATCCCCGAGAGCACCCGGTCTTTTAGCGAGATCCTTAGTGACCTCCAGCGCAGTAAGGTGAGCATAAAGGACTGGAGCCTCAGCGATCTCACTGTCGGTCTCTACCTCATCTACCTTAGCCAAGCTTCTGCAAAGAATGCCGAAGCCTTCAAGGGTGTTCAGATATCATCCAATAAGAAGGTTTGCCACATCTGCTTCTCGTCATACTGCTGTAGTCCTGATGATTTCGAGGTAGTACTTAATCCACAGGGATTCCCTTTCCTAGGTTCAAGAACTAATTTATCACCTTGAACTCGCAAGAGGGTGCTATAGGAGCAGTGTGGATGTGGTTGCACGGTACAGCATGCTTCGCAAAAGGAATGTTTTGAAGTTTGTGAAGGACTCTAGTATTTTAAGGCCTGGGTACTACATCGCCATAGACCCACGTGCTAAGTTGGTCATCCTTGGGATTCGTGGAACTCATACGGTTTACGATCTTGTTACCGATTTGGTTGCTTTAAGCGATAAGAAGGTATCGCCTAAAGGTTTCTCAACACACTTTGGAACGTACGAGGCTGCTCGATGGTACCTTCGCCATGAGTTGAGAATAATCAAGCAATGTTTGGAGAAGCACAAGGTGGGTGATAGTATTCATTCTAGGCATGTCTGCTTCTTCCTGCATGCCCTCTGCTTATTTTCCATCTGTGTTTTTTGTTCAAAGCAGGACTACAAGTTGAGGCTGGTAGGTCACTCCCTTGGTGGAGCTTCGGCCGCCTTGCTTGCTATAATGCTAAGGAAGAAGTCCAAGGAGGAGCTTGGATTTAGTCCCGACATCGTTTCGGCTGTTGGGTTTGGAGTCCCACCTTGTGTATCAAGAGAAATAGCCGAGAGTTGCGCAGGCTATGTCTCAACTGTTGTGCTGCAGGTTAGATTCGAGCATTTGTTGGTGTAGTTATCTTGATTTGGGTTCTTCCATTATTTAGAATTTTTAATGGCGATATCTTGTTCTGCCTTGCAGGATGATATAGTTCCCAGGTTAAGTGCGGCTTCGCTGGCAAGATTGCGGAAGGAAATAATCGAAACAGATTGGTAAGTACTGAGATAAAAAAACTTCTTCAGATTGAATGTTTCCGTACAGAATTCATGGACGGATCTGCACGCATAATTTCTGAACCATGCTGTTCTGTAGGGCAAAAGTTCTGGAAAAGGAAGACTGGAAGCATATAGTGGATATCGTGACAAATGCTAAGCTTGTCGTTACGTCCATTCAAGATGTGGCGAACAAACTTGCTGACTATGCGAAAGTTGTAACATCATCTACCTCCGGTAAGTACAGTCTCTAAGATGACGTTTATCTATATCTGGAATCGCCCATTATGCTGTTAGTGTATTACTGAATCTTGCATGGCTCTTCCTCTTGTCACAGATGTCGCTCAAGATCCACCACCACGTCTCCAGAGCTCGGCGAAAGTTTGTCCCATGGAGAGTGAGGAAGACGTGTACGTGCCCGAGGACCTGTTCCTCCCGGGGACGCTGTACTACCTCAAGAGGGAGGTGGAGGTGGTAAACGGCGCGGAGGATGAGTCGTACACGCTGTGGAGGGGCGACGCGGGGGAGAACTTCCAGCGGATACTGCTGTCGGGCAACCTGATGTCGGACCACAAGTGCGAGAGCATACAGTACGCGCTCCGAGACGTGCTCAAGACCCTGCCCCTGCCGCAGCCTCTGCAGGATGAAAAGTGATGCTAGCTTCTTTTTGAGGAGTATGTAGTCTGTGATCTCCAGTCTGTGATCTCCAGTTTATCTCCCCAATAGGTAGGTAGTAGGAGGAGGGCTGCATGCTTTGGCAGACATGAGGGTTATGCTGTACAGTTTTAGCTTTATGTAATGTATGCCAAGAATAATGAGACTGGAAAACTTTGAATTGCAGTCTGCATAGAGTTCCTGGTACTGATCTAGGTATAGGGCAACTGATCTTGTTTGAAACTCATCGAATGCAGTAGCTTGATGTTGACTGTGTTGAATTTACTTACACCACTTGTTTTTTCCTTGGCCTGATTATATCTTGTTGATTCTTAACATGTGTAGCTTACCATGGATATGCATCGATCCAGCTACCTACTCCTGGCAGTTGAATACCTTCTTTTTTTTATTTTTTTTTTGAGATTACAGAGCTGCGTGTATTCATACAAGGATCAGAAGAAGAACACCAACACACGCACTCTACAGCGACTAGAAACAAAGAACAGAACCAGCGGCAGACCGCTGAAGGAGCACTGCAGACCACCAAGAAACCACCTCAAACCTAGACGAGAGAGAACCTCCAACCTTTGTTGACGACCGCAGGAGTATGACAGGAGAAAACGTGGGTGGGTGGGCGGACGGGTGGCGAGGAACAGAGAGACGGCCCATCACTATCTGGCCCCTCTTTTCTTTACAACAACATCGATGACGAGGAGGAGAAGCCCAACACGTGTTGTTGTTGTTGTTTGACGAGTTGTTTCCAGAAATTGGAAGAGGTTTCTGGAAGCAAAAGCCATCAGCAGCCCACCACCACACCGTTGTTGTTCCTTCCTAGTACTTCTTCTCCCGTCCCGGCGGAACCTCCTCTCCTCACCGGCCGGCAGGCGCCACCTTTGTCTCTCTCTCGATCACCCAGCAATCATCAGCAGCCATGGTGTCCGACGCCAGCAAGAAGAAGGCCGCGCAGAAGAAGGCCGCCGCCGCCGCCAAGAGGGGCGCCAAGCTGCCCGCCACCACCTCATCCAACTCCGCCCTCGCCGCCGTCCACCTATCCGACCGCACATGCACCGCCGTCCTCACATCCCACCCGCTCTCCCGCGACATCCACGTACGTCACCCTCTTCCTCTGTTTTTCCTCCCTCTGTTATCACTAGCTACTCTCGTAGATCCAACTTTGGAATACTATTGTCCTTAGAGATTCTAACTGGCGCCTGCTTCGTGGGTGATTCGTTGCCTAAATCCACATAAAAAAATCTATTTTTTTCATGTCAAAACAAACAGAAACTATGATGCCTAGTTGATCTGTTTCCGATGATTATTTAATCATGCCCCTCCTCGGTCTCAGATTAAATTATAGAATAATATGAAATGTTTTTTTCCGGCGATCGATTAGAGTAATCCATAGATACTGCTAGATCAGGGGATTTCAGGATTTTCATAGAATGTTTCTAGGATTCCAATCCTTTGGAATTTTTCCCATATAGACCTTTCCAGTTATGTGACCAAATTATTATGGCCTACACCCCAAATGCCATAGGATTTTTTTTTTCATTCACTACTAAAGGTAGTAGTACATGACATGGTCTAACTCAGCATTTTTCTATGTCGAACGCCCGGCTTTGCAGATTGAGTCTCTCACGTTAACATTCCACGGCCACGATCTACTCGTAGACACCGAGCTGGAGCTCAACTACGGCAGGTACTGCTACAATCGCCATCATTGCACTCTTCCCAATTAAATCTTCCTTCTCTGCTCTTGTTTACTAATGATGGGTTTACTCCATCCCAGGCGCTATGGTTTGCTTGGTCTGAACGGCTGTGGAAAGTCTTGTCTTCTGAAAGCAATAGGATGCAGAGAGCTTCCCATCCCTGAACACATGGACATATACCACCTCAGCCACGAGATCGAGGCGTCGGACATGTCCGCGCTCGGAGCAGTCATTAGCTGTGATGAAGAAAGGGTCAAGCTTGAAAAGGAAGCTGAAGTTTTGGCTGCTCAGGTATGCTTCCAATCAGTCAAACTTCTTATTGTCATCATGTTCTTTTTTAGCCTGTTCCTTTTTGGCATGCCTTGCATGTCGTGCTGGTTTCTGAAGATGTTCTGACGAATGTCTGTGCTGCCATATGTAGGATGATGGTGGAGGTGAAGCTTTGGAGCGTGTGTATGAGCGGTTGGAAGCAATTGATGCGTCCACCGCTGAGAAGCGTGCTGCTGAGATTTTATTTGGCTTAGGATTTAACAAGCAGATGCAGGCCAAGAAAACTAGGGATTTCTCTGGCGGTTGGCGCATGAGAATTGCTCTGGCAAGAGCTCTGTTCATGAACCCAACCATCCTTTTGCTTGACGAGCCTACCAACCATCTCGGTGAGTTTTTTCTGTAACACAGATGTTACTTCTATAAAGTGGATCTGTTGCTTTGTGTGTATTTTCAGTATAAAATAACATTTTTTCAGTAACTTCCCATGATGACCGAATTTAGGAGATCCATTATTCTTAGTCCTTTTAGATGCGGTGCATTGGCCACTTGTGAATGTGGAATTCCGGACATGTTTTGTAGCCATGCCATGTATTTAGTCCAGTGCATTAACTACAGTTTGATTTAGAGTTTTAGTGAAAACATGTCCCTTATGCTTGTATTAAGATAAAATCGCATGAGTTTTGAACTTATTTGGAGACCAGCCTTTTGAGGAAAAAAATACCACATCGGTTTAACATGTGGACCTGTGGTGGCACGCGTAGGGGAGCAGTAGCCGAATACTAGGCGGGTTAATTAGGCTGGTTATATCGGTTATCTTAGACTGAATTGGTACGATGTCTTGTAATGGGTTGTCTGTTATCCGTGAGATGTGTATGACTAGCTCATAGTTTTTAACTGAAGCATATAAAATTCAGTGGTTTTTCTTTTCCTTTAAAAAAATGCCTTCAATGTTGCCTGAGTTCAAGGCTCTGTCACGGATTCCTTTGTCATGATTAACAGTGATATGTACCTTGCAGTAGGAATTCATGGCTGTAGAAGCAACTATACTTCCATGGAGAATCTGTTGGTCTGCTTACCACATATATCACCATGAATGTAGGTTGTGACTGGTTCTAACTACACGTCTTGACACACATTTGGGTTTAATTTCCTGAATTTCATGTACTGTACTTAGTTGGGCTGTGCTAGGATGAGAAATTCTTTTCATACTATGTTTATAATTGTTTAGTAGACCTGCTATATTCCTGTTCTCACTGAACTGAGACATATTTAAGGCTATACCCACCCGGTAGTTGGTCTGCTTACCACATATATCACCATGAACGTAGAGTGTGACTGGTATTGACTATACATGTCTCGGCACATTTGGGTTTTAATTCCTTATGAATTTGTTGGACCTTACTTGGTTGGCTGGTGGTAGGATGAAAACCCACGCTACACTAGTCATTCTCTAGTGGACCTGGTTTGCTCAAGATCCACTTAGTTGAATGTCAGACAGTGCTCCTAGATTATTGGATTCAACTGCAGGCATTTATTTTCTATCTTTCCTTGGCATATTTTTATCATGTTTAGGATTGTTTTTAAATAGCATGATTACTACTTTACCTGATATATGCCTGTTTCCGCTAAACTGCGACATGCTCACAATTCTTTGCAGATCTTGAGGCATGTGTTTGGCTGGAAGAAACACTGAAGAAATTCGAGCGTATACTTGTGGTGATATCACATTCCCAAGACTTTCTGAACGGAGTATGTACGAACATCATCCACATGCAGAACAGGAAGCTCAAGCTGTACACCGGGAACTTCGATCAGTACGTCCAGACAAGGTCGGAGCTGGAAGAGAACCAGATGAAGCAGTACAGGTGGGAGCAGGACCAGATCGCTGGGATGAAGGAGTACATCGCGCGTTTTGGGCACGGTTCCGCGAAGCTGGCAAGGCAGGCCCAGAGCAAGGAGAAGACCCTGGCCAAGATGGAGCGCGGCGGGCTAACGGAGAAGGTGGCTCGGGACAGAATCCTGACGTTTCGGTTTGTGGATGTCGGGAAGCTCCCACCGCCGGTGCTGCAGTTTGTGGAGGTGACGTTTGGGTACACGCCGGAGAACCTCATCTACAAGAAGCTGGATTTCGGGGTTGATCTTGATTCGAGGGTGGCGCTGGTGGGTCCCAACGGTGCAGGGAAGAGCACGCTGCTGAAGCTGATGACCGGGGAGCTGGCGCCGCTGGACGGCATGGTGCGGCGGCACAACCACCTGCGCATCGCGCAGTTCCACCAGCACCTGGCGGAGAAGCTGGACCTGGACATGTCGGCGCTGCAGTACATGATGGACGAGTACCCGGGGAACGGGGAGGAGCGGATGCGTGCTGCGATCGGGCGGTTCGGGCTGTCGGGGAAGGCACAGGTGATGCCGATGCGGAACCTGTCGGACGGGCAGCGGAGCCGTGTGATCTTCGCGTGGCTGGCGTGGCGGGAGCCGCAGCTGCTGCTGCTGGACGAGCCGACCAACCACCTTGACATCGAGACGATCGACTCGCTGGCGGAGGCGCTGCGGGAGTGGGACGGCGGCCTGGTGCTGGTCAGCCACGACTTCCGGCTCATCAACCAGGTGGCGGAGGAGATCTGGGTGTGCGAGAACCAGGCGGTGACGCGGTGGGGAGGCGACATCATGGAGTTCAAGGAGCACCTCAGGAGCAAGTCCGGCATGTCCACCGACTGAACTGATGAAGTGCTGCTGTGGCCTGTGGATTCTTGAGATGGTTTCCTTCAGTTGAGTGTGTCCATTGATGAGTGATTTGGGCTAGTACGAGTAGTATTGAGGAGAGAAGAAGATGATTACCTAGGTGGTGTCTGGTGCATGCTATGACGGATGATGCTGATCGAGTATGCTGCCTACCTTGTGTATGTGCGGCACGGCACCAATCAGATGCGTGTAACCTACTACACGAATAAGTTACCTCAACATTTTGAATGTCTTATGTATGTGATATATGGTGTGATATGTTACTTTTTATGAATATATAAGAGGAGGAAGATGTGTAGTTGTGTGCTGACCTTTGCTGGTTAATTGATACCTTAGCAAGAGCAACAAACATCTTATAAACAATATCCCTGAATACAGGAACAGAGTAAGTATGCAGAAGACATACAAATTTGCATGGCCAATTTAATAACAAACTGCACAAGAACAGATTTGCTCACCCCAATTTGATGCTCTCCCAATGTGTCTGCAGGAGTTGTCATCTGGATCCAGCCTGCCTTTTTATATTCACACACACTGCACTCCATCTAGTCTAGATTCAAAACAAGAAGAAGTGTCATGTGGGCGATGGCCATGACTTTTCATGTGGCCGATTGGACCTCGTGTTTGTTCACCCCACAAACAAACAAATGCTTACATTTTTTTTCTAGGGAAAACTTATGTTTGACAATGACGATATTTGATATTTGATGCCCTTTCTCAAGTGACAGATTAATTGAAGAAAGGAAAATAATCATTGGTGATCTGCGATGGTTGGAGGTGGTGGACGTTCCGGCGCAGCGGCAGGAGGTGGCATCTCGTGCAGTCGCTCTCCGGCACCCTGGCAGCAAGGAAGCCGGGGCAGCGGCCCCGGATCAGTGGCCGCTTCAGTCACCATGATTCGCGGTGGAGCTCGATGGTCGGTGACAGATTCTCATCGCTTGGTTGCTCCTCTCGCTTTGCTGGGCTCAAGGCGTACAAGAGTCGTCGGTGGAACTCAAGGCGTACAAGAGTCGACAGGTATACCATGCAGCGGCACCTCATCAGCTCGTGCAACGCCAGGCCACCAAACATGGAGCGGCGTCCGGTTTTCTGGAGGCAGCCCATCAGCTCGTGCAATGCCAGGCCAAACATGCAGCGGCACCTCATCAGCTCGTGCAACGCCAGGCCACCAAACACGCAGCGGCGTCTGCTTTTCTTATTTGAGAATAATTCGAGTAAAAAATCACCGCACTGCTCCAATCTTATTTTTTTCACTTAACCCGCGTTGTACTCCTCCATTTTATTTTCTTAAAATTGTGCCCACGAAACCATTGTTATGTGTTCGACATGAAAATACGTTTGTATCTACTATAGATTTCTATTACACTTAACATAATAGAATACAAAACACTACATTATTCTTTGAATTTGATTTCTCCGTTGCAATATATAGGTTCATTAGTTTTCAGCTAGAAAATGTAATTAATTTTTCTTGTGATTCATCTTTTCTAACTAAATATTTTCATTAACTCAAGTGTCTCTAGATGTAAGAAATAATGGAAAGGATAAATTTACATGCATAATCATATTTTTAGCACACAGATGGATATGATATTGTGTATCTTATGATTGATTTTAATATCATTAAATATTTTCACAAAGAGTTCTAAGGCATAGTGTTTGATAAATATGTTCCTAAATGTTTCTAGAGTGTATGGTGGTCTATCTTGCGTTTAGTAAGTAAATAGGGAACTTTAGAGTGTATGTTTGCCTATTATAGGTCTTGGTAAACAAAATGTTCTAGAGTCTTGGAGGTATCTATGAGGATTTTTCTTGAGTCTTTGGTATTGCTTGGTTATTATTTTTCTCATGGTCAAACATGCATTTCATGTCATGTAGGTTAAACAATCAAACGGCGGTGAATGTGTGCCCTCAAGTATTGAAATGGTGTCGTGCATGCTCTGTAATTTCGTGTAAAAGAGTGTTGCTCATAGAAAGAAAATTGGAACATATTTTATGATTGTAGTACTATGCATCTGTTTTTCCTTTGTTTAGTATTTTTAGTTTCAATGGGACATTTTAGTAAAATACATACCCCAGAGGCAATCCTTAGACACATACTACTGGACACAACCTCTTTTATCCAGTGTCACGGACAACGGAAAGGATAAAGCACACTGACACACCTTTGCCAAGTATCACACCTGGTAAAGTCCACTCATAAAACAAGTTCATTCACCAGTTTATCACATTTCGAGACTTTAGTGACACAATCATAAGAACTCAGTGATCAATGGTGTGTTTCCCTCCCCATAATATGACCTCATGCCCAAAAACATCTGACAATTTTTAGGTATTATGTAATTTTTCGTGTGAAAACAGGTCTAGAAAATGGTATATATATATATATTGTTACTTAAAATTGGCGATTTTATTTATATTTCTTGTTAGGAATCTTAAAGGAGGTCCTATCTACAATATCAACTAAAAACGTTGTCAAATTATTACAGAACTTGGTTCGATTACTTTATAGTTGGAGTTCGCATTGAATGTTAAGAACATCATGGAACTACTATTCTTGTCCTATATATTCTAAAAATGTATACCCATAATATGACTTCACGCGAAAATGCTTTAAGTTCTGACAAGTTTTACTTGTTATTTTATTTTTCCTATATGAAAGAACTAAAAATGATAAAAGAATATTTTTACATAAAAAGGTGATTAATTCAAATGTTAAAGGTAGACCTAGATAAAAGACGACCAACTTAAAAATTGGTGGTTCCCATCATAATTTATACCTAACCGCGTATGCAAAATTTAAAACAAAACTTCGCCACGTGCCTTGATAAAACAGGTAAACACTAACACCTTCAAATTTTGCCGAGTGTTTTCTCCGACACCTGGATCAGGGGGGAGAGGATTGCCGAGTGTCTTATAAAACACACTCGGCAAAAATTGCGACACTAGGCAAAATATCGATTTCGGTAGTGGCGGTTGGATGGGTTGTCCCAACACCACCTTGCAAACAGGCTCGACCGGCCCTCCAAAATAACATGTTAGATATTGATGTTAATTACTGTTTTCTCGAAATTTCTAGCTGGCACATATAATGAGTGCATTATATTTTCTTTTTTAGTCAAACAATAGTTTATTAATTTTTTGGTCAAAAAATAGTTTTGATGTTTTTTTTAAGTTTTTGAGTTATCTAGCATTTGCATAATATTCTTATGCCAGGACATCTAAGGTATGCAAAGGCATTTGTAGTTCTTATCCGTGCATTTGTATGGGTCTCTGTCCGTTAGCCTGAACACCTTAAACATAGTTTGAAATGAAGTGTGCTTTCTACACGGCACTAAGAATTAATATTTTTTTGAATATTTCAATAACAAAATGAATTTATGAATTAGAGGAATTAGATTAATACATGTTCAATTACGCATCTGAGAAAATTTTGAGTCAAATCGCATCGCTTGCTCTAGTTGTTTTTCCTCTTGACCCGCACCGCAGCGCACTATATAATGTTATTTTCTCAAACTGCATGCTACCAAAGCTTCTTTTTGTGTGCCGTGTGAAAATATGTTACTAGTTAGTATAATTTTATATTACACTTAACTCACAACTGAATACATAACACTAATATATTAATACAATTTGAATTTGTCTTCGCAATATTTAATTTCATTATTTTTTGGAAAAAATATAAATAGATTCCCTTTTGATACATCGTTTTGAAACGTAATCTTTCATTAACTCAAATGTCTGTAGATGTGAGAAATAATTGTGTCGACATCTTTGCCAAGTGTTTCCTGCTGCACACTGGGCAAAGCGACCACTTTGCCGGGTTGAGAGGATTGCCGAGTGTCCGATAAAATACACTCGGCAAAAGTTGCGGCACTAGGCAAAAACGTCGATTTCGGTAGTGGCGGGCGGACGGGTGATCTCTACCAACAAGATCGACTGGTCCTCCAAAACAACCTATTATCAACATCGGACAAAGCCAACTATTTTGAATATATTTTTTCGCTTTCCATATATTTTTTCTCCGAGACAAAAGCGAAATAGTAGTAACACCAAAATCGATGATGAATGCAGTAGCTTGATTCTGACTATTTTGAATTTACTTACACCACTTATTTTTTTCCTGGCCTGATTTTATCTTCCTGATTCTTAACATGTCTAGCTTACCATGGATATGCATCCAGCTACCTACTCCTGGCAGGTTAATACATTCCTCACTCAATTTGTTGTTAAATTGAAGAAAACCTGGTTTACCATTCTTGTATTCACAAGAGATTATGATACTCTGTTTGTGTCACAGCAGAGAGATCTGTCCGCTCTTGGTAAGAACCACACCACACATCATACTTGAAATATATAGCTGCAACAATTAACCCGCCCAGAGCAGCACAAGTAGATAAAAAAAAGTATCACCGTATTCTTTGTTTTCTTCTTCACAAGGAAAATACCATATGCATACATAGCTCGAAACTCGAAACTCGTGAGCTAAACGAGTAGCTCATTTGAATCTGAACTCGCTTGTTGACCAACTCGTTTTTAACACATTCTAAGTGTTCAAACATGCTCGCATATGAAAAAACAAGTAATTTTCCTACTAATTCTGAACTACAACAATGATGTTTTTTCTCAAATTTACATCTCTAGTCAAAGGGTAGATCAATGCTGAAACATAGAACCTCTGCACCATTATCGGTCTAAAAAATATTAACAGTTTGACACTAGTATATAAAAAATTACATATGTTTAACTTGACCGAGTTAAACGAGCTAGTCGTGAGTTTACCAAGTCTAGCCAAGTTTCATTTCTAAACTCGATTGTTGAGCGTTAGTTGAGCGAGTCGAGCCGCTCGACTCGAATTTCAGGCCTAGTCATAGCATACTATACTCCTATGTGACTTATTGAGGGAGGTCATTTTTTTTTTAGGGGATAGTGAGGGAGGTCATAGGTTGCAACACACTTTATTCAGATAGGTCCGTCATGGGTGGACGTGTGGCAAAGAATAGAAAGACGGCCCATCACTATCTGCCTTTTATTTTCTTTCTTTACAAACAGCATCGAGGAGGAGAAGCCCAACACGTGTTCTAGAAGTAAGAAGAGGTTTCTGGAAGCAAGCCCACCACCATACCATCTTTCCTTCCTAGTCGTACGTGACAACCGAAGCCGGAGGGCAACTCGTACCGCTCCACTCGTTCCCCTCGTCTCGCTCGCGCGGAGGCCGCCGCCGCCTCCGATCTCCACCGCCACAGTCGTCCTCCGTCTCTCCCCTTGGTCGCTCTCCTCCGCCACTGGATCTCCGAGGATGGATGGCGCCACCCCCTTCGCTCGGCCGCTACGGCTGGTCTACTGCGACGACAAGGGCAAGTTCCTCATGGACCCCGAGGCAGTTGCGGCGCTGCACCTCATCAAGGGCCCCATCGGCGTCGTCTCGGTCGGCGGCCGCGCGCAGCAAGGCAAGAGCTTCCTGCTCAACCAGGTACGTACGCGCGGTTGCCTGCGGAACGTTTGGTCTGGCTGTCGGCAATGTGCGGCTAGGGTTTCGTAGATCCATGTATTTGACCCTAGTGTGGCAGTATTTGACCCTTGGTTGCTTCGCTTATAAATTTTCTAGTGGTGTTCTCGATTTCAGCACCAGACTATAAAAATGTGACCTCTGTATGTAGCTTCTCGGTCAAAGCAGTGGTTTTTGATTAATACATGTTCGGTTTTTCATTTGAGAATAATTCGAGTGAAAAATCACTGCACTGCTACATTCTTTTTCTTCCCACTTAAATCACGCTGCACTGCTCCATTTTATTTCCTAAAACTCGGGTGGCACGGAACCATTGTTATGTGTTTGATATGGATATAAGTTCGTATCTACTATAGATTTCTATTACACCTAACATAATAGAATACAAAACACTACAATATTCTTTGAATTTGATTTCACCGTTTTAATATATAGGTTCATTTGTTTTCAGCTAGAAAATGTAATTAATTTCTTATTTGATACATCCTTTTCTAGATGTAAGAAATAATCGAAAGGATAATTTACATGCATAATCATTTTTTAGCACACATATGGATATGATATTGTGTATATGTATCTTATGATCGATTTTAATACCATTATATATTTTCACAAAGAGTTCTAAGGCATAGTGTTTGATAAATATGTTCCTAAATTTTCTAGTGTATGATGGTCTATCTTGTGTTTAGTAAGTAAATAGGGAACTTTAGAGTGTATGTTTTCCTATTATAGGTCTTGGTAAACAAAATGTTATGGAGTCTTGGAGGTATCTATGAGGATTTTTTTCAACTCTTTGGTATTGCTCTCGGTTATTATTTGTCTCATGGTCAAACATGCACTTCATGTCGTGTAGGTTAAACAATCAAACGGCGGTGAATGTGTGCTCTCAAGTACTGAAATAGTGTCATGCATGCTCTGTAATTTAGTGTCTAAGAGTGATGCTCATAGAAAAAAAATTGAAACATAGTTTATGATTGAAGTAATATGCATCCGTTTTTTCTTTATTCAGTATTTCTTAGTTTCGACGGAACATTTTTAGTAAAATACATACCCCTGAGGCAAGCCTCGAAAACATACTACTGGACACGACCTCTTTTGTCCAGTGTCACGGACAATGGAAAGGATCAAAGCACACTGACACAACCTTTGCCAAGCATCACACCAGGTAAACTCCACTCATAAAACAAGTTCATTTACCAGTTTATGACATTTTGAGACTTTAGTGACCAAATCATAAGAACTAAGTGATCAATGGTGTGTTTCTCTCCCCATAATATGACCTCGCACTAGTACAGAACGACACATCGGATACCCCTCTATGGAAACGGCAGGAGTTAGGCGACGGAGAATCGCGCTTTCCGCACGGCCAGTGCGTACAAACCTGACCTGGCCCGCCTACATTGGCAACGGACCCTTTCCAATCTCCGTCACTTATTATATTGCCAACGGTTAATAAAATTGTCCGTTTCTAATATTAGCCTCTATGGTAACGGATAGAATTTTCCAACCGTTGAAAATGTTGATACGTGGAGGCTAGCGAATGGGCAGATGGGGAGGTGGGCGGAGCAGACCCGCGAGTATAAATGGCGAGAGGTACCAGCAGCGGTCTCTTTGAAGCCCCAGTCCATCGCCTAGTTATTCAAACTTCGCCAGATCCCCTCCGTCCAAATCCATGGCGAGAGGTACCAGCAGCGGTCGTGGCCGTGGACGAGGGCGAGGCCGTGGTAGGGGGCGCAGCGGCAATGCCATGCCGTCGGTGTCGCCCTCACCGTCCTCTGAAGACATGTCCCCGGCGAGAGGTACCATCAGCGGTCGCGGCCGTGGACGTGGGCGGGCGCGGCCGTGGACGAGGGCGCGGCCGTGGTAGGGGGCGCAGCCGCAATGCCACGCCGTCGGTGTCGCCCTCACCGTCCTCTGAAGACATGTCCCCGGAGCTGCGCGGCTTCGAGTTCTTGGTTATCCTGTACAAGGGCATCGAGAGCCGCCTGAGGCTCCCGAGGGCGTTCGCAGAGAAGCTCCAAGGCATGGTGGCAGCTACCATGCATCTGAAGATGGAGGACTGCGAGAACGGCAGCTGGGCGGTGAAGACGGCCGTGAGTGCCGGGGGGAATTTGTACCTCGGCCAGGGATGGAAGTCATTCGCCCAAGCGTACAAGCTTGAGCAGGGGCACTTTTTGTGCTTCGAGTTCGACGGCGACAACGGGTTCTTCATCAAGATCTTCGACGGTACCTTATGCCGGAGGGACGCACTCGTGTACAGCGACGACGAGCCCGAGTCTTCATCAGCAGCTGCTAGTAGTAGCATTAGCTAGTAGTAGCATATATGTAATCGTTTACTTCATTATCAAGTCCGTATGTAGTAGTCACTATTATTAATATATATGTATCCTTGTGTAAAATCAATGGAAACGGTTATATAAAATGTCCGTTGCCAATGTGGTGCTTATATATACTGCCGGCTCGGTCTCATTATCACTCTCTCACTCTCTTCCAACCCTAGCCGCCGCACACTGTGGCTTTCAACTCTCCTCACTCTCTCTAATGGCTTCCTCTGTCGGCGCTTCTAGATCCGGCCATCGCGGCCGCGGCTCTAGCCGCCGCGGCAGCACCGTTCTAGCGGCAGCCCTTCGTGAGGGGAAGGTCGATCTGGAGGCGGCCATGCGTCCGCTAATGATGCGGCAGCGCCACCATCTGACGCCCTCCTCCTCCGGTGATGCCCGGCTTCTTCTGAGCCAGGCCGATGTGGAGGAGGTCATTCATGAGGTGGTGGTGCAGCACCTCCGGCGGATCTACCAGCAGAAACCCATCTGGAGGAGGAAGTGGCCGATCTGGAGGTGGTGGAGGATCTGTAGGTGGTGTCTGATCTGGAGAAGGAGGAGGAGGTGGATGTCGACGAAGAGAAGGAGAAGGAGGAGGAGGTGATTGCGTCGCAGCGCGCTGGTAGCATCTCAGCGCATCTGGCAGAGGCCTGCACCTCCTCTCCCGCCGGGTGAAAGGTATAAATCTTTCTGTGACCGGCTGTGATGCCGATGAACTAGGTTCTACGTATGAGCATTTCATCACATAAACAAATTCCTAGTGCAAATTCACACATACATGTTCTGATAATTACAAACACTTATTGTTAAAGCACCAACTGTACAAACTAGTTAAACACCCACATCCAAAGCCTATTGCAATTCACCTAGGGCATTCTTGCACCTAGGGCAGAGCATTTCCTGCCATGTTGGACGTAGCCTGTCCTTCAAGGTTAGGATCTTGCGATACAACTCGTAGGTCACGTACCCATCTATTGCTGCGTAGTCGAGGTTAACTTTGTGCAGCGGCATCCACTCCCAAAAATTGTGCTGGTTGGATGGGAACTCCTTCTTCATGTTGGCGTATGATTTGTCGATGAGGTCTGCCGCTAGATCACCCATTCCGTCCCTCTCGTCTCCACCCTTGATTTTGTATACGAGTTGGATGTCCACGTAGTACTCCGGTGGAATGTGGAAGCCGGCAGAAGAAAGCACCTTGCTGTCGTTGGTGATGTCCACGCTTGCGAAGGTGATATTCTTGCGTTCAAAGAATTTGCCCAACTCTGGACAATTCTTCTTGGACTTGCACCAGTGGAACACGAGGACATGCTGGCGCATGGCGAGTTGCAGGACAGACATGTGCCGACGATTACGGGTGTACTCGATGTCAAGGCCGATGAACCGATGCTTCTCCTCTGCTAGCCATTCCTCGTACTTGTCGAGGATCCGCTCCACGGTATGCTCCTCGTTCGTGTACACCACCTCCAGAACGGTGCCGTGGGTACGGACGGTAGTTGTCTCTGTTATTCTGTTGCGGTCGTCCATGGCGGGTGGGGGATTGGGGTGGAACGAGGAAGAAGAGAAGGAAGGAATGCGAACTGTCTGCCACCAAACAGAGCAGTTCCTGGATATTTGCCGTCGATCTTAGCAGTTTCTCGAAAATGGCAACCGAACAAAGCAGTTGCTGGAAAATAGCCACCGATTTTTTTAATATCCAGATGTATTTTGTACATTTCGCTAATAGTTTTTTTTCTTTCACGCAGGAGTTTATTTCGGCAACACTGCATAAAAGTACCAATGTATCATTCCGAGAACCAGAAACCTTAAGGCAAGGAAATTTCGTGGATACTGGTCTTGGAGTGGGTACAGCGACGACCGAGAGCTCATAGAAGGTGAGCTCCAAGTCAAAGATGGAAGGCTGGCTTAATTAAGCCAGCCTTCCATCTTGTTAGGTTAGTTGCTTATAGGTTTAGAGTTCATGATTGTAGTCAAAGTGTAATAGGTGATATTACATTATGCCAATGTGTGATAGATATGATTGTAGTCAAATTGTAAAAAACGGTGATATTATTGTATACCAATGTAATGATGGCATTTGTTCTATGTTATGAATTGAATAAATTTTAGTGCATTGTGCAATCAGCCTTTCATGTATTATGGCATATAACCGAAATATGAGAAAAGCTCAGTGCAAACGGGTAGATGGAAAACTCTGTATCTGATATAGGAAAACTAAAGCAACGGAGGTCTGCGCACAACCGTTGCCAAATGGAGACCTCATCGGAAACGGTTTTTTGCCTCCGTTACCGATGAATGCCTTCACATCAGTGACAGGGTCGGGGACACGGACCCTTTCTCCGTTGCCGAAGGGTTTTTTGACCCGTTTCCGATGTGTCGTTCTGTACTAGTGTCGTGCCCAATAACATCTGACAATTTTTAGGTATTATGTAATCTTTTCGTGTCAAAACAGCTCTAGAAAATGGTAAATATATATTGTCACCTAAAAATGGCGATTTTACTTATATTTCTTTTTAACAATCTAAAGGAGGGCCTATCAACAATATCAACTAAAAACATTGTCAAATTTTACAGTTGGAATTTGCACTGAATGTTAAGAAACTTCATGGAACTACTATTCTTGTCCTATTTATTCTAAAATTGTATACCCATAATATGACTTCATGCCAAAAAGCTATAAGTTCTGACAAGTTTTACTTATTATTTTATCTTTCCTATGAAAAGTCTAAAAATGATAAAATAATAATTTTACGTAAAAAGGTGATTAATTCACTTCTTCGTTATGAATGTAAAGGTAGACCTAGATAAAAGACCAACTTTTAAAGTGGTGATTCCCATCATAATTTATACCTAACTGCATATGCAAAAATTAAAACAACACTTTGCCACCTGCCTTGATAAAAACAGTTAAACACTAACATCTTCAAATTTTGCCGAGTGTTTTCTCAGACACATGGACAAGGGGTGAGAGGATTGCAGAGTGTCTTAGAAAATACAGTTGGCGAAATTTGTGATTGACACATATAATGAGTGCATTATATGTTCTTTTTTAGTCAAACAATAGTTTTTAAAAAAAAATTGGTCAAATTTTTATGTCCTTTTTTAAAGTTTTTGAGTTATCTAGCATTTGCATAATTTTTTTTTATGGTCTTGGATAATATTCTTATGCCCAGACATATAATGTATGCAAAGGCGTTTGTAGTTCTTATTCGCACACTTATATGGGTCTCTGTCGGTTAGCCTGAGCACCTTAAACATAGTTTGAAATGACATGCACTTTCTACACGACACTAAGAATTAATATTCTTTTAAATATTTACAAAAAACTTAATTTCTGAATTAGAGGAATTTTGAGTCAAATTGCATCCCTTGCTCTAGTCGTTTTTCCTCTTGACCCGCACCGCACCACGCTACTCAATTTTATTTTCTCAAACTGCACTGCTACCAAAGCTTCTTCTGTGTGTTGTGTGAAAATATGTTACTATTTAGTACAATTTAATATTACACTTAACTCACAAATGAATACATAACCCTAATATATTAATACAATTTGAATTTGTCTTCGCAATATATAATTTAGTTACTTTTTGAAAAAATGTAAATAGATTCCCTTTTGATACATCGCATTAAAACCAAATCTTTCATTAACTCAAGTGTCTCTAGATGTGAGAAATAATTGTGCCAACATCTTTGCCAAGTGTTTCCTGCTGCACACTGGGCAAAGCGACCACTTTGCCGGGTTGAGAGGATTGCCGAGTGTCCACCAAAATACACTTGGCAAAAATTGCGGCGCTAGGCAAAAACATCGATTTCGGTAGCGGATGGGTGATCTCTACCAACAAGATCGACCGGTCCTCCAAAACAACATATTATCAACATCGGACAAACACTAGTAGAAAACAGGGCAACAATACCGGTTGTGTAGGGCCTTTAGTACCGGTTGTGCAACCGGTACTAAAAGGTCGGGACTAAAGGGGTACCCCTTTAGTACCGGTTGTATATACAACCGGTGCTAAAGACCCTCCACGTGGGCAAACCTGCACGCGCGCAGCTGAGGACCTTTAGTACCGGTTGTTAATACCAACCGGTACTAAAGGTTCCGGGAATTTTTTAATTTTATTTTCAGTTATATTCTCAATTCTATTCTCTATACTATTCTTAATTCTATTCCTAATTCTATTCTGAAATTTCTTACTTAACTACAAACTAAAACTAGTTATACACTTAATCTAGTCACACACTTAAACTAGTTATACACTTAATATTAGGTCAAAGTACATACTCTGGTCAAACTTCCCATTCGGTCACCCATCCTCCAACTGATTCAGCCCGAGCACGCTTAACTTTTGAGTTCCTTACAAATTAGCTGTCAAATGAGAAGTTAGAACTTACTGGTAATAGTATACTATCAATCATATTAACCCCTAAGTAATGATGTTACACTTTTTTATTGTTTAATGTTTCAAAATTTATTTAAATAAATACAATGATTATGTACTATATTTTGAATAAATAATAATGATTATGTAATAATATATCTTTAAATCCGTTATTGTTTAAATTTTCAAAATATATTTGAATAAATATAATGATTGTGTAATATATTTTCTGAATAAATAACAATGATTATGTAATAATATTTTTGAATAAATAACAGTGATTATGTAATAATATTTAATATGGAATAATTCATATCTTTAAATCCGTACATCAAAATTTGACAAATAAAATGTCTAAATTGATTAGAAAAAAGAGAGGAATTCAACTATGCCATCCTATCAATGATATCTAGGAATTAAAATTGATTAGTTACCTAAATATATACTGTCAGCCTTATCTAAACAATGCGTGCATGCATTGTATCCCTTATTTGACTGTCATGGAATGTTACTAAGAGCAGGCCAATCATTGATAGTTACAAATAGCAACGCTCGTAAGCCAAATTCCTTCTGTTTATACTCATCCCAAACACGTACACCTTGATCGGACCACAACTGTAAAAGTTTATCAACTAATGGCCTCAGATACACATCAATGTCGTTGCCGGGTTGTAAACTATGTCAGAACGCAAGTTTATCATTTATCCTAGCAACTAGTACACATGAAATTACTCTATGCCAAAGAATTTCATTTTTTGAGTATTTTTTCACTTTTTTTGACTTTTTTGAGAAAACGGTCAAAATAGCCGCCGTTAGTATTCATTGTAAGGGGTCGAATTATCCAAAACTTTCGACGGTTCTGTGATATAACCACTACTTGTGCACCTTAAAAACATTTTTGAAAAAATTTCAGAGCAAACTATCACACACTTGTAGTTCAAATTTGAATTACTTTCGGAAAATAGCCATACAGTCGTTTAAGTAGGTGAAATTAGCTAGAAACCGAGAAAATTACTAATATTTGTGGATTATCCATAAAATATGGTCTACTTTGTGTGATAATTGGATGGGTGCCATTTTGCACCATATTTGTTGTACTTGCTTCACAAAAAATGTCATTTTTTACAATCGAAAAACAAAAAATGATATTTATATAAGTAATTTTAAAAAACTCAGATCTGCAACATTGTTTGTGGTACCAAGATACAGCTATGTGTCAACTATGGGCACATTTTCACAAACTATGACACGTGGATGACCATAACGAGTCCATTTGACCCAAAACTTATACATGATAATTGACCTTTTTGTGAAGAAGTTTTTTGTAAACTATGTCAGAACTCAATTTTATCATTTATCCTAGCAACTAGTACACATGAAAGTACTCCATGCCAAATGATTTCATTTTTGAGTATTTTTTCACTTTCTTTGACTTTTTTGAAAAAACGGTCAAAATGGCCGCCGTTAGTATTCATTGTAAGGGGTCGAATTATCTAAAACTTTCGACGGTTCTGTGATATAACCACTACTTGTGCACCTTAAAAACATTTTTGAAGAAATTTCAGAGCAAACTATCACACACTTGTAGTTCAAATTTGAATTACTTTTGGAAAATAGGCATAAAGTCGTTTAAGTAGGCGAAATTAGCTAGAAACCGAGAAAATTACTAATATTTGTGGATTATCCATAAAATATGGTCTACTTTGTGTGATAATTGGATGGGTGCCATTTTGCACCATATTTGTTGTACTTGCTTCACAAAAAAAATGTCATTTTTGATAATCGAAAAACAAAAAATGATATTTATATAAGTAATTTGAAAAAACTCAGGTCTGCAACATTGTTTTTCGTACCAAGATACAGCTATGTGTCAACTATGGGCACATTTTCACAAACTATGACACGTGGATGACCATAACGAGGCCATTTGACCCGAAACTTATACATGTTTATAGATAATTGACTTTTTGTGAAGAAGTTTTTTGTAAACTATGTCACAACTCAAGTTTATCATTTATCTGAGCAACTAGTACACATGAAAGTACTCCATGCCAAAGGATTTCATTTTTTTAGTATTTTTTTCACTTTTTTTGACTTTTTTGAAAAAACGGTGAAAATGGCCGCCGTTAGTATTCATTGTAAGGGGTCAAATTATCCAAAACTTTCGACGGTTCTGTGATATAACCACTACTTGTACACCTTAAAAACATTTTTGAAAAAATTTCAGAGCAAACTATCACACACTTGTAGTTCAAATTTGAATTACTTTCGGAAAATAGGCATAAAGTCGTTTAAGTAGGCGAAATTAGCTAGAAACCGAGAAAATTACTAATATTTGTGGATTATCCATAAAATATGGTCTACTTTGCGTGATAATTGGATGGGTGCCATTTTGCACCATATTTGTTGTACTTGCTTCACAAAAAATGTCATTTTTGACAATCGAAAAACAAAAAATGATGTGTGTTTTGGTCAGTTTTTTTCTTTTAACTTTTGCTTATATATAAGGAGGCTCCACACCGGCCTCCGTCCCCTTCCCAAGGTGATGCCCTCTCCCTCCCCTACCTAGGTGTTTGATCAAATTCCCCACTCATTTTTTCAGTTCTCGGCGACGATGTCCGACCTGTTGGATGCGAGGGGCGATGTCCGGGACTGGGCTCCGCCGGGCTGGCACTGGGAGCCGCCCCCCCGAGTAGGTGGTACGTCGCCGTATCAGGGAGGAGGACGAGCACGTCAATCGCTATGTGTTTATGTTGGATACGCTAGCGGTGTATAACAGTAGATGGATGGTTCTTCATAGGGATCCTTCTCATGTGAGTATTGCGCCTGTTATGGTTCCTGCTCTTTGGGTGCGCAGCTCCGGCCGCTCAGCACCCCGTGGCTTAGGACCCGGCAAAAGTTAGTGATATTATTCGTGATGTATTATGGTTAAATAAAAATGGACCCGGGCTATGTAACTGGATTAAATAAAGATGTATGCGTGATACTTCTGAGTTTACAGTTCTCTTCTGAGTTTTCAGAACACAGATACATAAAAGTTGAATACATTATTACACATGGAAAATGTTTGAAGTTGAATACATCCTTAACAACATCCCGTAGAGTGACATAAAATGTTTAATACATTATTACACATCACTAACAGTTGCATTACTACATAATCCACAAAATGGCTATCTAGCACACTCTTGCGTCAGCTGCAAACTCCCCAAACGCACTGTTAGAGCTTGGGAGAGCTTGTTAGAGAGGAAAAATGGAGTTGGCTCAAGTTGCTTCAAATGGAGCTGGCTCGGGGTGGAAGAAGCAAATATAGGGAAATCTTTAGTACCGGTTGTTAGTACTTTTGCTTCATGCACAAAAAAAAAGACGTTGTACAGGGCCCTATGATACGTGTTAGACCAGGATACAAGGCATCGATGAATGACTCAAAGAACAGCTAGCTTTTCCAAAAAAAAAAAAGCTTGGTACTAGCGTGGCTGTGTAGGTCGCTTGGACAGGCCAAATGCCGGACCAGAACATACATCGCAATTAATATCGGCTCAACTGGTGTGGTAATTAAAATAAAATAATTAGTCAAACTAACTACTGAATGAGGAATTACTTTTTTTAATTATAAAATTACTGTTTGAGATGGATGCGAAAAGTACTTTTTTTAATTCAATGATTAACGGAAGAAGCAAATATAGGGAAACCTTTAGCACCGGTTGTTATTACCAACCGGTACTAAAGGCTACTCTTTAGTACCGGTTGGTAATAACAACCGGTACTAAAGGTCTCGCCGTGGGGCCACCAACTGCGGCCGCATGTGCCGCGGGGCCTCCAACCCTTTAGTACCGGTTGGTATTAACAACCGGTACTACCGGTTGTTAATACCAACCGGTACTAAAGGGTTGGAGGCTGGGGCCCCGGCTGGCACACAAATACAACCGGTGCTAATGCCCCTTTAGTACCGGTTTTTGTGCAACCGGTAATAAAGGGGGCGCACCGTTGCCCCCTTTTCTACTAGTGAAAGCCAAATATGTGAATAAATAAAACAACAACTAATCCATATATCAGGTGTTATTTATTGCCTTTTTCTCGATATTTTTGATTGACACAAATTAATGGTCATATTATGAACTGTCAGTCTTTCTTAAGCAAGTGCACGTCGTTGGTGCTTTAGTTGGTGACGTTCACCTGGGCGCATAAGAAATCGCCCTGTTAAAAAAGACCATGTCATAATGAAAACTGCTGCAACACTAATTATTCGATCTAACATTAGATGTGTGTGTTGGTTGATTGGTGGCGATCGACGTACGTGCGGATGAATGCAGGCAAATTCGGAGAAGCTTCATTTTGCAGCGATCGCAGCCGTGAATGCATTCTCGCCGCGGTTGCGCCACAAGTTCGATCGACCGGGGCCGGGCCGGCGGCGATCGGAATATTGATTCCATGCCATCTCTCGATGGGCTAGCAGCTGCAGGTAGCAGCCGTAAGTGCATTGCATGAAGAAAATGAAGCTTCCAGGATCCATCCATTGAGTACACGTGTACGTGACTAGCTTTCCTAGCTGGTCATCTAGTCTATCTAGCTAGTCGTTAAACATATATGCCAATCAACAACGGATCGCGCTAAGAAAGAGTACCAAGATCGATTATATGATGTTGATCGACAGATTATGCATATTTTTATCAATTAAGCATCGAGCGAAAATGCAACCACTGCGCTTGAGATTGAGAATGACACTGCGATTGAAACCCAAATCGATTAGATTATATTGACTTCAAATCGATCGAGATCATCGATCGTACATATATGGTAGTGGTCGATCGATGATGAGATCCTCATAACGCTCTCGACAGATTATGGATGAGCTCTTAGCTAGCTAGGCAGCATATGCCTGATGCACATCACGCTCTCGTACACGCATACATAGGCGCGTATACCTACCTAGTATGGATTGGGATGCATACATTATTGCACTCCCGCGCATGCATGTAGCTAGCTAGTTAAGTTGGATAATCCAGCGATTGAACACGATCTACTTGTTCTTGGTGGATTTGTCGTGGTCGTGGAGCATCTCCTGCAGCACGTCGTCGTCCAGGCACTCGAACTCAATCACCTGCCTCTGCTGCCTCGCCGCCGACGAGGAAGAAGCACCGCCGCCGCGCCTCGTTTCCGCCTCGTAGACGTGCGCCTGGTCGGGAAAGTTGAGCACGGCGTTCCTGCCGCGCATGGAGTAGGCGGAGCGGTCGTAAGCCGCCGCGGCCTCCTCGGCGGTGTCAAAGGTGCCGAGCCACACCCGGACGCCGTGGCGGCTTGAGTCGCGGATCTCGGCCGCGAACTTGCCCCAGGGGCGGCGCCGCACGCCGCGGTACTTGGTTTGGTCGCCGCCGCCGGAACCTTCACCGTCCATGATCACTGAGCTAGCTAAGAAATTAACTTGATGAACGAGTGGAGCTGGAATTGAGTGTGATCAATCAGCTGAAGCTGTTTCTGAACCCTAGACGATGGAAGTGAGAGGCTGGGTGTGGTTGAAGAATGGTTTGTTGTGGGCGGGGAAGAGGGGTTTAAAAAGGGTGGGAAAGGGATATGTCGTAATTGGATGTGGGCCCGGCACGTGCCGAATCCAGCCATTCAAAGGAATCAACCTCAGGAAGCGTAAAGGCGTACGTCCTGCCTACCTAAGCGCAGGTGTATGTGTATGCATGCATACATGCTTACGTGCATCTAGTTAATATTTTTCTTTATATGTGTTATATATATTTGGCAGCAATATTAACCTCAAAATGAAATGGCAGCAATACATACTGTATAAGTGGTCTCAAAATAACATTAAATAGTATTCATTGTTTCGAGAAACCATGGTACTACGTAGTTTGTTTATGCAGTAATTACACCGGGACACAAACAACTTGCGGAGCAACATGTTATTAAGTAGTGGTCCAAAAACATGTCACTACGCGCTGATTGCTCGAATTTAGTCTGCATTGGACATGTGGGTGAAAACATCGTCGTGAAAACATTGTCTGTCTCACACCAACGAACCTTTCTTTTTTTTTCAATTATCTTTTCCTCCATTGCCTCTTCATCTCCACATGGCGAGAACTATGAGAGGGTGGTCGATTGGCCACCTCCTCCTTAATCACAATGAAGGCCTAGACCACATAATCATCATCGACTTTGTTGGATGCCTCCTGAGCGTCACCTTCGACGTATGGAGGACAATCCTCACCATCGCAAGAGAGGACTTAAGGCTTGTACCAAACGTAGGTACATCGTGTCTCTTTGTTCTTCACTTTGGTTCAACTTTATCTCTGAGATCCTTCTGTTGCCGTACTCATCTATGATCTCTGCTGACAGAAACAAATGCCACGTAGCTTATTTGGATTTTACTTAATTTTCAGTCATGTTTGTCATACTCTGTTTCGACATCCATCGAGTCTTATTCCAACCTCATTAAAATTAAGTCGGCAATAATTTTCTAAAGTTGCACACATTCCAAATTGTACTTGATTGATCGTCGATTCATTAATCAGCGAGTACCTCAACTTGTGAGAATCGTACTTCGTTTCGGGTTGTAAGTAAATAGAATCATGTAGACTGATGACACGTATACAATGACGCGTTCTTACGTAGGTAGTAGGGCCGAAAAATCAAATCAAATGATAATGCAAATGAAGGCCGGGATGGAGACAAGGTACATAGACGTAGACAGTGAGGTGAGATTAAGGTGAGACGTGGCAGTGGCCAAGAATGATCTGTCTCCATCAGTCCATCTGCAGGTAATGTTGCGCTGACCGTGCACAAGGTTTGACTGCATGACCATGCAGCGATGCAGTGAAGGAGCTAGCTAGCGACGACCTTGTCAACGCCAACCTCTCCATACATCATAGGTGATGATCGTGCGGTTGCCGAACGCCTTTCTAACCGTCATTTAATAAGTAAATTGTGATGGGTCCGCACCTTTCTACTAATCGCAGTTCAACCTTCTTAATCCATCCATAGACAGATAGACTAGCTAGCTATATGTCTAATTTAATTAATTTATTTAAATTCCTCAGCTAAAGCACAAAGATGCTGACTCCTATTTGTGTTATCTCGTGGTAATGGAAATCGATGCCCCTTTTGGGGGTTCGCATGTACAAAAAAAACCTCAACGAAACAGAATCTGGTCTACTACTTGCAAAGGGATTAATAAATAAATTGATTCATCAAATCACTGAGAGAGATAGGTAGCTAGATTATCCCTGAACCGACCACTGCGCCGCACATTCGCCAAATTAATTCCCACTTTCTTAAATCTGCTTAGATCGATCACCTTTTTTCCCTTTATTTAGTTCATTCGGACAGTTGAAAGTCAATAAAAATGGAGACGACAATATGTACTCGCTAGGTGCGCTCGTTCGCGTACAACGCATCAGGAACATAGATATATATGACATGTTGATTTAATTTGGCCATCATGCACCTTGATTTCCATCTGAGCACAAGTCTCGTTGACTAATACTCAGCTAATTAAGCTAGTTCAAACACGATCAACGTAGCGTGCGCGCGGTTCATTTCACCTTGCTTCAGCATAATTAGTCCACATCGATTTATTAAGCCAGCTAAGTTAGGCCATGTACAACGTTAACAAGGGGTCTATTGCCTGTGCCATTGCAAGTAGGGAAAAATTATACTCCGTACTAGTACATTGGATTACGCTTTAATCCATCCGTTAAAAAAATCCATCCGTTCGGGTGTATTGGCTCCTCCCCAAAGACGCCTTTTTAATCCCTCCGTTCGATCGGGTGTATTGTTTCCTCCCCAAAGACACTTTTCATTAATTTCATTGGCTGCATATGGTGATACTTTGTGCTTAATCATTTACTTATCGGCTCCATGTGGTGGTAAGTTAGTAGGTGGCCTCTACAGTCTACACTGGGACGAGGGAAGTAGTGTTACCGCTAGCAACTGGAGTAATGCATGTTTACCTGCTCTAAATTTATGCAGTGGTTAAAATTAACTAGAAAATATGTACTCCCTCCGTTTACAATTAGTTTGCGTTCTGGGTTTAGTCAAAGTCAAACTTTGTAAAATTTGACCACATATATAGGAAAAAATATAAACATTTATAATAAAATTTTAATATTATTAGAATCTTCATAAGATATATTTTCATATTATATATATTTAATATTATGGATGTTGATATATTTTTGTGTATAATTGGTCAAAGTTTGAAAAGTTTGACTTTAAAAAAACCCAGAACGCGAACTAAATAAAAACGGAGGGAGTAGCTAAGAGATTTTATCTTGTACACTAAAATAAATGTCTTGTGTTATTAAGATATCATCTCTCACCTCAGACAAGACAATTTATTTTTTACTATTTCTCTCTTCCAAGTTAGCAATTATCATATGCGACACTATCAAAGATAAGACCATAATATGTGCCCTTATACTTCCGTACACTAAGTGTGCAATGTTCTCATGAATCTGCTTCTTTGGATTACATAATTTTAAAAAACGTGGGAATATAAAACACATAATTGAGATGTCACGATAATGTGTATTCTTAGAGAAATTATGCAAGAAATATCTTTAGATGATTTTGGATTAGATTGTATGGCAATTAGTTATTTAGACCCCCAAGAGGGTTCTGCAAGTTGGTTCTTTATATGGGACGTGCCGTATGTTGGACACTTTAAAAAAACTATAAGCAATGTGTGTTTCAATCATAAATGCCCTGATTGTCCTACAAGTGCAACATGATTAATTATTTGGCGATATTGCTGGAAAAGCCAAGGTCGAGAAAGTCTTGAAGAAGGTGTGCAAATGATCAAGTTAGCCATGCGCAATATCTTCTCTATTTCTCATGGTAGGGCTCCGACAATGGCAAGGCTGATGATCTGAAGCTGGAGTGCATCTATGCTTGTGAATTTCCTTTTGGTCTAAACTTTTTGTTTGAGTCTAACTTTGTCTCCCTATTTTCTGAGCTCTTGCGTCGGCTGGAGTGTGCTGCTCTGGTTGTTAGGCCAGTGGGAAAATGTAAAAAAAAACCTTGTGATGCTTCATTTTCCTTTCTTTCTCTTCAAGTTGTTTTGCTGTGTTTCAAAGCTTGCATGATAACTGAACTATTTCTCGAAGAAGTCAACGGGGCGAGCTCGTTTGCTCAAAACATATGAGATTGGATTGAAGCCTTAAATTGGGTTGGAATTCATTAATTGCAGAATACTCATAGCCACCTTGGATTTTTGGACATATTTTTCGGTCATTGGTTGGCTGCACAACACAACTCAACTAGGGCGCACGCAGGCATTCCGACATAACTTATATTCAAAGTTTACTCATATTTTGAGTGCCAACTCTTGAATCATGTGTTCCACTGAGCCCAATTTGTAATGGTTTTATAAACAAGTTACAAGTTTCTTTTTTTCTAAACTACGTATATTTGGAGTGTAGATATGACCAACCTGTAGGTATAATTTCGGTTAGAAATGTTTTTCATTGATGCACTGAAAGTTGTTGATAGACTGGAGTAGGATGCATTTATTGTAACGACATAAAGTAACTCCATCGATCTTAATTACCATTATGTAGCTTTGCTCAAGTAAAAATCAGTTTTGCTGTAGCAAGTCAAAGATAGAAGAATACACACCCCCTAGCCAGCTAGCTGGATTCTTGAGCGAACATACATGCATATATTCGCACGCACGTGAGAGCAGCCGTTCCCGTGCATGCATGTAGTATGAATGGTAACAAGCTACGGAGTAGTAGTTAGCAACGTAATATATACTACTATTAAGAATTGAGGCATTGGATGGGTGCGTGCTTATATCGATTCTAATGTGTTCGTTTACCAAACTGGCGGCCGAACGAGCGAATGTCACCCGCACGTGTAGCTAGGTCCTCCAAGTTAAAAATACACTGCTAGTTTAGATTATCTTAACCTGCATATATTAATGTAGGGCTCCTCGAAGTTAGACTATACATAGGAAGACATGCTGACCTGCATGCATGTGGGAGACACACACACGTAGGAAGGAGGAAAATGCAAGGTACTCCATCCGTTTACAATTAGTTTACGTTCTAGGTTTAGTTACAGTCAAACTTTATGAAGTTTGATCAAACTTTATAATATTATTAGAATCCTCATAAGATGTATTTTCATATTATATATAGTTACTATTGTAGATGTTGATATTTTTTATATATACTTGGTCAAACTTTGAAAGTTTGACTTTAAAAAAACCCAGAACACGAACTAAATAAAAACGGAGGGAGTACTATGTGATGCTGGTGTCACGTCATGCCGTCATGGGGATACATCCATATCATTCTACAGGATGCAAGTTTCATAGAGATGTCTGTATCATTTTGATTTTTGGGCATTCCACCGAGTGTTCATTCAAGTTCAGTCCATCCGTATACGTGATAGCTACCCGTGTACTTTATACACACTACTACTAGTACCAAGTTGTAGCACCGTAGTACGTCGTTGTACATAGAGTTGCCACATGAGAAGGGGAAGATCTGAAGCCGGCCGTTCAAGACGATTGATGCGTACGTTTTTAGTGCACGATATTAATTCCAAGACGATGTCGTAGTTGCAGGCAATCGATCGACACTTGTTGTTGTAAGCTTGTGACTGCCAAGTTGCCCTGTTCACGTCCAAGGGATAGAGATATATTGACGGCGCCACAAACTGTATTCTTATCTAGCTCATACGTATTTTGGAATCTCTAAAAATTATAAGAAAAACTAGACATGTACATATAGGTGTGTAGTATGTCATAGATTTTCAACCATGGTGTACATAAAAAATACAAGTGCATAGGACAGAAACCGAGTTGTTATTTTTTCTATTTTGAACCACCAATTCGCAATTTTCTTCTGGTGCTTGAAAATTAAGGTACTACATAATAAATTTGATGTACATGTGCATCAAAGATCTATATGTATCCATGTATGGAATGTATTTCGTTACATTGAGATATATCTCGTTTTCACATTTTAAAAACATTGTTTAATTTCAAGTTTTTTAGCGGATACATGGGCTACAAGTGACCCGGAGCCAAATTGCCGCTCTCTGATTAATATACTACTCCCTCCGTTCCAAAATAGATGACTTCTATTTGTCCAAAAGTGGATATATCTCTAGATATATCCACTTTTGGACAAATAGAAGTCATCTATTTTGGAACGGAGGGAGTACCCTATTACGGAGTCAGGCCCACAACTATGCTGCTCCTGCATGAATTAGGTTAGACTGGCCAGACCCAGGCACCCAGCCCAGTTTATCTCAAAAAACAAAACAAAACAAAACCAACCCTGTAGTATTTCATGGCAGAGCCCGAAACAATTCCTTAATACCAAGTAAAACCCAAATTCAGTTTCATGATCCGGGCTTATACTCTAAATTAATGAAATCGGATTTGAACATTCAGGGCCTTGTTGAAATTTCAAAATCTGTTTCGGAATTAATTTGGGTCAGAATTCACTGATTTTGTCGGACTTAAAAAAATTAATTTATTTGATAAAATCCTCGTTGCTTATATTTTAATTTTAATTTTTAAACAGCATGACACGCAGTTGCAGTATGTTTTTTTTTAATTTAAGCAGTTGCAGTATGTCAGCTTCTATAGGAACCTTCCGGCCTGCCACATCTGCATTGATTATTGCTGCTTTTCGGATGAACTGTCGGGGGGAGTGTGCTTACTGCTTAGGCAAATTTGGCGACAGATACGTCAGCTGGTAAAGATGCTGCGGCACCTGGCATGCATCGAGGTGAGCTTCCTGCCTGGTGCCTGCAGAACCAGATCGATCATGGACGCAGTGTTGTGTGTTCTTGATCACTTGACAACGTACAGCGACAAAGACAGGAAAGTCTACTCCTTACAAGGTCAGCATGGACGTAGAAAGAGAGGTTGGTCAATGCTATGCATATATTATACGCATTCGGACGGGATAATAGTTAGATTTGCTCTCACTGTTCAAAGTCTGCAGCTGAGCTGAGGACCAACTCACCAAAGCAGGCATCCTGGCTAGGAAGAAGAATTGGTTGGAGAACAGGTCACGTTAGCTAATTTGACCAACATTTAACCTAATAATAATTTGCATCATAACGATAGAGTGAAGCTTCTTTGAATTGATTTGAACCTCGACATCACAGACTCAGTATATCACAGAAAAAGAAATGAATGTTCGATCAACTGATGAAACTGAACCAACATTGTTGTCTTGACTGAAAGAGAGCAAAGAATTGAGACCGCAATACGTGTGATTTGTGAAAAAAAAAGGGAATAGAAAGGTGACATTCAATTGAATAAGGCTCTGTTTGGCAGCGCTTCTGCTTCTGCTTTTACTGCTTTTGGGGTCGAAAAGCACAAGCGCAAACAAACATCATCAAATTGGAAAGCGCGGTGGAGAAACGCTGCTAGCGAAATGCACTGTCCCGGCCGAAAGCAGCGAAAGCACCGGGTGAGGTGCTTTAACCCGCTTTTCCTCACCCCCGCCCCCATTCCCGGCCGCGACCCCCGCCGCCGTTGACCCTGCCTCCAGGCCGTCCTCGGCTCGCCGCCTCGCCCTCGTCGCGGCCAGGCCGCCGCCGCCTCGCCGGCGCGCTTCGGCCGTGCCCGGGCCGCTCGTCCCCACCGCCCGGCCTCCCTCTTCCCCACCGCCCTCGGCCTCCCTCTTCCCCACCGTGCGGGCTCGGCGCTCGGGCTCTGCTCGTCCCCACCGCCCTCGGCCTCCCTCTTCTCTTCTCTTCTCGTCAAGCTCGGCGCTGCCCGTGGCTCGTCAATCTCCGGGCGCTGGCGTGTGGCGAGCTCGCGCGAGCTGGTCCTCACGCGAGCTGGGCGACGCGGAGCGTGCGGGACGGCTGCCATTAGGAGCACCACCATGGGTTGCTGGGCGGCTGCCTCGCTTAGCCGGACGTCGTCTACTCGAGGAGCACGAAGCTCGGCACTCAGCGCTGCGGCCGAGAAGCTCTGGCAGAAGGTGGCCCGCCTCCTTCCCCGGCGTCAGCCCGCTGCCCTGCCTCCTTCCCGCGCTGCCTCCTTTCTCCACTGGCAGCGCCGCATCCGGGCCGCCTTCTCCTTCTTCGCCGTGGGATTCGGTGTGGGGGGCGGCGCGACGGCCTCGCCCCGGCCTCTCCCCGGCGCCGGCTCGGCCTCTCCCCGGCCTCGCCCGTCCTCGCCGTCCTCGCCGTATCTCCTCCGTCGGGTTGTAATGTTGTAATATTGCAAAAAAAAGCGCTACTGCCAAACATCCAATTCTGCTTCTAACAGCTGCTTCTCACAGCTGATTTTTCACAGCTGCTTTTTCACAGCAGTTCACAGCTGATTCTCAAAAGCTGCAGCCCAAACAAACAGACCCTAAGAGATAGATGCACTGAATAAACGAGGTGAGCATGGAAGGAAGGAAGGCGGTAGGAAGGAGCCCTATAGGCATTAGGAGAAAAACAAACAACACTAATACATGCTTTTTTCGACGAAGAAGGCTGTAAATATATGACGAAGAAGACTGTAAATAAATTGAAGAATCGCCATGACCATCTAAGACATTTTCGAGCAACGGTTGCATCCATAGACGCTACAGACACAAACAAATATTCATTTCACCTCTTTTGTTTTGGGACATGTATGCCATGCACCTGGACTTAACATCTGCAGGGCATGTAGGCCATCTGCTGTTGCATCATCGTCCACTCACTTGTACTACTACTACTACTACTACTACTACTAATATCCAGGAAACTTCCCCTTTGTGTGGTCTTTTTATTTCCTATTCCGTATCCTTCCCTGGCCATTAAAAATGCTTGCCACTCTTTGTGTTTCGTTAAAAACGAATATTTAAAGAACTCATATTGTTTTAGAATAACAACACCATTTCTTAGGGTATAGTGATTTGATCGAATATCAGCTGGTCAATTTAGTTCATGACTCATTCTTCGATAGTAGGATGGGTCAAGCACATTACTGCAAAACCATGTATATGTGTCCTCTGCACATTGGTACACGAGTTAATTTGACTAGCTCGTCCTGGTTGCTTTCCTTTTAATCACAAGAGTGTGCACCGAAATTGTCGCTAAACACAAATCTCCCGCTGAAACATGCTTGATCTTAAAGGGTTCAGAATAAATACCTCTCATCTCATATGTATCCTCCTATGTACACAAAACTGAGAGGAGATTTCTTGCTCCCGAGCTCCAGTGTTCCCGGTGTTTAAAAAAATTCAAACATCACATTTAAAAGTTTCATAAAAATGTTTAAAAAATCAAGGACATTCGAAATGATGTATTCTAAAAACGTACAAAATTTCAGTTAGAAATACTTTATATTTTGGGTTACACAAAAAAGACAAATTTACAGATCTGAGTATAGTGTTTCAAATCTCCAAAAAATGAAGATTTTGCATTTTTGTGTAGCCCATAATACAACGAATTTTGCGTTGCGACTTTGCACGTTTGTAGTATACAACATGAACTACATCCAGAATTATTTTCAATTTATTTTAGAACTTCTAAATATTTTTTTGATTTTTTTTTAAACGGAGAGAGCACAAATGAGTTTCCGCACAAAACCATGATATATTATCAAAGCCGATACATGACAAGGAGGTCAAAACATCAACATGCAAAGTACAACTACTCGAAATTAGAGAGAAGCTTCCTTGCATTTATACGTATGGAAGGTATGTGCAATATACAGAGATAGAAGTGCATCAATGTTGGATCAACGGACGAAACTGAAGTATAAAAGAAGGAAAATTATTATTTTGCCTGGAATTAGAGATCAAAGCATTAAGACTGCATATGAGATCTTGGATGAATATGAAAACTGAAGAAATGAGACTACGAGATGATGGTATGTGTTCTAGGGAAGGAAGGACCGTTGGTGTCATTACATCCATAATTCATCCACATCAACTACAAAATGATTACCACCAACCTGTCCCTTATCTTCTCCAGAATTATACTACATTATTAACTTTGGAGGATCCAGAATTATACACACTAAAAGAACTCCTCAATTGGAGGATCCAGAATTATACACACTAAAAGAACTCCTCAATTCCAGACCAAACAAATGCTACTACTACAACAAGATGGTTAGTTAGAGGCTACACAAACAAAAAAAAACCATTCCGTTATTCAGCGCGCTCACACACATACATGCAGCAGCCGTGCCCTGCCCTGGTTATCCATTATTACAGCAACATATGAACAGCTATAATACACCTAGCTACCTATCAGCTGGAGCCACCGGAACAGCCTCCGAGCCCTTGGGCTTCGTCGCCGCTGCTTCAGCGAGAGATGGACAGCTGCGCGTGCGCGAGTGGAATGAGTCACTCACAGTACGCCTCACCTTCCGGGCCGTCGCATTCCTCCTGGCGGAGGAAGGAGAACGCGCCGCCTCAGGAAGGTGTGTGTCGATCTTCGACAGGCTCCGCAGCGTCTCCAGCTGTTTTCTTGGCGTACCATTGCTTAAGCCCATGTGCACCATGCCGTCATCGCTCAGGTAACCGTTCTCCAGGCAGTCCCCCATGGCCAGGTCGTCGTATTCCTCGTCAGACCTGTTGCAATCCTCGTCGACAGAACCTTCCATCTGCTAACCATATAATGAACACATATGTTTAACGATCGATTCCCACACCTTGACAATCATTATCTCCAATAAAGAGAAGCAGTTTGTTAAGCATGCCTACACTGCAATGGAGTACACAAAATACAGAGCCTAAGACCTAAAGAGGGAAGAACTACCTTTCAGCTAGTTGCATTAGATCAACTTCAGATAATTCACTTTCATTAGTTTGGTTACATTTACTCTTTAGGGCATCAACCTCCAAAAGAAAATCCAAAAGCAGAATGCACTCAAATAACCCGATCACAACATTTCACTATATTCAGTGGTGGACATCTAGTGTTGATATCTAAGCATTTTGCAACTTATTACAGGCTTACAGCAAATCTTAAAATTAAGGTAATGAATATACTGCCCAGTCTCACCTCATCATGGTTCTCCTCGTGATCTTCTTCACTTAGGTCCTCGTCACTTCCTGAATTTGGTGGAACGTCAGCTTCTTCTTCGTCATCGTCATCACTGCCAGACGCGGCTGATGACTCTTTAATCTAGCCTCGACAAAACAAAAATAAAACAGCGATTAAGACACCAATTTCGCGGTACAACAATAAATCAGCTGATGACTCTTTATTTTCGATCTAACAAATTAGATGATGTTATCTATCTCCATCGACACAACAGTTGTAGCAAAATCAGAGAAGTTCGTGTTACCAGGAACGAAGTGAAATTGCATACCTCTTTACAATGTCCATCCAACTTCCTAGGGGAACCGGATGAAGATGCGACATGGCTGCTACTGCCTTCGTTACCATGGGTCCATGAGTCATCGACACTCCCCGCTTGACTCGTGCAGCCTGTGTCTGTAGGCCAGGCGCTTATTCCAAAGGAGCCAAACTGGAGATTGACCGACTCCGTCCTTCCGATATTTAGAGGTCCATATATCGGGTTTCCTAGAGATCTCTGGTTGCCATCTTCAGAACTGCTCTTCCCATCTCCACCACCGGATTCAACCGGCCAAGCCTTGGAAACGGATCCATCCACATTGATTATGGCCATGAGCTTTCTCGAGGATCCTAGGCGTTGGATTAATTTGAACATCCCCTTGGAGCTCATGGAGTTAGCAACAGACTGGTTTTTGTACTCGTCATTTACAGCAGCTACAGTATTTGTATCAGGGTCATACAACTGATCTCCAGCAGCTCGCCTGCGGAGGGAGCTAAAGACGGTGGCATGGATGGAAGCCACACTCCGGTCAACATTAGTGTTGTTTACCTTGGGAACTAGGTATTTGTCAGCTCGGCTACAGAGGTACTCTTGGATGGTTCTGATATTGTTGATGTATTTGACATACTTGTTTTTTGTTGGGTCAAGTGTCATGTACTTTGCACGTACAGCAAACCTCTCCGTGTGCTTGCCCTCACTGGATATGTAGATCATGAAAGGAATTATCGATGGATGTTTCTTCATTAACCCCATCTGAAATATAGTATACATCCGTCGTAAATGAGAACACCTCAAGGGCAGAACAGAATACTAGGAAAAATACTTTTGTTTTAAGAAACGTATCACAAAGTTAAGGCTCAGGTGAACACCCTCGACAACAACTGATTCTTTCCGATCTTCCCACGCAGTAATCAGTCGATCCAAACTATCGATCACCATCTCACTCTGTGCTTTATAACCTTCTATAGCCATCTGTTTCTTCCCGATTGGTTTTCCATCAACTTTGTCAGTCTGAACCCCGCTTCTCTCAGAATCCATACCCGGGTTGCTTGACATGCCAGAGTGTTTTTTCGCTTTTCGCCTAGCTTTTGCTTCAGAAACTGCTACCGGATCAAGGCACTCACCTGCATGATAGGTCGATGCCCAAAGAAGGGGGTTTTCTTTCTCGTCAGCAAAGCCCCGCATCATGTGACGTATGGAGTCTGTGGAAACTATGGTCGTGATCCCTAATCTGCTCCCCTGTTGATACATCAGAATGGTTATATTCTTGGAGGTAGAAAAAATAGGTTAAATTGGGTGCACAAGGCGTGCTCTGGTTCTGTAGAAACGGTTCAGTGCTTCTGCATGTAGGTAAAATGTAAAATATACCAGTTAATTAAGAAGGAATTTAATCCTTGATAATCTAAATACTAAAATTTCTCATCTAAATCTTGAAAGCAAAGAAAGATAAAATTGGGTGCACAAGGCGTACTCTGGTTCTGAAGAAATAGTCTAGTGTCTCTGCTTGTAGGGAAATGTTCAATATCCCATCTAAATCAAGCAAGGGTCTCCCAGTGGTGGCAATGACAGGCTGCCTAAATGTTACTATTGTTTATGTAATTCCATAATCTGGTCTAGGAAACATTTCACCATTAAATACAAGAAAGGGGGTTGGGGATGTGTACCAGCAAAGTGGAAAGAGTAGACTTGCCGCAGCCACTAGTTCCGCAGAGGAGAACTGTGACAGACTCCTTCCTTTCTCGAATCCTACGGTGAGATAAAAGAATATCAATGACGCAGAGAAGGCATTAAATCTACACCTTTGAAGGTTGGTTCCCCTGACATGCATGTGTGGAAATGCACAGGCAGTAGAATGTTTGAAATGGTAGACATATGAATTACAGAAGTTGCATCGTTAACAAGGAAAATTCAGTTACTGATTTTAGCTCCGACAGATTACAGCAACCATTTTACCACTTGCTAATATATGTGATATACATTATAGATATGTGGTGTTCCCTCGTGGCGCCCAGATTTAAGCTTGGTATAGAAATGTACTACGAAGTTGGGAAATCTTAATAGTAACAAGTTAGTCGGCCGATGGTAATGTGATGTGCAGTGCACCCCTGCAGTTGATTAATTTTGGCAGACATGTACTGTGCTCTGTAAGTGTCCCAAATGGACATCTTTCCTTTGTAACCCATGTTAAGGAAGTAGAGGATGATCAGGCAGGTGTACATGTACTGTATTTTGACATCCATGTAGTTTGTGAAGCATGTTAACAACAAACTAGGGGATCATTATTCACCAGATTGGCGATCGCTATTCAGCAATAAGACAGAGAACAAAAACAAAGAAGGTGTCTTGACCTGCAGGCGAGCATGAGATCGTTCCTCTGGTTGGGCGCGAGGTACTTGTAGAGGGCGAGGGCCTGGCAGACGAGCTGGAGGAAGAGGCCCCTGGGGATGAGGACGGTGGTGCGGCGCTTGTAGAGCTCGAACTGGAACTGGCGCGGGCTGGTGGCGGCGTCCGGGAGCTCGTACCGCTGCACGCCGCCGCCGGACATGGCCATGAGCATGTCCATCTCCGACGATGGGTCTTTGCCCCGGATCACATCGAACACCCTCCGGCTGATCTGAATCGAGACCAAGGGAGATTCAGACGGGATCGAGGAATCGAGGAGGGAGGGATTGGGGAAGAGGAGGACGGACCTCGAAGGCGTGGCGTGGCTTGCATCCCATGAGCTGGAGGGTGCTGTGGAGGAGGGATCGGGTGTAGCGGAAGGAGGAGCCATTGTTGTCGTCCACCACCACAATGTAGAGCAGCTTCGCATGGCCGGCCATGGCGGTCGCGGCGGCCGGGGGAGACAGCCGGGCAGAAGAAGAGGCTCGATCTTTCTTTGGTCGTCTCCTCGCCTCGCCTGGTCGGTGGTTCGGGACACGACGACACGACACGGCACACGGCGGTGTACTACGAATTGGCTTTAGCTGCTGCTAAAACTGTGGGCTGCCAACGTGAGAACCCCGCTTAACTTTCAACCTGATATACTATTGGCTTTACTTTTTACTAATAAAACATTCATAAAGCGCAAGCAAGCATCTTGGAAAGAACTAATCTTCTCACTCCCATCAAAAGCTGAGGCATATTTTAAGACATTAGAGCATTCATATTTCGCAACTAGCTGCCCCCGCACTCTATTGTCGGTGCCCTAACCTGGATTTTCAAAAATTGCGAAATAAATCATGCAAATAGATTTTGCACATGTCACATATATTCATATTTTTGTATGAAATTTGTGGGTGCACAAAAAACAATATTATCTATGTCCATGATTTATTTTGCATTTTTTAAAAATCTTCGAAGTGGCGCATCTGGCGATGTGTTGCGGGCGCAAGTAATTCAAATTGTACTTTCCCATTCATTACTCACTTAAGAAAACCATAACACACACACACACACACACACACACACACACACACAATTCAGGTGTAAGACCAAGAAACCACAGGCATTTAATTATCTTTTCCAGATAACTACCCGTCTATCCTGATTTTGTGATGAAAAACACTGACATTTTAGTTGAGTTAACCATCTTTCGTGGAGGCTTCCCTAACTAGTTTAGGCCTATTTGTTCACTCAAAAGAGCAACAAACATTTTGCAAAATACAAGAAGATTGCGTCGGTAGAAACAGGAGAGGAATATGTGCTCGTCGAGCAATAATTTGAGGAAGGGAAGTAGATTCATGTAGCTGGAGATTTTACAAATGCAAGAACCTCCATTTCCCATACATATAAGAAGGCACCGGAGTAATCTTGTGACCAGTACTACATATTCTTACACAACATATAAGACGAATTCAACGGTACCATTTATAAATTCTCGATCCACATAGTTTACCAACAATTCAGCATTAGTTTGAATCTTCCTAGTACTATGGCTTGAATGAATCCCTGTAACGTTTCTCGGATGCAAAGAAAGAAAGAAAAGGTCATCCCCTTTGAACAGCACCACAAAGACCGGCTAATATTCTTCATCTAGGATAGGATGCTTTCTCCAATTGATGTGTTGTTCTGCTACTTGTTGGACACTATAACAAATCATCATCAAACTAGCAGCCAGATTGTGTTGAAACAATAATCATTTCGCACTCCATGAGAGGAATTCTAGTAGCAAAAGACTGTTTCTTTTGTTACTGTAGATGAAGTTAGAGTGGACAGCACTGGGCAGTACTATCATCATCGTCGATGGATTACATCCTTATCTTAGTTGTGTGTGTCTCCACTTGAGATTGATTCCTCCTCTGCTGCTGCCTAATTTCGTGTGATCGTACGGTTTTGGGTTCCCACTGATCGATCGATCGATGTGCAAGTCCAGCTCCGACGCACTGGCATCCACCCCTGCATCTCGTTCTCGCCGCCGTTCCCCTTCCTCCGCCGGCGCCGCCACCGCATCCACCTCCACCTCCTTCGCCACGGCCTCCACCTCCTCAGGACCACGGCACACCGCCACCACCACCACCACCTCCTCGACCTCCTCCACCTCCAGCCGCTCGAGCCTGGCCGCCGCCCGCGCGTCCCTGCCGACCCCGCCGCTCCTCTATCCCTTCCACGAGCTCGCCGCCGCCACCAACAACTTCCTCGCCAAGCGCTCCCCCTCCGCCACCTACTGGCGCTGCTCCCTCCGCGGCCGCGACGCCGCGCTCTTCCAGCTCCGCGCGCTCCCGGGCCTCACCCGCGAGAACGCCTCCGCCGCGCTCGCCCGCACCGCCCGCTACCACCACGCCAGCCTCGCGCCCCTGCTCGGCGCCTGCCTCGCCGGCCCCCACGCCTACCTCGCCTACACCCTCCCGCCCGGCGCCGCCACGCTCGCCGCCTGCCTCCTACAATCCTCCTCTCGCGCCGGCGCCGGCAACAAAGACAAAGGCGGCGGCTTTGTCAGCCTCGGCGCGTGGCTGTCCCGGGTGCAGGTCGCCGCGGACGTCGCGCAGGGGCTGGAGTACGTGCACACCCAGGCCGGCGCCGCTCACGGCCGCGTCTCCCCCTCCGCCGTCCTCCTCGTCCCCGACCAGCCCCAGGGCCTCCGCGCGACACTCACCCACTTCGGCGCCGACCAGTTCGCCCAGCCCGACGACACCGCCGGCGCCGAACAGTCTGACGACGTGCGCGCGTTCGGGGTGCTGCTGCTGCAGCTGCTCTCTGGCCAACCAGAAGCATCCAGGCACCGCTTCGACAGGGCCACGAAGGAGTTCGCGAGCGTGTCGGTGGTGGACACGGCGGCGGAGGCGGTCCGGACGGGGCGGATCAGGACCTGGCTCGACAGGAGGCTCGGGGACTCCTTCCCCGTCGCCGCCGCCGAGAAACTCGTGGAGGTCGCTCTCCGGTGCGCGGCGGACGCGGGGCAGAGGCCGCAGATGGCGTGGGTGGCCGGGAAGGTGTCCAAGGTGTACGTGGAGTCCCGCGCGTGGGAACGCCAGCTGCAGCAGCCTCACGACGGTGCCTCCTCCGTCTCTCTCGCGCCGCGCTAGCTACAAATGATAGCATAGCAGCAGCTCAAGGCCTGAAGCAACACCCACATTTATTTTATTTTATTTCGTTTTGTTTCATTGATGAAACAGAGAAATTCTTGCGGAATGTGATCGAATCGGGAAGAATTTGAAGAAGAAAATTTACTCAACCAGATAAACTCTGTCACAACTAAGCAACACCCACATTGTTTTGTTTCGTTGATGAGATAGACAAATTCTTGCGGAATGTTTGTTCGAGTTGTGAAGAATCTGAAGAAGAAAATTATCTCAGTCAGACAAATCTGTTATAGCTTTTTTTTAGAAAGGGGAACTCTGTTATAACTCGACCCCACTACAAAAGATTGCATTTGAATCGCCAAACTTTGTTCAACTGCATGAGAGTTTACAAAATTAATTCGATCAGACAATCGTAGGCTTTATTTGTGCCTTTTTGCTCCTCTCATTTGCATGCAATTCAAGTGTTTTATCGACCAGATCCTCCTGGAGGAACAAATGCACCATGTCCATGCCTTCTGATCCTGGAGGAACACGATTTTGGCACACACAAAACACATATGGCAAAATCATGTAAATGCCAAAAGTTTTGAATAGCGTGCTATAAATCTAGGCCATTTTTATATTTAAGTAAACAGTGGTTAGAGCGCTATATGGACATCCAGGAATGAATGCTGCCATAAGATGTGTACTCATGAGGCATGCACAATCTAAAGTTAGGGCATACGAGGAATGCAATCCACACAAATAATGGTGACAAAGTATATCACAAAAATTACAGCCATAAGAGCATCTACACTAATCATAGTGACAAAGTATATCACAAAAATTTCAGCCATAAGAGCATCTCCACTAGCGGTACCGGACGGAAAGCGCGCCCACTCGCGGTGTCCATATCCTGATTACGTCCAGTGCAGCCCAATATTTCGTCCGGTCCTTCCAGTATTCCGGGGATCCATTTTTGTTTTTCATCTCTCCTTCAAATTATCATGTAATCGAACAAACTTCCATGATCCACTCACAAAAAAGTTAAAATCTGAAAAGATTCTGATTGGGCTCACCAGTTTGAAGAGTAAATTAAAAAACAAAAAAACAGTTTGTAATGATCCTCTCTGAGGGGCTGCGACAGTACTAGAAAGCTAGGTATGTCATGGCAGATTAACAGTAAGTCAGCTGCTACACAAAAGTGATCCTCTCGGCCGATAAGTTAACTTTGGTAAACAAAAGACAGCTGCTAAAAACATGTTTCGTCACATTCACCTCCGGCCACTGCTGCTGTAGTAATGCATGTCACGCCAATCCCTCTCCCGCTCTCTTTCCCTGTCTCTCGAGTGGCGCTCTGAGCTCGAGCTGTGCTGCCTGCTCGAGTACCCGTGCGGGGTCCAGGTAGCCTCCTCGCCAGGGGGCGGCGGCGGGTTATCGTAGTACCCCGAGGACGAGGAGCTCCTCCGTCCTGATCTGTCCGAGTGAGACCTCACCAGACCCAGGGTCACCCCCAGTACGTCGTGCTCGTAGGGATGGTGCCTCGATGACGACGAGTAGTGATCCGTGCCACCCCTGTCCCTTGAATCCGATGATGGGTGGTGGTGGTGGTGGTGACGGCCCGAGGCGGACTGGGGCGGTGGGGTGCTGCCCCACAGCCAGGGGTCACCATTCTCTGGGACTGGTGCGTTTATCCCGGGGAACTCCACCGTCATCTTCTTGCGAGGTGGCGGAGATGGGGAGCCTTTCTCTGGGAGCTCTCCCTCCTCATTCTCGGCCTTCGTCTCCCCGTCCACGAATATGGTGATGCCAGAAGGTTTATCTTCGTCTTCCACCTCGTCTAGCAAATCACAATCACGAATATGAAATGTTTAAACATACATTAAAAGGTTGTCCGTTATTTTTCATTAAAAATTGGTAGGCTCTTTTTAATTAAGGGGTGGAAACTGAAGGGCTCTGCTTACCTAGGTAACCTGGAGGATAACCCAATTCGCGCATTCTGTGTAGCCAAGGAGGCGGATCACCTTCCTGCATGGAGTACCATAACTCTCAGTAAAACATCTTGGAAGTTATCTTAATTGATGCAGTGTTGTTACTTATTTCTAAGCCAACAGGCCGGTCCTCAAAACAGGATTACTTCCATTGCAGAAAATTGAGTTGCAGATAATAACTAATCCATTGTTCCAACTATTGAGTACGAGATTCTTGTAAGTCATGGCACGTGGCAATAAGATGGCCAAACAAAAAGTGCTATTGCCACATGAGAACATCAAAGGCGATAAGCGGATGTGAAACTTTGTTTCGAGAATTTGTATGGAATCTAATTAATCATGGGAATAAGACACTTGGATTGATAAATATTTCTGCTTGTTTATCTATGATACAGAAATTCAAAAGGAATGAATGTTAACAGAGGCTGTTCCAGCTATGATGGCTGATGTATTTAATGCAATCAACTATTTGATTTCAACTCATGCATGCACGTATGGAGTTTCACTTCGTTTAGCTAACAGGTAAAAGTAAAAAGATAGGCCCTTCGATCTCACAATTTATCCGTAGACTGGTATATGCTATAGAAAAAGAAAACAACCCAGAAGACCTAACAAAATCAACGTGAATCAAGCTTTAACTGCAGAAAATCCATCCCTTACCCTGAGCCCCAAGCATTCTCTAGTCTCAGATCCCAGGACTCCTGCTTTCAGATCATCAAATTTGCCTGGAGTTTTCTGGTAGTACCGGTTTTGTCCACGATTAGCATTAGATAGGTTCCTCTTCGAGTTGTGCTGTTTGCGAGCGTTGCTAATTGCGACATGATCACGAGGCTTTGGGCAGTCCTTCAGAGCATGGCTATATGAACCACAGTTGAAACAGCGAGAATCCTCCTTATCTTGCTTGCTGCAAAAGAAACAAGACAAGTCATGTTGCAGATCCACATTAAGGTATAATCCTATAATCACACATTAACTATGAGAAACATCATCTGAAGACAAGAAACGCCAAATGAAAGTAAAGGACGAAAAAGATGATCAAACGTAGCATAAGGAACTATTGCCAGAAAGACAGTGGAAGGCTACCAAAGGTTAAAGTTTACCAAAAGAGTAGATCTGAACTTTGAAGTCATTTTCAGACAGTGGAGCTAAATATTTTATTTTGTTACTTTAGAGAAAACCAACAATAACTTTAAAAATGCATACCAGCTCCCATGATCTACTCATAATACAGAATATACTGGTATCAGGACAATGCCAATAAGAAAGTTTTGCAAGCTGCCAAAGTTAATATATGTACCTAGTGGGCAAAGATTATTTGCAGAGTACATTTTGGTGGTCAAGATATGCCATATGAATAAACCGTGAAACAGTACAATCATCAAGGCAAAAATTCAAGACTATGCTAATTTACTACTACGACAGCCGTCGCAGCCCAATTCTGAAGAGGAGACAACAAGGGGAATAACAGGCTCAAAGGTGTTTCTAACTCATAGGGCTTAGGTGATGGCAAGCAACATAACTAAGGTAGGTTAGTACATGCACAGAATTAATAGTAACACCTACCTTTCAGCGTTTGATGAATCACCAAGGGGAGTTGAACCCAATGTAAATTCTCGATTGTACAGTGGCACCGCACCATCATCCACAGCAACATTGTCCCGTGCTTGATAATCCACACAAAATGACTTCACAATGAGGGGAAAATGAAACAAGAGCTATCATTGTCAGATTTCAATCAACTGGAACTCAAGAGGTATCAAAGATAAGGAAGTCTCTCTGAACCAAATGGAGCATTGACTTCAGACTGAGCCTAGTAGAGATCAAAATGGCGTGTACATACCACGGAATATCTCTCTGAACCAACATGCAATGCTGGATAATAAGTCTCTTCGCCACATTCCAAGATTTCCTCCACAGATTCCTGTCATTTTCACAACAGAAATAAACAGTAAATATCAAGTAAGATGTATATTAGAAGAGAAGCAGGTGCCCATATCATATCAATCGGAACTATCTCTCGGAGTATCAGCATTTTTATAAAGGATATCTTAGTTCTATTTTAGTCTACCGTAACCTATTAAAATTTACCCACCACAAGTCAATATCTTCTTCTATTAGCCAAGGCAAACAATGAAGCAATAACAATAGCACCAAAAAAACATCAAAACAAACTACACAGGAGGGGCTCTACTGAGGGCACATGAAAGATATTTATTAGAAGAGAAGCAGGTGCCCATATCATATCAATCGAAAATGCTCACATTTACAGCGTTGACAAAGAGCTGCTGGACATAGAAAGATCATAATATAAACCACCATATCTGCAAAAGTCATAGTGGTAAGTAACAGTACCGTGAGAGAATGTTGCTTTCTAGCTTGCCACTCGGACCATTGTTGCATCAGTTCCATGAGCCTCCTTTTGCTTTCCCTGGGAAATTGAGAAAATAAACGGCACCACTTCAAAATAGAGCTTTAAGATGTTCCAGAAGGATGAATTGATTAACATATGTAATGTGCTGCCATAGATATAATTCATAATTAAAAAAACAGCTCGTGTTTAACCTTGTCAAGTTGTTGTAGACTACACGAACAGAAGGCTCAGCTGATTCCACTCTGGCTCTTTTAACTCCTCTTGGGGCTAAACACGTGATATCAAGGAACCGAAACATCTAGGAATGATCTGATTGGCAATAAGAATACATGTTTATGATCCTACCACCCTTTCGATGTTAATACAATCCAGAGGATTCACGGGAACTCTGAAATAGATGGGCTTCCGGATGCTTGCAGGAGTACATTACTGAAAGACAGAAGTAAGGACACAAACAGTTCATTTGAGAGGATACGAGTTTCATCGATAAAGGCGCTGCTCGAAGCATGAATGGGAGCTGAAACACCATGTAGCAGCTGGTGCACTGGTCTGGGACTGCACAGGAGCATCATCAGACGGCTGACGCTTCACAACGACCACGTCGTCGTCGTCCGAGAGGTCCATATCTTCGACTTGCCCTTCTTCGAGGTCCATGATGATTTTGTCAGAAACCTTGGTACCATCCGCGGCGCCGGGTCCGTCGTGTTGCGGCTTATGTTCAGACGATGCCAGAGCCTCCACTTCATTCACATCTGGGGCTTCAGCAGCCTGAAGTTTCAAATCCCCCTGCGCACCGGCTTCGCAAGCAACTTGTCCTTCTTCCAGGTCTATGATCTCATCAGAAGCCTTTGTACCATCGGCGGGCTGCTGTTCAGACGACGACGCCAGAGGCTCCACTCCATTCACAACCATGGCTTCAGCCTGAAGGTTTAAACCTCCCTGCATGTACTCGGCATCGGCTTCGTCGCTGGCAACCTGACCTTCCTCGAGATCTATGATCGCGACGGGAGGGTCCTTGGCGCTAGGCGTGGCCTGTGGCTGATGTTCAGACGACGCCAGAGGCTCCACTCCGTTGGCACCCGCTGGTTCGGTCTGCTCCTCCGCCTCCTTGGCGTCGGGCTCCTCGGATGCAAACTGGCCTTCTTCGAGGTCTATGATGTCTTGGGAAGAAGATTTGGTGGTACTGCTGTCATCCATGGTGCTAGGCCCGTCTTGTGGTTGCTATCTTGTTGGTGGGGGGTTGCGCTACAGATTCAGAATCCGCATCTAGCCATCAGCGGCAGGGAGCATTAATTCAATCCGCAGAGGCAGGGGCAGATCTGGGCGGAAGAAATCGTGGAGGTGAGTAGGGTTTAAACCAAGGAAGAAATCGAATGGATCTTGGGGGCGAACAGGCGGACGCATACCTCGGAACGGAAGAGTGGAGGGGAACGGCGATGGTCGACGGCGCAAGCGGTGGGTAGAGAAGCAGGCGGTTGAGGTAGAAGAAGAAGAGGAACGGCTGCAACGGCCGGCGACGGGCGTGAGAGTCTACGGCGGAGCGGCGGCGTTGGGTCGGAGCTCTCACCCAACGGCGATGTGTTCGATACAGTAACTTTTTTTTTTCTTTAACTCATACACAAACTTGAAAGGAGTGGAGGTTTTTTGTTTCCCTACTTCTCCTACTGCTTACAAAAATTCGAAAACCATATTTATGAGTTTCAAAAAAATACTGTATAAAACAAGATATGGATGTAATATCCCACCAACATGCAAAAACTATACTTTGTATTTTGAGATACACGAGAATGACAAAAGTGTGGATCTGTGTGTATGTGTATTTTCCAATCTCTAATTTTATTTGATTTTGCCGCTTTTGTGTAACCCATAACGCAAACTATTTAAAATCGATATTTGGCGTTTTTACAACACAACGTTGGCTACCTCCTGGATTATTTTCAGAATAGTTTGAAACTCAGAAATATGATTTCAAAAAAATTAAACTAGCCAGAGCACCGGTGATCGGGAGCCAAAAGTACTTTCCGACTTGGATGTATTATGTATATTATGGGACACTCTCAAAACGTCTCGGGTTTGTGGCTTTTAATCTAGCAGATCCCGTAACAGTGACAACCACCTAAAATAACTTTCATTTTACGAATGTAGGAGGTAAAACGTCGTGCCTCGACCAGATCCCTTAAATGTGGTTGCCCGTAGTATTTTTTTTTTTTTTGCAGTAAATGCAAAACCCAGTGTCATTTTTAGGCGATACCAGACTAGAAAGAAAACTAGAGAAGTACTAAAACCGAAATACATGCGTTTTGGTTTGAGGCGGGCTCAAGCCGAACTAGAGATGAAGCGGTACTTGATATGACGAATGCGTGAAGACTTCACCCAGTGCCAGCAGACACACCAGTGCTGGCCGACACAATTCAGCAAACGAATAGAGGGGAAAGTTGGCGCATACTCAGAGGCCAAGGCGGAGTCGGCCTAACTCAAGGGAGATCTTGCAAAGAGAAATCATTGAAGAGCAAAACAAAGAGTGGCACCACAAGGAAGACATGCACGACTGCTTGATGGATGGTTCTTACCTCTTCTGGTTGGCATGTCCGAGATCTTTGTTGTTGTGTTTTTTTGCAATGTGGTGATCAAGCATGCGATCGTAGCGGTTTGGGAGAGTTGGTCGATCTGCCTTGGCGATCGGGGAGTCGCATGCCCTGGAAATAGTCCGTATTTGGTTTTGTTGTATCGGTTTTTGCCTGATTTTCTGTAATTAACTGGCAATAATTTTTTTCTTAATTAGATGGGTCAAAACTTTTCCCCGATAAAAAAATACTTTGTCTTTCTTCCTGGTAGTAGTACAGTATTAGTTTGACGGAGAGAAATATACTTGGTTGGTAAAACAGTTGGGTTGAGCTGATGGGTTCGACCCTGTTTAATTTGATTTTGAACCCGTCCCGTCCGTCAAACGTATTGATTTGATTTGATTGGACACAGGAACGAACGAACCTCAGGTTTGACATGAACCAGCAGGCTGTGTCGATAGCCCTATGGATGATCGAGATGTTGTGATGGATGCCCAATACTACTAGCTAGTACTCCCTCCGTTCCAAATTAGTTCTCTTTCATTTGTCAAAAAATGAATGTATCTAGACATGTTACAAGTATAGATACATCCACTTTTTGGCAAATGGAAGACAACTAATTTGGAACGGAGGGAGTACTTATTACTGTTGATACCATTTTAAAATGCATGAGCGAAAGTGGACGTTTTACACACTATATCTGCAGTGTTGACCTGTACACAATCTAACGGAACGAATCTTCCTCAAGTGATTAGTGTGGACTTTGAAACTCAGAATTCAAAACTGCAAGGCCAACTGAAAGCGATGGTGCTGGATTGGAAGGTCCAATCAATTACGTCTCCACACACAGCATGCAATAGTCCACGGATGGATGGATGACTATACCTGGCCATCTGTCGGGCCGGGCCGGGCCTAAAAAAGCCCGACATAGAAAACCCACTGCCCAGGCCCGCCCAGGGCCAGGCCGGGCCAGGCTTGAGATGGCCAGGCATAGGATGACCAAGGAAGGATATATAACCAGCTTTTGCACTGCATCCATTACGTACCAAGTACACTACTCCAGGCTCCAGCTCTTGTTTTAGCCAATCATCCACATATTTTGTGCATGGTACTAGTAGTAGCGTTCGTACACTTAATTGTTTGATGCCATTTCTAGATATTCCATTATTTCCTTTTGTAGTGTAAAACAAAAAAAGCCAGCGGCTACATAATGGATCGACGCCTCTATCGCAGTACATGTCTGTCATGTGCAGTCCCACCCTAGCTTAACAGATGACCATTAATTAAAAAATATCTAGAAATAAAATGGACGGGTGGAACCCCTTGGCTACTTTCATCGTACACCGATATCACGGTTTACTTTGATCTTCAGATAGACTTTCAAAGCCATGCATGCAAGTGGCTCCAAATTATGTGGAGAAATCAATTTTATATCAGTAGTAAGTGCACAAATTCGTCATGTATCCCTTGCTTACAGTGATAAATGATGAACTAGCTCCGACGACGTGCAAGGACGGTGAAAATCATTCATTTCTCACTCCATTCCAGATTAATTACGTAGTAGTTTGGGACGGAGGGAGCAATAATAGTTACATACATAAGATGACCCTAGTCAAATAGAGGATGTAAACATTGATCGTGTTGGCGTTTCTAAAAACACCCAAAATTCATTTAAATGGGATAAATAAGTTAGAAATTCTTAATATTTGCTAAATTATTTTTAATCCCACTCGATTCCACCGATTCAGCGGGACCCATTGTTGTAGTATCTCCAGGAAATTTTCGCCTCCGATGGTCGATGGTCGGAACCATCTATATGAGCTACAAAAAAAAATTGACCCCAGCTGATTGAACACATCGTGAACTTTGATTTGATCAATGGACATGTTAAACGACACGCCCCATTGACCTCCTCCTCTCAACTGCTGCTAATTAGCCAGTGGGTGCCACACGTTAATATATACTCCCTTTATTTGGTAAGTAGGTAGAATGACTTATATTTTGATACGGAGGAAGTATGTATTATACAAGTGATGCCCAAAAGAGATAAAGCAAACCTAACATATACGGCGCTGCTATACGTATGATAATTTTCGTCTGATACACCTTCGATCCGGCATGGTGGAAGAAGAGTTTTGTACAGAAATCGGACGTATACGCAAAGCAATTTGGTAACATATATCAGCTGTTAATTGATGGGACCTCCATGGAGGAAAGGCATGAGCAGCCGCAGTTCACTAATGCTGTGTTCAGTTGTTATCTTCAAGTGCGACGGAGACAAATTCACGAAAGCTAGAAATGATCGATCGGTGGATACTACTGTATTTGCAAATGAGCTATATCCATCCTTGTAGCTAGTGATGAAACTAGCTAGCTCGCACGACGTATTCACTCCGTTTCAATTTAATTGACTTGCCATGCATCACATGTGGATGTACCTAGACATATTGGTGCATAGCAAGTCAATTAAATTGGAACAGGGTGAGTACTTACGAGCTTATTTACCTAGTCAACAACACACGTATGTACGTGCGTATATTGACCATATTCTACTATGTATGTATACATTGACTCGATATATCGAGCAACAAGCCAACTGGTCGCGTCATAGCAGTAGTAACTTAATTCCAGTCGGTGGTCGATTGACTGGTTAAGCGGACTGCGTCTTCCAATACTGCTAATAATAAATAGCGTCAATATTATCCAGGTTAGACTAGCCATAGTGCGGAGTATCATACACTAGTATCATGCATATGATACTAGTCTATGTTACTACTTCCATTATGGGTGGTAACATATGTGTAGTATCATACAACAATGCATTTATTATCTTGTAGAGACTCATCTTGTATTGGAATCCGTTATATTACGGTATCTACCTATGATACCACTATCATCTCTTTTATCATTAATTGCAATGACACGTCAGTTTTTTACCAACGTGCATGTATGATGCTACCTATGATACTCCCACTATGGCTAGTCTTACAGTAGCAGAGAGCAAGAGGCTCCTAGAAGAAATAAAATTACAAGAGAGCGCAATCGATGGGACGTATCGCACGAGAAGCTTCCAATTATTAATTAGTGCCATTTTTCAGATGTTATTTTTACTATAGAAAGAACATGCATGATCGAGCTAGATTGAAAATAAGGAAGGTGCGTGGTGGGCACATCCAGGCCACACGTACGTGCCACTGTGCAACATATATAGCTAGAAGCTGTCTGATATATACGATGTTCATGTTTAGAACTTCCAAATGGAAGTATTTGTGGTATATCGATCATTCTTTCCCGATTGATTCATCACGTGTATCATTTGTATACTTAATAATTCATCACGTGTGTGCATAGTACTCCCTATAACGACATACATGGAGCAACTGTTGGCATGTAGCCGCAACTTGCAGCAAGAGGAAAAACTGATCGATCGGTGGATACTAAACTCAAGCAAGCAGAACAGAGCAGAGCAGAGGAGCGAGCTTAGCAGTGAGGGAACAAGATTGGGGCCGCGCCGGCGGCGAAGATCGACTGGCCGTCATAGTGATGCTCGTAACCGATCATGGTCGGCTGCTCGTCGGAAGACACCCGGAGGAGCTCGTCCAGGTAGTCCGCGCCCAGGTCCTCCAGCTCCACCACCGCAGCAGACTCCGCCGTCGCCGTCGACGATTGCACACCACCTGCCTGCTCCTCCTGTCTCGTGGCGGGCATCATCTTTGTGGGCGCCATGGCCGTCGCCGTCCGCTTGACCTTGTTGGGCGAGCGCTTCCGCATGGAGTGGCGACGTTTGAGCGCGAGCACGGGGGAGCCTCCGGTGGCGCCGAGCGCGAGCGTGCGCAGCGACTCCTGGACGCGGTCGACGGGGTAGTTGAGCACGGCGGCGGCGCCGCGCACGGAGAAGGCGGCCTGGTCGTAGGCCATGGCGGCGGCCTCGGGGGTGTTGAAGGTGCCGAGCCACACGCGGGCACCTTTCCGGGTGGAGTCCCGGATCTCGGCCGCGAACTTGCCCCACGGCCGCTTCCGCACGCCGATGAGGCCCTTGGGGACGTCTTGCTGCTGCTGCTGCTGGGCACGGCGCTTGCTCGGTGCTGCAGCAGCGGTTGCCATGCCCTGCTGCTGCTGGTTGTGGTCGGAAGAGGAGGAGTAGGATGAGCTGGAGGTGGAAGCCGAGGAGGAGGAAGAAGAAGTTTCCAAGTCCAATTCCAGGTAATGGCCCATGCCATCACCCATCTCCATGAGGATGTTGAGCAGCTGCATGTCGTCGCTGTCGCCCGTGTCGAACGCCGACGACGAGTAGGGCGGCTGTCTGTAGCTGTAGCTGTAGCTGCCGCCGTGGTCACCACGGATCAAATGGTGCTGTTCCATGAGTGGATGAAAGATGAAGAAGAGAGAAGCTAGCTTGCGAGATTTGGGAGGAGTCGAAGTGTTGGGATGAGCAATGTTGGCATCTGAGGACCCAAAGCTTTTATAAGCAACCGGCGCATTCCACCTGCTTAATTAGAAACGGAATTTGACTAGTCTCCAACGGTGTGGGTCCCACCGCATCCGAGGACCCGAAATGTGGGCTCCACAGGCCGCCATTGGAACGGAACGGATGGGAGCTGATGGAGTAACAACGCACGTGACAGGGACATAGCTGCTGACATAGGGCGGCGGTGTACGACAAGACTCCTCGACGTCACCCAACCCTCATCCTCTGCTCCACATCAAGCTCACTGACATACCTTGGCTGTGCACAGAAGATCCTACAACTGAATGAGCACCCCACTTGTTATTGTTTACAACATGCATCCTTAATCATCATTTACTAATGATTCTATATAGGCATATGCAGATGCAGTTACCATCCATAGATGAACACTCTCCTTGTTGCTTAGCATATTTTTGTATGGAATTCTTTGTTTCCTTAATCACCATCTACTAATACACCCTCTATTCTAAAAAGGTTATCTAAAATTTGGTACAAAGTTAATCTCTAACAACCTTTTTTCGACGGAGGGAGTCCTATATATATGTGCTGTGATGATCTAGCACGGGATAGATCGAGGAAGGAAGCATGTGGAACCACCATCATTGGAGTAGTATTCTGGCGGCAAATATATATACTACCGTGCACCATGACCACAATTGGTACCCGCAGCCTCTTTTTGCCTCTTTGGAAATAAAAATAAGTGATCAACCTATGATCTAAACAGCTCACCTAAACTAATTTATCACTAGATCCTCTGACGCACGCTACTTTATACCTGCCTCGCTCTCCATCGCTCCGGATACACATGCATATGCATGCTAAACATCAATTTCCTTGCTGGGTAAACTTGATTCTGTTACTACATGCTAACCTCAAGGAACTACACACTACGGGAAAGCGTCAAAACGCCGACGGCCTCCCTGTACGCCGACGGCCAAATGTCGGGGCCGTCGGCGTACAGCACGAGCTAGGGCATGCGACCACCCCGCCGTCGGCGTAGCCATCTGCGGCCCGACGGCCGCCGTCGGCGTACAGGAGGCCGTCGGCGTACGCACGCCCACCGTGACGGATCGGGGACGGACGTGTAACTGCGTTGATACGCCGACGGCAATGCCGTCGGTGTACTTGTATACTGTTCCTTATTTATTTATTTGTGTAGGGTTTAGGGTTTACAGTAGGTATAATTTATATATAAATTGGATCTATAATTTCTCTCCCAATATCGGTATCCCACCCGCATAAAATAACGGTTTGAGTTTCCGGAACCCGACCGTACAACATATACATGTAAAATAAATAAAAACAACAGATGTAATATACACCTACAACATAAATATTAAATATTAAACACACCGCTGATCCAACGGCTCACAAACACTGGAAGGAAAGACACGATCCGTGTGCTTCTGCCTGATCCAAGGGCTCACAAGCGCTCGAAAGAAACACACCGATGATCCAACGGCTCACAAGCACTGGAAGGAAACACACGATCCGTGTGCTTCTGCCTGATCCAAGGGCTCACAAGCGCTCGAAAGAAACACACCGCTGATCCAACGGCTCACAAGGACTGGAAGAAAACACACGATCCGTGTGCTTCTGCCTGATCCAAGGGCTCACAAGCGCTCGAAAGAAACACACCGATGATCCAACGGCTCACAAGCAATGGAAGAAAACACACGATCCGTGTGCTTCTGCCTGATCCAAGGGCTCACAAGCGCTCGAAAGAAACACACCGCTGATCCAACGGCTCACAAGGACTGGAAGGAAACACACGATCCGTGTGCTTCTGCCAGATCCAAGGGCTCACAAGCGCTCGAAAGAAACACACCGCTGATCCAACAGCTCACAAGGACTGGAAGGAAACACACGATCCGTGTGCTTCTTCCTGATCCAACGGGTCAGCAGCGCCAGAAAGAAACACACGACGCCTACAAATAGGCCACTCCTCAGACATGTTACTCAGTCACACAAAATATTCCAGCGTCAGTCGGAGAGGCATCTTTGGGCAACCAGCGGCAAGACGTCTCTGATGAACGGTTGCAAATCATCAGAGATGTTTTGCCGGACGGTTGTAGATCATCAGAGACGTCTTACCGCTGCTTGGATCGAAGTGGCGCTCAAACACAAAACATTCGGTTTCCCTAGCTATGTCCGACCCTGAATGCAACGACATTCGACCGTGAATCAGTGTCGGGCTGTAGCAAGGAGAAACAGTGTGTTTTGTTTCCCAGGTTACTCGTCCCCTTATATAAAGGGCCATGGGCAGACCCCAGATTTGCTATCAGTACCGCGTCACCACCGCGCCGCCGCCGCCCTTGTCCACGCCTCTCGACGACCTCTCCGCGCCCGTGGCCTCCGCCGGCGCCCCTCCACGCCTCTGTGGACCTCCCCTAGTCCGTCCCCATGCCAGTGTACGGTACCCTTTCTCCCTGATCCCCTCCTCCCCTCCGTAGGTTGCATGTACCTTAGGTGTTTGATCAAATTCCCCACTATTGGTTTCAGATCTCGGGCATATACGTCGGCGATGGCCGCGGCCGGACACCCGTTGGACAATAACGGCCCTATGCGGGATTGGGCTCCGCCGGGCTGGCACTGGGAATTATCTTCCGGAACGCGTAGCTTGGTAAGAAATCCGGGCGAAGTCGCCGACCCGGATCTTGTTTGGTGGAGGTCGCGTGGGCCAGGGAGCTTCCAGAGGGAGCCGGCCCCCGAGGAGGAGGTACGTCGCCGTATAAGGGAGGAGGATGCGCACGTCCGTCGCTACATGCATCTGTTGGATACGATGTATACTAATACATGGCAGGCAATGCAAAGGAATCCTTATGTATACAAGTGTGTTGTGTGTTGTATACGATGTATACTAATACCATGTATACAAGATGTATACTAAAGGCATCTGTTGGATACGATGTATACTAATACCATATGTATACAAGTGTGTTGTGTGTTGTAAATGTGCAATATCCTACTCCGGGTGTGACCGGCTACACCGGCTTCACTTTCTCTCTAGTGATTTTCTGCACTTAGAGGTGAATACTCCCGTTTCGGGAGAACCGGATGGAATCTTGTGTTGATTTGGGGTAGACTTTGGTTTCTCACCTTCCTATGGCCTAAGCTAACACAACCAAGCAAAAAAGTCCACTGGCCTACCCCCTTTCGACGGACGTCTATCGGGGTAGACGAAAACGTTAGGGTTTTCCCAGCGGATTCGGGGTTTCGCCGAAGCGGGCCCCGGAGCGTCGGAACCCCACCAGAACCTAGGTTGTGCCATACCATATGTATACAAGTGTGTTGTGTGTTGTAAATGTGCAATATCCTACTCCGGGGTGTGACCGGCTTCACTTTCTCTCTAGTGAGTTTCTGCACTTGGAGGTGAAAACTCCCGTTTCGGGAGAACCGGATGGAATCTTGTGTTGATTTGGGGTAGACTTTGGTTTCTCACCTTCCTATGGCCTAACCTAACACAACCAAGCAAAAAAGTCCACTGGCCTACCCCCTTTCGACGCACGTCTATGGGGGTAGACGAAAACGTTAGGGTTTTCCCAGCGGATTCGGGGTTTCGCCGAAGCGGGGCCCCGGAGCGTCGGAACCCCACCAGAACCTAGGTTGTGCCATACCATATGTATACAAGTGTGTTGTGTGTTGTAATTGTGCAATATCCTACTCCGGGGTGTGACCGGCTTCACCGGCTTCACTTTCTCTCTAGTGAGTTTCTGCACTTGGAGGTAGATATGCGGGTCCCACCGGACTACGGTTTCAATAAAACCGGATAGCTAGAGTGCTGGAATCACTCAAAAATTTGCGTGTGGTCATACCATATAATAAAATAAATTATAATAAAACTCTACAAATTTATAATGTAATAAATTCTAATGGTTTACAATATTAAAATTAAATAATATGAAAAAAAGAAAAAAGACAACGCCGACGGCTTTGCCGTCGGCGTAGGTCAAAGCCGTCGGCGTATGTCCACCTTATCTTCTAAGCCATCGCAGCCACTCGCATCTTATCCACTCTCCGACCCCGCACCTTCGCATGCCCCACCCGTCCTCCTCCGCCGGCCGCCGCCTCTAGCCGTCCTCCCCCGACACCCGGCCGCGCCACCCGTCCTCCTCCGCCGCCGGCCGCCGCACCCGTCCTCCTCCGCCGTCGCCACCTCTAGCCGTCCGACCCCGACCTCGCCGCGCTGCGCCTCCCCCGACCTCGCCATCGCCGCCGCCTCTAGCCGTCCGACCCCGACCTCGCCGCCAGGTACTCCCCGCCCCCTCCCCTATTTTCTATGTATTTTAGATTTAGGGATTTTAGGAGTAGGATTTTAGGGATTTTAGGAGTAGAAATTATAGATAGAAATTATAGGATTTTAGGGATTTTAGGATTAGGATTTTAGGGATTTTAGATTTAGGGATTTTAGGAGTAGAAATTATCCACTGTAAATGTAGTATTGTCCATTGTAAATTAGATTTTGTTCATCAAAATCCATGTTATAATAATTGTTCATTTAGTACAAAAGAATGTTGTATTTAGGGAAGTGTTGGATGGGTCTTATTATCTTAATGCGGGATGGTTTGGTGTTAGGTTTACTAAATTGTGAACATTTTCAAAGAAATAACCAGTAACAAAGTTTTTGCTCCCATAATAATGATTAATCCCTGTATCAAAATGTTGTTGACAATAGAAAATAACAAAATGATTTTAGGGATAGATGTAGCAAATAAAATGTTGTTGACAATTATTTTTCATATATTCATTTCATATATGACTAACCCCTGTATCAAATGCTTTTGCTTAACTAAGTATCATGTCGGAGCCGGAGCGAAAGTTTCGTGGTGTTCATCGGAGACACACGAAGATCCCGACTTGGGCAGATCAGATCACAGTGGATCACAGGAAGATCCAGCTTGGTACTTTCAGGTGCCCGTGGCAGGCGGCCCGCGCCTACGACTGCGCGGCGGTCCAGCACTTTGGGGTGAGAGCGATCCTCAACTTTGAGGATGAGCGGCGCGTGGCGCATATGTTAGCGCCAGATGGCATGAGGATCGCGACGAGGGCCGAGGAGAGGGAGCACCGGCAGGCAGAGAGGCTGCTCAGGGCGCGCCACCAGCGCGAGGAGGATGACCCCTTGGTCAAGGATCTCCTCCTTGATCCCCAGGTGATGGCGGTCCAGTACCAGGTCTTCAGCGAGAGCCGGCAGCAGCGCGGGCAGGGCGAGGCCGTCCCCTCCGGTACGCAGCAGCAGGGTGAGGACTCTAGCAGCAGCCTGTCCTCTTGTTGGGCCCGCTTGGACGACGTCACTGACACCGGCGCGAGTCGAGTTTAGGATGTCTATCATCCTACCTGTCGTACTACTAGACTTATCGTGCTACCTGTTGTACTGCTAGACTTATCATGCATGCTACCTATGTATTATTGTGCTACTTGTCTATATGTGTTATGTTTAGCTAATATGGTTACATCGTTCTATGGTTTATTCTGTTTTATGTTTAATTATTAGGTAAAATGGAGGGATATTTGCTTATATATTTCGATTGTTTGTACTTTTTAGATGAGGCAGCTTCCCGCCAGCCAGCACCGTCGGTCCCGCGAGTCGTCGCGGCTTCTCCAGCTGAGGAGGGGCCGCCTCGGTGCCCTTTGTTTTGTCGCCCTCTTCCGGAGCACGTCCTCGACCTTCTCCGGCCACCGATCATGCTTCGAGGGTATAAATCTTTCGCCCCTCTTGCTGCATAGGTTTTTTTTGGTCTAGATCACCAAGTCAGTCGCGTAACCCGAGTCAGATCCCATCCGGAAGGGTTACAAATTTATAAATATGCAGGATTGTCCATCTTGGCATATTTATAACCGTAACACTTCCGGGTTGTCCTGTTGGACAGTCCGAGTACGTGTAGATCGGGTCATGTTCCACGTTCTACCCCTTCCTGAGACGGAATTTCGGCAGCACCTCCCTGTTGTTCTTCGGATGCACACCCTCTCGGCTTGACAAGCTCGAGACGTGTATTCTGAAGAACAGCGGGGAGGTGCTGCCGAAATTCCGTCTCGGGTCGGGTAGAACATGGGACACGACTCGATCTACACGTACTCGGGCGGGATAGGCCCCTACCTATTAGAAGTGTATGTGAACCCTTGCATGTTGTAAAAGATAAAATTTGGCCGTAATAAAATGGTGACATTGCATGCAAGAAAATAAAAATATAATGCATTTAATTTCATGTTATTATTATTTGGCTCACAGTAAAGCAGCAGAGGATGGCAGATAATGGGTGGATGTACAGTGGCCGAACTAGTTTCGTTGACAAAACAGATGAGTGGGTATGGAAGGCGCATTTGTTAGTGAAGGAGTTAGCGCATAAGGGTTCAGAGTCAGGCGCTCGTGGACAGTGCCCTTGCCCTCGTTGCAAGTTTCGTACACGTCAGGGAAAGGATGATATGATTAAACACCTCTTCTCTCGTGGGTATATGCCGAACTTCGTGACGACAGTCAACTTTGATGAGTACGAGCGCGAGAGTGGCAGGGTGATGCGGCAGCGGATCAATGGCAATGAAGATGATGGGATTAGAAACTGGCTAGATGATCTCCGTGCTGGCGACATGCCAGATTCGCCACCATCACAGGAGGAACCTCCAGAACCGGAGGAACCGCGTGAACCGGAGGAACCGCGTCAACCAGAGGACCCAGAGCCAACCGCGAAGGCCTTCTTTGATATGATGGCCTCGTCTCAGGCCTCTGTACGAGGGTGCAAAAGTTTCTCAGCTCGATGCCATCTCGCAAGCACTAGCCAACAAGCTCCAGTATGGCAGCACCCGTTCATGCTTTGAAGCGCATCTGCAAACAACTGGTAACCTGTTGCCTGAAGGGCATTGTCTGCCTCAAAGCATGTACGAAACGAAGAAAATCCTGCGAGATCTCAGCATGGATTATCAGAAGATAGATTGTTGTCCAAAATGATGCCTTTTGTTTTGGAAACAGTTTGCAAATGACAAGTACTGTATCTTGTGTAAGGCCTCTAGGTATCATGTGGTAAAAGGAGCCGATGGTACGAAGACACAGTCAAATGTCGCCGTTAAGATTCTTCGTTACCTCCCATTCATACAAAGAATCAAGCGGCTTTACATGAACAAAGAGTCTGCCACACATATGCAATGGCACAAAACGGGGAAGAGATACAAGGATGAGCACGACCGGGAATTGATGGGACATCCATCTGATGGTACGGCATATTCCATACCCACTCTTGGCACCACGGGACATCCATCAAAACGGGGAAGACCATATTCCTCTCGCTGATCATTCCAGGTCCTGAATATCCGGGGAAGAATTTAAGTGTGTACATGCAGCCAATTGTGGATGATCTGAACCACTCTTGGCACCACGGGACGTTGACATATGATCGTGCATCAAAGACAAACTTCTTGATGAAAGTTTGGTATCACAATTCCATGCATGACATGCCCGGGTACGCCCTATTCTGCGGATGGTGTACAGCTGGTAAGTGGCCATGCCCAGTGTGCAGGAACCGACTTGAGTTCATGTGGCTAACGGCGGGACGGAAGTATTCCGCGTTTGACACACATCGAAAGTTCCTCAAAAGAGGGCATCGTTTAGAGAAGACAAAAAGAACTTCAAGAAGGGTAGAGTTGAGCGTGAAGAAAAAGCGATACCAACTTTCGATGGTGCAGCTGTTGACGCCGAGCTAAGTGCTCTCGTGCCTGCCCAGGGAAAAGGCCCACGATATGTGGGATATGGTGTGGCGCACAACTGGACTCACGTGGCAGGCTTGACGCAACTCGAATATTACAAGGACCTCGAACTTCCCCATAGCATCGATGTGATGCACACCGAAAAGAATGTTGGAGAGTCCCTCTTTCACACATCCTGAACATTCCTGAAGTCGAAGGATAATGTTAAGGCTAGAGTTGATGTTAAGAAGCTCTGTGATAGGGAGAGAATGCACATGAAGCCTCCTGAAGGCCGTCAAAAGAACTGGTTCAAGCCGCATGCTGACTTCTGCCTTAATAGTATGCAAAGTCTGAGGCATTCCATTGGCTCAAATTCGTCGTGATGTTCCCTGATGGCTATTGTTCGAATATAAGTAAGGGAGTCAATATACAATCGGCAAAAGTCACCGGGCTCAAGAGTCACGACTATCATATATGGATTGAGCGGCTGCTACCGGTGATGGTTCGAGGGTATCTCCCCGACGTGTCTGGCGAGTGCTCGCGGAGTTGAGCCATTTCTTCCGCACGCTCTGTGCTAAGCAAGTATGTCCCCTGATTATTCAGAAGCTGCATGAACTAGTGCCGGAGTTGCTGTGCAACTTAGAGACGATATTTCCGCCAGGCTTCTTTACTCCGATGGCACATCTTGTTGTGCATCTTGCGAATGAGGTACTCTTGGGTGGACCGGTGCAGTTTCGTTGGCAGTTTTGTATTGAGAGAGAGTTTAAGTATATTCGAACCAAATGTGGAAACAAAAATAAGATTGAGTCATCATAGCCGAGGCAACTATCCTTCAGGAGATGGCAGACGCCAGGCTAACGTACTACCCCGATGATGTTCCCACTATGCATAACCAGGCCTCTCGGTACAATGTCGACGAGCCCAAGCGAGACCCCAAGCTCGTCCTCTTCCAGTGTCCCGGTGGCAAGAGCGGTGGCCCAACAAGGTATAACTTGACCAATGATGAGCTGGAGTGCATAATGCTCTATGTGCTTATGAACATGAAGGAAGTGACCCACGACGAGCAGGGAGAAGAGGGCAGTTTCCTTAGGTAAAATGGGGAACAAATTACTTTGCAACTACTATCATGATTTCGTTCTAATACGTATTTTCTCCTTTTAGTCAATTCACGGATGAAATGTGGTCGGGAACATCAGATGGACCCAATGAAGCCGCGTTGGACACTCTTTTGAAAGAGCCTGCCCCCGGAAAGAAAAAATTCACGGTTTGGTTCAGGGAAAAGGTAATTTCAAACCTGTCCCTTCTACCTTGCAATTCGTGTCTTATCCCTCTTACTAATGCACAAAACAATTTGTACTTGTAGGGAGCTGATGCCAACGTTGTGATGTCAGATGAGTTGAGATGTGTCTCCCAAGGTTGTAACCGTAGAGTCGAGAAGTATGAGAAGTATGATGTGAATGGGTACCGCTTCCATACAGAGCATCACCAGAACAGTCGGCCTAATGCAAAGACTATAAATACCGGGGTCTTCACCAAAGGAGCCGGTAATTATGATTACTACGGAAGGTTACAGAACGTATATGAGCTGACGTTCAATAACACGAACATATCACTCAAGCTTGTTGTGTTCAAATGCCACTGGTTCGACCCTGAGCATGGAACCAAAAGTACCCCTTCCATTGGGTTAGTTGAAGTTAAGCCTTCAACCACCTACATGGATCCGATGTCTTTGTTGTGGCTCACCAAGCCTTTCAAGTTTATTATTTGCCCTACCCATGCAAGAAAGAGGGACTCATTGGTTGGGAAGTCGTGTTCCATGTATCGCCACGTGGTAAGCTACCCATGCCCTCCGAAGACGATTACAACAACATTGACCCTAAAACATACGAGGGGATTTTCTATCAAGAGGAACAAACCTTTGGGGACTTTGGCATACAAGGTCTTGAGGACCGCGAGGACAATGCACAAACAGGTGGTGACGTAGTGGTGAATCTAAAGGATATAGATATGCTCAACAAGTTACAGAGTGATAGTGATGACGATGATGAGCCTCCATCGTGCGAGGAGGTTCCAATATACAACACTCGTGATAGTGATGTTGATAGTGATGATGAGAACCCAGGACTTAACTATGAGAGTGATGATTAGGGGTGAGGGTCTTTTATGTCCTTTTGCGTACTATTTACTTTTCAACATGCTTAGTCTTTCAACATGCTTCTTTTAATTGCATTACGTCTTTATTCTTATTTACTACATTTTTCAACATGCTTAAAAGTTTATCCTTTCTCAATGCAGGTGATTGACCAAGATGAGCCAAGGCAAGGAATCATCGGCCTCGGGCTCTCGGGAGGTGTAGGATGTGTTCGGGTGTAGCGTGTGTGAATTCGAACTTGTTTGGAGTTTGTATGAATGCTTGGATGAATTTGAATCATGTTTGTGTCATTTGGATATGTATGTGATGTTTTATTTGATGTTTCTGTGATGTTTTATAATTTGTGCAATTTTAATTGTATTTAAAATGCGCCAGAAACCAGCAGCAAAAAGTTTCAGAAACTGAAAATATGGTCAAGGCTATTGCCGTCGGCGTAGGATGCTGTGGGACGCACAGGATGGCGCCACGTCGACGCTGGAGGACCATATGGTCATACCTACGCCGACGGCAATGCCGTCGGCGTCAGCTCCTCCCAGACGCACCAGATCAGCACACGTGGCTCCTAGGCCGACGGCACTGCCGTCGGCGTATAGGTGGAGCAGACGGAGACGTTCGACGTCCGTTTTGTGGGTCCCACTGAGGCGTCGCCGACGGCGACGGATACGCCGACGGCATTTTCGTACGCCGACAGCGTCCTACGCCGACGCCGATACGCCGACGGCGTCGGCGTAGGCCTACGCCGACGGCGATCGTTGCTACGCCGACGGCGGACCGCCGTCGGCGTTTTGACGCTTTCCCGTAGTGACATGCATGTGTTTGCTTGATGGTTGACTTCCCTTCTTTCTTCAAGTAATTTCATAGAGACTCTTTTAACATAATGCAATGGGCATGATTCTAAATTATTAATCTCAATCTGCCCAAAAGATACAAGGCTCTTGACACATTGAAATGTGCCTTGACCAAAGAAAAATAATATATGGGGAGCCAAGATCATATACGTAAATCACATCTGAATGTATCCATAAAAACAAAATATATTTTTTAAACTTGGAATTAGCATTTTATAAAATTATCAAAATGTGAGCTCCATGTCGCCAGAGCCAAATCTACACACTTGATCGAATGACAACTTTACATCAACCTAAAGTTCATAGGTTTATTAAATGATATCGCCAATATGTCACAAAATTGACATGTTTGGGGTTCAATGGTTGATCAAACGTGAATTTCGGAATGTGTACGACACCTTGGTTACATTATCACAAAATTGTTAGCGCAATATTGTGCCCGTTTTATTAAAAAAATGGTGAAATTTGTAGAAAATTAATAACATGAAGATTTGTTTAGGATGATTTAGTGGCAATTTTCGTCATCATAATGTATTTTTTAAGGATTCGAGTGGTTTCCATGAGATACACTATCTATTTCTGATGAACAAACAAGTGTGAATAGTGTAGTCTAAATCTAGTTAAACTTATTAGCTTCCAAAAAATGAACTTATTTATACACAAGATGTTTCAATTATTAGCTACTCCCTCCGTTTCAAAATGTAAGATGTTTTAGCCTTTTTTGATTCACATGTATCTAGACATGTTTTGTTGCAAAAATTTACACTAAAACATGTCTAGATACGTATGAGTCGAAAAAGGCTAAGATATCTTACATCTAGGAACCGAGGAAATACCTACATATGCCCCTACGCTCATTCTCAACTGCCCAAAAGGTGGTGCGTGCATGTGAGCGGCCGGTTAGTATGCCACCGAGATGCCAAGTATAATACTGATGTACATCTGCTAGTGCTTCCTTAATTAGTGGACAATTGCAACTTGCAAATAGTAGTAGTGATTGATCTAGGGACCAAAACTGGTCTGTGCCTTCAGTGCCTCACTAACTTTTCATGCTATAGGGAAGTGATGTGGACCGGCCGGCCAAAAGTATGGAAGGAGGATATGTTTCAATATTATTCAGCAAAAGGTCGACTCCAGATACTAGCTCATACTTGTTTTTTCCAAAATTTCTTACTTGGAACGTAAGACGATTATTTTCTTGTCTCGTGTAGCCATCACGAATCTCACGACCCATGACTTTTGATCGATGAAAATTACCGTGGTGTTTTAAACTTGTAGGATGATTCAAGATGACATATACAACCCCTGTAAGTAATTCAACCTTCATTTTATATACGGAAATTTGCTAGCTACTTTTTATTTATTTTTATCTTTCAAAGTATTTGAACGACCATCGTGTGAGAATGGAGACGATGAAGTTTCTCCCCGAGCTCGTTTCTGAGACTCGGACAAAACACCACTCCATTTATTGCAACCGTTGGGAGTTGGCATTTCGCCTTGGTATGGCTAGTGTACAGACAAATATAAGATTTGGCAATAGTATACGAACTGAGAATGCAAATATCTCGATGCATATATATGAGGATGATTGGTGGTGTGTGCCGTCGTCAGTCATGACTCAATCTGTGTATGTCGGTTCGAGGAAGCAGCAGCAGCAGGAAGCATCGGAGAGGCGAGTGTTGGTGATCCTAGCTTGCGATCTGCATCTGCTAGCTAGAGCTAAAATTAAAGAGAGAGATCAAGTAGTGGTCGATGGAGAGGTGAGTAGGAAGGTGGCGTGCTGCTTCGCGCGGGAGCAGCCATGGAAGCATACTCATATTCATGCATGAACACCACCTGATGATCCATGGAACGATCGATGAGCCGATGGAGACTGAAGTTCAAAGCTTACGAGGAACAGTTCACTGTCCACCCATCCATCGTCCAAAACAAGGAAAAGCCAACAATATGGGAGGAAGAAGAAAATGGATCCGTCCATCGATGCCAGGTGCAGTGCATGCACTTCTCAGACCAGGACCGCTCAGTTGTTTTGGTTCATTCATCGATTCGACCTATAAATGTTGTGGACAAACTAATTGTGGGTTCTACAAATGGAAATCCAATCGAAGTATCCCATAGTAGTATGTAAATGGAACCACGCAACAATTTATTTTTTCTTCAAAAATGACATATTAGGTAACACGTTGCCAGAAGTGGGTAGTTTGCTAACTGCTTTTTATCGGGCGGAGAGCCAACTAAATTGAATTCGTTAAAGAAAGGACATTCAGTAAATACCCAAATAAAAATAAAATAAAGTTACACTCGGCAAAGAATGGACACTAGGTAAAATACCAAAAAATACACTTGTCAAAGATTTGCATTTAGCAAGGACGGCAAAAAAAAAAAACACTTGCCAAAGATGATGGACAAGTCCCCCCCCACCCCCCACCCACACACACACCATGGTTGACGCACGTCACATCCTATATGCCGAGCGTCTCAACGTTTGCCCTTTTCCCGCTAGTTTTTCCACCGGCAAAATTTTATGCCTATTTTAAATTATTTTCCTAGTGTTTTCTATAAAACACTCAACAAATTATTCATTTTTTCTTGCCAGTTCCCCTTGTCGCAATTTTTTCCCACCTAGAAACTTTCTCGACTGACCTGCATCATCTACCTAGCAAAACAAAGATGATGTGGTAGCTAATTAATGAGTGGAGATACAAATAGAGTGACAAATAGTAAGACAATCTTAGGATTGTATTTACCATCACATAGCGCTTCCTTCAAAATGAAGGAAGTATTTACCATCACATAGCGCTTCCCAATAATGAGTCTACAAGTGTATAAATAAGACCATCTATGATACTAATTTTATGTTGATTTACAGTATGGAGGTAATAACATATACTTGTAACCAGTGGCGGATCCAACACCCTACTACCTGGGCACTTGCCCGGGCTTCCGGCCGGCCGGCGTAATGCATCTTCATAGCAAATTGATTAATAATTATTATTTTATGCCCTTAAATTTACTGTTTGCGCGGGTTTTGAAATATCTCTAGCTCCGCTTTTTTTTATAGAAATGGGGCAGTCCCGTCTCTAGGTCCGCTTGTACCATATGCATATTACAGTGTAAGTTACTCACAAATACGATGAATTATGTCCAGGTGTACCGTTTGTATGAATGACATGTGCGCACATATATCTACCTAGCTACTAGTAGCTTCGTACGTTGAACTATGATCTTGGGTCTCGATCAATGTAGCCAAGAATGAGTCAAGGACTAATTGGACAGAGAATATTGTTGACTGCTGAAGGACCTGCCGGATGAAACGGAGGGAGTAAATGAGATCACAGGGAGTACTATTGAATATCCTAAGCCATGTTGATAAATTAACACAAAACCATGTTGATAAATTAACCTGCATTAACTCATGGAAGCAGCTAGGAGATGTATAGAGAGAGAGAGAGAGAAGAAGAAGAAGAAGAAGGTTCGTGGACAGGCCGTAGCGGCCGGAGATGGATGGCATGCATGGCCTTTTGCCTCTTGCGGCCGGCACCATGAGCATCACTCCAATTCAAAGCCCCGCAAGTGGAACTAGTATATGCGAGCTAGTGGCCGTTATACCCGGATGCAACTGTAGCACGAAAGCCCCTCTCATCCTACATATATTTGTTGGTCAGTGTTGGCTGTCTATCACTTGGTCTTATTTTGTCATCGCTTCCACCGGAGCTCTTTCCCGCCTCCTTCCTCTCATCCCATATCTTCGTTTTCATATATATATATGCTTGTTCCAATCTCCTGGTTCTTCCAAAAATATGATTGTTGCAGTCTCAGTGATATGCATGATCTCTTCATAAGCAATTACTTGCCTGCTCTGCATTGATTTATATAGTTGATCAACATTTTATTTGATATGATTAATTAACTTCTCTCTCTTTTAGTAGTAGGAGTAATACTAGATGGATTTGCATGACCAAATTACTCCACAAACATACATAACTGCGAGGGAGGATCGAAATAAATTATGTACGTAGCACGTACGTAAGCTTCCCTGACTTAATCCGCTGAGTTATGAATGGATGGAAAGTAACAGGCTAGGGATTTGGTCAGACGTATATTGACCATGACCACTTCTTCAACCAACTAGCTAATTCTTGTTCTCTCTACTCCTTTGGTGTTGGTCTTCAGATCGATACAGACTTTGAACAATCTGCAGCTGTAGCTAACACAAGCACATATTAAATTTTTAATTAATACTTGGGTCTGTGCGCGTATATGCCTGGCCGCAAAAACGTACATTGACTAACCTCTCTCGAGAATCTTTTTTTTTACTCAACCTCTCTGAAGAATCTGAATCTGTAGACTCTCTCCAAAAGTTCAACTACACTAGTAGAAAACAGAACTTTAGTCGCGGGTTCAGAGGGCCTTTTGTCCCGGATTTGCACCCGCGACTAAAGGGTCGGGACTAGAGGGTGGGTGGCCTTTGGTCTCGGGTGTCTACGACCCACGACTAAAGGCCCTCCACGTGGGTTGCGCCTGGGCGCGCATGGCCGGCCCCCTTTGGTCCCGGGTGGTATTACCAACCGGGACCAAAGAGTTTCTGTTTTTTTTTCTGCTGATTTATTTTTTAGTGGTTTCGATTTTTTGTTTTCCAATTAATTATTTTTTACGAAGATCACGTTGCGCGCGCAGACAACAAGTAGTCATACACATAAAGTCATACACATAAGTCATACACATAATAAAGCAAACAATACACCGAGGTCACGTTTGATTCATAACATACATAGCCCACAAGTTTATACTACACCGACATCACGTTTGATTCACGCGTCGAGCTCACGTCCGACAAAATAAGTATCACCGTGATAAAATTCTCCGTCTTTCCTCAGGACCTCCTTGTTCAAAAATCCCGCCAATTCCTCTTGAATTGCTTTTAGGCGCTTCGATGGTATGAGCTGGTCCCGCTCTCGTTCCATCTAGATCAATATAAGAATATATATGTGTGAGCTGTTTGAAATCATCCAAAAATAAATTATGAATGGAACTCAACACAATATGCGAATAGTGTATACGTACGTTTTCTGTTCATTTTTCTATCCCGCTCATTGACAAAATATCGAATGTACTCGAAAACGTAATATGCGCATAAATGAGTCCCTTGTGGCTGCCTCAGACACCACTTTACAAAAAAAGAATATAATCAAAATAACAATCAAGCACGATAATGGTATTGAAACTAAAATTAAAGAGTTGCGCAGACATATATATGTACTACTACTTACCTTGGTTTCATAAAAATACAGTTTCTTTCTCCACTTCCCTGGACACTTCACCTTAAACCGTTCCCAAACCCTGCCCGGCAAAAGAAAATAATGAAAGGAGTTATTAATTACTTGATATCACAAAATGAACGAAAGAGGTCGATATAGAGCGATAATGACTGGAATTATGTAAGGACCCCTCCGACCACCGGTCCGAGATGTCCACGTTATGTAACCAGATCACGATCCCAATGACCAGTGCATCGCGATCACATAACCAACATGGTATACAAAGTTACATCATTCAACGTTCTTACAAGTCTTACCCACAATTGAATAGTGGTCACATGACCAGGTCTGCACTCATCGTCACGCAGGACGGAATTAAATACGATATAGCGGAAGCTTTCGACTAGCGTCGGCCCTTGTCACCACCGGACGCATTCCCACAGAGCAGTTGACCGGCGACACTCAGTTGGCGTAGTCGTCGGCGTACTCCTCCTCCTCCTCGTCCCTCTCCTTGTTGTAATCTGGACGTTTGAATATCCAGGGACATAGCCATGAGTACAATTACGTACTCGCAAAACCACCTCACGGTTTAAGTTTTCATGGTAATGCAGTAAAACGTTTTCGAAAACTAGGATAGCTGCTATATATTGCTATAGGGCTTAGTTTTCGCAAACGATGCTTTTAGACATAGAGATTCTAGCATCTCTATATCCTTGTTAAACAAAACATTTAGAGATAGAATTATCTCTTGTAGAAATAGTATGTGCTATCTCCACAACTTTGTAAAACACTTTTGTAAAACCTTTTTTAACCACTAGGATAGGGATGCCCCTTTTTCCTTTCCGGGTTCCGACTGGTTGACTCCCAGAGACCAACCATCTTCTTCCCAAAATCCGTACCTCCCAGGTACCTCCTTGATGCCTCCTTTTTCTTTGCCGAAAACAGTTTTCTTTTTAAAACATAAAAGTGCCCATACGCCTAGATCGGTGGCCTTTCCAACCGTCCATGACCGAGGACTCGGCTATTCGAATAGTTTTACACTCTGCAGAGGTGGTGCACTTTCACCACACCAAACGGTCATTCCGCCGTGATCAGCCACGGTCCGTCATACATCAGTAGGCGGGGGTTCGGATAACCTGATCAAAGCTTTTCACTATGTCGACCCTAGTACAGAGCCTCCTCTTCAGTGGGACTGAATCTCCCCGGCACCCAGTGAAGATGGCCATCGTATCGATCCGGTCTCTCCAAGCAGCACTGCGCCATGACAGAAGGCCCACTGTTTGCAACCAGCAGCGATCCAGACTCGAACTGGATCCCGCATTTAGATAACTTGGTTCAGAGAGCCCCGCTCCCCTAAGCATTTTGAGGCGCTACGTACTAAGGTAAACAAGTTTCCGGCTAAGCCCTACCCATCTCAGGTAGTGTGGTTGCACGGGTTAATTGTTCGGGCGGCTGCTAGGGTAGTACTTTGTTTTTCAAAAACATCTCCACCTCCGACTGCTCCCAGCAGCTCGGGTTTTCGTAATCCACCGAGTGCTCCCAGCGACTCGGGTTTTCGTAATCCACCGAGTGCTCCAAGCGACTCGGGTTTTTATAAACATCTCCATTCGCTCCCAGCAACATGGGTTTTGTAAAACACTTTCTCGCCGATCGCTCCCAGCGACTCGGGTTTTATTCCGAAAACATTTTATCAAATCCAGGCTCCCATCCTATAGTTTTCGAGGTAAGAATTATAAGGATACATTACTAGAAAATATAATTTTCTTGATAGCGCCTTCAGTAGAAGGTTTCTCAAGTAAAGACTTACTTTTATAAAACCTATTATATACTAGTAGATATCTTTGGCCAAACAATATTTTGTAAAATAGTTTTGGGGTGGCAAAAGGCCACAGGAGAAATAAAACATGCATCATTTTATTTTGAAAACAAATCATGCTTTGTAGATATAATATGATTTCAGTAGGGTGGTGAGGTGTCTTGCCTTGCTCAGCGAATTGTCCCTGGACTTGCTCTTTTTCGTAGTCGGGTTCGGCTCCCACGTACTACTCCTCCTCTTGCGGTTCTATTGTACCGGAAAAAATTAAACGTAGCTACCGTCACGCTAAGAAACGGGTTGACAACAATCTAAAGTACTTTAAACAAGACAGCAAGCATTTCATTACACAAACACCCTCTGGACATAAATCTAAACACCCCTAACCACAAGCAATTAAAGACATTCTATTGCAATAAGACCTTTTTTAACAAAGGCAGAGTTGCTTTTTTTGAGGAAGAAGGCACAAGTCTTAGAATAATGCTCCAAAAATTAAACCCTTCTACCACAGTACTCCTAGTAGTCATACCAAGCTATAGGAATTGGATTTGCATCAAAAGCTACCACCCAACAAGAACTAAAAATCCTACAAATGCTACTGGTCTTAAAACCAAAAGATTTAAAACTCTAGTTTTAGGAATCTCCTGCATGCAAGGTTAAATCCTATGGAAAGGTATTGATTTTAGCTTTCTGTAGAAATTGGATTCACACAAAAAGGACATTCCTAGCTCCTGCTAAAAATAAAACACTAGAAAAGATACATTTCACAAGATTTAATGCCATGCAATATATACTAATTATTTTTGAGCAAACTCACTTTTGCATGTTTAAGAAAACACACCAGAGCACTACAAAATTTACCCCAATTAAATTACACTAACTTATCTACCACAAAATAATTAAACTAAACCAGCAGAATTAACAGAAACAAGAAATAGAAAAAGGATCTGAAAAAAATGGAACCGGGCCGTGCTGGCCAGATCCGGCCGAAGCCAGCCCAGATCTGGGCTGCAAGCGGACCAGGCCGGCCCATCCGGGCGCGTCGCGTGCGCAGGCCGCGGAAAAAATTGGGCGCGGCGCGGGATTCAAACTGGGCCGTTGATCTCGCGATCAACGGCTCACTGTCGTCGTCCTCAGCCGCGTCGCGCGCGACGGGCGACCATGGACAGGGGAAGACGGTAGTGACGGGCGGCTCCCCTCGGGGCTCTGCAGGCGGCTTCGGTGGGCTGGGGGCGGAGGAGTGAGTCGAGGGAGAGACGCGGGAGTGGACGGCGTCACCGGAGATGGCCGGAGTCCATGGCTGCGACGGCGGCAAGCTCCTTCGGGTTGACGACGGCCGCGAGCTCCACGGCGGGCCTGGGCAAAAGAGAAGGGGAGGGGGAGTTAGGTCTCGGCCAGGGGAGCTCCATGTGCCAAAAATGGCGGCGAAACAAGGAAGGAAACGACGGCTACGGCGGTTCTCCTCCGACGGCTTCCGACGATCTCGAGCGAGTGCTTGGGCAGCAGAGGGTTTGGGGACGGGCTGGGCTTCATGGGGGAAGCAGATGGGTGTGGTGTGCGTGTTCTGGGAGGGAGAGAGAGGCAGGGGAGGTCGGGGTCGAGTGCTGGATGAGGCTCACCCTTTTTAGGGTTTTCGGACAAGGAGGGCAGTGGGGGTGGCGTGGGGGTTACCCACTGGCTCAGGTGGGCGGTGAAGGAGTGGGCAGGGTGGTGCTGGTCGGGAGGACGTGGTCTGGCCAGTAGGGAGAGGGGGAGGGAAGCTCCATTGGCCAACAAGCAAAAAGGGAGAAGGATGAGTGGAGGGAGGGGTGATGAGAGGATGACCAGTGGGCCCTAGCTGACTAGGACACTCCCTCAGGTCAAATAGGAGAGAGGGGAGTCAATGGGTGAGAGGGGAGGGCTGGTTTGAGTTAGGCTTAGTGCTTTAGGCTAACACTATTTTGATTTACTAATCTTACTCTCAAGCCTAAAAGTGATCAATACATGAGCTAATCAAATACATGAGAGTGGTGACCTAAATGAGGTGATGCAAAAGTTTTTAGGTCTAAAAGAATGAGGAAAGAATTTTAAAAACTAAGCAAGTGGTGAAAAATGACCAAATGGTCACTGATTTGAGTAGGCCTACACACCTGGATGCTTAAGTGATTAAGCAAGGTGTCTAAACTTAACCAAGGGTAGTTTTTGAAAATATATGTGTCAAAGACCAACTTGGTTGATTTGCATGTCAAAAATAACTTATGCTTTGCTTAACATGGGGCCCTAGTTTTGCTAAGTTTTAATAAGCAGGAAGATCCTTAAATTGGATTTCAACAAGCTAAAATTATATTTGTGTTACTATCAAAGTATGCCACCAAGCCAATAAGTTCATGCAAAACAATAAGCTCTCACAAACCAATCATAAACATAATGATGACTCACTAAGTCACTTGCTCAATATCAAGTCACATAATTCAATCATGGTCAGAGAGTTCCAAACAAACAAGCAATTGAACAAATAACCAAACTTGACGATTAAACAAATAAATGCTTTGGTGAGGTGGTGATGAATACAGTAATGACAAGTTTTTGAAGAGAGGAAGTTGAACCACTTCCTAGTTACAGTTTTTAAAGAAATATTAAATTAGGAATTTTGAAATAGGAGTTGCTAAGGCTAGCAACACATTAAACTCAAAGCATAATAGGATTTATTTATAAGATCCTCTATAGTGTTGTCAACATAAAGCTCTTGGAAATAATTTTATTTCCTCGGATAAAAGGTCTTTGGGTAGATGCTAAGATTAACATCAGGGTTAAAGAAGTTGGGTAAAAATTATAAGATAGGAGAGGATTTATGGATTATTTTACTTGTCATTACGTTGATCACTAGGGTCAAATTATAGCTAGGTGAGTTTCCACGGTTGACAAATAGAGAGGTCATCGACACAAACACAACCCCCAACAAGTCATACATAGCAATCAGAGGAAGGACACACCCATAACAAGACATTTTCAAAAAGTTTTTGACGGCCCAAATTTTGGGTCCTTTTACTATTAAGTTTTTCCTAGCTTCCAAAATTGGGGTGTTACAGATCTTCCCCCCTTAAAAGAATCTCGTCCCGAGATTCCTAAGCGGGGACTAAGGGGGTGCAAGGTTAGGGGTGTTGGATGCTCCTTCATCTTCCGAGGTTGTTGATTCGCAACTGAGGTCTCCTTGTCGATACGTCGTCGGACTTTATTCCTGGAGGCTTTTGGTCTCTGTTGAAGGTGCTGCCATGATTGGTCGATACTGATTAGCATTCTTGCCGTGTTGACTTCAAGTACTCCAGAGTGAGGGCGCAAAGGACAGCGTGCCAAACTCCATAATAAAACTAGTGTATGTCTTCCCCCCTTAAAAAGGGGCCTTGAAGGGTAGCGGTCGAAGGCATAAGTTGTTGCCGACTTCCATATGCTGCTGTTCTTGGGTATCACGACGATCTTTGTCTTGGTCGTAGCTCCTTGGCGCTTGCGGTTGAGGTAGACACTTGTCCAGATGTTGCCGTCTTGAGGGGTTAGTAGTTAAATATCTGCCAACGGTTTTTCAAGCCTCACAGGGGTGTCAGGTCCGTAGACTTGACTCTCTCCGATTTTTCTCAAAGAGTCAAAAAGGGTGCTACAAGCTACTGAGGGCGTCTAACTTGCTTAGTGTGTTGTCAACAACAACAGTCCTCGGGCCTTTCATCGTTCCTGGCGGCTTGTTAGATATGATGTCTTCTATTGTGCCCACCTTCGGTTTAGCTGACGAACAAAGTTGATGAAGACTTCCTTGGTTTGTTGACTTCATGACGCCACACACTAACCTTCAGAGGCCAATTCTACCTTAGTTAGCCTAGAAGATTAGTTAAGATACTTATTGTTATCAGTCCCAAGTCGGGCAGGTCGAGGTTAATAATGTTGGTGCATAGAAGGCACTTATGACTCTTTCTTCGGGTTTCATCTTGATGTAGACGATCTTCAGTGCTGGTTGTCTTCGGGGTTGCGGACGTTGATCTTCTTTGGGACTTCACGACTTGAGGGCTTCATAAAATCTTGAAAAGGTAGGCTCTTGCCGATCTTTGAGTCCTTCTTGTTGCCATTTGTGGGTCTCGAAGAGGTTAGCTAGTAACAAGTCACTGGTGTTATATGTTACTCTAAAGTTAAATACGCTAAGTTAGCGATGGTATACTGGTAATTCGAAAAGTTAATTGAACTAGGCAAGGCTCGTCACATCACGGGGATGGGCTTTCTCGGGGTGGTCTTCTATATCAGAAGCGGTTAAAAGCTCTCATGTGTCGAAGTTTAGATCAGAGGCAAAACATTTTTAGAGAGATTCCCTAAACAAGTTTTGAAAAGCGTCACGTTGCATCTAACGCTTGAAATGGTCAAAAAGGTATTTTGTGAAGAGGTAGAGAGTCGTTTTAAACAAAAGGGAGGCTTGGGTCTAACATATGCTGCCGGCGAAGAGTGGCTTGTGAGACACACTAGACGAACAACATACCAACGACAAGTATACGAATCATCATCAACCATTAGGTGCATCAGGTCTCCTCGTAAACAGCACACACGACAAAGTTCCGCACCCGGGCATAGTTTTTAACCCTAAACATAACAACAAACTAACTTGCGACTGGGAGGGGAACATGACTTCATTCAACCATCACAACTACTAGATGTGGCGCTTCTTGGAAGATTCGTTCTTGGGGAGGGACCCTTTGTTTGCCTTCCAAGCCTCGATCTCCTCGTAGGCGTCCTTGAGATCCTTCTGGGTGTTGAGAACTCGGTACTTGAGTCTTTCTCCCATTTCATCAATGGCGGCCCAAGCAGCGCTCCTTGCTGAATCCATAAAGGAGACGTATTGAGACTCTGAGTTGGTGAACATCATATATCCCGTTTTATTCTGATCATCATCTTTGTTCTTGTAGAGGTGGAGTTGCACCCACCAAAGCTCTTGTCCATTCTCCATCCAAGGAAAACCCTTGTAGACTGCGGGTCCTTCGAGTTCGAAGCTTAGCATGAGGTTCTTCAAGGCCTGAGGAAACTCAGTGGTGCTTTCCAATGTCATGGTCATCGTCGGGCCCTTCTTGAGTGATTCGATGAAGCTCGACATCTATAAGTAAAGAAAATGTCCTAGGAGGGGACAAAAATTAAAAAGGATCAAGGCTAAGGTATCTCGGTAGAAGGTAGGGTTTCAGTCCTAGAGTCTATTACTAGTGTGACGCCATTCCTAAGGTCCTTAATTCGGGTTATCAAGATACACACAGACATAGGGCACACAGTCAACTAACGCTCACGCAAAAAGCACACAAACAAGACACACACACTCAAGCAAAAGCATCCCAGCGAAACAACACACCCAACACTTATAGTACCAAAAGGGCACTCCACAATCGTGTTAGTCGGATAATCCAACCAAGGGTCATATCCCAAATGTCCTATTGGCCTTGGTCAATCTTACTTGTGGGAGTCTTCATTTCATCGGCTTGGGCTCCTGCTGGAAACCTTGAGACTGTCGAAATGGCAACTGGAGTACCATTGTTGGGGTTGAAGTCTTGACAGCGGGACTGCTTCGGCAAGCAAGGGTTGCTCTGTATCTTGTTTCTTCAATTGACGACCACCTTGATGTCGTATGTTGAAATCTTGAGATTGAACTTCGCCTTCTCGGTACTAGTTACTTAGGTCTCATTTGGGTTCATCGTCTAGGCGAAACAAGTTTGAATGGGGATCAGATAGTAGGAAAAATCCTTTGAAATACTTTAAATTGGAGAGGCAAGGTCAAGATATTTTTGAGAAAAAGAGAAGAGTGGAAACCATACTCGGCTTACTTGGATAAAAATAGATTTTGTGCATATAGGGTTTTAGCAGAAATATTTCCTTCCTACACTAACGACCATGCTGACTAAGGTCTCCTAAGGTCAACGATGGCTCTGATACCAAGTCTGTAAGGACCCCTCCGACCACCGGTCCGAGATGTCCACTTTATGTAACCAGATCACGATCCCAATGATCAGTGCATCGCGATCACATAACCAACATGGTATACAAAGTTACATCATTCAACGTTCTTACAAGTCTTACCCACAATTGAATAGTGGTCACATGACCAGGTCTGCACTCATCGTCACGCAGGACGGAATTAACTACGATATAGCGGAAGCTTTTGACTAGCGTCGGCCCTTGTCACCACCGGACGCATTCCCACAGAGCAGTTGACCGGTGACACTCAGTTGGCGTAGTCGTCGGCGTACTCCTCCTCCTCCTCGTCCCTCTCCTTGTTGTAATCTGGACGTTTGAATATCTAGGGACATAGCCATGAGTACAATTACGTACTCGCAAAACCACCTCACGGTTTAAGTTTTCATGGTAATGCAGTAAAACGTTTTCGAAAACTAGGATAGCTGCTATATATTGCTATAGGGCTTAGTTTTCGCAAACGATGCTTTTAGGCATAGAGATTCCAGCATCTCTATATCCTTGTTAAACAAAACATTTAGAGATAGAATTATCTCTTGTAGAAATAGTATGTGTTATCTCCACAACTTTGTAAAACACTTTTGTAAAACCTTTTTTAACCACTAGGATAGGGATGCCCCTTTTTCCTTTCCGGGTTCCGACTGGTTGACTCCCAGAGACCAACCATCTTCTTCCAAAATCCGTACCTCCCAGGTACCTCCTAGATGCCTCCTTTTTCTTTGCCGAAAACAGTTTTCTTTTTAAAACATAAAAGTGCCCATACGCCTAGATCGGTGGCCTTTCCAACCGTCCATGACCGAGGACTCGGCTATTCGAATAGTTTTACACTCTGCAGAGGTGGTGCACTTTCACCACACCAAACGGTCATTCCGCCGTGATCAGCCACGGTCCGTCATACATCAGTATGCGGGGGTTCGGATAACCTGATCAAAGCTTTTCACTATGTCGACCCTAGTACAGAGCCTCCTCTTTAGTGGGACTGAATCTCCCTGGCACCCAGTGAAGATGGCCATCGTATCGATCCGGTCTCTCCAAGCAACACTGCGCCATGACAGGAGGCCCACTGTTTGCAACCAGCAGCGATCCAGACTCGAACTGGATCCCGCATTTAGATAACTTGGTTCAGAGAGCCCCGCTCCCCTAAGCATTTTGAGGCACTACGTACTAAGGTAAACAAGTTTCCGGCTAAGCCCTACCCATCAACTGTTCGGGTTAATTGTGGTAGTGTGGTTGCACGGGTTAATTGTTCGGGCGGCCGCTAGGGCAGTACTTTGTTTTTCAAAAACATCTCCACCTCCGACTGCTCCCAGCAACTCGGGTTTTCATAATCCACCGAGTGCTCCTAGCGACTCGGGTTTTTATAAACATCTCCATTCGCTCCCAGCAACATGGGTTTTGTAAAACACTTTCTCGCCGATCGCTCCCAGCGACTCGGGTTTTATTCCGAAAACATTTTATCAAATCCAGGCTCCCATCCTATAGTTTTCGAGGTAAGAATTATAAGGATACATTACTAGAAAATATAATTTTCTTGATAGCGCCTTCAGTAGAAGGTTTCTCAAGTAAAGACTTACTTTTATAAAACCTATTATATACTAGTAGATATCTTTGGCCAAACAATATTTTGTAAAATAGTTTTGGGGTGGCAAAAGGCCACAGGAGAAATAAAACATGCATCATTTTATTTTGAAAACAAATCATGCTTTGTAGATATAATATGATTTCAGTAGGGTGGTGAGGTGGCTTGCCTTGCTCAGCGAATTGTCCCTGGACTTGCTCTTTTTCGTAGTCGGGTTCGGCTCCCACGTACTGCTCCTCCTCTTGCGGTTCTATTGTACCGGAAAAAATTAAACGTAGCTACCGTCACGCTAAGAAACGGGTTGACAACAATCTAAAGTACTTTAAACAAGACAGCAAGCATTTCATTACACAAACACCCTCTGGACATAAATCTAAACACCCCTAACCACAAGCAATTAAAGACATTCTATTGCAATAAGACCTTTTTTAACAAAGGCAGAGTTGCTGTTTTTGAGGAACAAGGCACAAGTCTTAGAATAATGCTCCAAAAATGAAACCCTTCTACCACAGTACTCCTAGTAGTCATACCAAGCTATAGGAATTGGATTTGCATCAGAAGCTACCACCCAACAAGAACTAAAAATCCTACAAATGCTACTGGTCTTAAAACCAAAAGATTTAAAACTCTAGTTTTAGGAATCTCCTGCATGCAAGGTTAAATCCTATGGAAAGTTATTGATTTTAGCTTTCTGTAGAAATTGGATTCACACAAAAAGGACATTCCTAGCTCCTACTAAAAATAAAACACTAGAAAAGATACATTTCACAAGATTTAATGCCATGCAATATATACTAATTATTTTTGAGCAAACTCACTTCTGCATGTTTAAGAAAACACACCAGAGCACTACAAAATTTACCGCAATTATATTACACTAACATATCTACCACAAAATAATTAAACTAAACTAGCAGAATTAACAGAAACAAGAAATAGAAAAAGGATCTGAAAAAAATGGAACCGGGCCGTGCTGGCCAGATCCGGCCGAAGCCAGCCCAGATCTGGGCCGCAAGCGGACCAGGACGGCCTATCCGGGCGCATCGCGTGCGCAGGCCGTGGACAAAATTGGGCGCGGCGCGGGATTCAAACTGGGCCGTTGATCTCGCGATCAACGGCTCACTGTCGTCGTCCTCAGCCGCGTCGCGCGCGACGGCGACCATGGACAGGGGAAGACGGCGGTGACGGGCGGCTCACCTCGGGGCTCTACAGGCGGCTTCGGCGGGCTGGGGGCGGAGGAGTGAGTCGAGGGAGAGACGCGGGAGTGGACGGCGTCACCGGAGATGGCCGGAGTCCATGGCTGCGATGGCGGCGAGCTCCTTCGGGTTGACGACGGCCGCGAGCTCCACGGCGGGCCTGGGCAAAAGAGAAGGGGAGGGGGAGTTAGGTCTTGGCCAGGGGAGCTCCATGTGCAAAAAATGGCGGCGAAACGAGGAAGGAAACGACGGCTATGGCGGTTCTCCTCCGACGGCTTCCGACGATCTCGAGCGAGTTCTTGGGCAGCAGAGGGTTTGGGGACGGGCTGGGCTTCGTGGGGGAAGCAGATGGGTGTGGTGTGCGTGTTCTGGGAGGGAGAGAGAGGCAGGGGAGGTCGGGGTCGAGTGCTGGATGAGGCTCACCCTTTTTAGGGTTTTCGGACAAGGAGGGCAGTGGGGGTGGCGTGGGGGTTGCCCACTGGCTCAGGTGGGCGGTGAAGGAGTGGGCAGGGTAGTGCTGGTCGGGAGGACGTGGTCTGGCCAGTAGGGAGAGGGGGAGGGAAGCTCCATTGGCCAACAAGCAAAAAGGGAGAAGGATGAGTGGAGGGAGGGGTGATGAGAGGATGACCAGTGGGCCCTAGCTGACTAGGACACTCCCTCAGGTCAAATAGGAGAGAGGGGAGTCAATGGGTGAGAGAGGGGAGGGCTGGTTTGAGTTAGGCTTTGTGCTTTAGGCTAACACTATTTTGATTTACTAATCTTACTCTCAAGCCTAAAAGTGATCAATACATGAGCTAATTAAATACATGAGAGTGGTGACCTAAATGAGGTGATGCAAAAGTTTTTAGGTCTAAAAGAATGAGGAAAGAATTTTAAAAAACTAAGCAAGTGGTGAAAAATGACCAAATGGTCACTGATTTAAGTAGGCCTACACACCTGGATGCTTAAGTGACTAAGCAAGGTGTCTAAACTTAACCAAGGGTAGGTTTTGAAAATATATGTGTCAAAGACTAACTTGGTTGATTTGCATGTCAAAAATAACTTATGCTTTGCTTAACATGGGGCCCTAGTTTTGCTAAGTTTTAATAAGCACGAAGATCCTTAAATTGGATTTCAGCAAGCTAAAATTATATTTGTGTTACTATCAAAGTATGCCACCAAGCCAATAAGTTCACGCAAAACAATAAGCTCTCACAAACCAATCATAAACATAATGATGACTCACTAAGTCACTTGCTCAATATCAAGTCACATAATTCAATCATGGTCAGAGAGTTCCAAACAAACAAGCAATTGAACAAATAACCAAACTTGACGATTAAACAAATAAATGCTTTGGTGAGGTGGTGATCAATACAGTAATGACAAGTTTTTGAAGAGAGGAAGTTGAACCACTTCCTAGTTACAGTTTTTTAAAGAAATATTAAATTAGGAATTTTGAAATAGGAGTTGCTAAGGCTAGCAACACATTAAACTCAAAGCATAATAGGATTTATTTATAAGATCCTCTATAGTGTTGTCAACATAAAGCTCTTGGAAATAATTTTATTCCCTTGGATAAAAGGTCTTTGGGTAGATGTTAAGATTAACATCAGGGTTAAAGAAGTTGGGTAAAAATTATAAGATAGGAGAGGATTTATGGATTATTTTACTTGTCATTACGTTGATCACTAGGGTCAAATTATAGCTAGGTGAGTTTCCACGGTTGACAAATAGAGAGGTCATCGACACAAACACAACCCCCAACAAGTCATACATAGCAATCAGAGGAAGGACACACCCATAACAAGACATTTTCAAAAAGTTTTTGACGGCCCTAAATTTTGGGTCCTTTTACTATTAAGTTTTTCCTGGCTTCCAAAATTGGGGTGTTACAAATTACCTGTCAAGCATTTGTCTCATGTCGTCCCACTCTTCCATATCTTTCCTTAACGAGTCCATGATTTGAACGACTCCTTGGTCAACTCTAATGATTAGCAAAATCCAGTGGAATCTGCACACGTTTATATGTCCATGACTCATCGATTACACTAAACCGGGATGAAAGAAAAATAGAATGTGTAGAATGTACAGTAACACTCACTTGGAGTTGTAGGGAAAAAGTATTTCTGCACAGGTATTTTGTTTCACTAAATACCGGAGCAAGTTTTTCTCTGTGACTTCGGGATTGTACTGCACAACAACTGAATGAACCCAATATGGGTCAATGAACCCAACATCATAGTTTCGGGCATCTTTGCATTCGATGATCTTCATTCTGCATAATAGCGTACAAAATAATATATTTAGATAATTGGCAACGAACGAGCTGAGCTAGAGACTTAATTAAATCGCAAAACTAAATCACTTACAAACAATAGCAACTGACGAGGGATTTCTCAAGGGCGTCTTGGTTGAATAATTGAAAAATTTCCGAAAACGGAATATACATAGCATATTCCCTGAAGAAATGCTCTTTCCTGACTTGAACCCAGAAAGCGTCATGCTTGGCCTCTACGGCGTTCTCGTACCACGTATGCAAGCGGCGCATTTGTGTTGTCAAAGAGTTGACGTGCTCAGATCTGACCAGGGTGCTCCCGTAGACCCATGTCCATGCATACTGATACTCTGTGGGGTCCGGATCGTCTATGCGAAAAGTCTCTTGGTCTACTACCTTTTCCGGCATCACCTTGAGCGCGGGGATCGACTGATTTGCCTATTCTCCGAGCTGGGCCACTTGTTTCCCGGATTTCAGCTGCTGCCTCTTTAGGCGAAATGCCGCCTCCTTCTCCTGCTTCTCCATCTCCTGCTTCTCCAGCATCTGTTTTCTCTTTTGGCGATATGCCGCCGTCTTCTTCTCCTTATCTTCACTAATTGTCTTGAAAAGAACACGGTCATAGTCATGCGGTGGCGGTGCCGATCCACTCGATAGATTTTTTACCAATTTGTCAACTTTTTTCCGGTGGTACTACCTCCTTCTGCGGGCGCCATTTTGGTCCCAACTGTTTTTTCACATTGGCACGCACCGACTCGTCGAGTTCCTCTGGAGTCAAGTCGTAAGATCTCTTTGGAAGAGGCTTTAGCAACTCGCGTTCCTCTTGAGTTTCTGGTGGGTAGTTTAAACTGCACCTCTGTGTATATGTCGACGGGTACTTTTGTTTCCGCGAAACAGTGCGCACAGTCTCTTGCTGCGACCGCGCGGGCGATGGACTCGCGCTGGCCTCCCCACCGTCGTCATGAGGTGGGGAGGGTGGATCTTGAGGTGGGGAGGGCGGATCTTGAGGTGGGGGACAGCTACTCGGAGGAGTCGGTGGCCTTGGCGGCAAGTTTGGAAACATGATGTGTTCCTTCTTCCATAGAATGATGGACTTCTTGGCTTCTCCCAGTGTCCTCTCGTCGTCACCTCCAGGAATGTCAAGATTCAGATCAGCATATAACGACACAATGTCATCCACCCCGACACGAGCATAGCCAGCTAGAATCCCGCCGAGATGGTAACTTTCTCCAGGTTGATTTGGTAAAGCATAGCCGACCGCCACCTTGAAGGACATGTTCTTCATCGCCATATATAGCTCACATTCTGTCATCTCCGTGATATCATCCACGGGGTAGTGAGCCGCCGGCGCTTCAAGTTCAGAATGTTCTACATGCGTGGAACCCACGCTACTTTTCCGCTGATTAGATGGGGCGGCTTCGATTTCAGGACTTTCTAGCTGCCGCTGAGATGCCCTTTCTAGCTGCTGCAGCTTGCGTTCCAATGCCGATAACCGGTCTTTGTCCTCCTTCTTCTTTCTCTCACGGCTTCTATAATTATGAGCGTCTGCCGGAAAACCTTGTCCCCAATTAACTCCGGGTCCATAGCCTCGTACTCGTCCAACTTTTTCAGGATTCCCGAGTGCGAGTGACAGCTCGTCTTTCTATCTGTCGACCACGTACAGTCCTCTTCGAACTAGATCAATTGCCTTCACAAGTTCTTTGGTTATATACTCAATTTTCTCCTTCCATTTTCCCTGAGGAACAATCAGCCCTGACACTGGGTCCAACCCTGCCCCATGCGCAAACAACCAAAACTTGGACCTTTCGGGCCAGTCCGCTGTCTGTGGAATGACCCCGTTATCAAGCAGTTTTGCTTCAAAGGCTTCCCACTTAGGCACGGCAGCCTTGTAGCCACCTGCCCCCAAAGTGTGGTGATATATCTTCTTCGCAGCATTTAACTTATTTTGTTCCGATCGGGCCACAGCGGCCTCCGATTCTCTTTGCTTCACAAATGTCGGCCACTGGTCTTTTAACTTCACTTGTGCTCCAGTGAATTCTGGAGTGAATTCTGGATCTTCTTCCTTCGCCTTTACATAAGTTTTCCACAAATTTTTCTTAGCGGTCCGGAATTGTTCTGGAGTCCACTGCTTGAATTTCTCCTTCCACGGCTCGTCTTCTACAACATCTGGCGGTAGGGTGACCTTTGTCAAGATCTTCTCCCAAAGCAACTCTTTTGTTTTGTCGTCGACATAAGTAGTTGCCTTGTTCTCGTCCTTCGGCTTATGCCATTCTTGAAATGTGATCGGTACCATGTCCCTAACAAAAACTCCGCATTGATTTATAAATTTACGGCGGCACTCTAAGGGTTCCAACGGTTCGCCACCAGCAGAAACTATGTCGATTATTATCTTCTGACCCTCCTTCATCGGCTTCGATGGGCCTCGTTTCGGCAGTTTTGACCCTTCCGACCCTTTAGATGCGGATGATTTGCTCGATCCGGAGGGCTAAAAGAAAAAAATGATTCATTAATAACTGCAATACAACTCAAATAATACATATACTGTCATCGATCAACAGAGGCATAATATACCTCGCCGGAGTTTGTTAAGGGAACTTCCTCCTCTCTACAAATTTCTTCTTCCTCAACTCACTGACCGGACTCGTTCAGAAATTGGGAGGCGAAATCATCATCAGTTAAAAGATTTTCTTCAGCTACAAGATGTTCTCGCCCGACAGGCGCCCTTGCACGTCCTGCTATAATCTGAAACATTCTTATTTCTTTCTCCATGTCCCTAACGGCGACTTTCGGAATTCCTGCATCCATTTGCTCTTCACGCTCCTCGTCTCTGCCGGCGGCGTCCGGACAATTTGGATCCATAGCTCAATGTCCCTGCAATCAATTTTGTAAAAAGAATATGAATATCCATAATTTAAGATGACAAAGTAGTAACTTAAATCCATAATTTACAATGGCACACAATAGCAAAAATTACATCTAACAATTACAAAACAACAAAGCCTACAATTGATTTACAAAATGAACAAGATTACAATTTTAGACAACAAATTTCATACACAATTTCATACAATTTTCATTTTGCATAATTTCCTAACACACTAACACTAACATTCCTAAAATCCTAACACTAACACTACATTTCTAACACTAAAAAACAATGAAGAAAACTAACTAAACTAGACAACAACAAAAAAAGTGCTCACCGTTATCCTAACTCCTAAAATTCCTAACACTAACACTAAAATTCCTAAATTCCTAACACTAACACTAAAATTCCTAACAATATTTCCTAACCAAAACAGCTTTCTCCATTGCAAACTAACAACAAGCTAAAACACAAAAAACTACAAAAATTACTCTATGAAATACTAATGCGATCTACCTAATCAATGTGATAAACAAGTACCCACAATTATGCACTGATTTGATCTATACGACAACAATATCTAGCAGCAAATCATCCACTAATTTCATGCATACACACAGTACAAATCGAATAAAAAACTGGAAGAATGAAATAATGAAACAAATGAGAAGTGCCTCGGCCGGAATTGTGCTCACCAAGCTAAACGATGCGGGCGGTGGGGTGGTGGAGAGGAAGCTGCAGGGAGACGGCATGCGGGGGCGGCGGAGTGGGAGGCCGGAGGAGACGGCGCGCGGGGGAGGCGGAGAAGGAGGCCGGAGAGACAGCGCGTGCGGCACCTCGGGCGCGTGGGGGACGACGACGGCAGCACACGCGCGAGGCAGGGGAGACCAGAGGGAGGGCGACGACGGCGTCGGGGGCGGTGGCACGACAGCGGCGCCCGGAGAAGCACCTCGAGGCGGCGGCAGCGGGCGACGACGCGGCAGCCTGGCGGCGGAGGGCGGCGGCGTCGGGAGAGTGAGAGGCGTCGATTTTGGGGAAGAATGCGAAACATTTGGCCGCAAACCACCCAAATCCCCGCGGAAAAGCCCTTTGGTCCCGGTTGGTGTTACCAACTACGACCAAAGACCCTTTGGTCGTAGTTGGTAACACCAACCGGGACCAAAGGTCTGTCTGGGCCGCGAAAAATTGCGCGCGAAGCCCAGCAGGCCTTTGGTCCCGGTTGGTGTTACCAACCGGGATGAAAGGCCTTTTCTAGTTTTTTTCTTGTTTTCTTTTTGTAATTTCTTTTTCTGTTTTCTTTTGTATACTTTGAATTGTTTTTTTAGTTTGTTTTTCTAGTTTCTTTTTTCTTTTATATTTAATTTAAATGTTCCAATATTTATGAAAATCATAAATTTTCTTATCTATTTTATATCTATTGATTTAATTATATAAAAAATGTAATAATTATCTCTTTATTTTAAAACATCCTTAACAACATGCTTTTAATATGAATTTTTAAAAATGCTTTTAATATGAATTTTTTCTGCTCTAGTTTATTTTTCTTTTATACTTAGTTTAATTGTTTCAATATTTATGAAAGTCATATTTCAAATGGATGATTTAATTCTCTGCAACCGGTATAAAGGGTCTTTTGCTACTGGTTATTTTCAAATTTGACTATGTTGAATGTATTCAAATTTCACCTTATCTCCGTGAGCTATCAGCGAAACTAGTTAGGCATGGGTGGGCACGAAGGGATTCGAAGGAAATAGAAAAAGAACTTGTGAGGCTGTATGCTAGGTGGCAGAAGAAGAAGCTAACATATAGGAGTGAAGCAGATATGTTGTCTGCTTTTCGTGCATCGATTTTATGGGTCGAGGAGAGCGGCGTCGAAGGGCAAGGGTGCGGCGTCATCGAAGGACAAGGGTGTTGCGTCGTCGAAGGACAAGGGTGTTGCGGCTTCGAAGGGCAAGGGTGCGGCGTCGTAGATGACTTTTCTTTTTCTAATTTGCAGAGTACCATGTATCTTCAATTTATGTTGTGTTTTATTGTCTATGTAATTTATGTTGTCAATGTAATTTGCATGGTTTGTTTAATATGTGTCATACAAACATAAATATGAATATGTCTCACATACAAATAGATATCACTGACCTCTGGGTAGGACACGTGTCTGACACGAGTCGTGACCGCGAAGCCCCCCTTTAGTCCTAGTTGGTAACACCAACCGGAAGTAAAGAAGCACACGGATCGTGTGTTTCTTTCAAATGCTTGTGAGCCGTTGGATGCCAGGGGTGTGTTTCTTTTGAGGGCTTGTGAGCCGTTGGATTTTTAGAACTAGTCCCGGTTGGTAACACCAACCAGGACTAAAGAATCACACGGATTCATGTGTTTCTTTCAAACGCTTGTGAGCCGTTGGATCAGGGGTGTGTTTCTTTTGAGGGCTTAGTGAGCCGTTGGATTTTTAGAACCGTACTGTGTTTCTTCGTGAGCCACATGACCCTATATATAGCCCCCTCCCGGGCACTCACGGCACTCATTGTAGTTCACGGGTAGGAGAGAGCAAGATTTCTGAGAGGCAGGAGTTCCTAGAGCGGAGGCTGAAGGTGAACCCTCCCCTCGGTCGGATCAAAGCAGCGGCAAGGGTCTCTGATGATTAGCAACATCCCCAACACTTGTTCGGATGGTTGCAGATCATCAGGGACGTCTTGCCGCTGTCTGGATCGAAGGCCAATTTGCCGTCTCATGACCACGCGATGATTTGCAGTATACAAAGCATTCGGATTCCCGTCATACAGCCCTACGGTGCATTTGATATGCAGTCACTCACGAGGCACCGTAGGGCTGTATGACGGGGAAACCGTGTGTTTTGGTCAGTTTTGATTATATATAAGGAGGCTCCACACCGCCCTCCGTCCCTCCCCAGGGTGCTGCCCTCTCCCTCCCCTACCTAGGTGTTTGATCAAATTTCCCACTCATTTTTTCAGATCTCGGCGACAATGTCCGGCCTGTTGGATGCGAGGGGCGATGTCCAGGACTGGGCTCCGCCGGGCTGGCATTGGGAGGTGGTATCTTCCGGGACGCGTCGCTTGGTGAGGAATCCGGGTGACATCGTCGACCCGGATCTTGTTTGGTGGAAGTCGCGTGGGCCACTCTCGTTCCAGAGGGAGCCGGCCCCGAGGAGGTGGTACGTCGCCGTATCAGGGAGGAGGACGAGCACGTAAATCGCTATGTGTTTATGTTGGATACACCAGTGGTGTACAACAGTGGATGTATGGTTCTTCAGAGGGATCCTTCTCACGTGAGTATTGCCCTGTGATGGTTCCTGCTCTTTGGGTGCGCAGCGCTGGCCGCTCAGGACCCCGTGGCTTAGGACTCGGCAAAAGTTAGTGACATTATTCGTGATGTATTATGGTTAAATAAAAATGGACCCGAGCTATGTATTATGGTTTTCACCACATAAAGGTTTAATACATTACTACACATCACATAAAGGTTTAACCATGGAGCATCTTCACATAGAAAACCTGAGCCCAACGTTGGGCTGTATGACGGGGAAACCGTGTCCATTTGATAAAAGGTTTAATACATTATTACACATCACCAACAACATCCCTATCTAGTGTTCACTTTTTTCTTCGTGTGTGTCCCTTTCTTCTGATTGCTCCGTAGCCATGGACAATCTTCATCATTTAACACGATACTTGGGTCAGTTTTCACTTTGAAGGGCGGAATTTCATGAAACTTATTGTAATCTTCTGACATGTCTGTCTTGTCCTCCACTCCCACGATGTTTCTTTTCCCTGAAAGAACTATGTGGCGCTTTGGCTGATCGTATGATGTATCAGCTTGCTTATCTTTTCTTTTTTTCGGTCTGGAAGACATGTCCTTGACATAGAAAACCTGAGCCACGTCTTTGGCTAGGACAAATGGTTCGGTTTCGTACCCAAGATTCTTGAGATCCACTATAGTCATTCCGTACTGCGGGTCTACGTTTACCCCGCCTCGCAGGTTGAACCATTTGCACCGGAACAAAGGTACCTTGAAAGAAGGTCCATAGTCAAGTTCCCATATCTGCTCTATGTAACCATAATATGTGTCCTTTTTCCCATTGTTGTTTGCTGCATCAAAACGGACACCACTGTTTTGGTTGGTGCTCTTTTTATCTTAGTCGGCTGTGTAAAATGTATTCCCATTGATCTCGTACCCTTCATAAGTCAATATAGTCGAAGATGGTGCTCTGGCCAACAAGTATAGCTGTTCTTTAACAGTGTTGCCATTAGTGAGATGTGCATGCAACCACCCGCAGAAAGACTTCACGTGTTCTTTTTCAATGCATTCTTCATCCATTAATGAGCGTAAAGTATTCTTGTGTTCCTCGATATACGGAGCCACCAAGCTCGAATAATGTAGAACTGTGTAGTGTGCTTGATTGAAAGAATCCCAGTCGGTACACCAGAATGCTTTCTTTCCTAGCGTTCCTTTTCCACTCAGTCTCCCCTCATGGCGCGATTGAGGGACACCGATCGGGTTAAGGTCAGGAATAAAGTCAACACAAAACTCAATGACCTCCTCTGTTCCATAACCCTTGGAGATGCTTCCTTCAGGCCTAGCACGGTTATGAACGTATTTCTTTAAGACTCCCATGAACCTCTCAAAGGGGAACATGTTGTGTAGAAATACAGGACCGAGAACTTGAATCTCTTCGACTAGGTGAACTATGAGGTGCGTCATAATATTGAAGAAGGATGGTGGGAACACCAACTCGAAGCTGACAAGACATTGGACAACATCTTTCTGTAAAGTTCCTAGAGTTAATGGATTGATCACCTTCTGAGAAATTGCATTGAGGAATGAACATAGCTTCACAATGGGTACTCGAACATTTTCCGGTAGAAGCCTCCTCAATGCAACCGGCAGTAATTGTGTCATAATCATGTGGCAGTCATGAGACTTTAGGTTTTGGAACTTTTTCTCTGCCATGTTTATTATTCCCTTTATATTCGACGAGAAGCCGGACGGGACCTTGATACTGCTCAGGACTTCAAAAAAGATCTCCTTCTCTTCTCTGGATTAAGGTGGTCGTCTTTCGTCTTCTCGTGCATATGTTGATGGTTCAGTCTTGCATCCGGTGTATCTTTCGTCTTCCCATACACGCCCAAGAAGCTTAGCAGGTTCACGCAAAGATTTTTCGTCACGTGCATCACGTCGATTGCAGAGCGAACCTCTAGGATTTTCCAATAGGGTAGCTCCCAAAATATAGAGCACTTCTTCCACATGGGTACGTGTCTGTCAGCGTCATTCGGAACAGATAGACTGCCAGGACCTTTTCCAAAGATTACTTCTAAATCCTTCACCATGTCATATATAACATCACCATCAGGACAGGTAGGCTTCGGCCGGTTATCTGACTCACCTTTGAAATGCTTGCCTTCCTTTCTTACGGGATGTTGAGGTGGAAGAAATCGACGATGACCCGGGTACATGATGTCTACGTGTGCTTCTATTCTTGTAGACAGTGTTGGGCCTCCAAGAGCAGAGGTTTGTAGAACAGCAGCAAGTTTCCCTTAAGTGAATCACCCAAGGTTTATCGAACTCAGGGAGGTAGAGGTCAAAGATATCCCTCTCAAGCAACCCTGCAATTAAGATACAAGAAGTCTCTTGTGTCCCCAACACACCCAATACACTTGTCAGATGTATAGGTGCACTAGTTCGGCGAAGAGATAGTGAAATACAAGTGATATGGATGATTATAAGTAGTAACTGCAATCTGAAATAAAGATGGCAGCAAGCAAACATGTAGCAGAACTTGTTGTAAACGGTGTTTCAATGCTTAGAAACAAGGCCTAGGGATCATACTTTCACTAGTGGACACTCTCAACAATGATCTCATAACTGAATAAGTAAAAGCTACTCTTAAACACTCTCTTGTTGGATAACAAACACCATTCATTGTGTAGGGCTACAAAAGCACACCTCAAGCCGGAGTAAACAAGCGCCACAACGTCATAAAGGAATCACACACGGTGCACACACTGTCACCTTTACACCGTGGAGAGTACCGGAGTTCATATTAAAGTAACCTATAGAGTGCATAATAGATAAAGAGTAACATCTACATATTCAACTAGATTAGCACAACTGAACACAAGTAAATACTGCTCGGGATTATTCTCCTTCTTGATGAAGCAAGAGTACTATGTAGGGCTGCAAAGCACACCTCAAAGTCTGAGTAAACAAACACCACAATTCCCAAGAATAAGCCATGATAAATGTCTAAATTATTCATAGAGTCACACAAGTACCCACACTGTCACCTTGATACCGTGTTGTCACAATGACTCCAGAAACTAGACAAAATCACTTGAGTAGCATAAACATTATTAATGTATTCAGCGATACTAGCAATACACATGATCACATAAAGATCACACCATGGAGAGAGAGATGAACCACATAGCTACCGGTAGAGCCCTCAGCCTCGGGGGAGAACTACTCCCTCCTCATCATGGGAGTCAGCAGCGGCGATGAAGATGGCGGTGGTGTCGATGGAGATGACTCCGGGGGCAATTCCCCGTCCCGGCGTGCCGGAACAGAGATTCTGTCCCCCGAAACTTGTCGTCGATGGCGGCGGCGCTGCGGAACTCTTCTGGAAATATGACTTGGTTTTTAGGGTTTTCGCGTCTGGGGAATAAATAGGCGAAGGGGCGATGTCGGACCCGAGGGGCCCAAACCACCAGGCGCGGCGGGGCCCACCGCGCCATGTGGTTTGGCCACCTCGTGGCTCTCTTCGTCTCTCCTTCGGACTCCGTGTACGTGCTGGAAAAATAGGGACTGGCCTTTTGTTTCGTGCAATTCCGAGAATATTCCAGAAGTACTTTCTGAAACCAAAAACAGCAGAAAACAGGGAACTGGCACTGTGGCATCTTGTTAATAGGTTAGTCCCAGAAAATGCATAAAAGTGATATGAAGTGTATATAAAACATGTAGCAAATGGTATAATATAAGCATGGAACATCAGAAATTATGGATACGTTGGAGACGTATCAAGCATCCCCAAGCTTAGTTCTACTCGTCCTCGAGTAGGTAAAACGATAACAACAAATAATTTCTGAGGAGACATGCTTTCACACAATCTTGATCAATATATTGCAAGGCTCATGTCATGAATGAAGTGACTCAAAGCAATGGTCTATAGTTTGCTAACAAATAGATAAAGAGTAAACAATGAATCATATAAGCAAAAACTTTTCATGAATAGTACTTTCAAGACAAGCATCAAAAAGTTTTGCATAAGAGGTAACTCATAAAGCAATAGATTCAAAGTAAAAGGCATTGAAGCAACACAAAGGATGATTAAGTTTCAGCATTGCTTTCAACTTGTAACATGTATATCTCATGGATAGTTGTCAACATAAAGCAATATAACAAGTGCAATAAGTAAACATGTAAGAATCAATGCACACAAAGTTGACACAAGTGTTTGCTTCTAAGATAGAAAGGAGTAGGTAAACTGACTCAACATAAAGTAAAAGATAGGCCCTTCGCAGAGGGAAGCAGGGATTAAATCATGTGCTAGAGCTTTTTAAGTTTTCGAAAGCATATAGAGAGCACAAAATAAGTATTTGAGAGGTGTTTGTTGTTGTCAACGAATGGTAGTGGGCACTCTAACCCCCTTGTCAACCAGACTTTCAAGAGCGGCTCCCATGAAGGACGTTATCTCTACCAGCAAGGTAGATCATCCCTCTTCTCTTTTGTTTACACATGTATTTTAGTTTCTTTATAGATGACACTCCTCCCAACCTTTTGCTTACACAAGCCATGGCTAACCGAATCCTCGGGTGCCTTCCAACATTCACATACCATGGAGGAGTGTCTATTTGCAAATTAAGTTGCTTACTGATAAATCAGGGCAAAACATGTGAAGAGAATTATTAATGAAAGTTGTAATTAATTGGGGCTGGGCACCCCGTTGCCAGCTCTTTTTGCAAATTATTGGATAAGCGGATGTATATGCCACTAGTCCATTGGTGAAAGTCTGTCAGAAGTAAATGACAAGATTGAAAGATAAAACACCACATACTTCCTCATGAGCTATAAAACATTGACACAAATAAGGAGTAATAAAGTTTTGAATAGTTTAAAGGTAGCACATGAAATATTTACTTGGAATGGCAGGAAATACCACATAGTAGGTAGGTATGGTGGACACAAATGGCATGGGTTTTGGCTCAAGTTTTGGATGCACGAGAAGCATTCCCTCTCAGTACAGAGTTTAGGCTAGCAAGGTTGTTTGAAGCAAACACAAGTATAAACCGGTACAGCAAGAATCACATAAAAACATATTGCAAGTATTATAAGACTCTACACTGTCTTCCTTGTTGCTCAAACATTTTACCAGAAAATATCTAGACCTTAGAGAACAAATATGCATCCCAAGTCTCAACAAGCTCTACGGTAGTTCTCCACTACTAGGCTTTAACTACATGATGCAAGAGCTTAAACATGATCTACTTGAGAGCTCAAAACAATTGCAAAGTTCAAATCGAAACAAGACAATGATCTACAAGAATGCATATGTCTTTTCCAATACCAACTACTACATGTAGCATTTTCTTTCTTCCAAACAAACACCAATCAATTTATTTAAACATAAACTCTCCAAATGATAATATAATGCAGCAAGAGAGTATTTATAAACAAGTGCTAACAGCTCGAAGAGATGCATGAAAAACAGGAGCTAAAAGCACTGCAGTAGCTAGTTAAGAATACTCAACAAATATAAGTGAAGAACATGAGTATTCACATGAAAAAGCGGAGCGTGTCTCTCTCCCACACAAGGATTGCTAGGATCCGAATTTATTCAAACAAAAACAAAAATAAAAGCACACAGACGCTCCAAGTAAAGCGCATAAGATGTGAAAGAATTAAAATATAGTTTCACTAGAGATGACCTGATAAGTTGTTGATGAAGAAGGGGATGCCTTGGGCATCCCCAAGCTTAGACGCTTGAGTCTCTCTGAATATGGTTGGGATGAACCACGGGGGCATCCCCAAGCTTAGGCTTTTCACTCTTCTTGATCACATAATATCACCCTTCTCGCTTGATCCTTGAAAACTTCCTTCACACCAAACTCAAGACAGTTCTCATTAGAGGGTTAGTGCATAATCAAAAATTCTCATATTCTGTAATGAACAATCATTCCCAAAGCTTCTGGACATTAGCTACAGCCACCAATGCTTTGTGGAGCAAAGAAATCCACACAAACATCGTAAAAGAGCGAATGCAAAACAAAAGGCAGAATCTGTCAAAAACAGAACAGTCTGAAGACGAATTTTTTCGAGGCACTTAAGTTGCTCAGATGGATCTGGCCAAAATAATGAAAGTTGCGTACATATCTCAGGAAGATGCGTGATTTTTTCAGAATTTTTGAATTTTCTACAGGGAGAAAGCTCAAATCGTGACAGCTAAAAATCTGTCACTGCGCAGAAATCCAAATCTTGCATCAACTTTCAATATAGAACTTTACTTGGCACAACAATGCGATAAAATAAAGATACAAAGGAGTTGCTACAGAAGTAACAAAACTCCTTGACTCAAAGAAAAAAAAATAACAGCAAATAAAAACGATGGGTTGTCTCCCATAAGCGCTTTTCTTTAAAGCCTTTTAGCTAGGCATAGTGATTTTTATGATGCCCACATAAAGATGAGAGTTGAAACATAAAAGAGAGCATCAAGAAGCATATATAAAACATGTTTAAATCTAACACTCTTTCTATGCATAGGAGTCTTGTAAGAAAACAAGTCAATGAAGAACAAAGTGACTAGCATAGAAATGCAAAACAAGTGTAACTTCAAAAATTTCAACATAAAGAGAGAAGACTTAATATTATTGTGATATATGAAATCGTGTCTCCCTCTCTCATAAGGACCAGTAGGTCTTAAAGTACCCAGCAAATAAAAGCAAATCAAGAGAAAGCTCAAAACATTCATCATAAAGAGAAGTTTAGTAACATGAAGATTTCTATAACCATACTTTCCTCTCTCAAAATAATTTTCAGCGGCATCATGAATAAACTCAACAATATAGCTATCACATAGAGCATTCTTATCATGATCCACATGCATAAAGTATCATTACTCTCCACATAAGCATGAACATTATCATTAGTAATAGTGAGAGTAAAAGTATCACATCCATCATTGTAATCATCAAAATTGGAGGCATAGAATAATCAAATGAATTTTATCCTCAATAGTAGATGGACTGAAATATCATATTCATCATTGTAAACATCATATATAGGAGGCATATCATAATCAACATAAACTATATCCTCAATAGTAGGTGGACTGAAAATATCACAATGATTATAATATCATATATTGGAGGCAAAGTATCATCAAAGCAAATTTCCTCCTTAAAGCTTGGGGGACTAAAAATATCATATTCATCACAACTAGCTTCCCCAAGCTTAGACTTTTCCATAGCATTAGCAATAATGGTGTTCAAAGAATTTATAGTAATACCATTGCTACCATCATGCAAACAAGCCTCCATAGGTTTTTTAATTTTCTCTTCAAAAGCATCATGTCCTAATTCAATATAAAGTTCATAAAGATCTCTAATTTTTTTGTTGTTTTCCATTAAGCCTAACTAGTGAAAATAAAAACAAGAAACAAAAAGAAATAATTGCAGAATCTAAAGGAGATACCTTCCAACGCTTACCTCCCCGGCAACGGCGCCAGAAAATAGCTTGATGTCTACGTGTGCTTCTATTCTTGTAGACAGTGTTGGGCCTCCAAGAGCAGAGGTTTGTAGAACAGCAGCAAGTTTCCCTTAAGTGAATCACCCAAGGTTTATCGAACTCAGGGAGGTAGAGGTCAAAGATATCCTCTCAAGCAACCCTGCAATTAAGATACAAGAAGTCTCTTGTGTCCCCAACACACCCAATACACTTGTCAGATGTATAGGTGCACTAGTTCGGCGAAGAGATAGTGAAATACAAGTGATATGGATGATTATAAGTAGTAACTGCAATCTGAAATAAAGATGGCAGCAAGCAAACATGTAGCAGAACTTGTTGTAAACGGTGTTTCAATGCTTAGAAACAAGGCCTAGGGATCATACTTTCACTAGTGGACACTCTCAACAATGATCTCATAACTGAATAAGTAAAAGCTACTCTTAAACACTCTCTTGTTGGATAACAAACACCATTCATTGTGTAGGGCTACAAAAGCACACCTCAAGCCGGAGTAAACAAGCGCCACAACGTCATAAAGGAATCACACACGGTGCACACACTGTCACCTTTACACCGTGGAGAGTACCGGAGTTCATATTAAAGTAACCTATAGAGTGCATAATAGATAAAGAGTAACATCTACATATTCAACTAGATTAGCACAACTGAACACAAGTAAATACTGCTCGGGATTATTCTCCTTCTTGATAACACAAGAGTACTACGTGTAGGGCTGCAAAGCACACCTCAAAGTCTGAGTAAACAAACACCACAATTCCCAAGAATAAGCCATGATAAATCTAAATTATTCATAGAGTCACACAAGTACCCACACTGTCACCTTGATACCGTGTTGTCACAATGACTCCAGAAACTAGACAAAATCACTTGAGTAGCATAAACATTATTAATGTATTCAGCGATACTAGCAATACACATGATCACATAAAGATCACACCATGTGAGAGAGATGAACCACATAGCTACCGGTAGAGCCCTCAGCCTCGGGGGAGAACTACTCCCTCCTCATCATGGGAGTCAGCAGCGGCGATGAAGATGGCGGTGGTGTCGATGGAGATGACTCCGGGGGCAATTCCCCGTCCCGGCAGCGTGCCGGAACAGAGACTTCTGTCCCCCGAAACTTGTCGTCGATGGCGGCGGCGCTGCGGAACTCTTCTGGAAATATGACTTGGTCTTTTAGGGTTTTCACGTCTCGGGGAATAAATAGGCGAAGGGGCGATGTCGGCGGACCCCCGAGGGGCCCAAACCACCCCAGGCGCTGTGGGCCCAGCCGCGCCACCATGTGGTTTGGCCACCTCGTGGCTCATCTTCGTCTCTCCTTCGGACTCCGTGTACGTGCTGGAAAAATAGGGACCTGGCCTTTTGTTTCGTGCAATTCCGAGAATATTTCCAGAAGTAACTTTCTGAAACCAAAAACAGCAGAAAACAGGGAACTGGCACTGTGGCATCTTGTTAATAGGTTAGTCCCAGAAAATGCATAAAAGTGATACGAAGTGTATATAAAACATGTAGCAAATGGTATAATATAAGCATGGAACAGCAGAAATTATGGATACGTTGGAGACGTATCAGTACACATTCTTGTTACCTACATATATACTTTCAGTCTTATCTAAACAGTGCGTGCATGCATTGTATCGCTTGTTTGACTGTCCTGAAATGTTACTAAGAGCAGGCCAATCATTGATGGTTACAAACAACAACGCTCGTAGGTCAAATGACTCCTATTTGTCCTCATCCCACACACGTACCTCTTCATCACGCCACAACTCTAAAAGTTCTTCAACCAATGGCCTCAGGTACACATCAATGTCGTTGCCGGGTTGCTTCGGACCTTGGATGAGCACTGGCATCATAATGAACTTCCGCTTCATGCACAACCAAGGAGGAAGATTATAGATACATAGACTCACAGGCCAGGTGCTATGACTGGAGCTCTGTTCCCCGAAAGGATTAAATTCATCTGTACTTAGACCAAATCTTAAGTTCCTAGCGTCATCTGCAAACGTCGGGAATACCCTGTCGATTTTTCGCCACTGCGACCCATCAGCGGGGTGTCTCAGCATCAGGTCTTTCTTTCGGTCTTCTTTGTGCCATCGTAACAACTTTGCGTGCTCTTTATTTTGGAACAGACGTTTCAACCGTGGTATTATCGGAGCATACCACATCACCTTGGCAGGAATCCTCTTCCTGGGGCACGGCTCGCCCTCAACCTCACCAGGGTCATCTCGCCTGATCTTATACCGCAAGGCACTGCATATCGGGCATGCATTCAAATTCTCGTACTTCTCACCGCGATAGAGGATGCAGTCATTTATGCATGCATGTATCTTCTGCACCTCTAATCCTAGAGGACAGACAACCTTCTTGGCTTCATACGTGCTGGAGGGCAATTCGTTATCCCTTGGAAGCAACTTCTTAAATATTTTCAGCAAATTTTCAAATGACTTGTCAGTAGTACCACTCTCTGCCTTCCATTGTATCAATTCTAGGGTGGTACCAAGCTTTTTATGGCCATCTTCGCAAGTTGGGTACAACAATTTTTTGTGATCCTTTAACATGCTCTCCAACTTCAACCTCTCGTTTTCACTTCCGCTGTTTATTTGTGCATCAAGAATGGCCCGACCAAAATCATCATCGGGCTCATCAACAATGGGCTCTTCTTCAGCTTCGTCTTCCCCCATTAGAGTATCACCGTCTGCAGTGAACGTAGGATAGGTGTCATTATCCTCTTCTTCTTCATTTTCTTCCATTATAACCCCTCTTTCTCCGTACTTGGTCCAACAATTATAACCAGACATGAAACCAGACTCCAACAGGTGGACGTGAATGGTTTTTGACGTAGAGTAATCCTGTGTATTCTTGCAGACACTACATGGACAAGGAATATAACCACTCGACGGCTTGTTTTCATTAGCCACACGGAGAAAACTATGCATGCCATTGATAAAGTCGAGACTGCGTCGGTCACTGTACATCCATTGCCGGCTCATCTGCATTATATAAATATATCAAAACCCATTACACTACATCATGAATATATAATACTGACCAAATTAATTAATACAACTTCATCACATTAAAACCAAAGTAGAGTAGTGCCCAAATGTAATACATTGTTCTAATGAAACATACATTAATTGAAACTAACATACAACTATCTAAAGAATTTAAATCCAACAACAAATGCGATCAAAATCGCAACTAAGGTAACTATTGAACCAACAGCATAATGATACCAAGCCTCTTGACTAATGACATATTTTCTAATCTTTTTAAGCTTGACGCGCATTGCATCCATCTTCCTCTCGTTAGCAGCGACGACGTCGGCAAGCTTGACCCCGTGAGCATCAACGATGTCGGCAATCTTCAATTCCAATACCATCTTCTCTTCTAGGCATTGGAGACGAAGATCTTCACTTATCTTCAATTTTGCTTTTAAATCGTTGTTTTCTTTTCCTAAAAACTCGACAATAGGGTCGGCTAGAATTTCCGGTTCAACTACCTTCTAAATCGAAATATATCTATGTCAAGTTGGTCGGCATGATTGTCATAAACACGAAACGAAACAAATAGTTATAAAAATATACCACATCCGAATCATAGACCGGACGAGGGCCGACGGGGACGGATATCAAAACCATGACACTATACATATAAAAAAAACATAAGAAAATTATACAAGAAATAACTATGCATTTAAATCATACAATTAATTTTTCTTAAAATAAAAGATAAAAAAAGAGGCTCACCGAGTTGGTGTCGGTGACGGAGCAGCGCGGGCGATCGACGGCGGTGAGGAAGGGGACGGGACGACACTATATAAAACCACAAATTATACTTTAATTTGAGATCAAAATGCATATAAACTAAATGAAATCCCTAACTTGGTCATTTCATCAAACACCTTGCAAGCATTACAAAAATCAAACTAGATAAACTTGCACGAAAATGAGCTAAACTTGAAACGCCGGAGGAAAGGATGATGTTGCTAACCCTTGAATAGATGGGGTGCTTTCAATCCTCACAAATGGTGCAAAAAAATGGGGATTAACTTGAGTGAGGGAGAGGAAATGGAGGAGAAATGAGTGATGAACCCGAGCTCAAAATGCTGGTGGAGCTCGGGTGGAAGATGATATATGCAGGGAAGATCCTTTGATCGCGGTTCGTAACATGAACCGGGACCAAAGGGTCCCTGCCAGGGGGACCCACAGCTGCGCCAGCATGTGCCGCATGTGGTGACCCTTTGGTTCCGGTTTGTAACACGAACCGGGACCAAAGGTCCACAACGAACCGGGACCAATGCTCCCTGTCGCCAGGGCAAATTGAACCGGGACCAATGGACCCTTTAGTCGCGGTTTGTAATTTGTCCGGGACAAAAGGCCAAAATGGAAGGGCTATTTTCTACTAGTGCTATATGTAGAAGTAGTACTATTACATCTTCTTATCCATACTAAGTGGTAGTGCAATTTAGTTCAGTGATGAAGTTTATTGATCCAGAAAGCCAGCGATGAGTGAATGAATGCGACAACAGAGATGCGGCAGCCCGGAAGCTTCCTAATAAATGAAGTTGACATTATATTATGCTACAATCACCTTTTCTACATACTTTCGAACTTGTCAATATACTAGGACAACACCTACTGTGTGTTGCGTTACTTCGGATTAAGATAACCTATTACTCTTCAAGTACCTGAGAATGGGCCCCAATGCTGATTAAGTATCTCCTTGGAACCGCTACTGTTCTTGGGCCCCAATGGGTTTAGGGTTCTCAGGTAAAACATGGCTCCATTTACTGGAACCAACCGTTAGGCGTTGGCATTATTTTGACGCCATTAACTGAGAGTGCAAATATGTTGATCGGTACTATATACAAGATTTTGAGTACTGTATGTGTCATCATCAGTCATGTATGAGTGGAATGACCCTATCTGGGTTATGTTGGTTCGAGGAAGCAGCAGGCTGCATCAAGGCTAGTGTTTTGTGATGGTTGCTTGCATCTGCATGGCGTCGATCGCTACCTAAAATTAAAGAGTGTTTATAAGGAGGAAGGTAGAGTGATGCTTCGCGCGGGAGCAGCCACTCTACCTGGTGATGGATCGATGAGCCGATAGAGTTGTTTACGTCGACGACACTGACGGAACGGAACGGAACGGGATATGGCCTATATATGGGCGACATACAATATCAAAAGACTGCGACAAAGTGCGTTTCAAGTTAGATCACTGTCTATCCCATTCCATAAGGAAGAAGAAAATGGATTGATGCTTACGGACCGATGCCAGGAGCAGTGCATGCACTACTTATGGTCTGACAACGATAGGCCCGTGGTGTCCGTTCATGCATCGATCAAACCTACAAATGCTGTGGACAAACTAGTTCATGGTTCTACAAATGGAAATTGCCCTTGCACTAAATCACTGAATCTAATACAAACAGCGGAGGACGTGGGCACGTCTTCAACTCGCTATAGTGTTTGTAATCCTCGATAGGTGGTCCATATATTTGTAATTCTTTGTTAGTTTTGGGGTTCTTTGTACTGTTGATACAATTATCAATATATTTTTGTACCTTTTCCAAATAAACACTTTTCACAAAAAAAATCAACTCTGATCTAAAGAGGGTCAATAAATATGATTATCAATACTAGTTGAATGCCCGTGCGTTGCCACGGGACTTTACATTATTTTTTCTAACACACACGTAACATAAAAACACAATGCAATTAAAATATGTAACATTTCCATGCAACACCGTCCCAACTGACGGAAATAGCATATAGATTCGTCTAAACCCTTATAATTGTTTCCGTAGTAAACAGAAAAGACAACAATCTCCATGAAGGAACCACAAAAATAATATATAAGTTCATGCCTAGAGGGGGCCATATTTGAATTTACCGATTTTTTACTGAACTTAACAGGGCCGTCATCAAATTTGCAAAGTTTTCTATAAATGTTATGAGTATTCCAAATATCCCAAACTCCTTCGTTTAGTTTTCTGAAAATAATAAAACCAACTAATTAAAAAAGTTTTAAAGTTGGCAGCCAGGCCACCAGGGCCCGGCCTAGTCCAGCCACCCCAGCTCACCAAAGCCCACGTGCGAGAAACCAGCACCAAGAAATCATATGATCAAACAAAACACAGCAAAATAAAATAGACGGGCTTATGTAGCAATTGGTTATATTTCCTTAGAAGGTTGTTGATGTCCACGGGTTCATTGATTAAGCGAATATCGTGGACTTGGGCACCGGTAGGCACGGTGCCAAGATGGTATCACACATAAATGTGGTGACCCGGAATTTATACTGGAAAAATGGGACACCTGATCCATTTGATAGATCTTGCAAAGATAGGAATTTAGGAATTTGATAATGGAGACGTAAAAAAATAGTATTGACACTTTCTTCTTCTTGGCGTCCCGTCAGTCTTGTCCTAATATCCCCCCATTCCTACCCTGAAAGTATACACTTTTTGAATGAGTAGCAGATAGTGGAGTAGTAATTAAATTACTTGTGATGTAAAATGTCAGCGGAGGTTCCAGGAAAATAATAGCAACATTAAGAGTACACTTTGGAATAAGGAAAATAAACAAATGAATGAAACCTCTTGAATCTTTAATCTCGATTAAAAACATGACTACTTAATTCATACTGTACAGATTTACCAACTCTATATGTCATCCTTAATAGAGTCCAAGTTCCTACCTACAATTTCAGATGATGGTGTGGCAGCGATTCCTTTAGCAGCCTGAAATTCAATCAGAAAGATGAGAAGTGTACGCCAAATTAGGCTCTATCTGACTTACCAGAATGGTCATTGCCACAAACTAACAAAATGTAATAAAAAGAAGCTCTGATCTCACATATGCAATCTCACTCAGCAGCTAAGTGAACCCATTGCACAGATGGGGTACATGTTAGCCGACATGCCTGTACACAGCACTGAAGCAAATCTGTAGGTGTTCCATTTCTTTGGTGATCACATCCTGCAGCAATGAGACATGACAGAGATCAAAGTAAATGAACCGAGTTTGCCAAATTAACTCAGATGTGCATCGAATTACACAGATTGTTCTTCAATTTTATTCTGTTAGAACTGAATTTAAACACGTTTAAAGAAAGTACAACAGATAGATGGAGATGCATAGCATGAAGGTGTACTGCACTACCAAATTAGCAGACGTGTATAAGCTGAGGAGTAGAGAGGACAGCACTGATAACTGAGAATTTAGTTCCCTGTAGAAGAATCACAACCACCCGAAAATCTAATTATTAGGACGAACTCCATACCGTATCACGTCACGTCCAGAAGAGAGGCATATTTGATTCACGGAGAGCATGGAAAACAGGCAGGCAATCAGAGTCAAGGCTTGTTAGATTGTGAATTTGTAATATCATCAATCGAATTGCAGCAGTCCAAACACGTACAATGCTTAGCTGAGGCATTTCATGAAACGGCATCGCACGCTGGCGATCAAGCCGGCCATCCCGAGTGCGATGTAATTAAATAAGTAGGAAACCACCTCACCTCGGGGAGTCCATGGCGGAAGACGCACGAGGCAATGACTGCATCCAAGGCGCTTGAGCAAGAGGCATCCCCGTCGGATCAAATCAAGGCCTATCCACGCATCAGGAGGAATGGCACGTTCCACCACATCCTGGACAGTCCTGCGGCATCAGGAGCTCGGCATCAAAATAAGCGCGCCGGAAGGGTTACTCCAGTACAGCAAGCGAGGGTTCACTGCAGAGGGAAAGATGACGACCTCACAAGCGCCGGATTTGGCCCAAGTTCCGCAGATCGGGGGCCCTGGTCTCCTCCCAACTCCATTGACCCGGCAACCACAGAAATCCTGAATCTGATTTATTCAACGGGGGATGAAAAGGAAACCTAACACTACACCTCCAGCCCTCCGAGCCTCCCTCCCACACACCTCCGACCGCCGTGACCGCCGACGCGGACTCAGCGAGGTCGACAGCAGATCGGGTGCTTCAACCATGGGGACATCTCCTCCAGCGATCCATGGAGCATCGGAACTGACCTCAAAGACCCGTCCTACCTCTCCACTCCAGCCGCCTGGGATGAGATCAGAAGTCGCGTGGGGCCAGCCGGCGGTGCTTGTCGATGGGGTCGGGCGCAGCTGCTGCGCGCCGTCGGGATCGAGCTGCGCCGAAACGGCGCTGCGTGCTCGGGTCGTGGGGTCTGGGAATCGCCGGACACCCAACGGGTAACATCAGCAAGAGAACCTCCTTTTCTTATGGACTGAACCGGTATGTCTCATTAAGCGGTGGCAGGTGGCGTAATATTTTATACTATGTAGGGGTAAAACCGGAAAGTGAAAACAGACCATCACCTGAATACATATTATATAGTAGAGATACTTTTATACCTTTTCAAAAAAAAACCTCTGATCCAGTACAAAGAGGGTCAACAAATATTTTAGTTATTAAAATGTATCATTTTTGCCTTTTTGGTAAACGCGGCATTTTCTTGCCATTCCTAATGTCATTTAGTCACATTTTTAATATATTTTTTTTGTTCGAAAGGGAGATTTTATCACACCAATGTATTATGCACCAAGTAGGTATAGAAGGGGCAGTCGTACAGACACACCCGCTCGTACCTTGTTATGCCTAAGGACTTAGTCTTAGCGTGCTGGATTGGGGTATACCGGTATAGGACCATCAGCCATAGGTAAACGGGCTCGTTCGATATATCGCAGACAAGCCCCTAATTAGTATCCTTAATGAGGCGTATGGTTTCATCCAAGCCATCAAGCATGTCGATTTTCCATGTTTGCCTCGGGTTTAACCCTCATTAAATCAAGTATTCACTGACTGGTGATCTTTCTGTTAGTTTGATCTACCAGCTTATCAGGAAAGCTAAAAATAACACAATGGGGAGGGGCCACAAACCAATGTTTCGTGCCCCCTCGACCCAACTGACTTGCCCTGATCGGGGAGACTAAACCAACTAAGGTTGTTGGTGCCATGTCAAGACATATAAGGGAGGGGAGCATGGCAACACATGATCGCCTACTTAAGGTGATGCAGCTAATCTCACCAAAACTCCCTACTACCCAATACAATGTGGGGGTGGGGAGTGTTTCTACGATGAGAAGACTAAACCTCGTCATCGCCGTGTCGGGACCGTGCTGGGTGTGATTGTAAGGGATCTCGACGCACAAGCATATCGACTACTTCGGCCCCATCCTCCACTGGAACCCCTTCGTCATGCATGCTCCATGCAGGAGACCATGTCGACTTCAATTTCCTGTAAGAACCCCCAATCTATTCTTTGGATCGTCGTTAGGTGTTCTAAGTATGTGATCAATGCATGTTTAAGCTATTCATAATGATGAATTAACAATAACATGATGATACTCTACGAGAATCGGTTGCTAAGAGGGTGGTTGCATGTCCAGATTCAACCCTTGTCAAAGCGGAATATTCACTCATGGCGGTCTTTCCACAAGAAAATGAAAATTCCCTTTTCTCGCTAGAATTTAAATTTACGAATATAGTGTGCACAAATTACTGAAACCTGCATTCCCATTTTATTTATCCCATTGTATAGAGGACATGTGTGTGTATAGGTACGTACGTACTTGAACATCCATTGGGCCGTGATGCAGCCAAGATAGAGTCAAGTACAAATTGACCAGATGTTGGATGATGGACCAAGCTGTCACAGTCGATCGATAAGGAATGAATATGGTTGACGGCTGCCTATAATACTCTCTTCCTTGCGAATTTTACGTGATGCTGTTGGTTCGCAAAGTACGTAGAGAGCAGCCCGATGGTCTTGGTTCTTTAAACACTTGTAATCTTTTCCACAAATCGCACATATGCCAACTACTAGCGCTGGTTTGAATAAAGTTGGGGCCAAAGCGCAGTCTAACAGTCCAATATTTGTAAAAAATAAAGCACCATCGATCTACTCCACAAAGTGAAGAATTAATGTGCTATAAAATGGGGAGGCTAGTGGAGCCAACTAAGAAGGCTATGTTGCAGAAAACAATTGTATGAATGTCTGCCTTCTCTTTCATCATATACAAAAATGTAGTGACACGTATATATGGATGAACTAAGTGTTGGACACTAGTATCTCTTGTGTTGTTGCTCACTACGGGCATTGATTCATAGAAGCTTCTAGGATATGAAAACAGAAGAGAGGAAGGTTCGTGGATGCATTGGTAGATAGCCAACATGCACCTGCAGATGTTGGTTGCAAGTCCAGGTGCATCCATGGCATCTTGCCTCCTGCTGCCGGCCGGCACCATGCACATCACTCCGATTCAACGCCCCAAAAGTATAATCTCTTACTCGATCTCTGCCCCTTCATGCCGAGCTAGCAAGAGGCCGCTATACCCGGATGCAACTGTAGCTCGAAAGCCCCTTCATGACGAGCGATTCCTCCTTTGCTCTCTATCACGTATTGCTTAATATATTTAAGTGTTGCTTGTCTTTCTCTTATGGAAGGGATCACGTATGGAAGCTTCTCTTAATCGGTTTCAATTATGAATGGACTGAACGTAAAAAGTTTTAAATGTTGGTCACACGCAGATTGACCATGACCTCTTCTTCAACTAGCTATTAGCTAATTCTTCTTTCTTCTTCCTAAGATCGAGGCATTCATGCCAGTTTGGTGTTGGTCCTGAGATGCAGACGTTGACAGTTATCGCACCTCCCACGAAGCTCACCTAGGCTAGCTGAATAATCAGAATCTGTCAGTAGCCAACACACGTATTGATATATACTCTCCAAAAGGGTAACGTACATAGTTTTTTTCAGAATGAACTATATACGGAGTAGTATTCTATCTTCTTATCCACGTTTAGTGCTAATCCGATTTACTTGACGGGTGCGAGCGAGCTTATATATGGATCCAGAAAGCAACGATGAGAGGATGAATGTGACATCGGATCGATATGCGGCAGGCCGGAAGCTTCCTAATGAAGTTGACAGAACATGCTTCGATTTTGCATTCACCCATTGCTATTCGGATTTAGCTAGTGTATACCACGTACTGGTTTTTTTCTTCGAGGAAAGATACAACATTTTCATTCACCCATTGCTGAAAGTCATTTGCCACTGTGTCACCCATTGCTTTGATAATGTCCAACTCGTTGAGCTGGCTATATGTGGATTGGCTTGACCTTGTTTGTTAGTTGAATTCGTCTAATGTCTAATGAGTTGACACCGCCTTGCACACGAACGAACCTAAGGTTGATGTAGATGTTGTGGTCGATATGCAAAGGTAGCCAGTAGAGTAATATTTTTGAAATGAACCAAGGGAAGTCGGCCCTGACTTTATTCAGTGTTGACTTAATCCTGATGTGGAACGAATCACATAGACCAATCGAATTGTTGATTAAGACTAGTCATAGTGGGAGGAACATTGCTAATAACTTCAATGCCACATAGGTAAAAAAGATGATGTGGCAAATAATTAATGAGGAGAGAGGAGATTGGAGTAACATAGCTAGTTACCGGAACATCACACACCCCAAGGCAAAATGAGTCTACAACCTAATAAATGCTATTATGCATGACACCACAAATAAGTTACTATCCACTATAGAGATAGTAACAATAGGTAGTAACATAAGTATGTTACCACTCAATGTTACTCCCCACTATGACTAGTCTAATGTGGACTTTGAAACTCACAACTGAGACAGAGAGAATAAATTACCCAAGCTGAAAGCTCTCTTCAGGAATATGCATGCAAATAAATCACGTACACACACAGAGAGATGTGTGAAAACGGTTCGGGAATATGCATGCAAATAAATCACGGATTGGATTGATTCTGCTGCTGCAACTTGCTGCTACCGCGACTTAATTGAGCTGATGGAAAGGAATTGGAATTGGGCGTCAGACGGCGATGGATCATCGCCCCCTACCAATCCAATCCAATCCAACTTGCACTGCATCAATCACCAAGTACAGTATTGATCTATTAACAGATCACCCGTCACAGATATTCTGTGCTAAATTCATTGACGTCTCTGCAGCTGCAGATGGAACATTGTTAAAAAACCCAAAGGGCCTGGATCAATGATAATGCTAGTATTAGTGAGGCGGCAGGTAAAATTACAATGAAGGTCTTCAAATATATACAGATGACGCCGGAACAAAAAGGAAGCTTCGAGGAGTTGATTACCGTGGTGGGGATTTTTTTTCATTTTGTTTTTCTCTTTCAGGCTGTGTGCAACCTGAATGTCGTTTGTGATGTTTTGTTGGTGCAGAGGCGGGGTGTAATTAGTATTTTCGTGATATTAATATATTCTCTTTATCTAAAAAGAACAAAAAGGGAAAATGCGGTCGTTCTCTCCTCTGCATCTTGTGGACCTCCGCTACGGAGGAATAAGTCACTTGGGGCAAGGCCGATGATGAATCCTACACCGTAGTGAATGAAGATCCTCCACAATGGACTAAAAACTAGGAGGAAGAAGGGTCCTATAAGCTCTCTGCTTCCAGGCATGGAGTGGCTCTAGGTGCGTCGGATAACCCAAGCGCTACGCAGTCGTCGTTGAGGAACTCCACCAGTTGTCGCAGCTTTCGGACTACACACCACCGCATGCACTACAAATCCTCGTCGAGCACCAGATCCAGGAGCAGTGATCCCCTCTTCTTCTGCAAGGAGAGAGCAGAGAGAGCTCTAGATCTCCTCGATTTAGCGCTCTGCACTCTGCACAAGAGGTAGTGTCGTTCCTCGTCTTCATATCCATCCTCAGGAGCTCCACACGCAACCACACCACTTCCACCAAACGCCAAGAGTAGCTCTTGAGCACCGACGAAACAGTCCCCGACGACATAACGCCAAAATGGCACTACGACTAATATAATATGCAGGAGGGGGCCTGCCTCTCCTCCCCACCATCTCCAGCTGGCGAGGCCACCAAAGAAGGCTAAATTTGGAATCAGTTAGGATCATCCAACTTTTGTTGGATGTCTTCGGTTGTGTACTCCCTCGGTTTCTAATTGTAAGATGTTTTACATATTCTAATGTGCACTACATATGGATTAAAGTGAGTTAATATATACACTAAAATACGTCTAGCTGCATACCAATCTAAGAAAACTGAATATAAACCTAACTTGCGGGGATCATCCAATCCATCGTGCTTGATGATGATCATGATGTGATTTCGTGGACATTGGAGGCGAAGGGCGTTTACTCTGTCAATTAATGTATACACCAAAATACGTCTAGCTACATAAGAATCTGAGAAAACTGAAAAAGTTAAAAACATCATATATTTAGAAACGGAGGGAGTAGTTCCCGTGGATGGTCCAAATAGAAGAGACATACTCAATCTTGAATGTAGTACATGAGTTGCGCTTTTGCACACAAGAGTATATGTTCCTGGTTTTTGAATTCTGATTTACACATATTTTGAGTGTCAAAAAATCCCGAGAAAAAATTGTACGCGAACATATTGACATTCTAGGTACTCACAAAGTCGTCTCATGGAAATCGACATTTTTTGTGCCAGGTGTAAAAAAAAGAAGAAATGCTAAAAAGGTATTTTATGAGACATTTTTTATCTTTTTACACGAGGCACAAAAAGCGCCGGTTTTATTTTTTGTCTAAAAAGTAAATCTAGCTAGATTTCGGAGTTGGTTATAGGTGGCTTGGAAAAAGGAAGGTGCGTGGTGGCCACATGCAGGCCACACGTACGTGCCACTGTGCATGAAAATCCACGCCTGATTGATCATGGTTAAACCACCGGCGTACTATAATTCCTTGTACTCAATTGATCACGTGTGTGTATAACGCACACAGGGACAGACAGATCGAGAGGCAAAATACAACTGTTGTCAAGCAGAGCAGCTGGCAGTTGAAGGAGCTAGCAGCGAGGGAACACGATTGGGGCCGTTTTGGTGGTGGCGATGAACGACTCAAGGTCGTAGTGATCAAAGCCGATCATCGTTGCCCACACCGTTGGCTCGTCGGAAGACACCCGGAGGAGCTCGTCCAGGTAGTCCGCGCCCAGGTCCTCCAGCTCCACAACCTGCCGCTGCTGTTGCTGCTGCACGGGCACCGACAGAGCCGCCGCGTCGCCCTTCATCATCTTGGTGGCCGTTGTCGTCCGTTTGACCTTGTTGGGGGATCTTTTCCGGATTGAGTGACGCCGTTTCAGTGCCAGCACCGGCGACCCGCCGGTTGCACCGAGCGCGAGGCCGAGGCTGCGGACGGACTCCTCGACGCGGTGGACGGGGTAGTTGAGGACGGCGGCGGCGCCGCGCACGGAGAAGGCGGCCTGGTCGTAGGCCATGGCAGCCGCCTCGGGGGTGTTGAAGGTGCCGAGCCAGACCCTGGCGCCCTTGCGCGTGGAGTCCCGGATCTCCGCGGCGAACTTGCCCCACGGACGCTTCCGCACGCCGATGAGGCCCTTGATCGCCGTGGGGGCGGTAGCTGGCTGCTGGGCGCGGCGCTTGCTTGCTGTAGGAGTAGTGGTGGTGGCTTGCATCCTGGCCTGGTGGTCGGAGGTTGAGGAGGATGAGGAGGAGGAGGAGGAGGAGGTGGAGGCCTCCATGTCCAAGGCGAAATCTGTGTAATGGTCAGCACCCATGTCGAGTAATAGGGTGTTGAGGAGGTGCATGTCGTCGCTGTCGCCCATGGCGAACGCCGACGACGAGTAGAGCGCTGCCGGCGGCGGGCAGCCACCGATCAGATGATGTAGTTCCATGAATCGATCGACAGGATTTGGTTGAAGGCTGAGCAGAGGAGGAGTAGGATCCAAGTGTTTGTTCCGATGAGCAATGTTGGCATCTTGATCGGCGAGGTTTTATAAGCAACCGGCCGAGTCCATCTGCCCACAAATGAATGAAACGGGATTTGACTAGTCCGATTCTGCAGTGGGCCCTGCCCGATCCGAGGACCCAAATGTTGGGAATACATTGAAAAAAAAAACTCTATCGTGGGCTCCACAGGCCGCCAATGGAAACGGAACGGAACGGAATTGAAGAAAGCGGTGAGAGGGACACCTCCGTCCATGCATGCTGACATAGGGCGGCGGTGTAGGACAAGAAACCCCGACGTCACCCAACCCTCACCCTCTCTGCTCCAAGCTTCACTCACTCACTCACATAGGACGGCTGCACAAAAAAGATCTTGATGCAAACAAACCCTAAACCCACTTGCTGTTGTTTATATCACCCTTAATCATCACTTACCAATTCTAAATAAACTGTATAAGCAGTGACGATCTATAGATGAGCACTCCCCTTGCCGAGCTTATTTTTTTAATGGAATTTCCTAATCATCATCATATATACTAATGCAACCATATACGATATGCAGTGACGATCTAGCACACGCGCGTGATCCATCCAGGAAGCATCCGAATTTGATCCATCAGATCAGTGCTTGATCTTCTACGGTTCAAGACCTAGGAATGAAAACAGCTGCAAGATACGCTTTTTCATATTGAGAAATTCTGTCTAGTGGCATTCGATCACAGAAGCCGTTGACAGCAGCATAAATCACGCGCCAACACCGGTTCCTCGATCTTCCTACTGGAGGCATGGTCATGGCCTACATGAATCTATGTGGTATGTGGGCCGCATCACTTGTTGTATTTTGGCGGCAAATAAATACGTACACTAGACAGACTACTTTCCCTCCTCTTCTTAAATCTGGTGCAACTTCATTATGTTACTACTTGCTACCTCCTCCTACCATATGCCTCTGTTTTCTCACTTCCTCAATTAGCCTCGTCACGAGTGCAGGGTGATTGCCAAGTGTAAATTATTGGGCACTCGGCAACATGCTCGTAGTGTCTTGTTGGTAATTTTGGGTCATTGCCTAGCTACTATCACAGTGCATTCTAACTTAGTGCCCTACAACTCTTTTAAACAGAACGCTTGAGTATAAATTAGTAAATCTAAAATAGCCAAATAAAGATACAAGGTGCTAAGGAGGGAGGCGTTTTGTTAAACGAAATTATAAAAATAGTAAAACACGTAAAAAATCTGAAATTTTTGGAGACACGCATATACAAGTTTTTAACACATGTGCAAAGTCTCGGAATCAAATGACATTTTGTGTGCTCTGTGCATAAAAAAACAGTGGCTAAAATGAGATCTGAAAATACATTTTTGAAAGCACTAATTTTGTGTTTTTCGCACAGAGCACAAAACATGTCATTTTATTTGCACGTGTGTTGAAGCTATGTAGTATATATTTGTCTCCAATTATTTTCATAAACTACAATAGTGTAGCCTAAATCCAGGATCCAGCTTAACTATACAGAGTAGGTTACAATTATTAGGTACCTAGCTACATATGCAGCTACGCTCACCCTCAACTGCCAAAAAAGGTGGCGTGCCTTCATGTGGGCTGGTCGGTTAGTAGTAGGCGAGAAAGATGCCAAGTATGATAATCCTACACATCTGCTAGTGTTGTTGTTGATGATATATCTATCTTCCTTAATCACTAGTTGACAATTGCAAGTTGCAATTCTTTTTGGGCCTTTTGGCCTCACAGACTTTTCATGCTACAGGTACGTTGATGTAGACCGGCTGGAAGTCCGGAACGACGATATATTTTTCAATCCATATTATAAAGGCTGAGAATTTCAGAATTTTAAGTTGGGCTTCAGTCAATGGTCCACTAGCAATGGCTAGTCAAAATTCCAACAATAGCTAGTGTATATACATATATACATGTATGGAGAAATATATGATTTGGCAATATATAGTATCTGAAGTGAGAGTGCAAATATATATCTCATCAGCCATGACTATATATATCTGCGTATGTTGGTTCGAGGAAGCAGCAGGAGGAAGGTGGCGTGCTCCTTCGTGCGGGAGCAGCCATGCGTACACATTCATGCACCACCTGATCGATGATCCATGCATGCATGGAGTTGTTCAGCTCTGACTCAACGGAACGGAACGGAACGGAACGGGAGACATACATATAACATCAAGTGAGTAGGACACACACACAGTCCGCGAGTGACGTTTAGAGCTCACTATCGGTCTCGATCCATCGTCGAAAACAAGAAAAAGCCAGCATTTCGAGGAAGAAGAAAATGGATGGAGATCCATCGGTGCTTACGGGTCCATACCAGGTGCAGTGCATGCACTACTCGTTGTCTCACACCAGGACCGGTCGGTTGTTTTGGTTCATTCATCAATCCGACCTATAAATGGTGTCCATATTATGTGCTCTACAAATGGAAATCCAACAGGACTACTAGCATCTAAATGGCAACACGATAAAAATATGGGTTACCTTTGAAATAGTCACATTTTTGTTTGCCGTGTGAGAGCATCTCCAACGCGCCCCTCGTCGCTTAACAAATAGGCCCAACAGGGGTCCGGACAACAAAAATAGGGCCATTTTCTGTCCGCACCCTCTTCGCGCCCCCATCTTCACTAGGGTGGGAACCCTCCAACGCCCACCCGATAGGTCCAATGGGGGTTCGGACAAATAAAGGGCCCCAATGACACACCCTCCCATTGGTTCGGACCCTCCGATAAACTGTGTGACACCCTTGTGACCGTCCCAAACTTTCTAGGCTTGCTTGGAGCCATCGGACAAGGAGCCCGCCATGCATACTCAGACATGAGGGCACGGCTTGTCATCTTTACACGTGTCATGTTGGTTTAAATCCAAATCCCAGGCAGCGCCGCCAGGCCGACGCAACAATGATATCCTAAACGTCGCCTCGCCATCCACCTGTCGCTTCCCACCCGCGCCGCGGTTTTCCGTCGCTTCCCGCCTCCGCTTCCCGATGCTTCATGTATACTATAAGATGGCCCGCAGTGCTCATTTCTCACCATCAGCAGCAACAATGCCTCGCCTTCTAGCCAACTCTTGGTCCACCCTCACCCAGGCCAGGCGCACGAGTTTTTGGCCGCTAGAGCCAACTCCGTCGCCTTCCGACGACAACGAGGGTGATGAGGAGGAGATGTAGGATAACACCAAAGAGGAGGAGGAAGAGGTGCAGATGGCTCCGACGGGGCAGTAGCAGACCGCGCTCCTCGCCTCTACGCTACCGCTCATCAGGAGTACAGCACCGCGTGCTGCATGCCCATCACCCTCGAGGACAAACACCTCTATCAAGGAACACGTCCTGGAGATCTCCCGCGAGAGCGCGATGAGCACGACGAGGAGGTTGGCCACACTAGCTCATACTCCCTCCGTTTTTAAATATAAGATGTTTTACACTTTGTCCACATTTATCTATATACAAATATATCTAGACATGTTTTAGTGCGTATGTGCACTCACTTTATTATGCATGTAGACACCATGTGCAACACCTAAAACATGTTATATTTAAAAACGGAGGGAGTAGCTTCCAAGTGGCAGGCCATGGCCGAGCTACAATCCCAGAGATAGACTTCCTTCACCGCCTGCAAGGCTGCTCGCATGGACGCATTTGGAGGCTCGTCGCCGGTGCCTGTAGGAGGCTAACCAGCAGGCTTCGTAAAGCCGCACAAGTAGAGAGACGGAGACGGAAGGCGCACAGATGCAGTGAGACAACTTTGCGTGGCGAATGCTTACCAGATTTCGCTCGAGGCCAGGAGGAGAGATGGCTCGCGTGGTCGCGGGCTCGGGCGGATTGTTGCCCCATGTTTTCTTCTTCAAACAACCGGCGAACGATTGCGAGGTTGACCCATCTCAGTTCGTCTCGCCGACGGCGAACAACGACGAGGTTAACCCCTCCCATGTCCTCATCACGAGAGCGAGTGAAGACATGGTCGGACCCAGCGAGCCCTCTCCTGGCTCTTAGATTAGTTTAGTTTTAAGTTTACTTTAAATTTTGTTTTTATATATCTAAGTTTGAATAAAAATCATGTCTTTTGTATATATTTGCAAGTGTTCTTGTTTGAACAAAAACAATCGGGGGTGACCCTGGGGCAACCCCCATTGTGTTGGACATGCGTCTCGCATCAAACAAATTTGGGCAGCCCGGTGGAGATGCTCTTACTTCACAAAGTAGTGAGCAGCCACATGGTCTACGTTCTCTAGATACTTGCAATAACTTCTTACACAAATCGCGCATATCGACTAATACTCCACTTTCTTTGAATAATATTAGTGCCAAAGCTCCCTCTAACACCAAAAAAAAGTTGACGGCCGGTGGATCCAACTATTTTGGACGAAAGGGTTTCACGAATGGCAAAGCGTCTTTGTTTTCAGATAATCAGATCATATAGATAATGTAGTGACAAGCATTGTGGTTGACACTCTCTCATGTGTTGTTGCTCACTGCATGCATTGGTTCATGGAAGCTGCCATTAGATGAAAAACAGAAGTCAGGAAGGTTCGTGGATGGATTCAGCTGATGGCCTACAAGCATCTGCGGGTGTTGGATGCAAGTCCAGGTGCATGCATGAGCATGACATCTAGCCTCCTGCGGCCGGCACCATGCACATCAATCCAACTCAACGCCCGAAAAGTATAATCTCAGACTCGATCTATGGTGCCTAGATATAGATAGCTAGTGGCCGTTATACCCGGATGCAACTGTAGCTCGAAAGTGTCCTCTGATCCGATCACAACATATAATTATGAGTGTTCCTTGTCTTTCTCTTGGTCTTACTTTGTCATCGGTGCCCCACCGGAGCTCTTTCCTACCTCGTTCCTTTCGTCTCATATCTTCGTTTCCATATTCATCCATCTCTGATTTATTTCTTCAGTCTCCTGGTCCTTCCAAATATATGCTTGTTGCAGCCTCAATGCTCTTCAGTCAAGATATAAAAAAAATGTTCATATACAATTAATTAATGTCTGTGGTTGATCGACATTTCATACGGAGTATGATTCACTTCTATCTCTTCTCGTAGATGCATGGAGTTGCATGATTCATTTCTAACTGCATGACCAAATTACTCTATGACCATATGTAACAGCCAGGCTCAGAATCAATCAACCACATACGGAAGCTTCTCTGACTTAATCCGTTCAGTTGTGAATGGATGGAAAGTAACAGGCTACATTTTTGGTCAGACCGAGATTGACCATGACCACTTCAACTAGCTAGCTAGCCAATTCTTGTTCTTGTTCTTGTTCTTGTTATGAGGTTCCTAGCTTGCTCTGGTGTTGGTCCCGAGAAGCAGACTTTGAAACAACAACCAGCTGTACCTATCACAAGCACATCTATATCTATATCTATACCTAATAATATAGGGAGTAAGGCTTCTTATCGTACGTCATATAGATTGCCTCCAAAGTTAGAAGAAATTACCCACGTTGCCACAGGCAAGTGAAATACCGGTTCGATTTCCTTTTCCCATCCCGTCCGAGTCTTTCCTGCCCCGCCGTTGGAAGCTCCAAGCGTCGCCGCCGGCTTCCTCGCGTCTCCCCATCGTTGTCGCCTCAGAGGGTAGACGCTTGACACTCTGTGCCTCTTTCACTTGCACGCTAGGTAGTTTGCGCCGCCGCGTTCGCTCGCCGTCACCGGAACCGCATGGAGACTGAGTCTCGATCTCAAAATATATTGGTCCTGTGCTGCCGGGTTTCAATGGTGGCGCCCCTTTGACCACGCCAATAGATTCCTACAATATCGTCTTCCTGGCGCGTAGTCAGCGTGCGAAATCGATACGGGGCCGCTGAAGTTCATCTGGGTCGACGTGGTGGAGCTGCCCATCCGTGCCCGCGAGGTTGGATTCAGAGTGGAGCTGGTCCTTCGCACCTGTGAGGTGGACGGCTTCGTATTCTCGAAACAGGCTTCGTCTACAGGTGCGGCAGGAATCGGGGTGGCTCGTGGTGCCGCTGCCTCTGACGCCGACGTCGCTATTGGAAGGGCGCTCAACCACACCGCCCCCGGCTGGACGACCATGCTGGATTGCTGGTCGGCGGACCTCGGGAACAACTGGCGGCTGCAGACGATGATGAGGGCCAACTTCCTGACGTACGGCACGAGCTTCCTCGGCGGCAGGCCATCCGTCCAGTTCAGCAATGGCCGGCTCATCACTCACATACTCAGGAGTCAGGACTCAGGTACAGACACACACTCTGCTTTCTTCGCATCTTTGTCGCTGCATCGTAAAATCAGGAATGCACAATACACAAGTAGGTTTCAAAGCAAGTCGAGCTGAAGAATCCTGATTTCTTTCTAGCAAATGATGGTGAAGATTATGTGCAGCTAAAGAGGGGGTGATGTTTTTGGTCAGAAAGTGAGTGATGTTCAGTTCTGTTCAGTATGATTTATTTATGGTGCAGCTTTGTGACTCAAAGAATAGGTATAGCAAGGGACCATCTCGGGTTTCCATTAGCCAAGGTTGAGGCAAGGCAGCTCAGAAGGGGCGTGTGCGTTCTGCATCGGCAAGCTTTGGATAGGACAACACTACTGCCAGGATATCGGTTTGTCAACAGCATAGCCTGCAACATTTTTTTCCATCAGTGCACTAAGCCAGGCAAAACTACTGAATTGTGTCTTAAATGTAGAAGGAGTTTCGTCCACTTTGCCATAGAAAACATGTTAAAACACCACCCCAAATTATATTGGTTAAAATGGGCTAACAAAGCAAATGAGTTATAGCTAATAACTAATCCAAGTTAATTCAATTGTTGAGGACCGGGTAATATTAGGTACTGAAATCTGCTTCCACTCACTGTCAATATGGCTCTTGGCAGAACTTTTGGCGACTCTGTGGATGCATATCAGGTTATTAGACCTGACGAAACATTCGGTGTATTCAAGATGACTATCCCCCGCACGCCATTGTCCTTCTGCGTATGACGAGGAGTCTTCAGCTCCCTGCAGTAGTTTGAATTCAGAGCTAGGTACGTGCACTCTATCTGATTGCAATTATCTTTCTCTCTGTATATTAGGAAATTGAGGAACACTGGCTGCAAAGCAGCTGCAAAGCAGCGTCAAATTTCTTACTCTCTTATTCTATGGGGGCATAAACTCTATGGAACTCTGAATTTATGCTTCGATCGCGTTGAATTTATGCCAGACTAATACACTTAATATCAATACTTATTTTGTTGTTTCATCATACAATAGGAGAATCAGTTTGATGACATAATTGTATTTGACTGACACTTTGTAAACATCATTGAAACTTCGGTGCCCTTAGTTATATTCATATAATAAAGTCAACCCGTAGCAACGCACAAGCATAACTACTAGACAAACATACCATATTCAGATACCATTAGAAAGAAATAATAGCACACATTCTTTTATGTTGAAAATAAATAAACAACCCGGCTTTCCTTATGGTTAAAAAAACGCCTACCTCCTTCTCCACCAATCGCGCCGGCAACACCAACTGAACTCCCTCCTAATTCGCCATGGCCACCCCGGCAGTACACGCCTCTCTCGCCTTGAACCTGCATCGTCCGAATCTTGGTGCTAACCAATCTTTCCCTACATCCCACACCACCCTCCTGCTCCACCCACCATCGTCGTGAGGTGGAATCGACCGCACAGACTTCTTGATTTGTTTTGCACAAACTTAAGGGTCCAATTCATTATCCGCTTGTTTTGAGTTTTTTCTGCCGTAGCAACGCACGGGCATTTGTGCTAGTATTAAATAAAAATAGTACAGTACTTACTTTTGTCCGGACATGGCGTTTTGAGTCATAGGTGCAGATGCACCTGTTAAGTAATTTTTATTTTTATTTTTAAAATGTCAATAAATTCCAGAAACAAATTCGGATATACATCAGAACATTTTGTGTTAGCACAAAAGTTTCATGGAGAACAAATTATTTGTGATCTATGTAAAAAGACAAAAAAATGTCTCTATAAATCATTCTGGGGCGTCCGCATTTGACTTTTTTGCACAGGTCACATAAAATGTATTTTTTCATGAAACTTTTTATGCTAACATAAATTTCTTAAAGTATATCCGAAATTTTTATTTCAAATTTTTTGACATTTTAAAATTATTTATTGAGCAGTGGGTTCATCTGCACCTATAACCCAATATGGATTTCCGCTTGTGTCCTAGCTAGCTTGTATACCTGGCCTAAAAACCTATAGGCCGGCGTGTTTGGTAGCTCGCATTGATTTTTAAACTCCGTGGGTGGGGATAGATAAAGAAGGCAACGAAAAATAACGGACATGCCAAATGGCCCGTCGCTCCTGTCAGCAGGTGTATGAGTAGCTCCTCAGGTTGTCGCTCAAGGCCTCCCACGGGGAGGCCTGTCCTGGTGGGGGCCGATGTCGCCTAGATCTAAACCTGATAGCCTTTCTCGCCGAATGCTATATATCGCTCACTGCAGCTTGATAAGCTCGTGCCACCGAAGAGATCATCTGCCGGGCCGGCCCATTACGGCAGATTTTTTCTTTTCGTTTTTCTATGTTTCTTTTCTTTCGTTTCTCGTTTTTATTTTCTTTTTTGTGTTACTTCTTTCTTTATTTCATTGAATATTTATTACTTTTTATGTTTTATGAAAATTGTTTATCTTAAAATATTAAATTTCAAAATTGTTCAAATCAAAAAAAATTGTTGCAATTTGTAAAAAAACATATTTAAAATTGATCATTTAAAAAATTGTTCAAATTTATAAAATGGTCGAATTTGAAAAACGTCCCGATTCAAAAAATTGTTCAAACAAAAAATCGTTCACATTTAAAAAATGTACGTATTGAACAGTTGTTCCAATTAAAAAAAAGTTGAAACTTTCAGATTTTAAAAACCCTCTAGAATTTAAAATTTTATTCAGATTTCAAAATGTTTAGATTTTAACAACCTATCTGAATGCTTGTATATGCCTGTTGCATCGTCAAATCATCCCAACGCGTACCCCCGCTTGACAGTGCACACACATACGCAATAACTTGGCCGGCCCACTTCCTTCAATTCGGCTTTTTCCGCTTTTACGGAGATTATAGAAAGTTCCAGGTTTGTTTTTCTCTGATTTACTGCTTTTTTGTGTGTTTTTAATATGGTTTATTTGTTTTTATGTTGTTTTCTTTTCGTTTTTTACTCTTTTTAAATTCATGAATATTGTCATATATATAATATTTATCTTTTTAAATTGTTATTTTTTAAACATTTCAGATTTTTATAAATGTTCATATTTTTAAAAATGGTTCAGATTTAAAAATGTTAATTTTTGAAAATGGTTCAGATTTATATTTTCAAAATGTTTATTTTAGAAACTGGTTCATTTTTAAAAAAAAAAATCAGATTTAAAAAAATGTTGATTTATTAAAAAATATATTTTCAATTTCATGAACTATATTTTTTCATAAGCTTTTCTGAGATTCAGCACACGAACAATAAAAATAGCAGAACGGAAGCGGTTTTTGGCAAGACTAACTGGGCCGGCCCACGTGAACAGCCTCTTTAGCGTCAGCTCGCGAACCTGCGCACGGGCATGATGCAGAAGGCTGGGCCGGGGCCCATTATGATGTCCGGGTCCCTATCGGAGTCGGACTCCACTGGATCGCTCGGCCCTATATATGAAGCCCACCACGCAAAGGAGAGCGGGGGCGATCTTTTTCCACCTTCCCGGCCGATCTGCTCCCGTTGGAGGGCCCGGAGTTCGACTGGTTCCAGGCGTGGTTGTACTAGCTTTGATCGATTACGCAGTCTACTTGTACTAGTATTTCTTTTCTCATCCAGGACCAAGCATGCTATCGGTGTGTACTCATCTGCCACTTGACTTGAGTACTTGATTTGATTATGTATAAGTGTACTGCTTGCCTTTGATCATATGCGGTTGTGCAACATCATGTGTGGATGATTCCAGTGATTTAATCTTGTGCGGTTGTGCAACAATATGCATGTGACGATTCCAGTAATTTCTTGTGCCGCGGTTGCTAGCATTCCACGCCAAACAAGCAACAGCACACGATCCACTAGCGGAACACTCGTTTTACCCACCAACGCAACAGCAGATTAACAAAGATGGGATGCGGTATGAGTATCTTGCCAAGGCAACCATCGCATTGGTCATCATGGTTCTTACTCTTCATGCCAGCTGCTGCCATGGCGGCCACTGTCCACCAGGAGCCAGCGCATGCCACTACCAGGCGGATCGGTCCGGGCAGAGAGCGACGCCTTCCACGGCCAAGGCCACGGCCCTTCGTCTCCGATGGCCGCGTCCTCAAGTGGAACGGCGACGAGGTCGGCTGGACAACCTTCCAAGCTTCAGCACCGGGGCATGCTGGTTATCTTGAAAATATGGGCAAATTATTTCATTCTTCTCCACTGCCTTCTTCTACCTAATCCCGATATGCTACAGAACTCCTAGATGCTCCACTATAGCCTCCCATCCCACCAACACAATACATCTCATGAGAACGATAGTCTTAATTTGTTTTTCTCCAAAATCTCAAAATAGTTGTAAAAGGAGAAATTAATAAAGCAGTCATATGCATCATTTTGATGCAGAGGCTGGGTTATCCCTATTTCGAAAAAAAGTTGTAGAAGGAGAAAATGAAAGATGTCATAAGGGAAAAAGTGGATTTGATATCCTTGTAGTATGAAGATATATATATAGAGTACTCAGGTAGAGATCTGCAGTGTTGTTAGATGCCAGCTCGTTCCAACAATTTTTCATGCCTTTCATGTTGAGCCAGGTTCTAGATGAGACTATATATGGACATGCATTTCTTGTTGAGCCAGGTTCTCGGTGGGACTATATATTGACCGTGCAGTTGATATCAAAAGCATGAGAAGCATCATGCATGTATGAGTTACTATGTGGTTCAGTTGCACGTTTGCCACACGTTTGACGAATCTTTTCTTTTCTGGAAAGAATCATAACTTGGTATGTACCAGCTGTATCACTCACATTTTTATGAGACACGTGAATTAGGCAACATGAACTAGGCCTGGGCATTCGGTTAGACCGAACCGATAGGTTCAGTTCCTCAGGTTAATTATAAATTCGATTTACAGAAATCCATGACCGATCGGTCAATTGAAGAACTACTAACCGAGGCTTCGGTGATGACTCTGAAAAAAGGGTCATACAAACAGAGCTGGATGAAAACTCTGTTTTTTTTCCTTTAAAACAGAGGTTTTACTCTCGACCATATATCTGTCCAAGCAAAGACTGCAATGGTTTCTTGCAAGAATGATCCCAACTGCATAAGAGTTAACCAATGTTTCCAATCAGATCTGGATTACCACCATCCTTGGGTTAACTTTCAGCAAGTCACATAACTGAAACAAAACAAGGAGGTCATTCGAACTATTGTATCATCTGTTTTAGCTTCTCATCTCCCAAGTTACAGGTTGATTAATTCTTCCAACATATGACAAAGAGAAAGTTGGAGTTAAACAAACAGTTGCTGCTATTGGTTACAAAGTCATTGTGGAGCTAGTAAATCAATCAACCAGGTAATACTTCATAGTTGCATTTCATACACAATGGAACTGAGCCTGCAAATTTATTCATTCACTTCGTACGAATCACCTAAACTAGCAGAAAAAAAGCTGATTAATTACTCGTCTTCGGCGATCTGTCCACAGTCCTCGATGACAACGCGCTCGGCCGTCGTCCCGCTACTGGACCCCACCTTCTCCACAACACCGTATCCGTCCACCACCTTCCCAAACACGACGTGCTGGGGGTGCAGATGAAGAACTGGGAGCCGTTGGTGCCTGGACCGGTTAATGCTTTGACATTAATAAGAACTTCAATTATCACAAACATGATTCCTCCTCTATCTGAAGTGGACCGCAAAGAAGTGGGGTCTATGATGAAAGCTACCGCATGTCTCTGACCACAAATGGATGCAACACAGCACCAGTGCACTCATTTGCCAAACATCAGCACAACATGATTCGAACAACTATGTATCTTTGCTCTAATATGGAGATTTCATTTGATGGCAGCATCCTTCAGAACATAATCTACAGTTCACTGAGAACTAGGACTATTATCAAAGGCAAGCAAGATTTTCCGTAACTGTTTTATTTTACTTCACAAACAAGTGCATCATTCGAGCATACTATCCATTTCTGTGTTTGATCACCACCAGTGATATACATTGGAGAGGGCATTCTATACCATTTTTTATGGACATCAACACTGATTGAAAAATAATACAGAGTAATAATGTCAACTTAGAGTTCAGAGAGGCAGTGGAGCAAATCAAAATATTAAATATCTATTTTAGGGGTCAAAACTAGGTGACTTTCACACAACGGATCAACATTCTCACATAAAAAATTTCCTTATGGAGGAAGACGAGACAAAACAAGAATTGGAATCTTCAAGAGCATCTAGCATGATAAACATTCTCTTTCAGCAAAAGACAAAAAGGGGTAACAATAACAGATGAAATATGAATTCAGACACAGGATTGTCCTCACGGGAAGAAAACATAAAAAGAAGATAAATTCCATACCTTTCTGCGCATTATTTCCCAGGCAACATTTGAGCTTGATAATCTTCTCCAGTCTCCCAAAATCCATGACTAGGTGCTGGTAAAAAAGCACGTATTTCTCTCCTAAAAACCTTATCAGATTGACATCATGTAAATAAGGTGACATGAAACCATCTAGCACAATTTTAGGTTCCAACTGACCTGCTGAAAGATTACTGATGTGTGAATGAAGAGAGAACTCGATCCCTGATGTTGGTGTTTGCTAGCGAAAATGCTAAAAACCAATTTTTCATGTGAGGGGTTCAATGTTTAACTTGCCATCTAATTCCCAGATTGGTCAGCACAAAAGAAACTTCATTGATATTCTTATCCGGATAGTCCCCGACCCAGCATAATGCCCTCACTAATGGGATGAAGATGCAAGTATCTAGCTCAAATCCTCTAAAGCATATTTCATCAACTAGGCTGCGAACTTCCGTAAAGGTTACTCCTTTGATCAACCGATTGTTCAGGCAAACAACATGGTCATGCACATTAGCTAAGAATCAATGTAGCATTGGTAAAGTTATTTGGATACATTTGTCTACTGCACATATTCATGTATGTTAGCTTGACTCCACATAAATCCCCAGCATTCTAGAATCCATGAATCAAAGTATTGAAAGCCACAACATCATATCCAATGGACTCATTATCTAGCCACGGATTGCAATAGTAAAACTAAACATATCTAGCCCAATGCCCTTCTTCAACAGATAAACCAAGAGCTTGAAGACGCTGGCAAAATCACAGAAGCCTACCCATCAGAGTGTTATAGCAGAACACATCAGCATGTCAGCCTAATTGTTCACTGTGTTCTAGCAAGCACACTGCTTCTGAAAAGAGTCACGGCACAAGCAATCAAAGAGAATACTCACTGTCTCAGCTGTTGCATCACATCTAATTGTGAACAGGTTCCTAATAACAACACAACTCCATACGAGTTAACCAATGTTTCTAGTCAGATCTAGAAACTCAACATCCTTGGGTTAACTTACAGCAGCCAAAGACACAAAAACTGCAACAAAACAAGCAGGTCATCTGAACAATTTGTATAATCTGTACTAGCTCCACATTTTCCAAGTTACAGGTTGAGTAATTCTTCCAAAGATAAGACAGTGAAACGAACAGTTGCTGCTGTTGGTTACAAAATCATTGTCAAACAGCTGGCTAGTAAATCAATCAACCAGTTAATAAGAACTTCATAGTTGTATTTCATACACAATGGAACTGACGGTGCAAGTTTATTCATTCCATACACTCCTACGAATCGCCTAAACTAGCAGAGCAAAGAACTCATATGGATTACTCGTTGTCGGCGACCTGGCCACAGTCCTCGATGACGACACGCTCTGCGGTGGTGCCGCTGCTGCTCCCCACCTTCTCCATCTTCTCCACCACGCCGTACCCGTCGACGACCTGCCCGAACACGACGTGCTTCCCGTCGAGCCAGGGCGTGCTGGCGGTGCAGATGAAGAACTGGGAGCCGTTGGTGCCGGGGCCGGAGTTGGCCATGGAGAGCACGCCGGGCCGGTATGCTTGAGCTTAAAGTTCTCGTCGGCGAACTTGGCGCCGTAGATGGACTCGCCGCCTGTGCCGTTGCCGCGGGTGAAGTCGCCGCCCTGGCACATGAAGCCCGGGATGATGCGGTGGAAGGCCGAGCCCTTGTAATGGAGCGGCTTGCCGCACGCGCTCAGGCCCTTGCCGCCCGTGCACAGCTGCCGGAAGTTGTCGGCCGTGCGGGGCACCTTGTCGGCGAAGAGCTCCATCACGACGCGGCCCGCCTTGGCCTGGCCGATCAGGATGTCGAAGAAGACCTTGGGGTTCTTGGCCGCCATTGCTGCACTTGGCTTTTGCTGGCCAAATCAAAGATGGGTTCACTGCAGAAGACATATATGCTAGATCTATCAGCACTGGACAAGATTATGAAAAGTTTCAGATTTGACTGGCATGGAAGAAAGAATGAAAACTAAGATGGAGGAGTGTGTTCATCGAGCCTTGCATGGTCTCCATGGTAGCACTGCTGGAGATCATAGGTCGAGGAGATGAACAAATTGATTTGGCACAAACATTGAGCTGAATAGGCCTTGGATAAATGACGCCTAGAAAGCCTTCGATATGTGCAAGATTTTCCAAATTCCAAACCAAATCGAATCAAATATACATCCATGAACACAAACAAACAAGAAATCGCAAAAAATCCCCAGAAGGTGGTGCAAGAAATTCTACCTTGGACTAACTTGGATGGTGCTGTGATGAAGATTGAGAGTGATGGCGGCTGCGTAGGGGGGAGATAAAAAGGATAGACAAGGGTTTAGGGTTTTGAAGGCACAGACGCCATGGGTTTAATGGGCTTGGGCCTAGGGTGCTCTTTGCAGTTACAGCCAATTTGGATTGGAACTTACCGGGCATGCTAAGTATCCCAGCCCATTCAATGTATTCCCTCGTAGAAAACACAACGGGCCTGCTAAACTTTTGTTTTCACTCATCTCTCTCTGAACTTAACGAAGAACGTGAGTACCAAAGGTATACTAACTCAGTTGTAAGCGCTCGTCCTCTCCCTTCTCTGACCAAGCCGCCAGCAGCCAGAGTTCCCACCAGCGATACGCCGCTCCCCTTCTCCTCCGCTCGCTGTCTTGGCGGCATGAGGGGGATGGGAGCTTTGGCTGTGGTGTTTTTGTCTTAAGTTTTTTAGGTTTCGTGTTTTCTCTGTCGGCGTGATGGTGGGGCTGATGCCGATGGTGATCGTAGGAATAATGGTATTCCGGCCCTTGCTCCTGCTCGTCGGAGGTGTTGCTAGCGCCGGCGAGAGGCTTGTGGAGTCCAAGTTGTTGGAGCAGTTTCAAATCTGACGGCTGGAGGGGGCTGCTCTTGGAGTACGGCGGTGTTGACTGCTATGGATCCGCGGAAGATGGTGGGGGATCCGGCCGCCAGTTGAAGGTTGGGGAAGCGTTGGCCCCGGATCTGACGTTGAAAAGGCTCGGAGGGCTCCTTCGGCCGATGTTCCTTAGCGAGAAAGATCCAGCCTTACGGGGCTGGTGGTTATTACGGCTCATTAACGTCTTATGGTAAGGGGTTTTTTCAGCATCAAGATGTGGACCAACTGCTGGTGTTCTTCTTCTCCGACGACGGTGGAAGGCGTGGATGCTTGGTAGTTGCGGCGATGACGGTTTGCAGCAGTATAATCGGTTGTTTTCTTCTAGTTTTATGTTGCTAGTCTTCATGTCATCTATGTATTCCATACTTTATCAATACAAGTAATTTACGCATGCGGGCGTACAATGTAAAAAAAAAAGGTAAACCTTTAGTCTATGATTTTCCTTTAAAATGTACCAAAATAAAGAATAAGTATCGCTGAAATATAAAATAAATAAAATATTACACATCCGTGGTAAATGCCTTTCCATTTCTTGCTTACCTTGCATCCCTACCGACGCAGTATATCACCGCGATGAAAACAAGGCGCGAAGCGGTATTTAAAGACAAGCACGAACCCTTGTATACAAGAAGTTTTGTAGAACAAGATTGCTGCTCAAGAATATGCATGGTTATTTGTTGCGGGTCCAGCCTTCTTTCTTTGCAACATGTTTCTATAGAAAACATAAGATCATATGTTTATCGGCAAGCTCAGCGGCTCTCGAGTCAACTGATCTATCAGGATTCGAGGTTAGTTTGACTTTGACCATCGATAAAAGAACTAATATAGCTTGTAATGGAAAAAATCTTAATTTGTGTGAATCTTGGGTACCAATAGCTAGGTACAATACATAGACTAATGGATAACTTGCCTCGGAATTTCTTGACACGGTATTGCCTCGGAATTTCTTGACACGGTGTTACCTCAAATTGAAAAAAAAAGTCTACTCATCGTTCAGACAGTTTTTAATTCGATAGGACTCAGATTTCCATCCTTCAGTTTCGTGTAAACCAGACAGCTAATGTAAATTTTATCTTGGTGTTTGCCCTTGTTTCTCAATTTCCGAATGGATATGTTCTAGTGTCAGTTTGCTGCTCCATTTATCCATTCATATGGGAAAACGTGGTCGCCTATGTGTATCGACACGAATTGTTCTAGCAAGTTGTGCTGCTTTCCTTTTGGCTTGACGCATGCAGTCGTACGCGTGTCGAGTTAAGACGCAAAGTTTACCCTAAACAAACCATGCCTGACGAGGACAGTCAGGTTAGTAGTTGTGTAATTGACAACTTGTGCTTAGGACCACTATTAGTTAGCCAAATGGAATCTCATCACTGCTACAATACCTTTTAGTCTCACCATTATCATCTCACACTCACCTGGTTTAGGGTTTCATGAAAATGTTTCACTTAAGATTTACACCTTTTTCGAAATGGACGTTGTAGTAAATGTTTTCGTAAAAAGGAATCATATTTTTCATCGTGGTTTACACTACAGGTTCCACAAGGGTTCACTAAAATTGTAACATATTTGAAATTTGTTACAAAATTTAGAACAAAACATTCTCAGAAATGAAGCGCGGGTTGATTTTGATATATATTGGGGATCTTGCGTAAGAAATTCATACCATGGGATTAACTCTCACACACGGAGGCGATATCATCATTAGTTCACACTTGGTTTATAGTGCAATTTTCATCTAAACTAGGGGCCTCTCTCGATTCTATTAATGAAAACAAAGATTATAGTAGCTTGCAACATTTTGGAGGCCGAGCTCCATGGAGCTCTTTATTTTGAAAAAAATCAAAATTGTATTTCGAAGGTTCAACAAAAAACTAGGAAAAACATGGATATTGTTGTATTCTACCAACGTGTAAATTATCAAATAGAAATATGTTGGGTTTTGGGTTGTGAAAAGAAAGACAATATCAGAAAGTGAAAATATTGAATAGTGCAAAATTTGAACTCTCCAAAATCTGTCAGCTTTTGTTATTTTTGTGGCCCAAAATATGATTTATTTTGAGTTGATATTTTGCAGGTTGGTATAATGTATCATTGTACATCCATGACTATTTTTCAGTTTTTTTTGAAACCTGAGAATATTGTTTTCGAATTTTTTAAAATAAAGTGCAAAGTGCCAATATTTTTAATAAGTGGCAATTCAATAACTAAGAGCCGTCCGGCCGGCCGGGTACACAAAGCTCAACTAGCATGCACGCATGGGCCATGGGGTGGAAGAAAAGAAGGTAGAAAGCTAGTACTATACGCGCGTACGGCGTCACCATGATGCATGCAACGAAATGTGGTGCATGCATGCGTTCTTGCGAGGAGCCCTAATCTCCAACATCCTCCCTCCTACACGTATCTCCTGTAAATGGCAATCTTTGTAATGAACAAACACTACTAGAAACCAAGCCTTTGGTCCAAAGCCATTTTTGCCTCTAGTACCGGTTGGCTTACGAACCAGTACTAGAGGGGGGAACTAGTCCCGGATAGAATGTTACGAGGCCGCAACAAAACTCGTCCCGGTTCGTAAGGGACCTCTAGTCCCGGCTCGTAACAACCCGGGACTAGAGGGGTGGCAACTGTTCGCGGCAACTGTTCGCCTGGCGCGAGCCCCTCTAGTACCGGTCCGTATTACGAACCGGTACTAGAGGTCCGAACGGTTTGCCTCCCGCTCGCAGCCACGATCAAAATTAACGCATGGGAACCGCTATTGCTACAGTACCGCGGCATTTCTCTCTTCCTCTCCCTCTCCCTCTCCTCTCTTCTTCCATCCCCATCCTATCCCCTCCACCATGGATCCTGCACCACCGATCACTCGCTACGGGCAGGTGCTTGCACATGGCAAGACCTATCTCGATGTCGTGTACACGAACGACAGCGCTAAGGTGCCGGGTTTTCTTTCCGATTTGAAGAATTGGCTTGACGAAGCTCGGGAGCAAGACAAGTTCATGGGCCTTGATCTCGAGTACACGGCCGATCAAAGAGATGTTGCCGTCATCCAACTTTGTTTCAAGAAACATGTCATGGTCTTCCAGTGGGCAAGGTAATATAAAAACTTGTCTTAGTTTTAAATTAGGGCTTATTTTGTTTGTTGATTCATAGGGATAGGAAAATTGCATAGGATAGCAATTCCTCTTTGATTGTAGTGAAAGAATTATATATATTGTGCCGAAATATACTTGTGCCGAAAATGAAAGTTGCATATTGGCCATATCGTCGTGGGAGAAAACATGTCTTTTGATTCATAGGAAATGAAGGAAAATTATATATACTTGTGTCGAAATATGCTTCTTGTTATATATTCTTGATTATTATACTTGTTCTAAATTATAATTGTTATATATGATTCTTATTATACTTGTTGTTATGATTAATTCTTATTATACTTGATCTAAAATTATACTTGTTGTTATTCTTATTATACTTGTTGTTCTAAATTATACTTTGTTGCAGCAGTATTTAACATGTGTTCTATTTTGTTGTTGCAGTAGTGACAAGCATTGTCCAAAACTCATGGATTTTCTTCGCAGCGGCATACATTTTGCTAGCGTTGATATAACGAATGACAAGATCAAGATGAGACGCACCTGGGGTCTTGAGATACCATCTGCCTGCCACATTGATCTCCAGCGCATTTTCAAGCTTGAGAATGACAAGACTGGAATGGCTGATATGGCAGTCGCCGTGATCGAGGAGGACGACTACGCTGAGATGAAGACAGGATTCCCCAAGACGCAGCACGATCATTGGGAGAAGACCCCACTTGACGCTTGCAACATTGAGTATGCAGCAAGAGATGCGTACGTTGCATACGAGGTGTACCGCAAGATTAGAATCGTCAACTATGGGCAGCGTCACCTCGTACCGCCACCAGTGCCCCATGGGTCTCCTGTTTGGGGGTATTCTGATCCGGAGGACGATTAATTAGTACTAGTGTTTGCAATGGCAAACAATTTATCTCTAATATTATGTAGTGCTTGAGGGTCTCCTCATCTAGAACAGAGTAGTGTTTGCAGTTTCATATATATGGGTATCTTCAGTACTTTCTGTAATGGTTATCTGAACTATTATTTCTATTAATTATGTCCCTGTTTAAATATGATATATGTGCAAGGCATTGTGATGCCAAAAGTTTATTATTATTTAAATTCAATATTATTTGAATGCAAGATTAGTATTACTTATTTATTTTTGTTTACTCATATAATTGTTCGGATTTACAAAATAAAGACATATTATTTGTCATATTTCGAGTTACAAATTTATAGATATAAATTATTCAAATTAAACGCACCAGGGCGAAAAAGTTTATCATTATTTAAATTCAATATTATTTGAATGCAACATTAGTATTACTTATTTATTTTTGTTTAATCAAATAATTGTTCGGAATTACAAAATTAAGATATATTATTTGTCATATTTCGAATTCAAATTAAATGCAGAAGTCAGAATTTCGTAGGGTACCTCTAGTACCGGTCTGTGATACGAGCCGGTACTAGAGGTTCCTGTCAGGGCAGCAGCAGCATGGGGCCCGCGAGAACCCTCTAGTACCGGGTCGTAGCACGACCCGGTACTAGAAGTTGAGCTTTAGTACCGGGTCGTGCTACGACCCGGTACTAGCGGGTTCTCACTACTATATCATCTTCCACCTTCCACCCCCGAGAGCAGCAGCTCGAGTTCATCACCATTTTCTCCATTGTTCCTCTCTCCCGAGCTCGAGTTCATCTCCATTTTCCTGCACGATTTGTCAAGATTAACGGCACCCATCTTTTCAAGGGTTAGCAACTTGATCCTTTCATCCGGCGTTCCTCATTTTAGCTCATTTCCATACTTTAGCTCATTTCATTTTTTAGGTGCTAGCTAGGTGTTTGATGAAATGCCTAAGTTAGGGAGTTCATTTTTTTATATGCAATTTGAGCTAAAATTAAATTATGATTTGTGTGTTCTAGTGCCGCTCCGTCAAATAAAAGTATAATTTGTGATTTTATATAGTGTCGTCCCGTCCCCTTCCTGACCGCCGTCGATCGCCCACGCCGCTCCGTCACCGACACCACCTCGGTGAGCCTCTTTTTTTATCTTTTATTTTAAAAATGTTAGTTATATGATTTAAATGCATAATTATTTCTTGTATAATTTTTTTATATTTTTTATATGTATAGTGTCATGGTTTTGATATCCGTCCCCGTCGGCCCTCGTCCGGTCTATGATTCTGATGTGGTATATTTCTATAACTATTGATTTTGTTTCATGGTTATAACAATCATGCCGACCAAGTTGACATAGATATATTTCTATTTAGGAGGTAGTTGAACCGGAAATTCCAGCCGACCCTATTGTCGAGTTTTTAGAAAAAGAAAACAACGATTTGAAAGCAAAATTGAAGATAAGTGAAGATCTTCGTCTCCAATGCCTGGAAGAGAAGATGGTATTGGACTTGGAGATTGCCGACATCGTCGATGCTCACAGGGTCAAGCTTGCCGACGTCGTCGCTGCTAACGAGAGGAAGATGGATGCAATGCGCGTCAAGCTTAAAAAGATTAGAAAATATGCCATTAGTCAGGAGGCTTGGTATCATTATGCTGTTGGTTCAATAGTTACCTTGGTTGCGATTCTGATCGCATTTGTTGTTGGATTTAAATTCTTTAGATAGTTGTATGTTAGATTCGTTTCGATCATGTATGTTTCGTGAGAACTATGTATTACATTTGGGCAGTACTCTACTTTGGTTTTAATGTGATGAACTTGTATCAATGAATATGGTCAGTTATGTATTATGTCCGTTTACCGTAATGGGTTTTAGCATCGTGATTGCGTTTAACATACTTATATAATGCAGATGAGCCATCCATGGATGTACGCTGACCGACGCTCTAAAGAGTACATGCAGGGCGTGCAATCTTTTCTCAAAGTGGCTGAGGCAAACAAGCGGGAAGGTTTTATGTTATGTCCATGCCGTAACTGTCGGAATGAGAAGGATTACCCTCGGTCACAAGACCTTCACATCCACCTGATAGAGCATGGTTTCATGCCCGGCTATAATTGTTGGACCAAGCACGGAGAAAGAGGGGTTATGATGGAAGACAACGAAGAAGAACAGAACGATGACAACTACATGTGCCCTGAATACAGTGGTAATGAAAGGGGGGAAGCTGAAGATGAAGAGGTACCAGATGAGCCCATCATAGATGATGATTTACGGCGGGTCATCGTTGATGCACAGACCGAAGCAGAAAGTGCACTCGAGAAGTTGAAGTTGGAGCAGATGTTAGAGGATCACAAAAAAAGGTTGTACCCAACTTGCGAAGATGGGAACACAAAGCTCGGTACCACACTGGAATTACTGCAATGGAAGGCAGAGAATGGTTTATCTGACAAGGGATTTGGGAATTTACTGAAAATAATGAAGCAAAAGCTTCCAAAGGATAACGAATTGCCTGACAGTACGTACGAAGCAAAGAAGGTTATCTGCCCTCTAGGATTAGATGTGCAGAAGATACATGCATGCATTAATGACTGCATCCTCTACCGCGGTGAGTACGAGAATATGAATGAATGCCCGGTATGCGGTGCATTGCGATATAAGATCAGACGAGATGACCCTGGTGATGTTGAGGGCCAGCCCCCCAGGAAGAGGGTTCCTGCCAAGGTGATGTGGTACGCTCCTATAATACCACGGTTGAAACGTTTGTTCAGAAACAAAGAGCATGCCAAGTTGTTGCGATGGCACAAAGAAGACCGCAAGAACGACGAGATGTCGAGACACCCGGCTGATGGGTCGCAGTGGAGAAAAATCGATAGAGAGTTTAAGGAATTTGCACGTGACGCAAGGAACTTAAGGTTTGGTCTAAGTACGGATGGCTTTAATCCTTTTGGGGAGCAGAGCAGCAGTCATAGCACCTGGCCTGTGACTCTATGTATTTATAACCTTCCTCCTTGGTTGTGCATGAAGCGGAAGTTCATTATGATGCCAGTGCTCATCCAAGGCCCGAAGCAACCCGGCAACGACATTGATGTGTATCTGAGGCCATTAGTTGAAGAACTTTTACAGTTGTGGCGTGATGAAGGGGTACGTGTGTGGGATGAGTACAAACAGGAGTCATTTGACCTACGAGCGTTGTTATTTGTGACCATCAATGATTGGCCTGCTCTTAGTAACATTTCAGGACAGTCAAACAAGGGATACAATGCATGCACGCACTGTTTAGATAAGACTGAAAGTATACATTTGGGAAACAAGAATGTGTACATGGGGCATCGTCGATTTCTTCCGAACAGTCATGCCGTAAGAAAGCCCGGCAAGCATTTCAACGGCGAGGCAGATCGCCGGAAGAAGCCTAAGCTCCCTGATGGTGATGTTATATATGACATGGTCAAGGATTTAGAAGTAATCTTTGGAAAGGGTCCTGGCAGTCTATCTGTTCCGAATGACGCTGACAACCATGTACCCATATGGAAGAAGTGCTCTATATTCTGGGAGCTACCCTACTGGAAACTCCTACAGGTCCGCTCTGCAATCGACGTGATGCACGTGACGAAGAATCTTTGCGTGAACCTGCTAGGCTTCTTGGGCGTGTATGGGAAGACAAAAGATACGCCGAAAGCACGACAAGACCAGCAACGTATGAAAGACCCAGACAACCTGCATCCAATGAAGACGGATAAAGGACGTCTAAGTCCTGCTAGCTACGCTCTTACCAAAAAAGAGAAGGAGATATTTTTCGAAGTCCTGAGCAGTTTGAAGGTCCCGTCTGGATTCTCATCGAATATAAAGGGAATAATAAATATGGCAGAGAAAAAGTTCCAGAACCTAAAGTCTCATGACTGCCACGTGCTTATGACTCAATTGCTTCCGGTTGCATTGCGGGGGCTTCTACCGGAAAATGTTCGACTACCCATTGTTAAGCTATGTGCGTTCCTGAATGCAATTTCGCAGAAGGTAATCGATCTAGCCATTCTACCAACGCTACAGAAGGATGTGGTTCAATGTCTCGTTAGTTTTGAGTTGGTGTTCCCACCATCCTTCTTCAATATTATGACACATCTCCTAGTACACCTGGTCGACGAGATTGCCATTCTGGGTCCTGTATTTCTACACAATATGTTCCCCTTTGAGAGGTTCATGGGAGTCTTGAAGAAGTATGTTCATAACCGTGCTAGGCCAGAAGGAAGCATCTCCAAAGGCTATGGAACAGAGGAGGTCATTGAGTTTTGTGTTGACTTTATTCCTGGCATTAAGCCGATTGGTCTTCCTGAATCGCGACATGAGGGGAGACTGAGTGGAAAAGGCACTCTAGGAAGGAAATCAATAATATGTAGGGACGGACATTCTTTCACACAAGCACACTACACAGTTCTACATAATTCCAGTTTGGTGGCTCCGTATATCCAGATGCACAAGAATATTGTACGCTCCGAGAACCCGGGGATGGATGACTCCTTAACTACAAAGGAACACATGGAGAATTTTGGCGGTTGGTTGCACACACATCTCAACAATGACGACACTATCTCAGATGAGCTCTACTTGTTGTCTAGGGGACCATCTTCGACTATTTCGACTTTCCAAGGGTACGAGATAAATGCGAATACATTTTACACGATCGCACAAGATCAAAAGAGCAGCAACCAAAACAGTGGTGTCCGCTTTGATGATTCAACAGACAACAGTGGGCAAAAGGTCACATATTATGGTAACATAGAGCAGATATGGGAACTTGACTATGGACCTTCTTTTAAGGTCCCTTTGTTCTGGTGCAAATGGTTCAACCTGCAAGGCGGCGGGGTAAAGGTAGACCCATTGTACGGAATGACTACAGTGGATCTCAAGAATCTTGCGTACGGCACCGAACCATTCGTTCTAGCCAATGATGTGGCTCAGGTTTTCTATGTGAAGGACATGTCTACCAAACCGAAAAAAAGAAAAGATAAGCAAGCGAATACATCAGCCGATGAGCCAAAGCGCCACATAGTTCTTTCAGGGAAAAGAAACATCGTGGGAGTGGAGGACAAGACAGACATGTCAGAAGATTACAACAAGTTTCATGAAATTCCGCCCTTCAAAGTGAACATTGACCCAAGCATCAAGTTAAATGATGAAGATTGTCCATGGTTACGGCGCAATCAGAAGAAAGGGAAACACACGAAGAAAACGTGAAGACTAGATAGGGATGTTGTTGGTGATGTGTAATAATGTATTCAACTTTTATGTAACTGTGTTCTAAAAAATTAGAAGAGAACTGTAAACTCAGAAGTATCACGCATGCATACATCTTTATTTAATCCAGTTACATAGCCCGGGTCCATTTTTATTTAACCATAATACATCACGAATAATATCACTAACTTTTGCCGGGTCCACTGTTATACACCGCTGGCGTATCCAACTTAAACACATAGTGATTGACGTGCTCGTCCTCCAACAGGCCGGACATTGTCGCCGAGATCTGAAAAATGAGTGGGAAATTTGATCAAACACCTAGGTAGGGGAGGGAGAGGGCAGCACCCTGGGGAGGGGACGGAGGGCGGTGTGGAGCCTCCTTATATATAAGCAAAACTGACCAAAACACACGGTTTCCCCGTCATACAGCCCTACGGTGCCTCGTGAGTGACTGCATATCAAATGCACCGTAGGGCTGTATGACGGGAATCCGAATGCTTTGTATACTGCAAATCATCGCGTGGTCGTGAGCATGGCTACCACTTCCACCACCACCACCACTCCCACCTCCTCGGCAATTCATCATTGTGTCACCCTAATCCAGTGGTTGGATTCAACCTACCTGAGGGCTTGTGTTTCCAACAGCGTCGTTGTGTTGTCCTTATTCACCGTCCTACAGGAGGTGGCTCCAATGGCTGGCCGGTGAACAAGGACGAACACAATAATGCCAGGGAACATGCCAGCAGGTAGGCTAAATCCAACCATTGGATTCGGTGGCAAAGGTAGACGCTAGTTGTGTGCCGTTCGGCAAGACGTCTTTGATGTTCTACAACCGTCCGGCAAGACGTCTCTGATGATCTGCAACCGTTTGGAACGGTCGCAGGTCATCAGAGACGTCTTGCCGCTTGTTGCCCAAAGATGTCTCTCCGAGTGACGCTGGAATGTTTTGTGTGAGTGCGTAACCTGTCTGAGGAGGTGGGCTATATATAGGGTCGCATGGCTTACGAAGTGGTCGTGATAGTGCTGATCCGACGGCTCAGAAACGCTCGAAAGAAACACACCGCTGATCCAACGGCTCACAAGCGCTGGAAGGAAGCACACGATCCGTGTGATTCTTCCTGATTGGGCATACTACAGCTCACAAGCCCTCAAAAGAAACACACCCCTGATCCAACGGCTCACAAGCCCTCAAAAGAAACACACCCCTGATCCAACGGCTCACAAGCGCTGGAAGGAAGCACACGATCCGTGTGATTCTTTAGTCCCGGTTGGTGTTACCAACCGGGACTAAAGGCGGGCTTAGAAAAACCATATCTATTTGTATGTGAGACATATTCATATTTATGTTCGTCTTTATGAGACATATTATTATCTCTGTACGAGGCATATTATAGTTCATACGAAACATCCCACATTGAATCGATAAATTAATTTAACATACAACTAGAGATCTACGTGCTATTAGGCCAAATTGCCATTAAAAATTAATGCATTTTTAATTGATTATTATACTTTTCATGTTGAAGTTTTTGTCAGATTCAAAAGTATGTAGAAATTATTCAAATTCAAACTATATTAGTTAATGCATTTTTAATTCAAATTCAAATTTAATAGTTTGAACAGAAAATGGTTTTGAATTTCTTATTCAAATTCAAACACTTTTCATGTTGAACTTTTTGTCAGATTCAAAAGTATGTAGAAATTATTCAAATTCAAACTATATTAGTTAATGCATTTTTAATTCAAATTCAAATTTAATAGTTTGAACAGAAAATGGTTTTGAATTACTTATTCAAATTCAAACACTTTTCATGTTGAACTTTTTGTCAGATTCAAAAGTATGTAGAAATTATACAAATTCATATGGAAATACATTTCAAACATTTGGCGCAAAAATTTGAAAGTTTGCTGCGGTTGAGCCAAAAAAGGACCTCTTGTACCGGGTGGTGGCTCCACCCGGTACTAGAGGTCTATTTGGGCGCGCAGGTGGGCGGCGTGGGCGAAAACCCTCTAGTACCGGGTGGTGCCACGGCCCGGTACAAGAGGCCTCCTGCTATAAATACCTGCCTTCCACCCCGGGCTGAGCCACGACCCGCGAGAAGACATTGGAGGACGCCGCCGCTGACGAAATCGACGCCGTCAGGCTGCCAAAATCGCCGGCCGCTCGCGCCCCCTCACCTCCACGCGCCGCCGCCCCTCTCCTCGACGCGGCGCCGCCGCCGAGCCCTCCTCCTCCTCCTCCACGCGCCGCCGAGCCCTTCCTCCTCCTCCTCCACGCGCCGCCGCTCCGGCCCTCCTCCTCCTCCTCCGCCGCGCCCTCCTCCTCCTCCTCCACACGCCGCCGCACCCTCCTCCTCCTCCTCCACCGCCTCGACGGCCGCGCGCCGGCGAGCTCGCCGCCCTAGCTACGGTTAGAAATTAGGTGAGTTTTTTTTTCTTTTTCTTGTGTTAAAATTTTAGGGTTAGATTTTTTTAGTGTTAGTAATTTAGGGTTAGAAATTTGAATTAAAATTTTTGTGTTAGTAATTTAGGGTTAGATTCTTTTAGTGTTAGTAATTTAGTGTTAGAAATTTAAATTTAGTGTTAGAAATTTAAATTTAGGGTTAGAAATTTAGGGTTAGAGATTTAAATTTGCTATGTATTTATTGTAATTTAGGGTTAGTAATTTAGGGTTAGAAATTTAGTGTTAAAATTTAGTGTTAGGAAATTTAGTGTTAGAAATTTATTAGAAATGTTATTAGAAAAATTTGCTAAGTCACTTTGGAATGATCGTCTTATAAAAAATTTAGTGTTAGGTGATTTTGCTATTTTTTATGAGTCGAAAGAAATAATGTTGTCTTCTTGGCTATTCTTAATACAAGCCGATGATTAGAATAGTCCATTATGCTTGCAAGAAGACTGTCTACAGAACCAAGGGTAAATGCAAGAACAATGCATTTATTTCTACTTCGTTCTTGTAGGCACTCTTTTTGCTGACTAATGGCTTTGACATATGAGGCTTCAGTTGTGAAATTTGCCCACTGATGAAGGGTGTTATTAGGAAATTTAGTGTTAGAAATTAAGTGTTAGAGATTTATATTTGCTAAGTGTAAATTTAAATTTGCTAAGTGTAGATTTAAATTTGCTATGTATTAGTGATACTTTTTGCAAATTTCTTTTGTTTAACTTTTGTATTCTCCTAATTAATGCTAACATTGTTTTATATTTCTTTTGTATTAGTTAAGCCCAATGGATGACTTCAACAGCAGACACCTTGAAAGCAGACTCCATGAAAATGAGGTGTTCGACATTGTACGTGAACCCGTGGGGGGAGCAGAAGCCGGTGGAACAGAAGATGGCTCCGAATTTTTGAACGACTCCGGTCCGGGAATGGAGGAGGAACAAAGAGACGAAGCGCAAACGAGCATCGAGTGCAATGACAACTCGCTAATTTGTGCACCTCCGCAGTCTGGCGAGGTATATTAAGCCTCTGTTGATCAGATGGAATAATTGATTACTATATGTACGTATTAACACATATTTTTTTAATTTTTAGACCTCCGCATCGGCCCAATCTGCAACTAAACGAGGCCATGCCAAAGGGTTGGCCGCAGATGCGCATCTCATAATTGAGGCCGTCGCTGCCGATGGCAAACCTACGGAGCCCAAGGCGAACGCATCTAAGTTTGTGCATCAATGCGGAGTTGTTGTTAGGGACAATGTTCCGATCAGCATTCAGGAATGGAATGAGCCAAAAAAGTTAGAGGGCGCCATGAAACCTACTTGGGTCAGCGACAGAGATAAAGATGTGCTTTGGACCAAGCTCATAGCAAGGTTCACCCTACCGGTGTACGATACTACCGAAAGGACACAAGCCATGACCAAAAAAGTCAAGCATTGGGCTCTGAAGAAGATGGCTGAACAGTTCAACAATTACAAGAACAGATTATACCGTGAATGGCAATCGAAACAGAAAGCTCCAGATTTCACTGGGACACTAGAGAGGCAGCGGCCTCACTGGAAGGCATTTCTGGAATACAAGGGATCAGAAAAGGCTAAGGAAAGATCGAAAAAGAATAAGGAAAATGCAGCGAAAAAGAAATATCACCATACGATGGGGGCAGGTGGCTACATTAGTGCCGAGCCTAAGTGGGGTAAGATTGAGGCTGAGCTGCGCAGTAAAGGGATCACTCCAATTACAGATGGATGGCCCCGTAGATGCAGAAATTGGATTCTTGGGCATGGGGCGGAGTATGACATGGAAACAGGGGATCTAATAGTTGATCCACAGAAAGAATTTCCTATACCCCGGCAGAAAATTCTTGATGCAATCTCCGATGCTAAAGCGGGAAAGTTTATTCCCGACCGAGAGTACGACGAGCTGACAAAGGTTTGTTATAAATATATATTTGTTTCGTTTCTTGTTTATGACAATCATGCCGACCAACCTGACATAGATATATTTTTATCTAGGCCCTCGGTAATAAAGAAAAAGGAGGACGAGTACGAGGCTTCGGAGCTGATGTGACGTGGGATCAAGGGTTTCCCGCGGACCATGAATCTTATAGAAGCCGAGCAAGAGCAAAGAAGAGGAAGGAGCAGGAGAATTCAGACCGGTTTAGCAAACTAGAAAGTATGTTGAGCAACCTTCATCAGCAAGTAGATGAAATGCGCGAGCAGAGGGCAACTCGTCAGCTGGAGGAAGGTGCTCCAACAGGTGGTCCATCTCAACTGAGAAGCAGCGTGGCTTCCACGGGGTTGGTGTTGATGAGCCATCGAACAAGGAAACCTGCCCCGTGGATTATATCACTGAGAAGACAACTTGTGAGCTACATGGGGCCATGAGCAACATATCAGTGAAGGCGGCGGAGGGCTATGCTTTACCTTGTGAATCTACAGCACTGTATTTGGGCAAGGAGATTCCAGATGGCTTTGCTCGTGTCGGCGTGGATCAAGTTCACCCCGGATTTGCATCACTCGAACTTCAAATCCCTGGAGGTGATGATGAGAGGACACTGGGAGATGTCGATGGTGGACTCATTCTATGGCCCAAGAAATACATCGTGATTCCAGGTTGGACGGCGCCAAGGCCACCATCGTCTCCAAGTCCACATGATGACGACTTGGACGACCACCACAACACGAGTCCATCTCGATCTTCGCCGCCGCCTCATCAGACTCCTGAACCGTCTCCTCCGCCGCCTCATCAGACTCCTCAACCGTCTCCTCCGCCGCTGCCTCAGCAGACACCTCAGCCGTCTCCTCCGCGGTCTCCGCCCACTAGGAGCAACCAGTCGATTAAGACCGTCGTTTCGACACTAATGGGTTTCCGTCGCGACCGATCGCCGGTACCCCGACAAGAGCCCCTCCCAAAAGTACCGAAGGTTCCTCCCCCGAGACCTTGGGAAAGGACTGTAGAGGAAAACAATGCGATCGTGGCAGCCGACGTTAAAAAACAGTTGGCACCGAAAAAGCCCCCGCCGAAGCAAGTATATACGGCAGATCAAAGAGAGTGGGCTACGGAGTTTCTAAGTGGTCCATCGCAAGAAGAGATAAATAGGAAAGATGACTATGCACGTTGTCTGGGTAAAATTAGCTCCAAGAAGAAGACAAGTACTAGTGACAGCGGGAAAAGAAAAAGAGACGTTGCCCAGCTCGGAGCACAGTCAAAACAGTCGATCTCCCCGTTTAAGGTGACCACTCGTAAGGGCTCGCGCGCGCGGGGAACACTGATGTATTAGCCTACCGCGCGCAATTTGCTGCAGAAACTGGTATGTCACTTTCTCAACTGGAGGCGGAAGACGAGCTCCCTCTACCGTCGCATGTTGATAAATGGGTCTGGGAATACGGGAAGTCTCTAGTGCCGCGGGACCAGATCGAGTTTCTACCAACACAAATGCGAAGACTGCATGATTGGTACATGGATGTCACAAAGAAAAGGCTAGCGGGCTCCCTGTGCAAGTTACGGACGAACATTTCATAGGTACAGACAAGATAAATCTTTATCTTGAAGAACTCTATCAGTTATACCAGTTTGACTCCCTGGACTTGAGTATCGTCAGTATCTATTGTCTGTAAGTGATTCAATTCATTTAATTATTTCTAAAATAAAGTCTATAGCTCAACTCGGTCATTGCTTATTCTAATTATGCTCACTACGCTATTTATGCAGAATGAAGAGTGATGAATGTGACAGAAATAGAAATTTTGACTTTGGGTTCGTTGACCCGAGGCGAGTTAATGAAAAATTGCTACAGGATTTCCCCGGGGAAACGAAGAACAACTTGTTTAGGTTCATACATAGGCAAAATTATAAAAGCAAGATATTGTTTCCTTACCACCTCAGGTAATTAAGAGTGTTACTGTCTTGTACACATTAATTTTTGCTTACTCGATGTTAAGTGTAACTAATTAGTTACTGACATATATAAACGTGCGCAGCGACCATTACATTCTGCTAATCATTCAAGTTGATGATGCAAGAGTTGACATCCTCGACTCATTGCATTGGCCCGACGAGAGGTACCAATTCATTAAGGATGTCCTCCAAAGGTATTTTCTATCGTACTATATCGGTCTCTCTAATTTGTTCAATTCTGAGATATCAAGTAACTAATTAATAACTCATTTATTCATTTGTTTGCCGGGCAGCATTTGGAAAGAATTCAGAAAGAGGACAACAGGTGAATTTAAAGAGAAGCTTAGTTTTTATCATGACAGGGTAAGTAGTACGAGCTAGGTTCGCGCATCTTTTTAATTCAAATTTCAATACCATCATACCATGCTTGATTACTATTTGATTGAAATCCATTCTCGTAAAGAAATGTGAGAGGCAGCCACCGGGGACCAATTTGTGTGGATACTTCGTGTGCCAGTGGATTCGCGAGGAGGTCTCTGAGCGGAACTTACGGAAATTTCTAGACGTAAGTGAACAAAATATATTCACAGTTTTATTTTATTACCATCAATTGTGTTGAGTGTCTAATTTCTGTTATGATGATTGATATTCGCATTGTTCTCCTTTTATAGATGGATAGCATGCGCAGGAACCTGGAACTAAAGGACAAATTTCGACCAATTCAAGAGGAAATTGCGGGATTTTTGGTCGACCAAGTCCTTAACCCAAAGGGAAAATACAACTAGTCCCGGTCGACCTCTATGTAATTAACGGGCTCGAGTCCCGGTTGTAATTAATCGAATAGACGGGATCTAGTCCCGGTTGTAATCGAATAGACGGCTCTAGTCCCGGTTGAATTCTGATAAATATTTCTTTTATGAATTTTTTGATATGCTATATTTATTTTTCGATTTGTAATTAATTAATTAACCATATATATACACAACCCTAAACCCTGGAGAAACAGAAAAGCCAGAGGCCGCCACGTGGGGACCCTCTTGTACCGGGTCGTATTACGACCCGGTACAAGAAGTCCTCAGCCAGACGCTCTGCCACGGCCCCCACGTGGACCTCTCTTGTACCGGGCCGTAAGCCAACCGGTACGAGAGGGGGGAGCCTCTAGTCCCGATTGCCATGTACCGGATGGCAATCCGGTCCCAAAGGGGTCTACAACCCGGGACTAGAGGCTTGGTTTGCACTAGTGAAATGCTTGTACCTAAAAAACAAATGGTTGGATGCATCAACCGATCTAGAGGCAGGGCTTTTAGCTACTCCCTCCGATCCATATTAGTGGGCATAGCTTTGTCTAAATTCATATGTATCTAGTTAAGTATTTAGACTAGATACATGTGTATCTAGATAAAGTTGTGCCCACTAATATGGATCGGAGGTAGTATTATCATTGTATACAATGAATTTATGTACCTGGACAATGATAATACACACAAAAGATACAATCAACATGCATATTCAAAATCATGGCATTTAAAAGTATGCATTACATTTAACATAAATGTGATGGTTAAGTCGGCTGCAACATGTCAATCCACATTTTGGTGTAGGATCACTTGTTTTTAATAAAGCACTGTTAAAGTATAATATGTAGAGATATTGGAGTATACTAGAGTTAGAGATACACTCGGTTTAAACCTAGTACGAACTGCCTTGTACTCCAATCCTCTACCCCTACATACTTAGAGGCAGCTATACATAAAAATTCCTTGAGCAAAAAACAACAGTGGTCCATGCAAATTAAGAAATGGTTAAATTAGTATTTTTGTATCCGGTAGTTCTACTCCCCACCACGTTACCCACCGTAAAATATTGGTAAAGCATAGGGGTGCGATCAGCCTTAATATTTTGTATAAAACTTATGTCGTGTACACATACATCTAGCTAGTGAGGCTAGTGAGAAATATTGAGCAGGTGTGGAACAAGGACAACTAGAATGTACCCATCATGCACCCTCCATGTCAAAGCTAGGCAAGAAGGTAGTGTCTTTATCCTCTAGCATATATAACACGGAGAGGGTAGTAGCATCACATGTGCACACCAAGAAAAAGGATCAACAAAAATCATAGATCGATGTGGACAGGGGCTTCAGTTCCTGGAACGACCTAGCTAGCTAGCTGCAATTTCTGCCCATACGGTACTAGCTCTCCTTCAATTCGATGGTTAATATCTAGCTTCATCAAATTTAGTTTGTACTCTTTAATTGGAGTCTCGATCTTCAATTCTTCATCAAATCAAAGCTAGGCATAGATCTCTTGTTGGCAGTAAAGCTTGTTCGATCTTAATTTGTATGTATTGTATGCACAAGTTAATTGAGAGATCATGAAGCAACCAGAAAAGAGATAGCTAGCTGCAAATTACAAGTTGGTTGCCAGGAAGAGAGCGAATCGGAGATTCGGAGCTGGCGAGCAGGTGGTGGGACGAAGGGCGGCCGGGCTTGCCGCTCACACCGGAGGCGCCTCCGCCGCCTGCCAGCAACCAGCGGTTGGACGACGCCATGACGGGAAGGCTGACGGGGAGAACAGCGGCGGAGGCAGCGTCCAGGACGACGACCGCGGCGAGAACGGCGAGCCCAACGAGGGCGCCGTGGTGGTGCCGGCGAACCGTCGCCCGCGCGGTAGGCCGCCGGTTCCAAGAACAAGCCCAAGCCGCCCATCTTCATCACACGGGACAGCCCCAACGCGCTGCGCAGCCACGTCATGGAGGTTGCCGGAGGCGCTGACGTCGCCGAGTCCATCGCGCACTTCTCCCGCCGCAGGCAGCGCGGCGTCTGCGTGCTCAGCGGGGCCGGCACGGTCGCCGACGTGGCCCTGCGCCAGCCGTCCGCGCCGGGCGCCGTTGTCGCCCTCCGCGGCCGCTTCGAGATAATCTCCCTCACGGGCACCTTCCTGCCGGGCCCTCGCCTCCGGGCGCCACGGGGCTCACCGTCTACCTCGCCGGCGGCAGGGCCAGGTCGTCGGGGCAGTGTCGTGGGCGCGCTCACCGCGGCAGGGCCTGTCATGGTGATCGCGTCCACCTTCGCCAACGCCACGTACGAGCGGCTGCCGCTGGACGAGGCCGAAGAGGACCATCATCATCAGGATGCTGCCGGAGGCCATGCGCCGGTGATGGGCGACTCCTCGGCGGCAATGCCGATGTACGGCCTGCCAGCGAATCTCATGCCCGCGGGAGTCGGCGGGCAGATCGGGCATGACAGGATGCCATGGCCGCCCGTGCATGCAGGACCGCCGTACTAGCATCGATCCACACGGATCAAATTAAGGCGCGCGTGATGGAGCTGCTCGATCCTCATCGTATCAAATAGCGAAGAACATGCATGCATATATATCTAGTTAGCAGCTGGTAATTACTATTACCTCTGTTCCTAAATACTATAAGTGTTTTGGTTGTTCAAACTGGACTCCGAAAACGGGAGGAACAAAGGGAATATAATCTTTGTCCTGAAAAAATCATCAGGATTGGTTCCTGATCCATGAATGTGGAACCATTTATCGATCCCGTGATGTTGATTGTATGGTAACATATGCAATAATAGATACTCCCTCTGTCCCGGTTTATAAGTCCTCTACGTATACCTAGATCGTAAAATTGAGTAACATAATATGGTATATATATTATAAAAAATATATCATTAGAAAATTCAGACTTTATATTTTCTAATGGTATATTTTTCATGTTTTAAATTTTATATTATATTAGTTAAATTCGTGACCTAGGGATACGTAGAGGACTTATAAACCGGGACGGAGGGAGTACAAGGATTCTGCTTAATTAAACTGGAATTTACTTGAGTTAACATTGCTCATCCTTGGGTTAAATGACATCTTGGAAGCACTTCCCAGTTCCCATGTTTGCATACAGCATACTTATACCGTGTTTTTTTTGCCTATGTGTCTGTGATTCTACATTCCGGGGGTGACAAACACCAAGTCCTACACATGTTGGCTCTAACCTGCAATATTGTCACACATGCACGTCCCTTCTTAAAGGCGTTGTCATACATGGTGGATGTACCGTGTTGTTTGCTAGATCTTGTACTGCTGGTGGATTTTGATCCCCTGCGATAGGATCATGATCGGTGATGGAGTAAATAGTTGCCGCATACATGGCCGGTGTACCGTGTTGTTTGCTGGATCTTGTACTGCTGATGGATTTTGATCCCCCGCGATAGGACCAGAGGCGAACCTAGAAAATATTTTCATTGGGTTCACTGCTTTGTAAAACTAGGCTTAAAGTAGGTATTTTCAGTAAATAAGTAGTGATTGTAGAGAGGATTAATCAATTTTATTGGGTTCATGTGAACCCAATGGTTACATGCTGGCTCCGCCACTGGATAGGACCGTGATCGATGATGGAGTAAATAGTTGTCGCGAGGAGATTGTTCATTTGATGATGACCCCATCCCCATGGGCAATAATGCGTAAATAGTAGAAAGTAGGAGTTGTTTGGTCGAAAAACATGCTATAAAGTTTCTCATAGATGTGTACAATGTATATGTTGGTAGACGTTTCCACTCTAAAGCGTAGCATCTTGCTTCATTTTAAGGACAAGGAAAAAACAGAATGCACACTAGTCTTTTTTTTGAGAGAGAATTGCGCAGCTTTATTCATGAAAAAAATTCATGCAGACTTGTCTTATGAACTGAATGATAAGCCCATTGTACTGTGCGTGTACACGATGGACCGAATTGATTAGCCCATTGTAACTCCAGCCCAATAAGGAATTTGCAACGGGCCAGGAGCATGGCCCATTTCTACACCAGGGTTCGAGGGCGAGCTCACTCGTCCGGTCGTCCCCGCCATCTTCCTTTGCCGCCGTCTCTGGCCGGCCAGCCGCCGCAGGAGCTGGACCACGACGACCGTTCCGCTCCTCCCCTGCCCCGAGCCCCCGACCTTGGCTGCATCACCGTCCCGTGCACTCAGAGGTAAAAAACAATATCATAAAATCGTGTTATGTGAGATATGCACCATTGTGTATCTTATATGGCACCAGCATTACAAAATTCCAAATTTGCTTGCAAATGAGATGATATCCATAGTATGGCAGCGCCGCTGGTTTTCGGTTAATGGACGAATACACTCCCAAGCGAGAAGTTACGTCAACCGTGTCCTGGACTGAAGACCCATTGTAGTTCTATGCCAACCATAGGTTGTAGATGCGGTGGATTTATTTTCCATGGAGCGTCTGACCAAGTTTAGACCCATGATGAAGAAAGTAGAAAAGATGGAAATGGATTAGTTACATACACGCCTTATTTTAGATCCATCGTGTACAACACTAGGTCTGCAAATGTTCAGGTTTATGTTTCTTGACACCACGTGTGAAACTCGTTGGACTTAGAACAGACAGTTTCTTACACAGCCGTTTGATATAAAATCTGTCATTTTCTGTCACAAGACCGTGCCGGTAGGCATGATCACAGAGCCATCGGTGCATTTGTTGTTGTTTTTTTGTGAAAGTTCGCTAGAGTTCTTTGTTCAAACGGCTTGATTTTCTCAGTAAATTATATTCTTCTCTCCTGAATACTGATGCAGATAATTTAAGATGCTAGCTTGGCTCAAGCGACACAGAAAACCCAGGCAGGCGGCTGTACTACCTGATGATCTGGTGGGGATGTCCATGTCTGTACTGCCCGATGAGCTGGTGGTGGACATCCTGTCTCGGCTCCCGCTCAAGTCCATTTGCCGTTTCAAATGTGTCTGCAAGTCTTGGCTTGCCTTTTCATCTGATCCACACTACAGCCGGAAGCTCCCAAGAACTCCTGCTGGTCTCATGTACCGAAAACGCAAGCCAGGCAGACTTCCCTGGTCTCGTCGTACTGCCATCCATCTCGCTAGGCTTCCTGCAAGTGACACAAGACTTAACTTCCTGCCACCTCGTTACAAGTACTCAAAGCTTGAGGATTGCAGCAATGGCCTACTTCTTTCTTATCATGGAGGTAATAAGAGTCAAGGAAGCAGTTTCAATAACGCCATTGTGTGCAATCCAGCAACTCAAAATTGGTTGGCAATTCCAGATACTGAACCTGGGCCGCCTGGCTGTAGAACTGATCTTAGGCTGTGTTTCGATCCATTGTGTCTCAGCACTTCTGTATATTCGAATTCCGGTCGATTCAGACCTTCGACCCAAATACTATATCCTTCATTGACACCACTCAAGTCAAGGTATTTTTCTCGGAGAACTCCACATGGTCTAACTGTCTCTGGGAAACTCAAGGTTTATATAAGGTCGATGAGTCACTCTTCATAAAAGGGGTTCTGTACCTGAAGGACTGTTTTAAAGATAAAATTTTGGCGCTCGACGCACCTGAAAAGGGTGCACAGTGGCTCAACCATAAGATCATTCAGTTGCCAAGGTTTTGAGACACGTTTAGTATCTTTTGTAAGAGGTGTCTTGGACAGTCATCAGGGGTCTTATGCTACGCAAAACATGATTCTGATGCATGCAGGATGCTTATTTGGAATTTGGAGGGCCCCGACAGGTGGGTGGTGAAGCATGATGTAAGTATGACCGATCTACTTAGGAGGGACAAGTTATACAGCTTCGACTGGAGAGGAGATCTGTTTTTCCATTATGTTGAAATCCTGGCTTTTGACTTGGAGAGGGAGATAGTTATCCTCAATGACAAGGAAGCTGATAGGGTCATCTCAGTTAGCACTGTTACCGGAAAAGCCTCCCGGTTTCTTAAGATTCCAAGAAAGTTCACTAAGCTGTACCGCAGTCTACTCTATGTGCCATACTATGGCGAGGTTCCAGATTTAGTGCGCTCAGAATGAACTATGCTTTAGTTTGTAAGCACCTTTTGTGCATTATCTTAGTGAAACAGCAATTATGTACTGTACTAGGTTGTTGGCTTAAGTTGTGTGCGGTTTGTCTGAACGTTGTAGTAGTACTTGCCTTTTTTGGCCTGCCAACTCTGATCAAAGTTGTGCTCGCTTAATATGGAAAACTTCAGATTAAGTATCTCTGTTGTGTTGATGTTGTTAACATGTTAAGACATGCATGAATACCTGCAGAGACCTGCTAGGGCATATCTGTCGGGTACAGCGAGCAGTGTATCGAGCTACATGCATTCTTTTCTATCTACTATGCATGGAACCTTCTCCGATCAAGACTCCTTCTGAATGTTTGATGTTCTTTCCTACAGGTATGAGTTAATATGTCCGCCCTCTTGATTAGTTTCTTAGCACTAGTAGTCGCGGTTCCTTACCTCTAAGGAAATATTGTACCACAGGAGGGAGAGACATCTTCGGCTCGCGAAACAGCTCGCTCCTCTCGCAACTGGTCGCCCCCCGCACGGGCGACCAGCCGCGCCGCCGGCCCACTCCCCAGAGCTCCTCCCCCACCTCCTCTCCTCCGCCGCCGCCGGCGTGCATCGCTGGGCCTGTCCCGGGCGGCGCCGGCGGCGGCTGCCCCCAGCTTCTCCCCATCGGTATCCTCCTCGCGCGGGGCGGCGCGGTGCCGGGTGGTGCGTACAGGCGGCGGTGGTCCGGCTCGACGGCGACAGGCTCTCCTGCGCTGCGGATGGTGAGGACGGCGGTGGCGCCACCGTTGGTGGTGCGGATGGCCAGCTTCGGCTAGGCCCTGCAGGCCCAGACTGGGCCCTTGGGCCCGATCTGGGTCAACTCGGGTCAGGTTCGACCCAGCTTCCCGATTTGACTGAGGTACCTAGCCTGTGACGGAAGTGGCGGCGACAACGCCGCGCCTTCTGCAGCGTGGTGGCCGGAGCTTTGCGGACCCGTCTGGGTCCGGCTGGGACTTTGGTGCCGAACTAAGAGGGTAGCAGCGGCAGTAGCCTATGTGTAGCAGCGTGGCGGCGGAGACTTCACGGGCCCGTCCAGGGTCCGGTCGGGCCTGCCCGGCCTGGTGTGTCTCTGCTGCCGCGTCCGGTCAGCACCCGCCGATGGTGGTGGAGGATGTCCTCCAGGTGGCTATGCTGCTGCCGCCCTCCGGTTCCACTGGTGACCTGGTGTGCTCTTGCCTGCTGTGTCCGGTCGGTTACCGTCTATGGCGGTGGAGGTTGTTCCCTCCCGCGTGGTTGTGGTACTACCGCTCCTTGTCTACGGCGGGTTCTTCTCAGTTCAGTCGCCCGCGCAGTGCTTGTCATGGTGATACGACGATGGTGACTTCTATTCCGTGGTGGCGTATGCTGGTGGGTGGCAAGATGGGTGGAGCGTTACGGATTGTCCGGCGATGTGGGTTTTTGGGGGTCAGGAAAATCCCTGTCATCTTGACACCGACACAGTGATGCTTGTTAGTGTCATTGTTCCTTCTTGAAGGGCGTCGTGTGTGCCTCTTCCCCACTATCTGTAGCGTACCGGGGAAGCCCTAGGACCAGTCCGGGCAGCAGCGTCGTCGTCGTCGCTTTCCTTCTTGGAGGTGCTGTTTGGTACGCGACGATTCAGAGCGCTGGATCATGGTGGGAATTCTCCGGAGAGGACGCAGCGGTTGCGAGTCATTTTCGTTTTCGTTGATCCGCCGACGTCGGCATTGTTTTCTCTTTCTTTTCTTTGGGCTTGATTGTGCTGTTTGCCCAGCAGTGGCCTCAAACTTGTATTGTGTGTGGTTGCTATATTTATATAGCGGGGCGAAAGCCTATTTCTTCAAATATTGTACCAATTCACATTACATATAATTTTTGCTAGTTGTTCCATTAATGCGAGGTACGATGACTCTGAAATTCTACAAAAATGTACAATTGTGACGAAATATTGTTCTAATTCACAGCCGTGTACTAGTTTCCTGCAAGGAAATTCTGTACTACTCACTCCGTTTTACAATATAAATTTTGTAGCTATCTCACATGATGTCTATATGTGGAGTGAAATGAATGAACATACACACTAATTTGTGTCTAGATACACATAAATATATGTGAATTTAGAAAAAGCCTAAAACATCTTATATTTAGAAACGGATGGAGTAATTCACATCATCCATATTCTTAAAGCTCAACTGCAACTTTCAGCACGTGAGCGTCTAACAGAAGAAGAAAACAAATAGCTTCAGGCCTTCAATGACATTGTTGCTGTGACATTATGGCAGATATGCAGTCCTATTCTTTGCAGACCATCTTATAAATATGTTTTAAGAAAATTAAGTAGAGTGAGCACTGAGGCCCGGGAGGAAGAAATCTATACTTCAGAATATAGCCTTTTTTCAGGACATATATAGTATGACCAACAAGGTGATGTCAAATGTACAAAAGCAAGGAAAACGTTGGAAGCTGTGAAACCAGTGTATACAGGAAACCCCTTTTATAACAAAGAAAAATATACATGCTATACCTGGAATCATAAAATAACTGTAACACTAACAGATTAATGACACATAAATGAATACAATGAACTATATATAGAAATAAAAGTTGAGATCAAATAACCATGACATATACAATCTGGGAGCAAATAATAGGTTCATGAAAACAATACAAGTTTCGACCAAATCAGGTTCAAATCAAATAACACATTGAAGGAAATAATTTGGTTCAAACCAAATAGCATATCATAGGTTGGTCTCTGGTTATTGTTTCTTTTGGTCCCATGCCTTCTCGACCCAATCAAGCCTGTCTCCAGCTGTTGCATCCTTGTAACAACTGAATACGACACGATATTCCATTTCTCTAAGAAGTTCTGACGCATAGTAAAACACATCACTACCATATGGAGCTCCATCCTCATGCACCGTCTTCCGCATCTATGTAATCTCATCTCTCAATGGATAATAATACGGCATCGCTGCAAAAAAAAAACACAATACCACATGAGAATTAATCGGGAGCATGAGGATTCATTCGTTGACAAGCAGGCTGAAGAAAAGGGAGCACACTAACACATCAGACTTCCTTGACAAGCAGGCAGCTACGTACAAGAGTCTCATGTTCAACTAGCTCTTGGAGTGTTGGCTCTGCCGGCTGTTAGTCTCAGTAGCTGTAGTGTTGTTTTCTTTTCTGTCAGCTTGGGAAGTTGCTAAAACCTGTTGGTTTGCTCTGTTTTTCTGCTTTGGCTTTGCCTGAACCACACATGTTGTGTGGCTCGGAGACGATGTAAAACTTGGTTGGGATGGTTTCATTGAAATCGGGGGATACCCCTTTAATAAAAATAAAAAAATTCATTCGTTTGTGGTACAGTGTAAGTTTGAGGGGTAGCATAAAATAGGTGAAGTGGGAATGTCGGGAAGTAATGCCAGACCAGCGTTTTCTCATATGAAGAATTTGGGGTGACATTTCCAAAAATCGAGTAGTATCCACCTATAAGCTGAGAAGAACTAGCACATCAACCTACTTAAGATCACTTGTATTTACCCGAATAAATAGTACGTCTAACTGTACTTGAATTCTAGGTAGTAGCTACGTGAGGAAGAGAGCATTGGAAAGCTAACAGGCACCCTTGAATGTGTAAATTACCCGTGTTCATCTACTTTTTTTATAGGAACCTGTGTGTCGTCTTCCATCCGCTGATCCTTTCCTCCCATCTCCCCTTCACAACTTTCCGTGGAACTGCTAGAACTATTTTCTGTAGCAAATTCTGTAGAGTCATCACGTCTATCAATATATTTCTTCTGAAGATAATCATGTTGACCGTCACCTACACAATAAAAAAGTTACATGTGTGGGTGAAGATTAGTAACTCGACACCAATAATTAACCCAAGTGGGGGTTTGCCCTTTTTTGAAAAACAATAATTTTAAAAGTACTACTCCCTCGATCCGTTTTAACCTTCGTGAGAAACGAACGTGAGCAGTACAAATATTACGTACAACTTCTGACTCTTTTTCTGGATCGGAGGGAGTAGCAATTGAGCAAAATAAGATCGTTGAAAACATCGGAGATATTGAGACAAGAACGCTTCACTATTTATCGGATAAAAATTGAACACTTCACTAATTACCATGATTTCCTTTCTGTGCAATGACACAGTGATTTATTGACAACACATGATCGGTGGTAGTAGTTTGCTCACTTCCAATATCAGAAGTAACATCTGGTACTGCATATTTTAAATAGCAAACGCCACATTGATTAGTGTGTGAAGTGAAATTGTACATATAACTCAACCCCCCCCCCCCCCCCCCCCCCCCCCCCCAAAAAAACTAAGCAAAGTAAGTTACACACACTAGGCTTGCTTACCAGACTTTTCAGTAGGAGTGGCACTGGCCGTCATGGCAACACCTTCAGCCGTGGTATCTGTAGCTGGTGCCACAAATATAATTTCCACAGCAGGCTTACTTCTTATAGGTTTCGTCTCGGCAAACAAAACCTTGGACGTCTGTGGTGGTCATTTGCTTCTTTTCGCCAGTCCTGTTTTGTCTGGGCGCTCAGTCCATTATGGAGAGCAACCTCCTTGAGAAGTGGCAGGGACTGGATAGTCGTGCCGCTGAAGCCATTAAGATCCTTACACAGTAGCCAGAGCGACTCCAGTCGCGGCAGAGCTCCCTCTTGGACTTCCAGCCCAGTCAGGACATCAACCACCACGCACAGGCGCCGCAGGCTTCTGAGTGCACCTTTCTGGATGACGAGATTGTCCAGTTGAGTTGCAACCAGCTTCAGGTACTCCATGTGAGGCACTTTGATCAGGGCAGCCAGAAATTCACTGCTGAGCTTATGACCAGGGAATGAAAGGCACAGCTTAGTGAGGCCACCAAGCATGGTAAGAAACAATGGCAGGGTGCTGAATATTTTGCTTCCTTGCAGCTTGAGCGATCTAAGATAATAGGGCCTATCCTTTTTCAGATGCAAAAACAACAAGTCTTGATGCCATTCCGTGTTGAAGCTGAGTGAGAGTAAAGGAGCATTCTCCCGACTGATGCCTCTCTCAATGAAACCCTTGATGGCCTTTGTGAAATGATTATCTTGTCGCTATTGGGATGAACTCGCACCATATTTTCACCTTTGTCAGGTGCACCATATACTGAATGAGTTGTGGCATTTCTTGGCTCTTGTCAACAACAAATCCTGCTAGCGTCTCCAATTTGCTATTCTCTGACAACCATGTCTTTAGCTGTTTCAATTTCTGGTCTCCTATACCATTGTCCGTCTCTGGTTTGCTATTCCCAGGCAACCAAGTATGTACCTTACCTATTGCCCGGTCTACTATACCACTACCTTGGAGCTTCAACTTGCCAAACATATGAATCAGGCTCGGCAGCTCCATCACTTGTGTTGGAAGAATCTCTATCTTGGTTCTTCTTACATCCAGTGTCTCCAACAACATAAGCATTGCGATCTCCTTTGGAAGCGCTGTGACCTTTACAGCGGCCCGAGGCTTAGGTACCTGAGCAACACCAAGTTGCTGCATATGTCCTTGAGATGGCTATCCCCCATCTCAACTCTGCACCCTTCTAGATCCAAAACTTTCATCAGCTTATACTTGGAAAAGTCCAACAATGAATCGTGCGCCACACCGAAGATTGTCAGAGACCGAACCAGAGGTAGATCCTCTTGATCTATTTTGCACCTTGCATTATCCTGGACAGAAAGCCAACGGACTTTACTCTTACTTTTGAAATGCCGTGAGTTTGGCATGTCTTTGCCATTTATCAAGGTAACAAATTCCTGACACATGGATTTGCGCAGGATGAACTCGAGAATCATGCCATGAGTTTGGCATCTCCTCAACACTGCGCTGTTGTTGCTGCTGCTAACATCAATAATAGGCTGAATGATACTTTGGTTCACCAGCTCATTGAAATTGCGAAGAGCGACCTCGAGGGAACTGAGCTTAGTATCAGTGTCTTTGATAAACCCTTCAGCTAACCATTTCCTAATCAGGCTTCCTGTCCTTATTGGATAGCCACTTGGATAAATACCTAGGTATAACAAGCAGGTCTTGATCTCTTGGCTACCAAGGCTGGTGTAGCTACGGTCCAGCACACGCTGCATACTTACTAACGCATCTTTGTCCTCCATATGTTCGGCAAGGTTTCTGGCCAGATCTTCCCATTGTTCCTCCGTGGGATTGCCACAACACCCTGGATGTGGTAACAAGAGCAAGGGGTAAACCATCACATTTCTCTATTACTTGTGAACCCAGCTCCGTTTCATCAGGTTGTGGTGACAGGTCCAGTGAAGCTGTCTGGAAGAACAGTTCTCTTGAGTCTTTGCCATCAAGAGTTCTCATTACGTAGACATGGCCATCACGAACGCTGCATTTAGTTGCTATGGAGTGCGTGCCCGTCGTAACGATAACTCTGCTGCTAACCCCGGAAGCCACAGGGAAAGCACCTTTTATATCGTCCCAATACGATGTCTGCAAACCATCGATTACTATGAAGAACCTATGAACAATAAAAACGAGTTACAAGACATTCGCTACTTGGACAAATTACCAAGTCTTTGATAGTTGTACATAATAAATACAAGAAAAGAAATCTAATGGCGAGTTAAAGTTAGTTAATCATGATGAAGTGGAGGAGGGGAATAAGAAACACGACTACAAAACAGAGAGACTCTGTGGTACACAAGCGCCAATAACACCCACCATCGAGCATCTATACAAATGCCCACGTGTTGGAGTTCACCGAGGATGGATTACATCAAATGATCTTACAAACAAACATGAACTACAAAAGGGAGCCGACGTTCCTTTTTTCACTTCATCTTTTAATAGTCTCACGGTTCAATCTTACAAGCGCACGGATTTGTATATATAATTAACCTCAGTAGCTTACCTTGTAGGATATGAAAGTAAGCACGATGTACACAGTATGAGCCAACTCATGAGATGATCGTTGGCACGTTTCTAAAAGAGTAATGTGATATCTAAAATTGGCACACTTCTAAAAGAGTAATGTGCTATCTAAAAGGAATGATGAGCTTAGAATTCATTACACCGGGTATTCAAGAGTACTTTGAAGAGTGTAGTGATTTAAACTGGATTTCTGATAGTGATGTGTCAAATGCCACAAGTGGGTATGTATCCACTCTTGGTGGTGGGGCTGTTTCATGAAAGTATTGCAAGCAGACCATTATAACAAGTTCAACAATGGAACCAGAACTCAGAATATTAGATATTGTGACTCTCAGAGCAGAATGGCTTCATGATCTCTTAATGGATCTGTCTATGGATGGAAAACCAATATCGTCTATTCTCATGAACTATGAGTCTATGACAATCAAACTGTGATTCAAAAGTGACCGGCTAAAAATTTAAGGCATGTTAAGAGAAGATTAAAAAGCCATGTTTTTCACACCATACGTTTAATACGTCTGATTCAACAAGCCAGGAAGATTGATAACCTTCCTGTTTCGTTGGGAAAAATAGTTTGTTTGTGTTGTGTGTAGGTCCACGTTAATGTACAAGTGACAGAGTAGATTGACACCATGTTAAAGTCTATCAAGTCCTATTGGTTCGATAAACGATACAAGAGAAAATTGTTGCTACGTTACTTCACACCTTACGCTATCATTTGACTTTGATAAAATATATCTAATATGATATGCATCGAGAAAGAAAAGAGGATACCATCTTAGAAATGAGAAGAGTAAACATGAATATTGATACTGCTGACAGGACCACCAGGTATAAGTTAATCCTTAAACAGCTTTGAATTAGCAAATTCAAGATCCATTTGAAGCTTAGTCGAATCATATATGCGCTAATAGGAAAGTTGCGATTATTAGCTATATCAAAGGTGCAGTAAATCAATGCATATGTACAAGAAGGGAATATGATATGTACCTCTTTTTATCAAGGTATTCTTTGAGGCTTGCACGGAGCTTTCTGAGATCGTAGGAGCCGTCGTCACGCCGCCCACTGCTACTGCTGGTTGTGGAATTCTTTCGCAGTTGCCGGTTCATCTCGTCGAGAACATCCCCTGCACCTTTGCCCGCAGTATGAACCCAAGCCCTTTCTGGGTATTCCGTCTCATCGATTGTGCTGTAGGCGTAGTCTGCAAGCTGAGACTTCCCGATGCCACCGAATCCAACAATGGAGATCACCTTGAGCTTCTTGGGTTGGTCTTGCGGCGTCTCGCTTATCAGCCCCATGAGCTCAATCCGGGCTGTGTCCATTCCCACGGGCGCAGCTGTGTACGCCTCAGGCCCCCACGGCTCCAAGATGCCGGATCCGCCACCGACGCCACCGCTGCCCTTCTTCTCGGTGCTGTACGTCTCTATCTGCTGGCGTGCATCCACAGATCTGCTCTTGAGCTTCTTTATCTCCTTGGCGAATTCGAGACGAGTAGGCGCGTGGATTGTCTTGTGACTGAGGAGGTGCGTGAAGTGGTCGACGCAGTCCTCGATGTCACGCGCCAAATCGCGTACCATTTCGATCCACGTCATATGGACCTTGCCGCCGGTCCGCAGGGGATGATCACCAGCTTCCTCAATGGTCGCAGAAATCATCTTGAACTCATTTGTGATGCTCCGGATGTCATCCTCCAGCTCCTTGATCAGCGTGTATTTATTCAGCAGGAAACCAAAGAGCATAGGCGCGATCCTACCCACCACACCGATAATCGCAGCTTCCATCACTCAAGCCGGCAATTCCGCCCATGGGCACGTCCGCCCACGGGCATCCGACCCTAATGAGCAGGGTATGGGTCGCTATGTTCGCCCATGGGTCTCGCCCGTGGGCGACCCGATTAGTCGTGGGTAGGGTATGGGCAGACATGTATACCCATGGGCGACCCGAAGGGTAACCCGATTAGCTGACATGTGGGGTCTCATAGTAAAACATGACCACAGCCGATGCTATTTGTTGTTTCCTGGGAACTTGATTTGCTGTTTGTGTGGGCAATCAGTACATCAGTACATCACTATTTGTTGTTTGTGCTTATTTTGCTGTTTGAAATGCTATAATATTATATATTGATGTGCTGCCTATAGACCCGATGGGTCGCCCATTGGGTCTGGTGACCCGACGGGTACGGGCATGGGTCTAAGATCTGACCCATGGGCAGGGTCATGGGCAGAGACCCTCGCCCATTTGTTATATGGGCATGGGTCTAGAATAGGTCGACCCGCCCAATACCCGACCCATTGCCGGCCTTATCCATCACCACGCCCTAGCCCGTTTGGAATTACAATTTTGTGGATAGGAGAGAGAATGTGTTTCGACAACTCAATGGACGGATAGATGAAATCCAGGACGATGATACAGTTTTATTGGCAATGATGCGAACCCATCTATCACATAAAACTAACATAGATTTAAAAAAGAAAGAAAAAACGCGGCTAGCTAGTGTGCAACAGTATTTTACATTTTACTTAACATAGTCAGTCCTAACCACATAACACGGCGCGTGCAGCTCATTTTTTCTATTAAGAATTGTCCACCAACAACTTCTGCAGTGGTGGTTGTTTGTATAACACCCAAGTGGAGTTTTCCAAAGCTATTTGGAGATCTGCCAAAGTTTGATTAAAACAAAGTGGAGCTGTGCATCCGACGACGATACAGGACAATTCTTAATAGAAAAATTGTAAAATTAACATCTATTCCCACGGATACAGGACGACGATACAGTTTTATTGGCAATGATGCGAACCCATCTATCACATAAAACTAACATAGATTTAAAAAAGAAAGAAAAAACACGGCTAGCTAGTGTGCACCAGTATTTTACAATTTACTTACCATAGTCCAGTCCTAACCACATAACACGACGCGTACAGCTCATTTTTTCTATTAAGAATTGTCCACCAACAACTTCTGCAGTGGTGGTTGTTTGTATAACACCCAAGTGGAGCTTTAAAAGCTACTTGGAGATCTGCCAAAGTTTGATTAAAACAAAGTGGAGCTGTGCATCCGACGACCATACAGGACAATTTTTAATAGAAAAATTGTAAAATTAACATCTATTCCCACGGATACAGGACGACGATACAGTTTTATTGGCAATGATGCGAACCCATCTATCACATAAAACTAACATAGATTTAAAAAAGAAAGAAAAAACGCGGCTAGCTAGTGTGCACCAGTATTTTACAATTTACTTAACATAGTCCAGTCCTAACCACATAACACGGCGCGTACAGCTCATTTTTTCTATTAAGAATTGTCCACCAACAACTTCTGCAGTGATGGTTATTTGTATAACACCCAAGTGGAGTTTTAAAAGCTACTTGGAGATCTGCCAAAGTTTGATTAAAACAAAGTGGAGCTGTGCATCCGACGACGATACAGGACAATTCTTAATAGTAAAATTGTGAAATTAACATCTATTCCCACGGATACATGACAACGATACAGTTTTATTGGCAATGATGTGAACCCATCTATCACATAAAACTAACATAGATTTTAAAAAGAAAGAAAAAACGCGGCTAGCTAGTGTGCACCAGTATTTTACAATTTACTTAACATAGTCCAGTCCTAACCACATAACACGGCGCGTACAACTCATTTTTTCTATTAAGAATTGTCCACCAACAACTTCTGCAGTGGTGGTTGTTTGTATAACACCCAAGTGGAGTTTTCCAAAGCTACATGGAGATCTGCCAAAGTTTGATTAAAACAAAGTGGAGCTGTGCATCCGACGACGATACAGGACAATTCTTAATAATAGAAAAATTGTAAAATTAACATCTATTCCCACGGATACAGGACGACGATACAGTTTTATTGGCAATGATGCGAACCCATCTATCACATAAAACTAACATAGATTTAAAAAAGAAAGAAAAAACACGGCTAGCTAGTGTGCACCAGTATTTTACAATTTACTTACCATAGTCCAGTCCTAACCACATAACACGAAGCGTACAGCTCATTTTTTCTATTAAGAATTGTCCACCAACAACTTCTGCAGTGGTGGTTGTTTGTATAACACCCAAGTGGAGCTTTAAAAGCTACTTGGAGATCTGCCAAAGTTTGATTAAAACAAAGTGGAGCTGTGCATCCGACGACCATACAGGACAATTTTTAATAGAAAAATTGTAAAATTAACATCTATTCCCACGGATACAGGACGACGATACAGTTTTATTGGCAATGATGCGAACCCATCTATCACATAAAACTAACATAGATTTTAAAAAGAAAGAAAAAACGCGGCTAGCTAGTGTGCACCAGTATTTTACAATTTACTTAACATAGTCCAGTCCTAACCACATAACACGGCGCGTACAGCTCATTTTTTCTATTAAGAATTGTCCACCAACAACTTCTGCAGTGATGGTTGTTTGTATAACACCCAAGTGGAGTTTTAAAAGCTACTTGGAGATCTGCCAAAGTTTGATTAAAACAAAGTGGAGCTGTGCATCCGACGACGATACATGACAATTCTTAATAGTAAAATTGTGAAATTAACATCTATTCCCACGGATACAGGACAACGATACAGTTTTATTGGCAATGATGTGAACCCATCTATCACATAAAACTAACATAGATTTTAAAAAGAAAGAAAAAACGCGGCTAGCTAGTGTGCACCAGTATTTTACAATTTACTTAACATAGTCCAGTCCTAACCACATAACACGGCGCGTACAACTCATTTTTTCTATTAAGAATTGTCCACCAACAACTTCTGCAGTGGTGGTTGTTTGTATAACACCCAAGTGGAGTTTTCCAAAGCTACTTGGAGATCTGCCAAAGTTTGATTAAAACAAAGTGGAGCTGTGCATCCGACGACGATACAGGACAATTCTTAATAGAAAAATTGTAAAATTAACATCTATTCCCACGGATACAGGATGACGATACAGTTTTATTGGCAATGATGTGAACCCATCTATCACATAAAACTAACATAGATTTAAAAAGAAAGAAAAAACGCGGCTAGCTAGTGTGCACCAGTATTTTACAATTTACTTAACATAGTCCAGTCCTAACCACATAACACGGCGCTTACAGCTTATTTTTTCTATTAAGAATTGTCCACCAACAACTTCTGCAGTGGTGGTTGTTTGTATAACACCCAAGTGGAGTTTTCCAAAGCTAGTTGGAGATCTGCCAAAGTTTGATTAAAACAAAGTGGAGCTGTGCATCCGACGACGATACAGGACAATTCTTAATAGAAAAATTGTAAAATTAACATCTATTCCCATGGATACAGGACGATGATACAGTTTTATTGGCAATGATGCGAACCCATCTATCACATAAAACTAACATAGATTTAAAAAAGAAAGAAAAAACGTGGCTAGCTAGTGTGCACCAGTATTTTACAATGTACTTAACATAGTCCAGTCCTAACCACATAACACGGCGCGTACAGCTCATTTTTTCTATTAAGAATTGTCCACCAACAACTTCTGCATCGATGGTTGTTTGTATAACATCCAAGTGGAGTTTTCCAAAGCTGCTTGGAGATGTGCCAAAGTTTGATTAAAACAAAGTGGAGCTGTGCATCCGACCTTTCCTCTGCTCCATGAGACGCTCCAACAACGAAAATACATATGGCTTGATTTCTACGTCCGACAAGTGTTGGACAAAATGTCGTTGGATGTGTTTAATAGTTTTTGTGTGTTCTTGGTTTTGGATGACACGATAGTAGTTGATTGTTTGAATACAGACTTATTATCTTGCTCGAGCAATCAATGAAGATTGAAATTTCTCCGGGGTGCTCAGGGTGCTTTGTGCATTTTGCATTTTGCAGGGGCCGTTTGTATTTTTCTTTTCTTTTTGGACTTCCTTGTAATTTGTACTGGGTACTCTGTTTATATGAATCGGATCCTTTCCTAAAAAAATAATAATGAACTATGGATTACATCATAGCACGAAGGATACAAGAAAGTCAACAAAGAAGAAATACATTACAGTTACTTGTTTGATGATTCTTCCGTGATTGTAGTGACAATTATTGATTATTTGAATACACACCAGAGCCTGTCTGCCTCGAGCAATGAATACACACACATTACTATGATATTATAAACTGTATGTATCACACACAATCTCACCAACAAAGAGACATTGGAGGCTTGATCCATAAAAGTAACAACTATGCCATTCCCATTGGGCCGCGAATGCATATGCTTGATCCATAAAGACCATACAATATCTCATCTGAATGAAATGCAGATACGTACATTGGAGGGACTTGGTGCACGTAGAAAGCACATTATGACATTTGTATAGAGCAAAAAAAGGTAGGATATTCGATGGGACATATCCACATAGTCACAAAGATATACATTTTGGAATACAAATAGCATTGCCATGAGTTACTTCAATACCGAAAAGTATAAAACAGTAGAAAGTTTGAGGAGTTTTATTTTCGACTCATTAAACAAACTTTATTTATTAGTAAACGTTAGTTCATGTCGAAGGATAGTTTTCACGATCCCACGTCAATCTTAGTTCCGAGGGAACAAAGCTGAGTTTATTTTCCGAAAGGCAGGGGGCCAATAGGGATGAGTCGTAGACAATATGGCTGAAGATTTTTCAGAATTTATTCATGACGTGGCTACAATATGTGTACAGTTCTTGTGAGCTTATAGATGCGTTCGGTCAGAGGTTTTAGAATGTTGGGTTTAGGCTATGTCGAAGACAAAAATGCATTGCGTTGGGTAAGTTTTGACTTGCTGCATCGGGATGGATGTGTGTCTTCATATGTATAGCCTTCGGTAGATGTGCATGCCTTGTACGACTAGGGTTTCCTCCTTACCTTGTACGTGAAGTCATGATCTCGTAGCCTATCTTCAATATAGTATGTAGCAAGGTAATCTTTTGTATGAATTGATGCAACACGGCATGTCTAAGTCGGTGGAGCTTATAGAAGTGAACCACCCGGCCAAGGGAGTCCTAGCATGTCGTGGGTTGGAACTTTGAAGTGGTGAAGGCTTATAAGATTATGGACTACCCACTTATCTCTAACAAGATCCTGATTAGTACCGTTAATAAGGTGGACGGTGTATTGACAAAATTGTTCTGCTCTTAAAAAGAGCAGAACATATACCATCGATTCCCCCTACGCATGTACTACCTCTGTCTCAAATTGTGAGACGTTTTGGTAGGTTATTTTGGCTTACCAAAAGTCTTATAAATTGGGACGGAGGTAGTACAATTTTATGATATGACAGTAACTAGTAGGAAATAGCCTAATAGTGGTGTGAAGAATTTTTTCCTTGCTAGCGTGTTTTGCACACGCTGTTGATTGTGGGCCACGGATAAAGTATACCAGTGGCGCGTCACAGACGTGCCACTGGTAAGTCTGGCATTAGTGGCGATTGTTCCAACACGCCACCACTCAGAGTTACCTGTGGTTTGCCAAACACAAGCCACTAGAATAATTAGGCTAATTAAACTGAAATTCAAGAAATTAGAACTATAAGACCGCAGGGGTGGTGGATTACGGCCATGCGCCGGTGTCGGTGCAGTATGGCCGCCCCGAGACGTAGAGGGGTTGTGCTGCGCGCGACGCTCACTAGTAGGAAAACACTTATAGTAGAAAAAGTTCACCGGGTAAACCCTGGTGAAATCGAGCTCCTTTTTTCTCATGATTTTTTTGACATATTAAACGTATTTTTTCGACGTCGTATGCAAAAGTTATGGACGTTTTACTTTTTTTTTCTGTTTTTCGCAAAAAATGTCAAAATTTATATTTCAAAATTTCTATACGAACTAGACGCTAAAAGCTAACTATATCTCAAAGAATTTTATTTATTGAATATTTTATCATTTTCTTTTCTTTTTTGCAAAACTGAAAAGGCGATCCGGGGGTAGGCATGCATGAGAGGTAAAAAAACCTCGATTTTTTTTTATTTTTTGGGATTTTTTGAAACTTTTGGATCTCCATTTGAAACTTTAGAAGTTCTTGAAACTTTTGAAATTTAAAAACACACATATATAACACATTCCACGCATATACACATACAAGCCTTAAGAGTGTTCATATGATACATATATCAATAAGAACTTGAGTAGCATAAGGGTAGCTGGACTGAATAGGATTTAGAAGTTAAGCGTGTTTGGGTTGGAGCAATTTGAGAATGGGTGACCTAGCGGGAAGTCATCAGTTCAAAAAATTCAAAAATTCAAATATTTAGGATTTTCTAAATTATTTCATTTTTTGTTTTTTCCTGATTTTTTTAACTTTTTGTTTTTTTTTTTGCATTTTTTGAATTCTTTTAGAATTCTGTGGCGCATATAGCGTGGGTGCGCCACAGAAACGTGAGAATTTTGTGGCGCACCCACCAGATGCGCCACAGAATAAAATTTTTGTGGCGAGCATTCTGTGGCGCACCCACCATGCGCCACAGAAAGGAAAATGAGTGCGCCACAGATAGCCCTTTTCTTTTTGAAACAAGCCAAAAGGTTTGCATTTTATATTGATATAGAAGAGTAAACATAGATAGCCCTTTTCCTACTAGTGGCTCCGTCCAGTGTGGCAAGAGCCAAGGACCTCTTCGATGGTGCGCCCCTCCCATAACGCCCAGCGCCCTTCTCGGTTGTTCTTGAATCGGCATGTCGGGCCCTCTTAGCGCGCGACGTCGCGCTTTTGTTTGTTGATGGAGTAGTCTGGGTCGGCCTTGAGGTCGTCAGGGAGCTCCATCCACCGTATGTGGATGAGGAGTTTCAGCTCGAGAGTGTCGTTCTCAGGGAGAGGCGGTACAGCGAGGCCCCCGCTCTGATGTGCCAGCCACCAAGCAGCTGTGAGTCGAGGGGGGTGCAAGAAGGCCGTACCCGGCGAGCTGAAGAAACGCAGGCAGAGATGCTTCCCTCTCCAGCGAGAGAGGATTTTATAGCGGCAGTAATCTCAACCGGTACCATGGCAAAACGCCGTCGTGCTTCAGTGACCAATAAACTATAGCAACGAGCAACGCAGCGAAAGACATTGGATGCTTGATCCATAATAATAACATTTATTTCATCCTTACTGGACAGCGAATGCATACACTTGAACCACAAGGACCATACAATATCTCATATGAATGAAATGTTGATACCTTGGAGGGACTTTTTTTTTGCGGGGGTGGAGGGACCTGGTCCATGTAGAAGACTGAGGATTTATTAGTAGTTTATATGAAAGTGGAGTCCTTATGTGCATATGTTGCCATAAAGCCTTGCGACTTGGGAAATGGCAAACATACAGATAATCGTCCTGGACCTTGTTCACAGTAGAGAGGACGAAACAAAGAGATAGAGAAGCATCTTTTGCTTCTCGGAAACACCGTAGGTCAAAGAGAGAGCTCACCGAGGCGTATCTTGTATTGAGGTTGTTTGATTCGCACAGTTTTCCTATTTGTACAGAGTATATGTGTATATATGGCAGCTGCAGCAGCATCTTCGTTAATCAATCTTCCTCTATCCTTTGTCCGTTTAGACGCAAAGGCTTATGCAGAAGCTGTGGAAGTCGGCTGGATCTGTTCTTTGGGAGCTGTACATGCCCTGAATCGTCCCGGCCGGAGACAGATCAAGGACGGGATGTAGGTAACCCCTCTTCACCGGGGTGAGATCAGGACCGAGAAATTAGAGTTGGCCACTTCTTCTGATTAATGGAGCACTTGCGGGAGATCGTGGAGGAGGAACCTTCTGAGGTGCACAAGAGCGCCCTCTTCGTTTCAAGTCCTCAGACCAGAGGTGAGCGCGCAAGAGCCCCTTTTACTTACTAGTACCGCTTAACTCGTTACTTTTCGATTCATATAAGAAAGGATCGCGCTTCCTTTTCTTTTACGGCGGAAATAATAATTTCCTTCCATTAGCAGCCGTTGAGTAAACTCTTTCTCTTGTAAACTCATAATAACCTTCTACCGTTCTATCTTATCTGATGGCAAAGTGGCAGCATCTATAGGGCAGGGCTAATTAGTGGTCACCTACTGATTATATTACGAGCCCTCGATTTCACACAATAGAGAATTTTCATTTCTTTGGTAAATTTGAATTGTCTATGTTCCATTTGTATAAATGTTGCATGCAATTTGAGACAAAATGTTGATGTCAAAGAGAAAAACAAGATTTTGGCCATGCAGTAACAACATTGACATCAACCCCTACTCTGACAACACATGAGCCATGATAAGGTTCTCCAAACACGTCTTCAGAAAGATAAGGACAAGCATGTGCATCATGGCCGGATCGAGTCAAAAATCAGAAAATGAGTTTTAACCCTCAGAGCGGAACTGAGCAACTTTCATGTAATTACTTGTCAAAACACCGCCATTGCCAGATATGACCGACGAATATCAGAACAAGGGTTTTCATATGAAGCACCGATCCCGATACTGAAGTAGCACTACGAAAAGCTCTACTGAATGTGTTGCTATATTCGTGTTCCCCTTTAGGTTGGCGGTGAGTCGAGCCAGTTCTCATCCTCAAACAATGGCTCTTCCTCAATAGAGATGTCCTTGGCTTGAGTCTGTCCATGTCCTTGGCCTCGACCTCTCCTTTTGTCTCGTCCCTGCCCATGTCCTCAACCTCGGCTTGATTCTCGTCATCTTGATGGTCGTAATGCACACTTCCCCCGTAGAACATGTCCTCCATGACACTATCAGTGTCAAAATATGCAGGTTTGGGGTGTCGTGGCAGCATTTCCTTTAACACAAGTTGACAGGGTTGCGGCATGCTTGCCAAGTCCGACATCGATTGTGGCCTCGCCTACTATGCACCGGGATGTCGCCGACACTCAAGGTGATGTTGAGGTCAAGTGAGGCGGCACCGACGGTATCTCTAGGTGACGTGTCCCACGAATCGAGACGAGATGGTGCTCTGCGGGCGGGAGCATGACCGACGTGTCATCGAGAGAGTAGGCGAGATGGACAGTGGTGGCTTCCTTGTGCGGACGAGCCAAGGTTGTCGCCGAGGCCACAACTGCGACGGGGACGAGGATGGCGTCCGCAAGTGCGGCGTCAAGGACCTCCCCTTGAGCATGAGCACAGCTCAGGCGATGGCCTGGGTGATGATGATGTTCACGTTGGCGTGGGCCTGAACGGCGGCTACCAGTTCCGCCTCAGCCACACGAGCCTTGGCTGCCCTGACTTCGGCCGCCCATTGCTTCATCTGCTAGTCTTCTCCCTCGGGCCGCCCTCTTGTCGATTTGGGGAGACACTCCTTCTTCATTTTCACCATGGAGACGGTGCCGTCGGGTTGGGAAGGCTGGCATCCTCCAACGGTGGCGGGGGCGCGGGCATCGCCGGTCGGGAGGGGTTGAGGATTGGTAGTTATTTGAGGCTGGGGATTGTGTGGCTGTGGACCAGACCGGGGAGGGACATTGGAGGAAAACAGCCAGAAATGCACTGTCCGTTTTGCCCCAAATCCGAACCAAACTTGGGCTAAATCTAGGCGGAACGGACATGTCCGCACTCGCCTGCCCGTTTGCGGTGGACCATTGGAGCATGCTCTCTGTCCACGCGGACATACGTGGACACGGCCCATCCATTTGTGGAGGGCTGTTGGAGATGCCCTAAGCCGCAGCCCGCAGGTCTCGCGCAACGGGAGGACACGGGAGCCGCCACCGCGGTCGGCTTCATCCGGCGTCGGCTGTGTGCCAAGGACTAGGGAGATGGGGGGGGGGGGGGGGGGGGGGGGGGGTTGGGGTCAGCGGCTAGTGTTTCGCCTGTCGCCCCCTGGAAGAGGAGCGGAGATGAAGACGATTAATTAATCAACAATATTCATTAACTAACTAATTGTTCTTTTTTGTGTGTGTTTAGATGATCTGATCCAAAGCAGAGGCAGGGGGAACGAGGCCCCGATCAGTGCTTCGCTGGGCGCTATGAGGCCCCTCGTTGCGAAGCTGGACAAGCTGCTGCTAGATCACCCTAGTGACGGATGCGTCTATTCAGCGATGAAGTTAAAAGTATAAGTTCCTACGTCGATGACTGTCAGAGCTGGAGGACCCTTCTCGGATGGCCAAGTGTTGGATGAATGAGGCGCGACCTGTCTTACGACATGGAGGATTACATCGACACTTAATATTTGTGCAGCCCGCAGGTGCCTCCCTTGTCGCAAAGACATCGAGGGAATGGTATCAGAATTCAGCAATGCGTTCAGGAGGCAATTGAACGGTACAAGGCGTATGTTCTACCAGATTCCGCCCCAAGTTCAACCTTGAGGCGTAGGTTTGTGTCCTTTGGCCCTATGCTTCCAACGTTGTATGAGGACACAGTAATAATCGATGGCCGGATGGACGAATTCATCAACTCATTTGCTGAAGATGGGGACAAGCAGCTCAAGGTGGTATCCATTCTTGGATCTGCTTGTCTTGGTAAAACTACACTAGCTAGAGTGTTGTACAACAAATTTGGTAAGCAGTACGGTTGTCGAGCTTTCGTTCGGGTTTCCAGAAAACCTGATATGAAGAGAATTTTCGTGATATGCTGTGGCAACTCCAGCGGCAGGAACCCCCAGAATATCGTAATGAGCCTGACCTCATTGATAAAATCAAAATATATCTGCGAAACAAAAGGTAGTACTGTTTCTTCAACAAAATAAACTAAGATACCTGTTCTCTTGTCTAGACACTGATATGGGTTAATTATCGGCATGCAGGTATTTAATTATTATCGATGATGTATGGGCTTCATCAGTATGGGATACTATTAGTGATGCTCTTCCAAAGGGTAGTAATGGCAGCAGAATAGTAACAACTACACAGATCGAAGACGTTGCACTGATATGTTGCTGTCATCAGTCAGAGCATGTTTTTGAGATGCAACCCCTGGATGACGATCACTCAAGGAAGCTATTCTTTAATAGGCTTTTTGGCTCTGAAAGTGACTGTCCTGAAATATTTCAAGAAGTTTCAAACAAAATCGTAGAAATTTGTGATGGCTTGCCGTTTGCAACAATCAGCATAGCTAGTCTTTTAGCAAGCCAGCCGTCATCACAGAGGATCTGTTGGCGCATATCTATAAGTCGTTAAGCTCTTGTTTTTCGGCACATTCTACTTCAGAAAGAACAAGACAAGCACTGAATCTGAGCTTCAACAATCTTCCTCATTATTTGAAGACATGTTTGCTATATCTTGGTATGTATCCAGAGGGCTACACATTTTGCAATAATGATTTGATTAAGCATTGGATGGCTGAAGGATTCATTCATACAATAAAAGGGCAAGACGTGGAGAAAGTTACAGAAAGCTATCTCCATCAACTTATTGGTAGAAGATTCATCCTGCCTATACGTATCAGCTACAACAACTATGTGTTGTCATGTGCAGTTCATGACATGGTGCATGATCTTATTGCACACATGTCGGCAGAAAATAATTTCATTGTGGCAATACACCATAGTCAAAAGAACGTGGCACTTTCTCATAAGGCTCGTCGACTATCTCTCCTCTTTGGTGATGCAAGATATGCCAAGACACCAGAAAACATCACAAATTCACAAGTTCGGTCACTTACTTATTTTGGCTTACTCGAGTGTATGCCTTGTATAACAGAGTTCAAACTTCTTGGTGTTTTAGTTCTTCAAATCTCCGGTCATGGCGGCAAAGACAACCCTGTAGACTCACTGGGATTTCAGAACTGAATCAACTGAGATATTTGAAGATTGGTTGTGGTATCTGCATAAAACTGCCAACCGATGGGCTAAAATGTTTGGAAACACTGGATATTACTGACGCTATTGTCACTAGGTCATCACTGGGTTTCAATATCCCAAACTTGTTGCACCTCGGTCTTCATTTGGATGAAAGCCATGCAGATTATGATAGCCATGTGTGGATTATGGATCTGGCTCGCAACTGAACTCCCTGGAGGATCTTTATGTTACGGTACTACTACATGTTTCTTTGATCTGCTATCTTTTATCAAAAAAGGACAACCTCAGAACTGTAGTATTTTCTCATTGCTCCACTGTTAAAAATAATGTGTTTCCTGTCGCCATAAAAGAAATCACCTCCCAGCCGCTGATTCCTTCTGCAGCACCACTTCTCCAGAGATTAGAAATGTCAGCAGATTCCCAATTTCCTATGTGGGTTAAAAACCATGAAAACCTATGCATTTTGAAGATTACAGTGAACACACTAGATATGGATTGTTGGTATTCTCAGAGGACTGCGTGCGCTTGCTGCATTTTCGCTGCATGTGAAGGGGCAGAGATCTGATAAGATCATCTTTGACAAGGCCGGGTTCTCAGCTCTCAAGTACTTTAAGTTGAGGTTCATGGCTGGTAGTATAGCTTGGATAAAATTTGAGGCGGTGCAATGCCTAATCTTTTGAAGCTCAAGCTAGTTTTTAGTGCTGTCCCCAGTATGGACCTGCACCCTTTTTTTGTTACGTGGCATGCCGGCAAATTCGAACAATATAAACAAGGCAATGCACTAATCACCATCGAGCATATGCCAAGCCTTAAAGAGATCTCTGCAAAATTTGGGGTGCAGCTTCTGATCTAGAGCAAATCACGAGGATAGGCATTAGTAATGATCCGAGCAATCCTGCAATCGACATGCAATTGGTGGAGTCTAGTTCCTACCATGGCCAACGCACAGAGCAGAAACAACGAGATGAGATTCTGGAGAAAGACCCTGCAGATGAAACATTGGATAAAGCAGATGCTAAGGTACGTGTTCCCTCATTTATTTGGGCGTGAATTAACCCGATCTAATTCTTCATGTTGTAACGATGCTCGCTAAATAGTTGTTGTAATTTGAATTCAAAGGTCCCCGGAATCTCTTCATGTTTTCACCCTGGACGAGCTCATGTCCGCCACCAACAACTTCGACTACAAGCTTAACTTCCGGGGGAACAAGATAAGGAACCTCAACAAGACATTCTGCTTCCCCGGCGTCTACGAAGGTAATCTCCGAACAGGTCTCGAGCCACAGAAGGTCATGGTCAACTGCCTTAACAAGTTTAGCGACGACCACGAGTGGCTGGTATGTTCTTTGGTTTCCACGTCCAATCCCGCATGCCTTCGCCCTTCGGCTGCGCATTTCAATCGCCAGCCACAAGATCCAGATGATTTAATCAGCCGATTGATTCATTCATTTCAATCGCTAATCACAACAGATGGTCGATCAAACGGAGCTGGAGTATCTCGGGGCATTGTCGTGTCATCCTCATCTGGTGAAGCTGCTGGCTTCTGCGACTACTACGAGCACAGGATGCTCGTCCACGAGTACATCCGCTACAGCCTCAAAGAATACCTTTCCGGCGGTAAGCAAGCACATGGTCATTTGGATTGATTTAATCAGTAGCATCAATGGATAGTTTGCTAGCAGTGTTATTGTTTATGGCTGCAGATCTCTACGGGTCATCGTGGTTAAAGCGTCTCAAGATTGCCATCGGTACGGCCAAGGGGTTGGCATGCCTTCACGGCGCCGACAAGCCGATGGCCCAAGGGGATTTCAAAGCTTCAGATGTTCTGCTTGACTCGGTGAGTTTCACCTATGCGATTTTTAAAAATAAAATATATTAGTCCTAGCGGTCATACATTTTTCATAGGAGATGGGTGCAACATCACAAAAAGTACAAGCACAACAATTGAACTCGGGTAATGGGAAGGACGGGACTAGGCGTCCCCCGGGGATCTTTCCGTCCGATCCCCGGGTCACGAGCCGTCCGATCGGATCGACAGGAGCCATCGGATCCCACGCCACCCCCACCAACCCCGCTTTTGCTACCGTGGAGCAAATAATCACCCGCTTTTGCTCCCTATGTAGTAAAAACGGTTCGCCCCAGAAAAGACTGACTTCGCCGGATACCTCACCGGAGACCTCGCCGGAGATTCCGTAGCAAGAAAAATGTGCTACCGTAGCAAAATTGACTTCGCCGGAAACATCGCCGGAGACATCGACGAAGACCTCGCCGGAGACATCGTAGCAAAATCTGTGTCCTATTGTAGCAAAACACATAACAATAAATAGCAAAAAAATTGTTATATTGCAGCATCGTAGCAAAAAGTTCTTCCGGTGAGGTTCTCCGATGAGACCTATAATTCAAAACAGCAGAACAAATTGTAGCAAAAAATTTCTTCTTAGAATGCAAATTTACAGAACGTATGGTGCAAAAATACAGACATTTGCAGCAAAAACAATTATTTGCATTATCTGATAGCGCCAACGAACTTCGTTGGTAGCACCGCCGTCCCTCTATGGCAGCACCTCCGCACATCGATGGCAGCAACGGAGATCACCGATGGTTGCACCGCCGCGTCACCTTGGTAGCACCACACGCGTGTGTTCTGGGAGCACCGCCATGCCGCAATGGTAGCACCACCATGTCACGTTGGTAGCACCGCCGTGCCGCCATGGTAGCACCGCGTCTGTGCGCTAGCAGCACCGTCGTGCTTGGTGCCGAGGGCGACGCCGGTGGCTCGGGCACGAGCTCGTCGAGGCCATGGCGGCGAGACCTTGAGGCCTCGGCCATGGCTCCCCCACGCTCGCAGCATCCGTCGGCGTTGATGGCGAGTAGAAGGGAAGATGAGTCCATGGCGGCTTCGGGCGCGTCTCATGGCCCTTCTCCCCCGGAGAAGGCGGGGAGGAGCGGCGCCGGCGCGGGAGGTCATGGAGGGGCGACCACCGGCGCAGGAGGTCAGGGAGGGCACGGGCAGGGGCGGCGGCGATGCCGGCGCGTGAGGTCGTGGAGGTGCAGCGGCCGACGCGGGGGGTCGGGGAGGAGCGGCGCCGGCGCGGGAGGTCAAGGAGGAGCGGCGACCATGCGCAGGAGGTCGGGAGAGGCAGCCGCAGGCCGGCGAGGGAGGAGAGCAGCAAGAGAAGGAGGTGGTGGATGGGGCAGCGGTCAACGACATAACGAGGAGCACGATGATAAGGTTGAGCGCTTGGGCCTTGTGACTAGTCCGCGGGGACGCGTGGCAACTGCTCGATGCGGGGGACGCGAGAGCGCGATCCCCCGGATGATAACTAGACTTTTCCTAATGGGAAAGCATGAACCCCTCCCTAACACTAGGCTATGCCTTAGTCTACCCCAATAAAGTATTTACGGTACAATTTACTACTGACACGATGAAGTGGCATCATGTAATAACCAGTGTCCTCATTGATCTGCATAGCCATAGTACGTCTAGTCGCAAAATTATGGATCCAAACACAGCATTAAAACCCTTCATTCTTGGTTAGGAAAACACCATGAGACGTTGTAGTATGCCCTTTTAAAAATCTATTATAGACAATCCTATTCATTTTTTTTTCAGTGAAGAACCACCACCCAATCAAGAATGTTTCAAACTTTGCATAAATATCGTATGAGTAGTAAGACTAGATTTTTTGCTAGAGACTTTAAGATCAAATTAGGATCCAAACCTAGCCTCATCTAAGCCCACCTCCGTGACCTTGCCAACACTACGAGAGTGAAGCTAGCGAACATATGTGCCATCTGCTTCCTCGTAGTCTAGTTTAGTGGTCATCGGTTTATTCCAGAACGAGGGAGATATCTTAAGACAGTGTTGGCAGAGATTCTCCGGTGTCCCGCCATTACACGAGCATGTTTATGTGTGCCCTTGTGAAGCAAGGGTGATGCTCCGTGAGCTTCCGAGGGACGCTAGCTTCCAGCGTGATACGTAAGACAGGGAGTCGACACTCTTGAACCAGTTGTCCCACTCACCTTGGAGGGACCTGTCGGGGCTTGCGGCAAGGATTGGCTGAGCTAGATCGATTCACTCGCCTCTAACCTGTTTTTTGATCAAGACAAACGAACTCGGTAACGGGTTTGCTACAATGAACGGAAGCAGAGACAATTGGGACATGAGATTAAAAGTAGATGAAATATACAATTGGTTGATTTATGTACTTAGATTTACAATCACCCTACAATATACTAGTTGAATTCGGCGCGGCGGCACGCCGCGCCCTTGTAGAGAGCTTTCGCGGTCGGTTTGTTTTGTTATTTTTACTGTACACTACAGTGGTGTTCTCGGTTATTAGCTATGAATTTAGTGTAGCAGCTAATGTAATTTACAGGCTGAGCGAAATGTAAATCTTTTTTAATAATAGAACGAAGTACTGTTTCCAATGAAAACTGTAGTGGTGCTGGAAGAATCAGTTGCGTAGTAAAATATACATCTAGTTACATACAGTAGTTATATTAGCTAGAACAACGATCATCTGTACAAACATTGAACTGACATAACAATACCATAGAGCTGTTTTAGAGGACATGGATTTTGTGCACCTAGGAGCATTTGCTCCTGTTTTTTTCTAAAGAATATAACAAATTGAAAACTTATCAAAAAATTCCGAAAAAAATCACATGCATGTACCTGAGCATGGAAAGCACCATCTGCAAATTTCGCGACTAAGTGACATCGTGGCCACCCTGTGCAAAAATGACAAATCACAGATCTGAAAATTCAAAAATTTGGATGCTATTTCTGTCAGAATTTTGTCATTTTTGCCCAGGGCGGCCGCGATTTCATTTAGTCGCGAGATTTTACACGATGGTGCTTTCCGTGCTCAGGTACGTGCATGATTTGTTTCGGAATATTTTGATAAGTTTTCAATTTTTCCGAAAAAAACAGGAGCAAATGCTCCCAGGTGCACCTTGGAGTTTCCCTGTTTTAGATGCCTAATCTATGGAACAGCACTATGTGATGGTCGAGGGCAAAATGCTGAATCTGGCCTGACAGATATGTTGGTTGGATCAACACTACAGAAAATTACACGACGTCTATGCTGAGCTAATTGAGAGTGAGCACGATCTTGTTACCGGCCTGATCAATATGGTGGCCACACTGATATCTCAAAAGAACATAAGCTATAGCCTGAAATATAGTATAATAGGTTGAATTAGAGTCTATATAGAAATATAGGAAGGAGTTGTACTGATGAAACTGAAGGTCCGTATATTGGTACCTTCAGCTGCTATCGTTGAGGCTGGATGGGGGAAGGTTGTCAGGCGACGGTCTTGTTGGCGTCGCCTTTGCACTTGATCGCCATGGAGGGTGTGGCGAGAGAGCTGGCGTTCGTGGCCGGACTGGAAGGACCGCTGCGAGGACTGTTTAACTCTAATCACTGCTCAGTGTTGGACAGCTAGATAATAGCTTTTCTGAACAGTCAAGCATGCTTGGAGAGCTAATAAGAGACCTAGCAAAATCGTACTGCAGAGATCAAAAAGTACCAAGTAAATAGTCCATATGTGAAACAGTGGCAATGAGATCCTTGTCTTGACCATTGCTATTAAGTTTCCCATGAGAATAATAGTGCACACTACTATAGAGAGCATGAAAAACAACCATTCGCCAAATGTAAGAGCTGAACATGAGGAAAAAACCTTTTTTTAGAACAATATATGACTGTCTGTAGAGATTCGTTGCCAAAATAAATCAGAAAGGAAGCATGTTGCAGGGCTAAACAAATAGTAGAATAAGCAAGTCAGATGGACTACTACTCCAAAACTGCCATTTCGTGTGACTTCAATTTACATAAGATGGAGGGAAGAATTGATCTGATCCTTCGCAGATAGTTGCTAATGCGTAACAGAATTGGAAGAAACACTGACAGAAAGCTAGGCAACACAAAACAATTGAGTAAACTTTGTTGGATATATACAATGTAACAAACATGGAGATTGTAGTTACAGTGATCGTAAAACAATCATCTCATTGTGCATTATTCTTTCTATCATCTATACTACAGCACACAAACACTAAATAGATTCGAGGCCGGGCAGAACGGCAACGGCAACGACAACGGGGCAGAGCCAAAGGAACCGGTGGAGCAGAAGATACTATAACCAGCCTCCGACGGCGATTCACTTATATGCTATAAAACTCAGTTAGAATATATGATTTAGGGATTAGGACATTAGGCATATAGAATTTGTAAAATCTTGTGTTTTCAGGTTTCCAAGTGTGCCACTCTCTTTATGCTGGACTGGGTGTACTGGTCTGGAATGGGGGCACTTTGGATAGCAGAGATCTTGCTAGAGGTCTTGCTAATCCAGAAAAGAATACACTACTGCCTGAATCAGTACAGAAAAATAAACGATTGGAATTAACTAATTTCTACAGGGAAAAGTAAAGTTGCGAACACCTTAGGGAAGGGATTTATTTACCTCGGTTTGAAGATCTAGTTAGCATCCATAGCTTAAATTTATTAAACTTTAAAAGAAGATCCAATCTCTAGGGCTTTGTCAATATCATTATATACCATATAGGCACACATGCATGAACATTTAGAGAATACATTCCCCACTTTCATTAAATGCAAATGAAAATAAACCTGCAACCCTGCAAGGGAAGAAAAGTTAAAGGCACTGAGATTGTACCCAACATAAGATATGAAGCCCATCATATAAAAAACACACACAACCAGAAAACAAAGCAAACTCTGCATGTAAACTTGTCATATTATTTACTGGCTACATCTCTTTTGCATACATCTTCGATACTATCATTCAGCAGCTACTGGCTACATCTCTTCTTTTTGCATACGTCTTCCATACCATCATTCATCAGCTTATGAACAACTATGAACTCTAGCTTCCAATACTGTGCTAGTAAAATAAAAGCAAGATTATGTATGAATTGCCCTGGTTGATATACAGCCTATGCATAGGCTGAGTATTTCAGCTAATGATTTGCCAGAAAAATAAAACCAAACTAAATAATAAGCACCATGCATGCTATTTTCATTCCTTCTTTTCCCCAAGGAATAATTTACAGCGGTAAATAAGGTTGTCAGTAAATCCAATTGAATATGGGGAGTGATGGAAACCAATCAGTCGAATAAGGCAAGTCCATTTGTTTGTGGTTCAGCTGCACCAGTTTGCCTATTTGATCATATTGTGAAGAGATAATTCAAATATTGGTAAGTGAGATGTTTGTGTGCATCTTTATATCTCATCAGGAAAAGAACCATCAGCCAAAGAAGTGTACATCAATTGCATCAGCAAAGAACCATCAGCCAAAGAAGTGTACATCAATTGCATCAGCATAAAATAGACATTTCCTCCCTATAGTGAACCACCTGAGCGTTTAACTTCCAGACGATACCATATGAAATTGCCAACAAAACCATGTTACGTATGCAGGGGTAAAACATGAGAAGTTTAAGTAGATGCTACCTCGAGCATAGATTTCATCTAGCCATCCCGAGCTCACATAAGAAACAGCGGCATTGCCCTTAAACAATATCATAAATATATATTCCTAGGATGGCTAAATGAACTGTAGTGCGGGTACATGTCAAACGGACATCGTAAAAAAAATGAAAGAGCATTGCAAAATCTCTGGAAGCAAAACATTAATGAATTACTGAGTTAGTAGATTAGCTCCGGTTCTATGAATCCTGCTCTGATGCAATTCGGTAAGTTGTAGTCATTACCATGACGGCATGTAATGTATAACAGAATAACAGAATGTTGGAATGAATTATGAACCAAGTGCCTCCAAAAGTTGACAACACGAAGTAAGAAGATAATTAAGGGAGAGACACATATCCAATATCTCTTTAATCAGAGTCATCACTTGTAACTATATGCAGAGGTCACTAATAAGAACAAAGGCAAATTCTAGGAACATATGCAAAGCACCAATCTCCAGAGGAGCAACATACAAAGAGAAGTCAATACGTGTTTTGTGCTAGCCAATCAGAAATTGAAAAGAACCTATCCAATTTAAGCAACCTATAATATTTCTTCACCCTAAGCATCCAAGAGGCCATCGTTGTAGCAAGATAGAAGGTTTAGCATGAACCAAAAAATGCAACCATGTAGGGAAAAGAAGATGACATGGATTGTCACAAACAGTATAGAAACAAATCAGGACCTGAATAACTTTGTTGTCGGGTTGTTTTAACAGATCATGTTAAAATGAAATATTTGCAAAGAAATCTTGGTACAATCAAATTGAACCAAAGTTTATCAATAAATCTAAACTGGATAAATAAATACAAAATGTGGCTGCATGTTTCATTTATTAGAGAGAAAATATGGCAGGAGAGCAATTTCATGATGCCAACAGAGCACTTATAGCAGAAGAAGTCACACTGAAGAATTGTTGCAAGAATATTAGCTATTGCAGGGAAAGTTGGACTGGGATCCTATACACTCAACTATAAATTTATATTCTTGCACACATCAATTCTTAAATACTAAAAGCAAAAGTAATTAAGAATATAAAATCCTGGAATATAATAAATGAACCATTCCAATAGCAGAGACAAAAGAAAAGAACACGAAGTTCATGTGAGCACATAATAAGAGTCTAGAATTTGCTCATGATAAAAAATGCCAGTTTGCCTGAAAAGCAAGACTATTGAATACTGAAAGTTGGACCAAGGTAATAACGATAATGTACTGGCCATCAGTGCGAAAAAATAGGTACTTTAACCTCTATATATGTTCCAATAAAAAAGAAGCAGCAGTAGGATCTGCCAAATAGTCCTACATTATTACGTGTTGGAGAACGAAGGATTCGTCAGCAACATTCAAGCAATTAGAATATTATATGCTGACATTCAAGAGATAAAACCATGACGTATTGGTACTATCCATGTTGATACATAAAGTGCATTCTTCCTTTTTTCCAACGATTGCTTCAAGCATAGGTGTAATAGAACCGATAGGTTTTCGAGCCTAACTCTGAGACAAATGTCAATATTTTCATGGTAGAAAATTAAGATGCAAACTGTACTGTGATGGGAATTCTTGTCTAGAATTCAGGAGAGCATATAAATTTACTGGAGTGTCATAAATTTAATAGGGATGATTTACCTTAACAGGAAAAGATAAGGACCAGAAGATCGATCTCCCAAATAGAAAATGCATGGTAGGAAACAAATTTGACATGGGGAGAACGAAATATCCAAAGATGCAAGAAAATTAAAAGGTGTGATTATTCATGTCTTTTTTCTGATTAATTTGTGTACCATTGCCAAAACCTTATTAGCATTAAGGTGGGATAATTGGCATTCCAATACAAAATGTAAACGGAAGTCAAACCATGTCCTTTGTGTCCTTAACATGAAAAAAAAATCCTACTATATGGAATTTAAGCTTTTAAAGGTATGAAAAAAGAAAATAATCAAGATTTGTCGAAAAAATGATTGCAGCTTCCTGCTGCAGCAATTGTATTTAAACCTGGAGTGCGTAGACATGACGTAGCCTTGTGCTAGCATGATGCTAATATCCCTGGAATATTTCTGATGAAAAACAAAAATGTCAGAACACTCGGCTGAGCATATAAGCATGCATATATGGCTTCATGAAAAATTGCAGCTAAAAATATCACCTTCGGTCCTAATTCTTTTTTTCCTTTTGATGTCACTTTGCATGGACTGTCAAGGCGAAGAATAGTGTGGACAAATAGCTTCGAAATCTTGTGGTAGATACAGAATGATGCACATGTGCTTTCTTGCATCCTTAACAAATGCAGAACCAATTAATGCCATACAAAAATAAGAACTAAATGCCTCAATTTTTGGTCACAAATTCGTTGAAAAATGATGCACAATATTTTTTGCTCACATGCTATTTCAGTGAGCACCTGCAAAATAGATCACGTTAAAAACTGGGGAGACAACACCGGTCATATAAGAGAGCAATCTGAACTGATTCTTGTGGGTCACAGAGACAAAATTCAGAGCTGCAAGAAAGAAACTCCAGATCTTAACGTAAGTAGGACAATGGAAATAAAGTTGACATAATTAAAGCTTTGCAAGTTTTTGAACAAAGAACTAAAGCCCACACTAAACTGCCAAGCAGTAGAAGGGCAATCAAGAAAGCATTGGGCATGTTGATAAGCATAGTCTGGGATGGGGCCTGAAACATCGAATTTGCTATGATTAACAACAAAATCGCCTTATACTCGATAGTTTGTATCACAAAAAATATTACTAACTCTACACAATGTTAATTTATTAGTGGCCAAAAAACACAACGGTGGTACTTCTATCATATATGTATTCATGTACTAATAACCATCCATGCTCTTTTGTTGTATTATTTACATGGAAGTCAAGATTAAAGTATCAAGTCGGTAGTCGCATCATCAGCTCTTTTATGTATTGTAACTACACTTTCTGTACCCATTTCGTTCCCTGGCTACTCTCCAAGATTTATATTTGTATGCTCCAAAAAAAAAAAAACATGCAAACGAATTTTCTGCAAGGACTACTAAGTACATAGCATGGAGAATATTTATCCTAAGTAGTATTAAGTAGGTATGGCCACAAATAAACATATATTCATTCTTGGATGCATCATTTCCGTACAAACCTGAAGAATTTCATTGAAGCCACTAATTCATGTCACATGAAACATAAACTGCATAAGTAGATGGAATGGTTGCCTAGTGGTGAAATAACTATGTAACTCAGCCGTGGAAAAACTTGTGAACAAAGATTTTAGTATTAACATGGTACTTACAGAGGCGGAATAGGAAGGATCATTGTCAGAAGAAAACATCAGGAAGAATAATTTGAAAGCTGTACATGGTCCTGAAATTGCATCGCCTTGTCCTTGCCTGCCTTATCTGATCGCTATTAGTGTTAAAAACTGTACATGGTCTGACCATCTGAACTTGGAAGCAAAGCACGAAGTGAAGAATCGCTGACAGGCTGCACTAAGAGAAAGACGGGCAGAACGTACCTGTTACCACGCGAAGAAGATAGGGAGGAGGTCGGCAAGCTCACCAGGAGCACAAGGAGCTGGTCGGGGAGGGCTGGGGCGGCCGGACGGCGGCGAATCGGGCGGCAGCGGCCGGGCTCGGCCGGAGTTGGGGAAGACGCGCTCGATTTCGTGTTCGTCTGGACGCGTGGCTGAGCGGAGATGGAGAGGAGGCCGCGGCAGTTCCGGTGGTAGTCTTGGATTTGTCCGGGGCGGCCGGAAACGGCGGTGCTACGGCAACGGCGACCGTGCGTGGAGCAGGGAAGAAGAGCAGGGAGAGGCGAGTGAGAGAGGAAGAAAGGAAGAGGAAGAAGAGAGGGCGGCGGAGCACTTAGTAGCCTCCGCTCGTCCTGGGGCGGCCGGAGACGGCGACCAGGCGCGGCGACGTCGCCGCCGGCGACCTCCGGCTCGCACGGGAGAGAGAGATGAGGGAGAGGAATTGTGGGGTGTGTTTTGCAGTAAGGTAACTGAGAGGATAAAGATAAAGTTGTGGCGTTTTTGCAAGGAAGACCTTCAGTTTTCCGGAAATCGCAAAACGGTCCCTCCGCGTGGCGCTGTAGATTTTCTAGTTTGTATCACAAAAAATATTACTAACTCTACACAATGTTAATTTATTAGTGGCCAAAAAACACAACGGTGGTACTTCTATCATATATGTATTCATGTACTAATAACCATCCATGCTCTTTTGTTGTATTATTTACATGGAAGTCAAGATTAAAGTATCAAGTCGGTAGTCGCATCATCAGCTCTTTTATGTATTGTAACTACACTTTCTGTACCCATTTCGTTCCCTGGCTACTCTCCAAGATTTATATTTGTATGCTCCAAATAAAAAAAACATGCAAACGAATTTTCTGCAAGGACTACTAAGTACATAGCATGGAGAATATTTATCCTAAGTAGTATTAAGTAGGTATGGCCACAAATAAACATATATTCATTCTTGGATGCATCATTTCCGTACAAACCTGAAGAATTTCATTGAAGCCACTAATTCATGTCACATGAAACATAAACTGCATAAGTAGATGGAATGGTTGCCTAGTGGTGAAATAACTATGTAACTCAGCCGTGGAAAAACTTGTGAACAAAGATTTTAGTATTAACATGGTACTTACAGAGGCGGAATAGGAAGGATCATTGTCAGAAGAAAACATCAGGAAGAATAATTTGAAAGCTGTACATGGTCCTGAAATTGCATCGCCTTGTCCTTGCCTGCCTTATCTGATCGCTATTAGTGTTAAAAACTGTACATGGTCTGACCATCTGAACTTGGAAGCAAAGCACGAAGTGAAGAATCGCTGACAGGCTGCACTAAGAGAAAGACGGGCAGAACGTACCTGTTACCACGCGAAGAAGATAGGGAGGAGGTCGGCAAGCTCACCAGGAGCACAAGGAGCTGGTCGGGGAGGGCTGGGGCGGCCGGACGGCGGCGAATCGGGCGGCAGCGGCCGGGCTCGGCCGGAGTTGGGGAAGACGCGCTCGATTTCGTGTTCGTCTGGACGCGTGGCTGAGCGGAGATGGAGAGGAGGCCGCGGCAGTTCCGGTGGTAGTCTTGGATTTGTCCGGGGCGGCCGGAAACGGCGGTGCTACGGCAACGGCGACCGTGCGTGGAGCAGGGAAGAAGAGCAGGGAGAGGCGAGTGAGAGAGGAAGAAAGGAAGAGGAAGAAGAGAGGGCGGCGGAGCACTTAGTAGCCTCCGCTCGTCCTGGGGCGGCCAGACGGCGACCAGGCGCGGCGACGTCGCCGCCGGCGACCTCCGGCTCGCACGGGAGAGAGAGATGAGGGAGAGGAATTGTGGGGTGTGTTTTGCAGTAAGGTAACTGAGAGGATAAAGATAAAGTTGTGGCGTTTTTGCAAGGAAGACCTTCAGTTTTCCGGAAATCGCAAAACGGTCCCTCCGCGTGGCGCTGTAGATTTTCTACAGTTAAGGGCACAGTAGATCGAGCGCTCTCAGCGCGCCGTTTTGTACAGCTTTAATATAGTTAGTAATAATGAGAGGCCATGCAAGTCACTCTCTCCTCGAGCTTACAAGTTCGAGTCGAACTACAATTCTAAGTTAAAACTAGGCATGTTCTCTCCAGCTCGTAATGGATTAGCTAGTACTCCAAGCGTCCAACTCGTCCTGCTAGGTCGAGCTCCTTTCGTGTTGGATTTCCCTCTCCTTCTCTTCGTGTCAGAACTCATGTATCCTGAAACTCGTTAAGCCTTGCTGCCTCCGGGTCTGGGTCCTTACGGCTCGTTGGGCCTTGCCGCTTCCAGGTCCTTGCGGCTCCCAGCGGCAACTTGATAACCGAGTCGGTAGTGACTCGTATGGTCCGTGAGCTCAGGAGGCTCACACTCTTGACCTCCACTAAGCTCCAGGCGTTTTGCACCTTCTAGTCTTCATGCATAGTTTTGCTCCACCTTGGTCATCTATTGCTTACTCGTCTAGCTTTTTAATGCTTCCAACCTTCGCACAAGCGCGTCCACCTAGCTCAGCTCCTTTCCCAGGAGTCACCCGTACATTTTGGCAGTCGGCCAAAAATAAGTGCCAACGGACAATCAATCTCCACATGATTACCTCGATTTAGCTATCTAACAGCTGATTCATCCGTCGATACTCTTGTAGACTGTATATTAGCTCGAATTTTGCCATTTATGTTGATTCAAAGGTAAGAAATCATGATAACACTTATGTCCAATACTCCAAATTTGTTTTTTCATAGCATAGTTGAGAATTGTTTATGTTTTAATTTTGAATTTATAAAAAACTAGCGATAAAAAGGAGACCGGTAAAATCAATTAATCGGACGATAAGCGATTAATGTCTAATCTGAGTCCGAGCGGGCAGTAAACGAAAAACGATATCTTAAACATTGTTTATAGGTAAATCATTACTTGGAAACAACATCTCAACACCGGAGATGTTTGTAGGGTTTCGTGCTAGAATTTAAAATTTTCCGTCTTACATAACCTCAAGATCTATTATAAAGATATGATGCACCCCGTACTGCTAGATCTAAAATAATTACAAACACTATTCCGGAAGATCTTTTGTTTGTCAAAGTAGTTGTCGGTGTAGCTTGATGAAGAATCTCACGTCCACGCCGGGAAGTGAGATTGTCGTCGATTCCCTCGTGAGGAAAACTAGCGTAATCCCTCTTCTAATATCTACACATCCACTGCGTCAATCCGCCAGCGCTTCGCCGTCTAGAGCTCCGGGGAAACCAAAAAGAGTCAGCCTTTCGGCGTAGTATAGGTGGTAGATCTAATCAATTAGAATAGATCTATATGATTAGAGAATATAAATTCTCAACACATGAGATCGATAGAGAATAGCCAACGGGCAATTGTGTGTCTTTCCCCATGTGGGGGAGGGGGGGGGGGAGTATATATAGATGGCCAAGGGATAAGGGCACTTGGGGAAGGGGTAAGACCCCAACCCCTTGGTGCGCCGGCCTCCTCATGGCCGTCCGATTCCCCTAGCCAACAACGACTCCTCCCCAAATCTTTTCCCTTTTGCCTCTTTACCCTTTTAATTAAATAGACTTTCAAAAATCTAATTAATTAAATAAAGGAAATAAGAGGGAGGTTGTGTGCCGGCCATAGGTGGGCCTAGGACCCATGCGGCTGGCCCCACCCTTGGTGCGACCCAGCCCTAGAGTTCCTAGCCCCCCTTCTGCACCCCGTTCCTGGTATTTCTCCAAAACTCTTCTAAAACCAAATATATTCTTAGATAAAATCATCGACTCTATTCATTAATGTCAGAAAAACATCCTGGCATCCCGGAACATCTCATGTTTGCCATATTTCTCGCACATGACTTTTAGCCTTATATCGACATTATATGCCTCTCATGATAACTTCACAAAAACACCTCCAATTAGAATCAGAGTGACTCCGATGACTTCTCATAATCACTATTACTACAACATACTCCCAATTAAAGATTGGACACAACTTAAATGTGTTACCCAGAAGGTTCAGTAACGCACAAACATGGCTGAAATAGTTACCAGACAATAACCAACATCGGGACCATACACGTCCATATTGGCTCCTGTGTGTTCACAAATTAACGATGGAAGCTTTTTTGTTTCTCGTTACGCCAATCCCCTTAGTGAAACGATACCAATGATATCACGAGATGTGACAATTGTCTATTGTGTGATCAAACTATTCGATCACCACACATAAACTCATACCGATATCATTCTCTTTTTCTCATTCTGTATCTTGGATGTGGTATGATAAATTACACTGGGTCTGGCCAGACGATTGGGTGACATCGGTGATACTGAGATGGCCTAGAGTATGTATCTATCCATCGTCTGGAGGAGTAAGTCTCATTCTTAAATAATCTCAGTTCCATTACACATTTTAGGTTACACACAAAAGTAAATGCCAGCATCTTGTCCGGAATCCGCCTTTCATTGGACTTCGGGATCCATGAAGGATGGCTACCTCGCCATGGATGGTGAGCTCCCCCACCGCCATCGGGGTTTAAGAAGAGGATGCCTTACAAGTGGATTGGTCTAGGATTCCTCCGATCTAGCTTCAACGTACCTCCACTGGGGGGAATTCATGTTTGATGAGCTCGAATAGGCCATGGCGGCACCTCTATGGTTGATCCCAAAAATCAGTTTTTTGGGGGGATTTGTCGATGTTGCATGAGGTGTGTGATTTTACTACATCTGTGAATACTTTGTTGTCCAAGAACGAGTAAATGGCTAGAATGAGTTATGTGCGTATGCTATGGAGAGATTGCTCTAATGTTGCATAAGTTGTCCTACAATTTTAGATTCGCTAGACATTTTTGTTGAATGCGTTGTTTTTTTTGTACAAACGACGACAACTTTCCAACACGTTTTGTGCTATCAATTGGTTTGTTGCATACTTTTTGCCGTTTGCTACATTGATGTGTCTAAAATGTTACAACATCTTTCTGCAACATGTTGTAAATTTTTATAGGTTCATAGCAAAATGTTGCAAAAGGATGTCTCGTTTCTGAAAATGTAACATACATAGAAAAAACGGTTACATTCGGACTGTTTTTTGGAGCAGCAGTGAACAAAGTTTGGCAGCAATGAGAGGAGGACCACACATGCATGTGAGTGACGAGTGTGTCAAATCGGCTGTAGCCGGCTGAGGGCTAGCCCTTGCCTAAAAGATTGGTCGAAAAGCCACCATTGTTGGATCTTTAGAAAAAGCATAATACTAGTGGCAAATTTCACTTAGTTTAGAGTAATTCATCTTCTAACCTTGTGATTCGTGATATAATTTTCAGAATCACACAGCAAAGCTATTTGGCTATCACTTGGCAAATGAGAATTCGCTGGACCAGACGCTTGACGGCAGTTTGACGGCGAAAAACGACGTGTACAACTTCGGTGTGGTGCTCGTGGAGCTGCTGACTGGCCGGCATGCCATCTCCGGGAAGCCGCTGGGTTATCGGGCGCCATTCCAAGCGAGACTAGTTGGTGCGAGAAAAGATCCGGTGAAGTGGTGGCGCCCCTACCTGTCCTGCAAGGCCAAGCTGCACCATGTCATAGACCCGAGCCTAAAGGGGGAATACTCCGAGCATGCAGCATGGATTACTGCAACAATCGTGTGCCGGTGCCTGCACAGCTTTCCGGAGAAGCGGCCGTCCATGTGCGAGGTCGTAGAAGCACTTGAGCCGCTGCCCCTTCTCGTTGACGACGACGACAAACACACGGATGTCGATAACGAGGCTAGAGGCTCGAACCGGAATCTTTCTTCCCGATATCTCCACGAGTTGAAGGGGAAGCATGAATTCAAGCTTGACGAGCTCATGTCCGCCACCAGCAACTTCTCGGAGGAAAACCTCCTCTGCGAGACTGACCCCGGCCACGTCTACAAGGGAGCCTTCGGCAAGCTCATGGTCGCCGTCCTGAAACTTCGTCGCGACTACGATGACTGGCTGGTACGTTTAATTCAAATTTTCTGACCCCGTCCAATCCTTCCTTCAGCTGGAAACAACAGCTTTCATTTTATGTATCATTAATGTCATCTGTGATCGATCAGCCGGAGCTGCAGGTTATAGAGAGCATGCGCCAGCCTCATCTGTTGAGTCTACTGGGCTGCTGCGTCCAAGACAAACAGTGTGTACTACTCGTTTACGAGTACATGCCCAGGGGCAGCCTCTCCGAGATTAGTAAGCACACATAGTTATTTGGATTTAATTGATTAAAACATGCACGGTTAACTTGCTAACAGTGTGTATGCATGACTGTTACTATGGATGCAGATCTCTCCGAGATTAGCCCTTCCGAACGGATCAAGATAGCCCTTGGAGTGGCCAAGGGGATGTCCTTTCTACATGAGTCAGGCAAGCAGATGATCTACTACACTGGTTTCACGGCTTCCAGCATTCTCCTTGACTCGGTATGTTTCACATCAAGTTGTAGATCATAGTAATATATGTCCTGAAAAAGAAAAAGTATATTCTCTACGTATTTACTAATCGCTACATAATAAGTCGTTACTAAAGATGTCATGGTTTTTCGAGTAAATTTCCTTGGATTCCTAGTTAATCTCAAATCCGATATGTATCCAACTTCCTCTAAATTTAATAGTGAAACATCTGAATTTGCCGTTTTAACAGTGCAGCCTGAAAAAATGTCAAATGCAACATACGAAAATCATTAGATTTAGAATAATTACTGTTTTATTTTAATCTTGTGGTTCTGATATAATTTTAGGATTACACGGCGAAGCTGTGGGGCTTTGGACCGGCAAAGCAGACTGACGTCACTGTACCGGTCAGAATGACGAAAGACGTGTACAACTTTGCTGTGGTGCTTGTAAAGCTGCTAGTTGGGAAAAGCAGACTGACGTCACTGTACCCACTCACAGAGCTGGAGTTGTACTCGCTCCGGCACGACTCGATCCAGGTAGTGGTGACGATTGCACGCCGGTGCTTGCAAGAAGTGCCCGAGTTGCGGCCGTCCATGCTGGAAGTCGTGGACGCCCTTGATTCCGCCACGAAACAGTCGGACACAACCAGATAGCCACAATCTGTTACTAGCAGCAAATCAATATCAGTAAAAGGCAGGCCAGTACTTTTAGATGGAAAGCCAGTTGGCCAAGCTTTTATAAACCAGCGAAAGAGTACCAGCTATCGAAGCAGGCCGAAGGACAACCCCTAGACACGAGCCAAGTTCAAGAGAAACCCATTCTCTAATCTAAATTACCTGCGGTTGCCACAGCTGTAACATGAGGAGAAGACAAGAGGAACGCCCATGAAAAATAAAATCCGTGTTGCTACCTATTATATATTCTGTTGTAATTTGGAGTGTCCACGAAGTGTATATGCTTCTTTCACGGAACTCTGATGAGCTTCATCTATCTATCAGGAGCAAACCTTACCATCAATTACTTCCGAACATCAAGTTGCATGTTTCCCTTTTTTTCTGTTGAAGATTGTTCAGATTCTCAGGATATTACAAGTTTGCTACCACTGTTGAGCGCGCTGATGTCACTACCCATCTGCTACCTGAAGCACTGCGCGTCAAGCATCGAGCAGACGGTCCAGCCCAGGAGACGAGAGGCCCAGCAGACAGTGCAGCCCAGGCCCAAGACTGACCCAACGACCCAGTCAACATAAGAGAGTGGCAGTTATATGCCGAGGTAGTGTCCCATCAGACTATCAGAGGATCATCAATTATTACATGAACCAATTACAGTACTGCCTAAAGACATCGTCTCTCTCTTCCTCCTTCCTCGCGATTCGTCATTGAGTTCATCCATCTCGGCATGACGCTGTGGAAAAACCTTATGTCGCTACAATTAGTGAGTGAGATCGGGTAACAGTTGACCGACCTAGAATCATCGCCATTTCCTATACATCTTAATTATTCTTCCGAATTCCCATATGTACAACTGAATAACAACTACATGTCGCCTGGCATGCAGGATCAAAGGTTGAACTCACGCGAGTAGAATGCGCATCCAGCTAGAACCATTATAGATCGAGCAATTTAAACCACTAATCACACACATATGTACCCTTCCATATGTGTTATCCTTTATCGATGATCTGGTTTACCGTCTGCATGTACATATGATATTGCTATTGCTCTTATAGATTCGGATGGTGTTGATGAGGCTGAATTTTTTTCTTCGAGAAAATAAGGGCGAACAAGTCACTAGTATGTCGTGGTTGCAAGCGTTGCAAGGAATTTTTCTGGCTCCGAATTTACAACCGTCATTTTGAAGAGATACAACTTTGCAGTGTCCGTTAGCGAGTGCAGGTTTACTAAAACTTGGCTGTCTTTTACGGTTAATGAAAGCGAAGCTGGCGATGCTCTTCCCCGACTGTATCCATAGCCGGATATTCTATCATGCCCCTTTGTAATGTGGAGATATGTTTGAAATTTCATGTGTTTTTTGCATATTATATCAATTTAGGTCAAATCACAGTTGTTTCAGCAGCCTATCCAAGGCTGGTTAGTGTTTGTATGCACAGCCGGCGGTTCTCCGGGAGTCAGCGATGTACTTGTTTGTAATATCTTGCCAGATTCTTTGAGTCGGCAGTAACGCTGATTTCATATATTCCCTTGTGTACCCTGCTTTTGTATTCCATTTGTTGTACAGCGGACTATTTTTTGCCTTGAAGGCGGCTACATTTATTTGCTTTCTATATACCTTTCGTGTAGCTGCGTTTTGTTTACTCATGTCTTTACTTGCTTGCTCTTTGTTATTTCGTCTTTTGTTATTTCAATTTCAACATTTTGCACAAAACAAGACAATGCATTCTTCTAAACATGATCCTACTACGCGTTCAAGATTCCAGAATACACAAGAAATTAGTAGTAAGCAAAGCAACATATTACTGTCAATTCAAGTGGCAGCACTTCCTTTTAACTGCCATATTACTGTTCTAGCTGTTACTCGTCTACCAGTTAGGCACAAATACACTAGTACTATTTCAGACTCAAGCCTATGACCTGACCTAACTAGCCAGCCAGTGCGGAACAACTTTGTTACAGCCATCGACATATCTCTGTACAATGAGCCGACGCTGCTTTACACAAAACAAGAGCTGGTATTTTCCAAGATGTTAACAAGAGGATGGGTGAAATCAGTCCCAACCCATCAGCATGTTCATGACACCATCGACGATCTTGTTTTGCGCCGAACAAGAGAGCTCGTGATCGTGCTCGCCCAGGTGCACCCTGTACACCTCCCACTCCCTGTCATCCACCACATGCCTGCCGATCTCAGCCTGCAACCATAGTCACTGTTACTACAAGGATACATCACCTGATATGTCTAAGCGCAATTGCTCTGGTGACGATTTAGATGTGTGATTGTCAGATATGAGCATAGGCACAAGATCGTGTACCAAGAAGACCCGCTTGTGGAGATTCTTGAGAGCGAGGGTTATGTCGTAAAACACCAGGGTCTCCCCTTTCCGGACACCTCGACCGGGTTTGCTACCAGCAGTTCCATGTCAGGGCCTCGGTTCACCAGCGCCACGCGGAGCGGCCGCAGGAGCTCCATCCTTAGGCGGGAGCACAGCGTCCTCTGTTTCTGCTGGTCAATTATCTTCTCCCCGTCTAATTGCACCGCGAACAGATCCAGCTCGCACCTGCCCTTTTGGCCCGCGTAGAATCGGCCATAAGAAATCTGACAGGAACAAGTCTTCTTATTTCACAAAGCAAAGCGAAAAACACATAGCGAGTGGCATTTATTTTAGGCTTCAGTTATTACCTGGATGTTGCAGTCCTTCAATGTTCTCATGATGTCATATAGGAGGCCCTTGTGGTCAACGCACTGGATCTGAATAAGCGTGTGCATGGGGCTGAGGGAGTTGTCCGTTGTGACCGACATGCTACTGTTGGACCTTGAGCTGCTCAATTGGTCCTCTATGAGATCAATGTTGAACATCCGGTCCAGGACAAGAGGCGGCAAAAGTGCGGAAGCTTGGAGGCAAGAAGACATGTCTTCTGTCGCATTATCTATCTCACAACTTGTCACCGAGTCGCCTAACACACTCTGAAGTTTTTCATAAGCCTCTTCCCTTCTGTTCTTTGTGTGTAGTAGTTCCCTGAAATTATTTGCACGAGTCAACACGATGCACGAGGTATCCATTCATCTACCTTCACAGCGTAATGCCATTCTTATATTTCAAATGATGGGCCTTCCTGGACACATACATAAACTACACAAATGATGACAGCATGATAAACTATAAAGACATAACTTGACAACTTCGTACTGCTCAAGCAAGTGATTGACCAGTTATAAAGGATTGTATATCCTCATCAAAATATTGCAAGGATGGCAGTTCGTATCCTACGAAAATACTTACGACTTGCCCACTTGGGAAACAGGAACATTGTTTAGCAAGCAGTTTGTTGGAATCATCAATAAAAGAAGGAGGAAACATATTTTATTATTGGAATGACATAACCAAAGAACATATATGACGCGCCGAAAAGGATGTATAAGAAATTGACCTAGCATCTGTGATGAAGAAAAGGTCCATCACTCTGCCGTCAGGCGTGGTGGAGACCTTCACCCTCCTGATTGTGAGCTCCATCTCACACAGCACACGTGTCACGTCTGCAAAACATGAAATTAATTCCCAGCACGAGAGCCTGGATCAGACATATCATACGGTTGAATCTTTTCCTGCTCTTTCACTAAAAATACATTTTTGCCCATTAAAACCCTGATTACAGGGCAAGGCACTACTGCGCCAAACAACACCAGTTGCAAGATGAAGTTGAACAGCATGAATACATATTGACCACAAGTACATAAACACATGGATTCGTTCCGCTTGCGTCTGTGAGCGGTCTAATGATAATGATCGGGCGTCCCAGAAGAAACTAGAGAAATGAATTCAGTCAATAGTCATGAAATCTGTGAGGGTTTGCTGTCCGATCAGGAGAGTCAGACAGTAACACATATGTTTCTTCAGCAAATAGTAGAACAGTAGTATCAATATTTCTTCTTCTAAGATGGCATGGATTATAGGATCGAGTACCTCGCAGCTGTGGTGATATTGGAGGTTAAACAGTTAGGCAGATTTACTAACACCACGTCTAACTCGAAACAAAGGTATGAGGTGCTGAAATCTACTATACCATGCAGGAGGCCCATCCGGTCAAAGCAGCAGAACTTGAGCAGGAAGACCTGCGGCGCGGCGGGAGCAAGATTATCGTCGAGACCGGCGGCCGCAAGGTAGGAGGCGTCTAGGCCGTAGGGCGCGGTGGCGGGGCAGAGCTCGACGAGCCTCTCCTTGAGGAGGTCCCATGCCGCTGGCTGCCGCCCCCGCCTGGCCACCACCCAGAGCACGATGTAGCACCACCTCCCGTCCGTGTTCATGTCTGCCACGGACACGCAACAGTTTCAGTTCAGAGATATTCAGTCATCAGGAGAGTGAGGAAAAAAGATGGAATTTTGAGAAGGTAGATAAAGGAGTGAGAGGAGAGAGAACGGACCTCCCTTGAGGATGTTGAGGCCGAAGAGGAGGACGACGCGGCAGAGGTCGCATCCGAGGCCGGTCTTGTCGGGGCAGCTGACGGTGACGACGGTGCGGTCACCGGCGGCGTCCGGGTGCCGGATTTGCACCACCTCGTCGCTGGGTACCCCCATCGCTCCTCCCTAGCTATCAGTTTCTCTCTTCCTTTCTAGGAATTGAGGGCACCAAATCGGAAATCTTTGGTTGCTCCGGATAGGGGAACTTGCTTTCTCCGTCGCTAATTATGGGCTGGGGCTGGGGTGTCGCGGGTGAGGGGACAGGCAGCGGCGGCGGCGGGAGGGGGATCTTTGTCACCGGAAGGGAAGGGGACGAGGAATCTTGGAGAATGGATTCGCCCCTCAGTCTTGGCATAATTTGGTGCCAAGATACGGAAGCAAGGATATTATTATCCCAAAGAAATCCCTCTCTTGTTGGAAGCTCCGGTCTGCAGCGTGCGTTTAGGCAACCAAACACTACTTTCGGTCATATATAAAAACTCCTAGGCTCATCCCCCTTCAATTTGACTCTCTCTTTACTTTCTCACTTCTCTACGATACCTCTGAATTTAAATATAAATATTGTCACCCATATAAAATCCAACGGCGATTCAAACTTTCAAACAAAAAAGTTCAAACAATAAGCAAACTAAAAATTCCAGGGAAACCCTCCGACAATGATCTGATGCTCGAGCTCACGGGAGGTATGAAAACGAGGCGAAAACATTCCGCGGCGGCGGCGATGGCTAGTTCGAGAGAAGTGCGAAGTTGGACGACTGGCCAACGACAGATGTGAATCAGCAATAACGACGACGCGAGGGCACAACCTCTCGGTCATATCACAGAGTGGGAATGGTGTGGAGGGATGGGAGGGTCACAAGTGGGCTAGGCAGACACTTTGACAATGGAGGCGCGAAGAAAAACCATAGGAGGCGACAACTGAGCTTAATTACGCGGTGGCGATGACCGAGCTCTCGGTGGTGGCAGCCATGGAGTGGGACGCACGCGTATGGAGAGGCATGGCGGGGGTCCCTCGCTCTCTCGTGAAGACTAGAAGACGGCGGGGTGGTGTCGTGGGGGTCTAGGGAGGCTAAAGACAGAGCTTAGGCGGCATGCGGTTGGAGAGGGGACTAGGTCACTCTATTCGACGGTGGAACGAAGAGAAGTTGGCGTCCCGCCACGGTAGGGATTTGTCTCAGTTGTAGGTTCGCAGGGTTAGAGATGCTCGTCCTTACACAGAGTCCCGCGTTAACAGCGTGACACGTCATCAAATTCTACTATTGTATGTCACCAAACATTAAGATACAAGTATTTTATAAGCATTTTATAACGTTGTCTTCAGAAAGATGGCTTCGTAGGAGGAAAGAAAGCAGGCTGTTTAACCTTGAAGTCGATCCACGTCTAAGAATAGTCGTCGGCGTCCTTTGTCGACAATATTTTCCGTCAAATTTCAAAAGAGACATCATCTTCTAATGTAGTACTAGTATATGGCCATTTGCAAAGCAGTAGACAATGACGCCTTTCCGATGATAAAGATGAAATGTTATAGGCAAAGCTTTTGTCGGTTTCAAAAAAATAAAAAATAAATATAACGTGCCCCGTCCAGACACCGCTAACAATTCACACAAGTTAAAGCAAAAGTAAGCAGCTAGCCTAGCCCAAGCTAGGACACATCCACTACAGTACCCTCCGCCCTCCAGGTTGGGAACACGCAACAGTTGCATAACTCCAAGCTAGTGTTTAATTAGCCAACCAAACACAAGAGGTCATATAAAAAATTATCAGGGATCAGCGTCCAACACATCATCAGATTCTACATTACCATGTCAGTGAACATTAAGCTAAGAGTGTAGTATGTAAATATCACAACATTAGTTTTACGGAGCAAAGCCTTGATTAAAGAGTCTTTTGGAATTTGATGTGGGCTTTAACGCCATGGACCAAATAATTTCTAAGAAATGTCCTGGGACGTTTAGTCACACGTTGCTAGTTGGTGTGTTAGGTTATAATTGTTGCACGTCTCGTTTGCTGATGATAGTTAATCTTGAGAGTATTAATTGTTGTCGTGATATTTAGTTCGATTAGATTAATTTGAAAATTAATAATTCTTTCAAGAGTGCCCTGCTTCCTAGGAGGAGAGAAAGCAGATTGAAAGTTCAACCTTGAACGAGATCCACATCTAAAGGCTAAAGCATAGTTATCCTCGTCCATTTTCCAACAAGGGAAAGAGACGTCTTTAAATTTAGTAGAAAGTACACGGCCATTTGCATTTGCAAAGCAGTGATAAAGGTCTAATGGAGATGGACAATAACATGTGTCCAATAAAAGATGAAATATTGCGTGGCACGCCCACTCGCCGCTAACAGTCGACACAAGTCAAGCAAAAGTGAGCAGCTAGTAGCTTGCTAGCTTGGACTCCATCCCCATCCGCATGCACGATCTGAGCCTGCTTCTCCAACGTTGAAAATCACATCAAAGTCACAGGTTGGGAGGCTGGGCATAGCAACAGTTCCATAATTCGAAGCTAGGTGCCCTAGATTATGTTTTTTCTTCAGTTTGTACTGTATATTGGGCATGACATGCTGCGTCTATAATACACTAATTATTATTATTACCAATAACGGGCATTTAGTCAGTGGTGATGAAAGCGAAGTGCCACTCTGCGCAAGGTTCGTGTCACTGTCTTGATTTCTCTTCCACGGCTTTTTATGGAGCGACAGCGGTTTGTTAAACAGAGCCACTTGTACACAGTGGTAGAAAAACAAGTCCATCGATCTTGACAGCAATTCTGTACGTCCGTCGATCTAATACGCATATGGCCGTGTCGTTGTCGGGGACGTCGGCCTCTGCTGGATACTACGGATCGATCTGAGGAGATCGATCGAGGCCTTGTCAATGTGTGCTCATCCCGACTACACATGTCTTGCCTCTGCTAGCTAGCTACGTCATCTCTTGATCTTATCTTTCGTCACTGGCTTGGTCATTTTTGATCTAATATGCGTTAATTTGATGCACGAATTACATACTTCCTTACAACCAGCTAGCTGAGCCAAGTTTTATTACGATGATATGATGAAACCAACAAGGCAAAAACCATGCAGAGTTGGACTCCGTTTTTCCTAGTAGCAAGATCCGGACAGTAAAACCTTTTTAGAGTACGGTAGCCGCAAGACTATTGCTAGAACCCTACTTAAGTGTCAGATCTAATTCTCATCTTCCATTTGCACTCTACAATATTTCCTAACTCCACTTAGGCTGGTGCCAGTGCACCGCCTCACTATCGCCCCGCCACGTCAGCTTTTACCCCCACTCTCACCCCACACTCACCCCACTCTCACCTCACGGTGCCAGTGCATGTGCTGTAGTCCCAGGCTATAGCCACATCACCTTTTTTCTTCCCTTTTTTCCCTTCACCTTTTAATTCTTTTTCCCTTTTCTTCCAGGCGGACCCACACGTCAGCCTCTCACGCCCGCCTCTCGCCTCCCTCTCGCCTGCAGCCGCCAGCGTGTCGCCCCGCTCTCGCCCGCATCTCGCCTCCCTCTCGCCCGCGCCATGGTGCCAATGCGGGCTGTAGTGGGGCGGTAGCGCCCGCTACCGCCGGGCGACGGATCCGTCGCCCGCCGCTACCGTCTCGCCTCCCTCTCGCCTCTCTCTCGCCCGGCGCCGGGCGGTACCGCCCGCGCTATCGCCCCCACTGGCACCAGCCTTACTGGCAGTAGGTATGAGAGTAACAGAGTAAGGGCACTCCTAGCTAGTTACTTCCTCTCAAAGCAACATTGTCATTATTATTTTCTTGAGGAGAAACTACTGCTGACATACTTGCATTTTGTAAAAACTGCTTGCATCAAACTACTTGTGGTAAATTTCCTGCACACCTAACTGACAACGAAACCTGAAGAAAAAAAAGGTACCAGGCCTAATCTCATTGCACTTGCACCGTGTAATTTCTTAAAGCAACTTAGTGGATCGCAACCCGAGCTACCGAAGCAAAGCCTGCATTACCAATCCATGGTTAAATTACATATCCTGAAATACCGACCGGCGACCGCAACATAAAGTGAGACTACATGGATGTGGTTTTATACCGCTCACTAATGAGCATGTAATTTCTTCCATCTCGATTGCTCTCTCCTTTTCAGTCCAGCAGCAGTACGTCTTGGTTTCCAAGCAAGAGGAAAACCTTGACACTACAAGGTGCCCACCTCTTCCATATAAGCTTCCACGCGTTGCAGGTGGCAGAGCATTTTTACATTTAGAATATACTGCTCTAAGATTTTCGGTTAGTTTATCTAATTTTAGAAGAATATTATGTAATTTTTTGTTCAGGACTTTGTAATTATGCCTTTGTAATTTAGAAGAATATTATGAGTAGAGATTTTGTGCTCCCGGGCACCAGTGATCCTGGCATTTTAAAAAAATCGAAAAAAATATTTACGTGTTTCAAAAAATTCTGAAAAAAAATCTCGAATGTAGCCATTGGTATATTCTACAAACGTGCCAAAAATAAACTTCAAATACTTTGTATTTGGGCTACACAAAAATAACAAAATTGTGGATCTGAGTATGCTTATTTTCAAATCTCTAAATTATTAGATTTTTTCATTTTTGTGTAGCTCCGAATACAATGTATTTAAAGATGATCTTTTGCACGTATGTTGAATACATCATTAACAACATCTCGAATTTTTTTCAGATTTTTTTGAAACTTATAAATATTGTTTTTGATTTTTTTAAAGCACCAGGAGCACTGGTGCTCGGGAGCACAAACACTTTTCTGGAATATTATGTATTTCAAATGTATATTCAATTGTTGTATGAACTTATGCACATATTCACTTCAATGATAATGCAATTTACTAATTATAATGTCAATTTATCTTTGACAATCAGTTATGTTGAGATTTTATGCATTGTATCCATAAGAACTCTTATTATCCATGTAATCCTAAAGAAACACAACAATGACTTTGTTTTATTGTAAGTTTTTAAATGTCTAGATACATGAATACAAGAGTAAATAGCACTGGCGGTCATTCAAGTCGTCATGTGGGTGCACTTAAGTCACCATTTTCAAAAATCTTGTAAACCCGTCACACAAGTCAACATTCGTGTGCACTCTGGTCACTCCTTCGTTTGTTGACCGGTTTTTTTCGGTTTTTGACCCAGAATCGTCACGTGCGCCTCACGTTGAGTTTGTTTTGGCCCAGTTTTTTGCAAATAACCCCTTAAATTCTAGCAACGCTTTTAGACTGCCCTCTTCTGCCAGGTGGATCCCACCTGTCAGTGACAGGAAAGAAACAAATAAGAAAACTAAAATTATATGAGCGTTGTGGGATTCGAACTAGGTACCTCTAGATATTGCAACACGAAGAGTAACTACTGCGGATAGAGCATCTTCATGTCGCTAATATAAGCTTCGCGATCGAACGGGGACGGCGGCATCCGGAGGTGAAGACGACGATGTTGATCTGGCGTGTGCAGCTGGGCCCACTGGCCAAGTTTGACCGGGGCTGATCCGGGCGGCTACCTTTTCCTGTATAATAAGGCGATGTGTACATTCAAACATGTACGCTCCGTGTCCGCATTGGTATTAGTCACGGTGTTGCTCTCGCGATAGATCGCTAGTTCGAACCCCCTCTCTGCCAATTATTTTGGTTCCACTATTTATTTCGTTCCACTGACAGGTGGGACCCACTTGACAACAATCAAGAAGGTTGGGTGCATACATAAAAAGTGAATGGGTTATTTGTAAAAATAGCAGCTCGGAACAAGCTCACCGTGTCAAAAACCGGCCGAGTGACCAGAGTGCACACGGATGTTGACTTGAGTGACGGGTTCACAAGATTTTTGAAAATGGTGACTTAAGTGCACCCACACGATGATTTTAGTGACCGCCAATGCCATTTACTCTTGAATACAATGCACACATGGAACGAGCTAGAAGTCGTCTAGATGGTGGGTGAATAGGTGATATAAAAATATATACAAATCTAGCTTCATCTTGATAGGGATTTAAATTAGGTGGGTACTTTTCAAGCACAATTCCTACAGAGGTAGGCTCAACTATATGTACCAATAATTTAAAACCAAACAATGACAAAAACAAGCGAGGAATTCAACTATACGCAGATATAGTATTCTCCGTTAGAGAATTGCAACACAAGAATTAAATAAATCAGCATCGTTTTAACCAAATTCCCATGTTTGATTTCGTGCATAAACATTTTTTTTGAGAAAAAAGCAAAAAATACTTATATACACCAGATGGAACCAAGCGTCGAGATGGGCACCATACAAAATAATCAAGTTGTATGTATGGAAAAGTAGATTTTATGACCATCTTATGTTCGTGGATGTCGCGATAAGCGATGCTATTTCAGTACCAAGTTCCCAACATTACATATTGACATTTTTATTACTAAACACAACTTGGAAGACACATTTACCGACACCTCCTATTTATAACATAGAAGCTTACATAAATATACTGTACCGTATAATACACTAGAACCACGTTTAAGATATTTGGTTGGCATTCATTTAAGAAATCTCTATCATTATAGTATGTATATTAAAAAATATATATATACACGAACACTGAAAATGTTATTCAAAAGACAAATATAATTGTAGATAAATAAATAGAACAATGAAAAATTTATTCAAAAGAAAAACTACAACATAAATTTAACTTAACACAAGGAAACTTCTGAGTCATATAAATTAACACTCTAACTAATATTCGGAAACATAAGTATGTTGCTAACTATGCATTCCAAGTTATAAAAATTGTACGAATTGAGACCATATTAGGCTAGAAATACGATTAATTCAAGTATAAATTTTTAGTATAAATATGTTTGTTTCAATTTACCCTATAGTCAAATCCACTAAATTTATTACGAGAAAAGTTCATTAACAGTTAGAAAGAGAAAAACTTTAATTTTTGAGTTTTGCTCAATGTTGTCACTGTTGAGAAAAGTCAAGCTTTGTTGAGAAATCAATTTATATGTCCAAATTAAAAAAAGTCAATAATCGGAATATATACAAACATGTTCAGATTTGGGCAACACAACTTATAAGAACTAGATGATGCCTTGCACTTTGCGGCACTAAATCTTACTAAGAATGATTATTTTATCTTATTGCTCTTGCAAAGATATAATTGATAAGTTCTCCATATTTTTAATCGCTAATAAGATAATTTTTACAATATCAGTGCAAATCACTATGTACTAATTGTACCGAGTTGGCAAGAACAAAAATCGTAAAATTATCATGATTTCTCTAGGCATAATGTTTCTGTTTCTATTTCTATTCCAATTTACACGATAAATATATATAATTATTAGCTGAAAGGTCAAGTAATATATTAACTTTAAATTGTGTTAATAACATTGATAATGAATATAGTTATGTGTACATGAATATGTCTCTTCGTAAAAAACAAACATGAATATACTATGAGTTGAACATAAGTGGGTCTGTTTCAAATGAAGCTAGACATCCTGAATTGTTGTAGACATCAAAATAATAGGTGGGATGCCGACTTGCTTGTGTCAAGAGTTGGATACTAAGGGAAATACCAAAAAGGATGTCATAGTAGCAATTAGCTGAAAAACCAAACGCATGACATTGTAGATAATTTAAGAAGACATTGGCGCAGAAAAAATGTACGTGGTTTTAAGAAGACATTGGAGCAAGAACAGTACATGCCTCTTCCTCTACCATGTTCACTGAGGTAATACAAACTTGCTGCAAATCTGAACCCTTGGACAATTGATTCTGCACCTCTATCTAATTTTTTTTTTAATTCTGCACAATACAAATGGTAAGATGTTAGGAGGAACAGGTGTTTTGTCCCCAGTAAACAGTAAGAGCGAGGAGAATGAGGCGGCCGACCGGCCGGCGTGTAGCTTGCCTCCTCGTATTGCTCGCGTGCATGATTAGGGTGGCAGAGATGGACAGGACACAAACGGCACAAGCAAGAGTTTATATCACCTTTTCAATTCCTAACTTGCTCGTGCAAAAATGAAAAATGCATGGGAAGTTCAGATAATTCCTGGTTGAGAAAATAAATTGATTACCCACTGAAGAGTTTTGAAGCATGCAGTTGTGGTGGTAACTGGTATGGTGTATTGACGTCAACCGATGAGATCAACCGTGCGCTCGGTTACCAGCAGGAACCAAGGGAGGAAAACATGCACCGAAAAAAAGTACCTCAATTAAAAACGGCATCCCTATCAATCTATATATTCAATTAGCTAGGTTTAGCAAAAAACAAGCAGCGAATTTAGCAACAAAAATGAGCTGCGCAATGTGATGAACACCTGGCGGGCGGGATGTCCTGGGAGGCGGCGACGGTGTAGCGTCGGACAACAACTGCGGCCCGAACAAGAAGAGACTACGCCCATTGAGACAGGAGAGATAGTAGGATGTGCTTGGCGCGGGTGGAGGCGGCGTACAGCAGGTGGAGGGTAGATGTTGGTGTCGGTGATTCAGTAGGAAGGGGGATGAGTTCATATCGCAAGGGTCGCTGGAATGAAAAAATGTTCCGTGTCGCTGGCCTGTGATGCCCGCCCGTCAGGATCTGACGTGGCTCGTGTTGCTGCGATTTTAGGCGCGCCCGCTTGCGTCCCTAGAAACAAGGCATGAAGCGGGGTTGCTGGACGCTTTATTGGGACGTGCCGGTAAATTTTGGTCTACTGTGCGCGCCGCTCGGGGCATTTTGGTGCCGACAGGCCCACTATACCTATTTGGAGCGTTATTGGATGCGTAGATGGAGATTCTCTTACTTCCTCTCAAAGCAACATTGTTTCACCCTGGTGGGTCGATCGTTGTCCGACCACTGTTAGTGGAGATGAGGGTAGCAGAGAATGAAAAGCCGGATCTACCGGCTAGAAAGACGGACTCTGTCGCGATGGGAGTGGATGCGGGTCTAACCAAGAATAGCGATTCTGGCGCGGTGGGGGTGGATGCGGGTCTGACCAAAAATAGCAAGTTTTATGAGATTAATGGAATTTTGAAGAACTTTATTTCAGTTATAAAATTAATTATTAAATAGTATATAGATTCGCACCCGCAACCTTGCGCACCATTGATTGGAGTCTCCTACAGAAGTTTGTCAGTGTATTTAAATTTTTGCTGAATTATTGGATTGGGGAAGGAGGGGCAAGCGTATTTCAATTTTTGCTTAACTTTTGGATTGTGGAGGGGGGAGCGCTGCTGGGTGACGACGCTGGGCCTCCCAGAAAGGACCAGAGTTCTTGTGAAAAATGCTCTAATGAAACAAAATGCCGGGCGGCAGGTTTAACCTGCTGCCAAGGATCAGATAACATCACTTAAGTCGGATACTCACTATAATCGATCAATTTGTTCAACACAATTGGCTACAATCCATGCCTCACGTTTGCAAAAAAAAAAAATGTTGGTTCGGTTATGTTTATGCGCTAGCTTTCATAAAAAAAATCATGGCAAGGCATGGATTCTTGTTCATAGCAATGTTGCGACAGATGCATATCAGAGTATCCCACCAAGAGACGGGGTTAACGTTTAACACACACAGCTACCAGTATATATTGCAAGGACTAAACTACTTTTTGCTAGATCGATCGATAGACAAATGGAATGTAATGCAAGTCGATCCATTTGGGCTACATGCTGCTAAGTGCTAACTGAACCCATACATTCCACTGACTGAAGACAAACAGAGATCGGTCACCTACACTAGCTAATCTAGCTACAAATCTAAAACATCAGGCACTAACACTACCAATAGTTCCACTACATCAACATCCACCGACACTTAACTAACTTCTCGACCAACTAATTTACTTAACACTGCAGCTAACTAGCTAGGAATCATGGATTCAGCCTTGCGACAAGTAGTTGGTGACGGCCTTGGTGCCCTCGGAGATGGCGTGCTTGGCGAGCTCCCCAGGGAGAACCAGCCTCACCGCGCTCTGCACCTCGCGGGACGTCAGCGTCTCCCTGCCGGCGTGCTTGGTCAGCCGCGCCGCCTCCTCCGCCAGGCGCTCGAACATGTCCGCCATCATCATGTCCAGGATCTCCATGGTCTTCCCCAACGCGCCCAGCTCCGGGTGCACCTGCTTCAGCACCCGGTACACGAACCGCTTGTACCCCATCTCCGGCCGGCTCCCGCCTCCGCGCCGCCCGCGGCCTTTCGCTGACTTGAGCCTCGGCGACTTGCCGCCGCCGACCTTGGGCTTCTTCTGCCGCGGCGTCTCGGGGCCTTCCGGCGCCGGCTTCCCGGCCTTCTCCTCAGTCTTCCCGGTCCCGGGGGCCGTCTTGTCGGCGGGCTGGTGCTCGTAGCCCAAGGGGTCGGCGGCCTCCTGCGTCTCCTGGCTCTGCACGGACACCGGCACCACCACAGGCGGCTCCGGCGACTTGGGGCTGGCGGAGGCGCCCTTCTTGGTGGCCTTGTTGGCGGAGGACGGAGGCTCGGCGGCCGCGTCGGGGGTGGTGACGACCTCCACGCGCACGTCGGTGGTGCGCTGGACGTCGACCACCTCGGGCTCCGGCATGCAATGCATGCACATTTTGAATTTCGTAGTGTACGAGAGTATGAGGACAAGACTTAACCAGTGGCTTTTAGGCCATTCATCAACATGCATGCAATGCATGCAAGCTCTTTGCGGCGTTACACGTTTGCACCCAGGTTTTGCTGACTTGCATGTACCATGGCAGCCTGCATGCATGCAGGCACCCGGCTCTACAACAAGGCCTTCCAGACATACGGGTAACGACCGGGCCCTACATGATTTCCTGTAAAACATATTATGAGCAAATTTTCCCAATAATAGAAAAGCCGTAATCTCATCACGGCTTTTTCTCTTAGTCGCGTCAAGTGTCGTCTTCTAACTCGTCTTCTAACTTGGGCTTCTTCTGCCGCAGCGTCTCGGGGCCCTCCGGCGTCGGCTTCCCGGCCTTTTCCTCCGTCTTCTTCGCGGCGGTGGCCGTCTTGTCGGCGGATTGGTCCTCGTAGCCCAAGGGGTCGGCGACCTCCTGCGTCTCCTGGCTGTGCACGGACACCGGCTCCACCACAGGCGGCTCCGGCGACTTGGGGCTGGCGGAGGCGCCCTTCTTGGTGGCCTTGTTGGCGGAGGACGGAGGCTCGGCCGCCGAGTCGGGGGTGGTGACGACCTCGACGCGCACGTCGGTGGTGCGCTGGACGTCGACCACCTCGGGCTCCTGGGTGTCGGGCAGGGAGAGGGAGTCGGGTAGGATGGTGGTTGTGGCCACCTGCACGGTCTCCTTCACCACCTTGGTCCTCTTCACCACCGAGCTCACCACCTTGCCACCGCGACGCTTCGGAGCCATGGCCTGCTGCTTCGCTACTATACTGCTAGTGTACGTGGGGATGAAAGAGTGAACACTGAACTGAACTGGACTCGAAGCTGGAGCTGGATGGAGGAGGAGCTTTATGGATGGAGCTGGAGGCGACGCGTGGGAGAAGAGGTCGGACACGCGGCGTTGGTGACAGACACGGTAAACTTGTCGGAACGCACTAGCTAGGTACAGTGCCTGCCGCCCGCCTTGGGCTCTGCGTCGACGATGCATTGCCTTCCCACCGAAGATAACCATTGTCGAGCTGCACTTTTGCACCCAGGTTTTGAATTCCGTAGTGTACGAGTATGAGGACAGGACTCAACATGCATATGCAATGCAAGCTCTTCGGGCGTTACACGTTTGCACCCAGGTTTTGTTGACTTGTCCTATGCCAGCCTGCATGCATGTAGGCACCCGGCTCAACAAGGCCTTCCTGACATATGGGCACTCAGGCCCAAAATGATTGTCTGTAAAGAATATAATGAGAATTTTTCTCAATACTAGAAGAAAAAAGATACATCCTCGTCAAGTGTCACTTTTTAAGTCGCGTGGTCCCCTGCGTTGGCCATATGTCCGCCAAGTGTCACGGCGAGAATAAAAATGAGATAAAATGAGAGAGAAAAAGATACGGGAGGTGGGGTACAGTTTTCTATCTTATTTATCAAAATCGAATTTTTCAAAACAAAAAAATCTTAAGAACCGATCGTACAAGTAACGAACCATTTTCACTTTTGAGCTACTCGCGTCGAGATTTTCGAAATCAAATCCCATGTTTATAGGTTTCAGAATTTTTGTTTGTACTGTACGGAATTCTAAAATAGTGTGTAAATAAACTCGGATATACACACTGAGATAAGTGTACTTTGTACGTTGTTTTTCATTGTTCGGTCGATGTATCTTAAGATATAATATTCCTCCTCCTACCAACTCAGGTTTTGCTAACTTGTCCTAAGGCAACATGTAGGCACCCGGCTCTACAACCACACCTTCCTGACGTATGGATATCTAGGCCCAACATGATTTTCTGGGAAAAAAGGTCTTAGGCAAAAATCATGATTATATGTTTTTCCTACCGCTAGCACCACAGTGAAGTTAAGATTCGGTCGTTCGAGCCTGATCCTAGATTGGCCTTGTGAAAATTGACACATGCACGGGCTAAGCTATGGCTGAAATGGGGAAGCAAAAGGCCCATCCAAGGGTGGGTTTAAGTGATATCTATTTATCTATATGACTAAATTGAAAACACGTGCTCATGATGTTTTTTTAGAAAAGGATGTCCCGGTCTCTCCATCGAGTGATGCATACAACTATTTATTACAAAATAGTGCATCGTATTCAGTTTTACATCTGAAGTGCCAGAAGTATTGAGATAAGCCTCAACTAGCAATAAACAAATCAAAAGCAACTACGAAAGTCGACTAATATGCTCACACGTATGTCGGGAGAAAAAAAATCTCGTGCCACCAACAGGAGTCGGGTGCATCCAGCTACGTCCCGCTGGTTCGAACGGAGCAGGAAAGCCCATAGCTGGATTCAATGCACCATCGTATGAATAACCTGTAATACATGAAATTTTTGTTGCCCGTTAAAAACAAGATTGTTCCTGCAATTTCAAATAGACCAACAAATAGCTGTAACGCCTATACGAATCCTATCTTTCGTCTTTTTGTCTATTCCATTAAGCCAATTTCCAAACATATTGGTGACATTGGTAGGAGAAGGAATATTGTACGTACAAAACACAATACGCCACACCCGTTTTGCAAAAGGGCAAGAGATAAAAAGAAGTTCTATACTCTCATCGTTCCCACTGAAAGAACGATGAAAGCTTCCATGCCAATTTTTCTTTGCAAGATTATCCTTAGTAAGCAAGATTTTTTATGAAGGAACCACATAATTTTTTTGATCTTTTTGTGGTATCTTTAATTTCCATAATTATTTCTATAAGAACCTAGTATGATCATTCATTAAATCATCATATATAGATTTAACTGTGAAGATACCATTATGTGTCAATTTCCATTTAAACGAATCAGGAACATCTGTCAGTGTAACTCCCATTAGTCTAAGGCATAAATTTGACCACATATCCCATTTATTACCATGTAGAGCCCTTCTAAAACCTAAATTTAAGGGAGGAGCATTATGCAGCACTTCATGTATCGAAATATTTTGTTGCAGCACAATGTTATATAACAATGGGTATTGATACATCAATGGGGATTCGCCTAATTAAGGGTCTCTGCCGCTGATGGTTAGTTGTGGTACATCCGCCGCTGGTTCACGTCGTCCGCTGGTCTCTGCAGGATGACTTTTCTAATATTCTCCTTTTAATGATCGACCACATAGTGGCGCATAGTTTATCCGAGGCGGTCAAAAGACATTAGAGAATGTACCACACAAATAGAACTTTTTTTGTTACTAACTATGAAGCCACCTTGGGCGATCGTGGCGGCGGCCTAGGGTTTCAACCCTAGCCGCCGCTGCCGGTGATATCTGCAGGTTCATCGTCGCCGCCGGCAAAGATTCGACGGGTCCTCGTCTCCTCTAGGTGCCGTTCCGGCACTAGGAGGGGTGGGGACCTCGGACCTGCGCACGGCGCTTTTCGAAGGTCCTTAATGGTAGAGTTTGGTTTTGGTCGTCATCTTCTTCGTTAATGGAGATGGTATCGTCTGCAATAAGTGATCTTTCACGCTTCGTTCGACGGCGAGATATCCTTCCCGACGTCAATGGTGGCTTTGGAAGATTAAGTCTGTCTAGGTATGGTTCTTCAGATCTTGCTTCGCCAGATCAATCTTGGATTGTTTCTCATGGTTGCCGCGAGGAGGTTTGTCCTCGCAATATCTATCCCGGCTACTACGTCTTCGGCAATGGTGATTCATTCTCTTGGCTCCCAACGACGTCTACAAAGTGGTTCGGTTATTTGTCCCTGGAATATCAGTGGTGGTGCTCTTGCCGATGTTGCTTGATTAATTTAATGGCTGCGTGTGTGCACAAAGCCTTGGCATTGCGGCTCAAAATTAAAAAGGGAGAACCTTCGGTGGTATTCACAGGTCTGTGGTTTGGTGGTGTTGGCGTTGTTCTACGGCTGCCTTCAGAAAAGTACAAGATTGTGTCATGGATGAAGAAAGGTGTTGAAGATCTCATAGATTTGCTAGTCTCTTTTAGTTTTATTTTTGTAATCGATGTAATCGTGTACTCTTTGCTGGTTTAATATATGTGGAAAATTCAAAAAAAAAACTATGAAGCCACCCTACGCACCACCTTATATTACTCCATTTGACTTCAGATGACGATTTAGGAGCATTGCCAGCATGCAATCTCTTATTATTCATTGCTGCTGCAACACCACCCTGTTGGCGACTCACCACCAGTTATAAACACCCACTCTCCCACTCCAATACAGTGCCATGGCTACGGAAAACACATTTTGATCCCGATCACCACTGCTCCCTCTAGATAATTTTTTTTGGAAATGATATTTTAAAGTTTAAAAAAATATGAAAAAATTCATGCATGTTAATAATGATCTATCCCACACACGTGAATTTTTTTGATTCGAAATACTCTATATATTCTGGGCTACACAAAAATAACAAATCTTGTATATATTGAATATTTGAAAGTATGTATATTTAGATCACACATTTGTCATTTTTGTGTAGAGCAGAATATAAAATATTTTAAACCGAGATTTTGCACGCTCGTGGGATATATCATTGGCAACATGCAGAATTTTTTCTAGATTTTTTTGAAACTTATAAATATGATTTTTTATTTTCTTTAACTAGAGGGTTCACTGGAGCCCGGGAGCAAGAAATCTCTACCGGCCATGGCTACCACTATGATTTTTTTTGAAACTTATAAATATGATTTTTTTTATTTTCTTTAACTACCCTTCGCAATCGCATGGCCCACACCACCTACATGGGAACGACCTCCCCGACAACTCCCTCCTTGCGACGCCCTCCCCGGCACCTCAGTCTCTGGAGAACCTAAACTAGCAAGCTGCATTGTGTTGTGTGTGTTGACTCAACGAGAACAAGGGCGGCGGTGGTGGTGGACTCTGCCCTACTCCTCCTCTTCCTGTCTCTCCTTATCCCTCAAAGATCAACTGCACCGCCAGCAAGAAAAGAGGAAGATGTTATCGTCGATCTTCTACCGCAAGGGTGTCTCGGGTTTTTCATGTGTTTGGTTGAGGCATTAACCATATGGACATTTTCTTGCTTTTGTTTGGGACTGATTTATTTGTTTCAGATGTTCCATGACCTGGCTCATCCGAGTTAGAGAAGGAATCATCTGAAAGTAAATGACTTTTTAATACATGAGTTGGACCATCTCATCTATGTTGAATATATGAGCAATTTTTCACTTAATCCACAAAACAATAGATAAAACATGGCTAGATAAATAGAAATTAAACATTAAACTAGTACGTATAAGGCAATTCTACACATATTGCTAGAAATATTGTTTGAATCATGACCAAACATGGGCTGGACTATTCAGGCTAAAATTCCAACAATCCATCACAAGATAACCAACATCATAATCCGATTATCATGGAATAATACAGGTTCAGCTCACACTAGTTTCATAGAATCGTGGCTCGCTACAAATCTCAACACACAACTGGTAGTGCTAAGAAGCACTTGTTGCATAACAAGGATAAAAAAACGGCAGTCGGATCACACAGCGATCAACAAGCATGCCTCTTCCTGGCTTCTCAAACATGTAAAAGGCAGGCTGACGAGCACTCTCCGCGCCCTGTTTTTCCACTTCAGATTCTTCACAACACCAAACAGGCAAACACCATACCACCTCAGCCTATTTGCCGCTGTATGTTAAACCTGTAGGAAAATTGGGATACAACACACGGTTAGGCTGGTCATATTGTAGAGTAGCATATATGTGGTGTCATGCAACATTATATTTATTAGCTTATAGATTCATGACATTATATTTATTAGCTTATAGATTCAGTAACATGTTATCTTCATATGTGCGATGTTACAGTAAAATGTTATGTTAGCACAAATATCTCTCTACTCATTAACTATTTGTGCCACATAACCAAACTTGTATTTGGGTGTGTGATATCACTAGCTAAGTTACTCCCACTATGACCCGTTTTATATTTGATCGTAAATTAATGTAGAGAGCATAGAACTAATTAGCTACCCACTCAGCCAGATAAGTACAAATTATGAGTATGCATAGTACTCCACGAGGATATGAAAAAAAAACAGCTGGATTAAAATGAGTACCTGATATGTCAAAACATGTGTGCCTTCAGGTGATTTGTGCCTATCCATTCAAACACACACATGTCCTTTTCGTTCATCTCTGTCTTCTTATAGAAATCCTTCCACAAGTCACCTTTAAAAAAGTACCTCGTGGTCCTGGGTGAAACCTTTTTACGTTGTACACCAACTTCATAGTCTTTCTCTCCATGGGTGATTGTTATTGTTTTTGAAGGCTTGAGAAGAAGATGTCGTTGGCACCTTCCGTTATTCATGTAATCGATCGAGAATGTACTGATACTGATGTTTTACATGAATAAAGCTCCCTATTGAACTAAAAAAAAAAGATGTCGTTGGAAATATTTGCCGATTTCCTTGAGAAAATAGACAATGTTAATGAGAGTGTACAAAGCACAATCCCTCACATAAATGGAAATGACAGAAAAATAGGTCCAAAGTAAAGTAAAAGAACATCTGAGCTTACTATCTTTATGCTTTCAGGGTGCAGAGGAGGTTCGTTGGAATGCGACTGCTCTTTTACTAGCTCCTTTCTGTTGCCTTTCAGCAGGAGAAGGGCGGGTTTCCTCTCCTTAAATTTTAACTCAATTGCACCAAGATTTTGTAGATGACCAGAATTTGGAAAGCGCAGATGTCGATTTTTTGCCAAAATGTAGTCAACTGTGGAGATAATAATAAATTCATGTCATTAGGAGGAAAGAAAATGTACAATGTGGTCTCCTTCATAATAACTGTTATAATGATGGAAGGTGGGACATAAGGTTAGATGATTGACTTATGCAATCTTGTGGGCACGGGGGATCAAGAAATGCACTATGGCGTGATATGTTCGTATAAATGCTTGGCCTATAGGCTGTTACGTGAAGCGTAACAAAGGTGAAGAAATAAGAATCTAGAAAACCCCCAATATATTCTTCACAATCCTTCGGCACTGGAGAGTTGGCGATACTAACCATCACGCTCGAGCCTTCGTACAGGTTCCACTCCAACATGCTGCACCATTGCAAGCATACAAAATAGGTTATCACAAAAAGGAGACATATTAGAAAAGAAAGAGTTGTAAGATAACTTTGAATACCTCACTGCTCGAGGTATCATCCCTCGTACCCTCCACTACAAAGCCGCAAGGATCATCTGTCATTCCAGTAAGGCATCATATAGGGGCATGTCATGGTTTCTTAGCAAAAGAGTATGCGCCGACAGAATCAAAACGTATAGTGGCTTACCACTCTGCTCCCAGGGTCCAATGTTGTCAGTTTCCTGCTTCAAAACTGTTTCTATTGGCACACAACGGGATAATAAAATTACAATAAGGTTATCAGGTTAAGAAATAATAAAAGTTTGCCATCCGCTAGCCTGAACCTTAGGTACCGACGGAATAGAAGAACATAGTAGCTTACCACTCTGCTCTTGGGGCTCAGTCTTGACAGCTTGTGGTTCAACCATATCTGGGTTGCTAGTCTCCAGCTATTGTGAAGTGGTTTAGACGGTAAGAACCCCAATTAATAAAACATTCAACCCTAATAAAACATTCACGGTTTGGAAATTTCTTACCTTATGATGACCAATGTCGATACGCTGCTTCCTTGTTTCCGCTGCTTCACGTCCTCTCTTTTTGTTTCGCGTTTCTACCATGGTGAGGAGTGCGGAAGAAAGAGTGATGGGAGGAGACGGCACTGTAATGGGAGGAGGCCAGCTATTAAATTTCACGTCAGAATCCAAGTGACCTTCAACGTTCAACCAGCACTTCAACCGAGCAGGCGGGACTCTATACGGGGAAAACATGAAGGAAAAATAGAATGTTTGGCATCTCAAATATACACTAGCACATCTTGAAAACCATGAAATATAGATAAATCTTGATATCACGAAAATAACTAGGAAGCTTTTAGAAAATTATATCACAAAGTACAAAATTTCTTATAACCCACAAGTTACGCTGTAAATACATATTGTTCACATTCAACTACTAATTAATACTTATATTCAGGCATGTCCCAAGTTTTAACAGAAGCATATTAGCAACAGTTTCAGGCCACGCCTGTTTCAGTAAACAATCTGTCAGTCTACAACAGTTTCAGTCAACTGTTTTTTCAAGCACAAGCAGATTAACAGTTTAACAACCCATTCCAAAATGAGGTGCCGGGCCGGTGATGAGGCGCTCAGGTGGAACTTAGCCATCTCAACTCAGTGGTTGTTCTAATAGTTGTTCTTGTAAATGATTGGATACAACTTATTTTTAGCCATGTTCTCTACAACTAGGCTTCTGGTAACCTGAACAATTAATCGTTATAATCTGGGACGGATACAACATACTTGCAGTTACAGTATGAGCAGCACTAAGTAGTAAAAGTATTTTGCAAAAGGTAAATCAGTTGCTATCGCAAGGTGGGCAGAATGTATGCACACAACCAATGAATCAAATGAAATACACGAGCTGTGAACAAATTAAAAAAAAGATAAAAACAAGCACATTTAAACCTCTTCCCCAAAGCATACAAATGAAACGAAGCAAGCAACACGAAGAGAGATGGATACCTCTGCGCAGGCTTCAGTATACTTGCATATCGAAAGCTTGTATTTACATACCCTGCATTTACATAAAAAAGATGATTCCACGTGAATTCAGAAAAAAAAGATGTTTTCTCTAAAGAATTGAGTAGCATACATCATAAACAACACTTGAATGCAAGGCTATGTGAAAGGCATGGCTGCAACTAAAGGGACAGTTCCAATGCAATACACCTCTCCAATTACAGAAAAAGATGATTCCAAATGAATGCAGAAAAAGATGAAGACCAGCAAGCAAGCAAGAATTACATCTTTTTAAACAGAATATCTCATTACACATGCCCTGAACACTTGTCAGTCACTTCGAGGAAAGAGAGAACACAAGATGAAGACAGCTAACTAGGCCTTGTACAGATCGAACGCTGCAGGACAATGGGTAATGCAGGGTGGCCCTCAGTCTAGATCAACAACTTTTATAGACCAGCAATGAGCTTAAACAACAACTTTAGTAGACCAGCAAGACAAAGTTACACTTAAGGAAACATCCCAATTTACAGAACCTAAACCACTAGGTTTTGCACCGTAAGATAATTTAATTTTTTTCAACACAAAGTTTGAATTAACAACAATTTAATCTAGTATTTAAGCACTATACTACTAACAGTACTGTCAGCACGTAAAAACAAACCACCAGATAGGTATTGACAATTAGAGACTAACAAAATTGGATTTGCATTTTGAGGACTTACAGAGAATAAAATATGTATTTTCTACTCTAACAATCACTTGTTTTGAGACTAATTAAACCATTTAGAATCTATAGTTCAGAAAAATCTAGTATTCTAGTTCAAACCAGACATCACTAAACCAGACCACAGGGAAGTGGATTCACTTAAAAAATAATAACACTATTTAAAACAAAATTCGAATAGAACCTACTGCCATGCAAATAGTTTTCGAAACCATTTTAGATCTACAGATCCATTTGAGTTCAAACCAGTGGCATTGGAAACTTAATGCCAAACCCTAGCACTAGAAATTTGTCTCACAATTTTTAGATCTATAAAACTTTGGTTATTGATTTTTCAGTGAAACAGACATATTTTAAAAGATTCATTCTAGGAAAAACTACAGACATGTTCTAAGCATGAGACGAGCACTGCATGTTTTAGAAAACACTTAGGAACAATACAAAATTTACGTTCAGCAATTTGCATGCACAAGGATTAAATGGTGATTTAATTCCTAATCCAGATCTAGCAGGAAAAGATAAAAAGAAAGGCACAAGACCGAAAAAAACAGGAAATGGGCCGGATCTGGACGGACCCATGGCAGCACAGTGCCAGGCCGGCCCATCTGCGCGTGGGGCGCTGAGGGGGAAGTCGCCGTTAGTCAGAGAATCCACTGCCAAGATTAGATCGCCTGGGTTCACAAGGACGCCGTCGATCTGGTGATGGACGGCTCCTGTTCATCTTCTTCTCAGGGACGCTTGGGACAGAGAAGAAAACCTTGCTACGGCTGGGATCTCGCGTGGCTCACCTAGGGCGCGTGCAAGACGAAGGAGGGAATGGGAGGATGATGCGGAGGCTGGGGAAGGTGCAGGTGTGGTAGCAGTTCTTGTCGGCGAGTTCCAGCTGACGGCGGCGTCGAGGGCGTTCGCGTCGGGCACGAGATGGTGGCGGCAGCTCCGGTGTACCTAAAACTAATCGGAGATGTCCTTCAGATGTATATCGGATAGGGGAGCAAGAATATGCAGAGAGGGAAGGAAATGGTGGACGGGTTCGTCGGCAACCTCCTCGGCAAGGTGGCGGACCGAGATGGAGAAAACCCTAGCTCCACCAAGCTAGACCATGAGATCGTTCTCGAGGGGATAGGGGGGTGGAGAGTGAGCGAAAATGAGCAAGGAGAGGATGCGGGAGAGTGGGCTTAAAACCGAGAGGTGGCCGATCCACAGTGCACGGCGTGCATGGACAAGAGGAAAGGGGCGCGCGGGCGTCGATTGGCTGCGGTGGGCGGTGGTGGAGCGTCTCCTCGCGCTGATGCTCGTCTTGGACGCACACGAACGGACGGGGGCCGCTGGCTCCGGAGGAATAAATGCAAGGTCTAGGGAGAAGGTTAGCTAGGACTCAGCGTGCGTGAGTGGGAGGGGTTCTGGGTCTCTTTGGTGCTCCAAACCGCGGTCAACAGCGATTGGCTGCGGTGCGCGGCGCAGGCGTGTCCACTGTGGCGTGGTTGACGGCTATTGGGGGTGGCTAGCTAGGGTGCTGTGGTGCCGAAACGACGGCTTCGATCGGTTACTGGTTTGTCTCCCATGACAGAGAGAAGAGAGAGAGAGGGAGCAGCTGCCAGCCATGGCTGTGCATGCAATGATGGCCTCGGCCATCCTCCCAGTTTTCTCTCTCCCGAGCTGCAAATGAAGCTACAGCGCCAAGAACTGCTAAAATGATGTCAAGAGACAAGCTAGGGAGATTACTGAGAGACATGAGAATGATAAACAAGGGTTGGAAAAGATTTTGAAGAGGTTTTGATAAAACAGATTTCCAGAATTTTCAACACTGACTAGGCATAAAGAGCTCAAGACAAAGAGGATTCATTTATCTCCAAATGTTCAACCAACAACTGATATGCGGAGTCTAGATGGCAAGCATGTTTCGAATTAAAACAGACGTTGTATTTTGCATTGCCCGAACCAAGGGATGCATTGCCCGGCCGGGCTATCTCCGGAACTATCACTGGAGCCACATAGCTCCAAGTTGTATTTTGCTATCTCACTCTCACATGATGCTTCGCTGGGGTTTCTTTTCATTTTTTTTCCCAGTTTTAATGTGTGCGGTTTGTTTCAGCTTAGTAGTTTTCTGCTCTAGCTTTTTCTTTCATGTTTCCATGGTTCTTTCTCTTTCGGTTTATTTGTATTCTTTTCTGTTAATAATTAACAAAATATTTGTAATTTTTCTCTATTTTCCTTTTTCCCGCTCTCTATTTATTTCCGTTCAGTTTTTTCTTTTTTTCTTGTTTGTTTTCCTTTTCTAAAGTATCATCTATTGAAACAAGTCCAAGCGGTAGAAACTGTCTAACATTTTCTTTGAAACAAATAGTCCATATTTTTGTAGAAAAAACCCATGTTTAAAAAATTGTTCACATGGTTTTAAAATGTTAAAATGCTTTTAAAAAATGTTAATGGTGTTCAACAAATATGTTCACGGTGGTTCAAAAACTGTACATGGTTCACAAATACTTGCACGTGGTTCATAAAATGAGAACCGGTTCGAAAAAATGACGAGGTTTCTAAGAATATTGGTTCACACATTAAAACAATACTTTCACATGATTCAGAAAAGGTTCACGGTTTAAAAATAATAATTTCACGGATTCAAAACGTGTGTAGGTGGTTCCGGAAAAAGTGAAAGTTTAAATACAATATTTATACGATTAAAAAAGTTTTTCATGGCTTCAAAATATTGTACTTGCCCAGGATTTAAAAAATCACAGGTTCTAAAAGATTTATTGGATTAACCATATATTTAAGGGGTTTGAAAAAACTTCATAGTTTAAAAACATTCATGGGGTTAAAAATATACTTTCAAGGGATTCAAAAATATTCACGGGTTAAGGAAACCCTAACATACAAGACAAGGCGAGAAGCACTTACCGAAACCAATATATACGTGAAGAGGTTCACCCTGAAATCAAGCTGTCATAAGCCGGCGCGACACCGTTACATCATCTTCATAGGTTAGACCCTATACACAAAACCTCCTTGGTCGAGCGCATCTATAAGCTTGTTGAGACCCACTTGTAACTTTGCACGATCATGTAGCCACACTGTGCTGCCTGCCAACCAGATAAACTCCCTTTTGTTCCTTCAGAAGTGAGATTGCCATGGGAACGTGAAAACTATCTTTCGACATGTGTGGTCGCTGGCCATCAAGTCACACGTCGCCGGCAATGACACGGTGAACTCCTCGTCGATGGGCCGACGTGTATGTTGACACCCTCACAGGAAGTATTCCACGTGGAAGCGATATCGTCATATACATCCTAAGCGGTACGTAGTATGTGTTGGCGAAGCACCAACAAGGCCACGACGAGTTCAAGTGCTCAATTATTGTGTGTGGTGTTCTCAAGATTTAGTGCGTTGTTCAGAGGTAGAGGACAAAGGTTTCTATAGGTTGTCCGAGTGCCGAGGCCCAGCTGAGATGTGCTATGTCAATGGGTGGTCTAATGTCTTATGTTAATAAATCAATCACATTCAGTGGCACGTGGCTTATTCGAGGCAGAGGGGGCCACCGCCCCCCTCCCAAGAAAAACTTCTCGAAGTTCAATTCAGTTTTTGATGATTATGTTGCGTATATGACACCAATCTAGTTCATATGTGACAAAATAGTTTGAGCTTAGATCTGCACTGAAAATGTAGTTGACTAGACAACAATTAAGAATCTTCCAAGGTTGTTAAACGACATCATTATAAATCGCTTCAGCCGTTTGTGTGACCAAGTTTTAGAATCCACTGATACGTCGAAAACATATCTATTAACTTTGTAGTTTATAATGTTATTATATCTTAACTGCTAGAAAAAGTATTCACAAAAGAACATCATATGTGTGTTGTGATATGCCTTATAGGCAATAATAATAGTTATTATGTATCACGGGTTCATTGTTAAAGTTTATATCTTTATGCTACAACCTGTTATGCCCTATGACGTGTAGAGAAATAAACACAGAAGTGTTCCTGATCTAACCTCTATGACTAGCTTGCATATCATGTGATGATCACGTTTTTTCTGATCATGTACTAAGTTAAATGAACAACTGTGAGTAAATGGTTGGCAGAAAAATGTACGAGATAGTAATGGTATCAAAGTTATTATGAAGTTGTCATTTTCCACAAGTTCTCAGATCATGAGAATGTCTACTGACCACGTACATGTCACGACGTTGTCCGGCGCCGCCGAGCAGGCCCCCAACTTTGGTGGCCCGCTCGGGAGTGCCAGACAGAAATCTGGCCGGGTTGGACACTCGGCGAGTGGCGGTATGACCATTTTTAGTGTCCGAAACCCAATGGGCCTTTCATCATGCCGATGGAGATGCTGTTATAAATACTTTTCCAAAATTAATCTATTCCATAGCAATAACTAGAATAAAAACAACATAGGAGGAATCGTTTTTTTTTGTACAAAGTTCTCTTGCTGCATTAAACCACTGTCGGTAGAGTACATATTACATAGAGGACCCTAAAGAAAAAAGAAGTTACAACATGGTCCTGAAAGTTTACACCGAAGACCCTGGAACAGAAGATGAGAAAGCAATCAAGTCCAGTTCTCCTTCTTGCTCCTTCTCCATCGGAATCATCATGCACCCAACGACGGCCAACCGCAGCACCACCGGGGACGCCACCACTTGGGGTACTACGGCGGGAGCTCACCGCGTCGGAGCCAGAGGGCCTCCTTGATGGCTCAAAAGCCTGGAGGTAGTAGAGATCCCTGCGCCAGCAAATCGCCGTCAACCAGGGTGGGAGTGGTCACCATGAGGCCAGAGAGATCAGCAGCAAGGCAGCCACCTGCTGCCAGCATACGTCTGCTGAGGATGAACTCCCAGCTAACTCAGCCTTGCTCCTTCCGTGCACATCACCAAAAAAACGAGGAAGAGGAGCTATCCACATCTGGAAGAACACCAGTTTGCAGCAAGAACCACCCCGCCAAGCAGAAGCACCGTTTCCTCCCCTTGTTGCCACGGCCGGCCGGAGGAACACGAATCCACTTCCGACTCGCGAAGCAGGTGATACGGCAAGCAGTTTTATTGAATCGGCCTTGATCCTCCTCCTCTCTGCAAGCAATCCACCACGAAATCAACCTGCAAAGGAAAGAAGGACAGGTTCCGGCGCCGCTGCGACCCACCGGAAGCCAGCCGAGAAGAGGGAAGGACGCCATCCAGGCAAACGCCATATAGGCAAGCAAAGCGAATAGCTACTAAACTACCTAATCTACTCTGTACAACCCGCGCTATACTCTCTCCACCACGCCGGACGGTAGCACCGTCGGAGAGGCGAGCCGAGCAAGCCGGGGATCTGGTGGCGACTCTCAAGGAAGAAGAGCAGAAGAAAACGAGAGGAGAGGGGTGGGGAAACGAAAGCCTGCCAGGAGGAATCGTTTGATAATATCCTGAGACTTTTATGAATCCTAGGTTTTTTCTTGTAGAAATCATTTGGATGGGGTCCACAATGCACACTGGCAGGCATTGTGTCATTGTGTGCGCATTGTTGACTCCACGCCGACGGCAACAAACAAGAACGCACGCTGCTGATTAACAATTCTTCTCCGCTCTCCGTCAGAAGAAAGATCATCCGCACCGCACTGCCGCCGGCGAGAAGATGCTGCCGTCCATCTTCTACCGGAAGGGCGCCTCGGGCTTCTCCTGGGCCTCCACCGCCGACCAGGTCACCGCGGGCCTCTCCGCCGCCGGACTCACCGCCATAGTCACAGGTAACCTCCTCGATCTCGCTGCTCTCTGCGCCTCCCCGGCTTGCTGACACACGATTCTTCTGGAACCAATCCAGGGGCGTCCAGCGGGATTGGCGCCGAGACGGCGCGGGTCCTGGCGGCGCGCGGGGCCCACGTCGTAATGGCCGCCAGGAACCTCGCCGCCGCCGAATCCGTGCGCCAGGCCGTGCTAGCGGAGACCCCCGCCGCGAGCCTCGACGTCATGGAGCTCGACCTCTCCTCCATGGCCTCCGTCCGCAAATTCGCCACCGAGTTCAACGACAAGGGACTCCCGCTCAACATCCTCGTGTACGTACATACGCACTGCTCTCGCTTTCCCCCCTTCTAAGGGCCTGTTTGATTCAAAGGATTTTTGTAGGAATTCTAGAGGATTCATTTCCTTAGGATTTTTTCCTATGTTGCTTGTTTGATTCATGGGAATGAATCCTATAGGATTTTTTCCTAAGGAATCTTTTGTACTACATGTTGTAGGAATTGTAACATTCACTCAAACCTCTTTGTAAGAATCCTTTACTTTTCCTATGATGAATCAAACAAACTTGACTACATTAGAAATCCTATAGGAATGGATCGGTCATGACATTACAATCCTGTATATTTCCTATTCCTACGTTTTTCCTTTCCTGCCAATCAAACAGGCCCTAAGTAACTGCTTACTGCTTCCAATCGAGGCGGAATTGTAGTGGTAGATTCAGGTCCATTTCACCTGTTCAACTCCAAATCGCTGCTAGTACCAGGAGTACTTCAACTGTCATGTGACATACTCGTATTCAGTTTGGCTGCAAGTGCCTGGTTGGTTGGTTGTATGCAGAGTCATACAGATACAGTAGCTTCCTTCCGCAAGTATAGAAATGGCCAATTTCATCTCATGGAGGGTTAATTGACTTGTGTGAGTTAATTCTCACTAGTGGAAACCCCCCCTCTTGTCCCGGGTTGGGAACCCCTAATGTACCGGATTGCCATCCGGTACATGGCAACCGGAACTAGAGCCTTCCCCCTCTTGTCCGGGGTGGGTTACGACCCGGGACAAGAGCCCTCCACGTGGGGGCAGCGCATGCGCATGTGAGAGGAGCTCTAGTCCCGGGTTGTAATACCACCCGGGACAAGAGCCCTCCACGCGGGGCAGCGCATGCGCATGTGAGAGGAGCTCTAGTCCCGGGTTGTAATACCACCCGGGACTAGAGATGCTTCCACGTGGCGGCCTGTGACTTTTTTCGTTCCGATTGTTGTATATTACGAATAATTTGCAAAAAATACGGTTAATTATCTGTAAATCAGAAAAAAAACATATAACATATCAAAATGTTCGTAAGAGCAAGCTTTATGAGATAGTCGGGAAATCGGAAGTCAGAACGGAAAGTCGTGAAGACGGGAAAGTATTCGATTATTCGATTACAAATAAAGATCCCATATATAAGAGAGACTAGAACCGTCAACTATTCGATTACATGGAGATCACCAAGCTAGCCACTACTAGAGCCCGTCATCTATCTTGATTCGGCGCCATTGTATTTTCCCTTCTGATCTAAGACATAGTTCATCAAAAAGCCCGCAATTTCCTCGCTAATTGCTCGAAAGCGGTCCTTTAGTTTCACGTTCCTCCGTTTTCGATCCATCTATAAAAGAAGGGAGATTAATATGAATATCAATCATCATAACAGAAATTATGAATGACACTCAACACAAATGATGGTTATAAAATGAAATTGTGAATTTATTTGTTCACTTACTTCGATAAATGTGTCTCGGTTCCGCTCAGAGACTATCTTGCGAATCCACTCGCAGACGTAGTATCCACACAAATTGGTTCCTTGTGGCTGCCTATCCAACCACTACACGAGAATAGATTTCAATCAAATAATAATCAAGCATCACGATGGTATTGAAATTTTAATTGAAAGGGATGCGCGAACACCTAGCTCATACTACTTACTCTGGGGTATTTATAAGTAAGGTTCTCCGGAAAGTCACCTTTTGTAGTCTTTCGGAAAAGTTCCCAAACCCTGCCCAGCAAACAATTGAATAAATGAGTTATTAATTAGTTACTTCATATCTCAGGAAAGAGACCGATGTAATAAGATAAAGATTGAAATTACCGTGCGAGCACTCCTTGGATAAATTCGTGCCTCTCTTTGGGCCAGTTCAATGAGTCCATAATATCAATTTCTGCTGTATCGACTCGAATTACTAACAGAATGTAATGGTCGCTGCGCACGTTTATATATGTCAGTAACTAATCAGTTACACTTAACATCAAGTAAGCAAAATTAACCAATGTGTACAAGACAGTAATACTCTTACCTGAAATGGTAAGGAAACAATATCTGCCCTTTATAATGTTGTTCTCGGAGGGCCCTAAACAAGTTGTCCACCGTATCGTCGTGTTTAATGTAAACATTTTCTGATTAACTAGGCTTGGGTCGACGAACCCAATCTCAAACGACCCCTTTCTGTCACATTCATCGCTCTTCATTCTGCATAATACCGTAGTGAGCATAATTAGAACAGGGCAATGACCGAGCTAAGCTATAGACTTACAATGTTAATGAGATTACAAAAAATAAATGGATTGAATCACTTACAGACAATAGGTACTGAGGATGCTCAAGTCGAGGGCGTCAAGCTGGTATAACTGATAGAGTTCTTCAAGTGGAATAGTTAACTCGCTTGTAATACCGCTGAAATGTTCACTTGTAACTCTCACAATGATCATTTCTCGACCTAGCAAAACGACCTCCTTGTACCACTTATGCAGTCTTGTCATTTGTGTTGGTAGAACCTTGAGCTCATCAGGTGACACTAGATCCTTCCCGTATACCCAGGGCCATTTAGCAGGTTCAAATGTAGAGGAGAGGAGATTTTCGTTGTCCAGTTGAGAAACTGAAATACCAGCATCTGCAGCAAATTGCGCGCGGTGAGCGGGATCCTTCTCAAGCCCAGAGTCCTCATCAGTGGTCACCTTGAGCGGGGGGATGGACTGATTTGACTGTTGTCCTAGCTGGGCAACATCTCTTCTCCTTTTCCCGCTGGTTTCAGCAACTTTCCTCATTTGACGTACATAGTCATCTGGCCTATTCATCGAAATCTGCGATGGCGTAGTAAGAAAATCGACAGCCCAATTTATTTGCTCTTCCGCATACGTTTCCTTTGGCAGGGGTTTTCTTTTCTCCTTAGATTCTGCAGCCTGTCTTCTCGCCTCTGTTTGTAGCCAAATGCTGGCTACCTCTTTAGAACACGGAGGTTCGTCGTAAGGTCTCGGGGGAGGAACTTTCGGTACTTTTGGGAGGGGCTCAAGTCGGTGTTTGGGTGATCGGAAACCTTTAGCCTTCATACCCTTTCGACCTTTAGCCTTTATGGGCGGTGGAGACGGCTCAGGAGATGGCTCAGGAGACGGCTCAGGAGTCGGCTGAGGAGTCGGCTGATGAGCGACTGACGCGGCGACGGAGATCGAGATGGACTCGTGCCATGGTGGTCGTCGTAAGTGTCATCATGTCGACTCAGAGAAGGCGATGGTGGCCTTGGCGGTGTCCAGCCTGGAAACTTGATCAATTTCTTGGGCCATAGAATGAGTCCACCCTGGACATCTCCCAGTTTCCTCTCATCATCCTCTCCAGGGAAATGAAGTTCGAGTGATTCATATCCGGGTTCAACGTGATCCACGCCGACACGAGCATAGCCAGCTGGAATCTCATTGTCACGATACAATGCTGTAGATTCACAAGTTAAAGCATAGCCGACCGCCGCCTTCAGGGATATGTTTCTCACTGCCTCATGTAGCTCACAAGTTTTCTTCTTAGTGATAAAATCCACGGGGTATGTCACGCTGACCGGTGTGGTGGAAGCCACGCTGCTTTTCCGTTGAGACGGACCACCTTGCTCACTATCTTGCAGGTGCAGCTGATGAGTTGCCCCTTGACTAGCTCGCTCGCGCCGCAGTTCTTCTAGTTGCTTTTCCACTCTGCTCAACCGGTCGTTTTGCTCCTGTTCCTTCCTCCTCTTTGCTCTTTCTCGGCTTCTATAAGAGTCACGGTCCTCGGGAAACCCTTCAAGCCACGTCATAGCTCCCCTGCCTTTAACAGTTCCTCCTTTCTCTTTAGTACCGAGGGCCTTCCACAGCACGTCGCGTTCTCTGTCGGGAAAAAACCTTCCCTCACGAGCATCTGTTATTGCATTCAGAATTGTTTGCCGGGGTATAGGAGTTTCTTTCGTTTCATCAACCACTACATCACCTGATGCGTCATACTGCCCCATGAGCAAGCATCCAATTTCTGACCCTACGGGGCCAATAATCTGTAACTGGAGTGATCCCTTCTTTGCGCAGATTGGCCTCAATCTTTGCCCACTTAGGCTCGGCAGCTCTGTAGCCACCTCCACCCAACTTATGGTTATATATCTTCTTCGACGCATTCAACTTATTCTGTGCCGATCTTTTCTTGGCTAGTTGTGTCTCCTTGTAATCCAGAAATGCCTCCCAGTGAGCCCGCTGCCTCTCTAGTGTTCCAGTGAAATCTGGATTTTCTTATTGTCGACCCACTCAAGGTATATTCTGTTCTTCCATTTATTGAATGCTGAAGCCATCTTCTTCAGAGCCCAATGCTTGACTTTGTCCCTCATGGCTGTTGTCCTTTCGGGAGTATCCAGCTCCGGCAGACTGAAAAATCTCATGAGCTTGGCCCAACATACATCTTTGTTTCTGTCGGTGACATAATAATTGCCGTCTATGCCTTTTATCTGATTCCATTCCGAAAGGCTGATCGGGACATTGTCCCTAACAACAACTCCGCATTGATGCACAAACTTATTGCGGACGTTCCCAATCGGTTGGCCTTCTGCATCGACAAACTCAATTCTGAAATGATCTTTCCCGTATACCAACCCTTTGGCATGGCCTCGTTTAGTAGTTTCTTCTTTCGATGTGGAGGAGGTCTAAAAAGAAGAAACTTTTGTTAATATATATACAAATAAATTTTTACATCTGATCAAATAGAGACTTAATTAATATACCACGCCGGACTGCGGGGGTTCACCAACTATTCTAGTTTGCCCTTGGTCGCTTCGTTCCACCTCCACTCCCTCACCGGAATCGTTCAAGAACTCGGAGCCATCTAAATCTCCTCCAATGTGTTCATCACCGGGTTGCCGGATAAAGTCCATTATCGCATCTTCCCCTTCTCTGAATTGGAAGAGAGGAACATCTCCATCGGCCATTGATTAACTATTACAAAAGAAAATAAAACAAATGATAGCATTAGCACAATAATTCATCGTAGGGAACTTTCCGACTTCCCGACTTCCCGGTTTTCCCGACTACACGACTTCCCGACTTCCCGACTACACGACTTCCCGAGTACACGACTACCCGACTACACGACTACCCGACTTACCGGTTTTCCGACTACACGACTTCCCGACTTCCCGACTACACGACTTTCCGACTACCCGACTTCCCGACTTCCCGGTTTTCCCGACTACACGACTACCCGACTTCCCGACTTCCCGACTACACGACTTCCCGGTTTTCCGACTACACGACTTCCCGACTACCCGACTACACGACTTTCCGACTACCCGACTTCCCGACTTCCCGACTTCCCGACTACACGACTTTCCGACTACCCGACTTCCCGACTTCCCGGTTTTCCCGACTACACGACTACCCGACTTCCCGACTTCCCGACTACACGACTTCCCGGTTTTCCGACTACACGACTTCCCGACTACCCGACTACACGACTTTCCGACTACCCGACTACACGACTTTCCGACTACCCGACTACACGACTTTCCGACTTCCCGACTACACGACTTTCCGACTACCCGACTTCCCGACTTCCCGGTTTTCCCGACTACACGACTACCCGACTTCCCGACTTCCCGACTACACGACTTCCCGGTTTTCCGACTACACGACTTCCCGACTACCCGACTACACGACTTTCCGACTACACTACTTCCCGACTTCCCGACTTAGCAAAAATCTACTACACTTAGCAAAAATCTAAACTTAGCAAAAATCTACACTTAGCAAAAATCAACGACTCACCGACTTCCCGACTCAACGACTTATTAACTCAACGAATTTCCGACTACACTAAAATATTTCTACACTTAGCAAAATCTACTACACTTAACAACAAAAAATAGTACACTAACTTAGCAAAATAATACACTTACTTAAGCATACTATACACTTAACAACACTTAAGAAAATATACTACACTTAACAACAAAAAACTAACCTAGCTAATTAAAATATGAAACTAAAAACTAAACTCAAAACTAACCTAGCTATCAACACTAACCTAGTATACTAATTAAGGAAAACAGTACACTAAGCAAATTAGCTATTATTAGGAAAAACAGTACACTAAAAACTTAGAAAAAATTAGGAAAAAAACTTAGAAAAAAAGCTCACCGGCCGGAGTTGGGCGGCGTCGAGGGGCGAGGTGGCGGCGGCCGGAGTTGGGGCAGAGGAGGGCGGCGCGGAGGCGGCCGGAGTTGGGGCGGAGGAGTGCGGCGCGGAGGCGGCCGCGCGGAGGGCGGCGCGGAGGCGGCCGCGCGGAGGCGGGTCGGAGGGCGGCGGGGTCGGGCGGACGTCGGCGCGGAGGGAGGCGCGGCCGGCGGCGAGGCAGGTGGCGGCAACGGCGACGAGAGGAGGAGGAGGCGCGGCCGGCGGCGGACGGGGGCGACGCGGCCGGCGGCGGGGCAGGGGGCGGCGACGGCGACGAGAGGAGGAGGAGGCGGCGGACGGGGGCGACGCGGCCGGCGGCGGGGCAGGGGGCGGCGACGGCGACGGCGACGAGAGGAGGAGGAGGCGGCGGACGGGGGCGACGCGGCGGACGGCGGCGTGCGCGGCAGCCTGGCGGCGCCGAAGTGCTCCCGGGTCGTGGCTCGACCCGGTGCAGCCATTGCCTGCTTATATAGCAGAGCAGCTCTAGTCCCGGGCGAGGCCACGGCCCGGGACAAGAGGTACCCCTTTGGTCCCGGGTGGTGCCACGACCCGGGACAAGAGGTATTTTTGCACATGTGTCCCCAGCGCGCGCAAAATTAGCTCTAGTACCGGGTGGTGGCACCACCCGGTACTAGAGCTCTCTTTTTTCGTTCAAAGCGGTGAAAATTCAAATTTTCGCGCGCGAATTTTGAAAAGCTCCTAAATATGAATTTGAATAGATTCTGCATACTTTTGAATCTGAAAAAAAATTCAACATGAAAAGATTTTTAATTTGCAAAACTAATCCAATGCAATTTTCTGTTTTCTAAAATAATTATTCTAACTATTCAAACTATTAACCATTTTGCCATTTTCAACAGATGACCATGCCCTCGGTAATGCAAATGGGAACACACCCCCCGCGCGCGCGAACCATCTGAAATTCCAAATTGGGAACGCGGGAACACATGGTCTGACAGTTCCAAAAGCAGCCCCTCCATTTTTCAGCTCGAGTTCATCTTCATTTGCTCCATTGTTTCCTCTCTCTAGCTCAAGTTTATCTCCATTTATTTCACGGGGAGGCGCGAGAGGACCTCCACGAGGGCGTCGTTGGGGCGTTCTGGGCCGCCGGCGGGAAGAGAGAGCAGGTTGCAAAAACCGTCAGAGATGTGAGGATGCGCGCGGCCGTCGCCCGTCGACTCGGGCTTTCCCCAGCGGCCGGTAAGCATACCCTGCCGTCTCCCCTGTCCGCATTCCTCTCTTGCCCACGGCGCCGGCGCGCGCATCCTCACATCTCTGACGGTTTTTGCAACCTGCTCTCTCTTCCCGCCGGCGGCCCAGAACGCCCCAACGACGCCCTCGTGGAGGTCCTCTCGCGCCTCCCCGTGAAATAAATGGAGATAAACTTGAGCTAGAGAGAGGAAACAATGGAGCAAATGAAGATGAACTCGAGCTGAAAAATGGAGGGGCTGCTTTTGGGGTGGAAGGTGATACACGGAGGGAAATAATTATTCTAACTATTCAAACTATTAACCATTTTGCCATTTTCAATTTAAAATGCATTAACTAATATTGTTTAAATTTGATATATCTTTGTAGGATATATCTTTTTGAGTGTTTTTTCACTCTTTTTGAGTGTTCTTTCACTCAATTTAAAATGCATTAACTAATATTGTTTAAACATGAAAAACTGTCGAAATCGATCGACGACAGCCTAACAGGACGAATAAGGAAGAAGCGGTGTGTTTCTTACATTTCCTTTTTTAGAACACAGTTATACATAAAAGTTTAATACATTAATTGTTACACATCACCAACAACATCCCTATCTAGTCTTCACTTTTTCTTCGTGTGAGTTCCTTTCTTCTGATTGCGCCGTAACCATGGACAAGGTTCATCCATTAACTTCAGGCTTGGGTCAATGCTCACTTTGAAGGGCGGAATTTCATGAAACTTATCGTAATCTTCTGACATGTCTGTCTTGTCCTCCACTCCAACGATGATTCTTTTCCCTGAAAGAACTATGTGACGCTTTGGCTCATCGGCTGATGTGTCTGCTTGCTTATCTTTTCTTTTTTTAGGTTTGGTAGACATGTCCTTCACATAGAAAACCTGAGCCACATCTTTGGCTAGAACGAATGGTTCGGTGTCATACGCAAGATTCTTGAGATCCACTGTAGTCATTCCATACAGTTCGTCTACATTTACCCCGTTGCCTTTCAGGTTGAACCATTTGCACCAGAACAAAGGGACCTTCAAAGAAGGTCCATAGTCAAGTTCCCATATCTGCTCTATGTAACCATAATATGTGACCGTGACCTTTCGACCATTGACGTTTGTTGAATCATCAAAGCGGACACCACTGTTTTGGTTGGTGCTCTTTTTATCTTGGGCGTTCGTGTAAAATGTATTCCCATTTATCTCGTACCCTTGGAAAGTCAAAATAGTCGACGATGGCCCCTTAGACAACAAGTACATCGCATCTGAGACTGTGTTGTTATTGTTCAGATGCATTTCCAACCAACCGCCAAATTTATCCACGTGTTCTTTTGTAATCATATACTGATCCATCCCCGGGTTGTTGGAGCGTACAATATCCTTGTGTATCTGGATATACGGAGCCACCAAAGTGGAATTATGCAGAACTGTGTAGTGTGCTTTTGTGAATGAATGCCCGTCCCTGCATATGTATGATTTCTTTCCTAAAGTGCCTTGTCCACTGAGTCTCCCCTCATGTCGCGATTCAGGAAGACCAATCGACTTAATGCCGGGAATAAAGTCAACACAAAACTCAATGACCTCCTCTGTTCCATAGCCTTTGGAGATGCTTCCATCTGGCCTAGCACGGTTATGAACATACTTCTTCAAGACTCCCATGAACCTCTCAAAGGGGAACATATTGTGTAGAAATACAGGACCCAGAATGATAATCTCGTCGACCAGGTGTACTAGGAGATGTGTCATAATAGTGAAGAAGGATGGTGGGAACACCAGCTCAAAACTAACGAGACATTGAGCCACATCCTTCCGTAACCTTCCAAGTGTGGCTGGACTGATTGCCTTCTGCGAAATTGCATTGAGGAACGCACATAGCTGAACAATGGGTAGTCGAACATTTTCTGGTAGAAGCCCCCGCAATGCAACCGGAAGCAATTGAGTCATAAGCACGTGGCAGTCATGAGACTTTAGGTTCTGGAACTTTTTCTCTGCCATATTTATTATTCCCTTTATATTTGACGAGAAGCCAGACGGGACCTTCATAGTGCTCAGGACTTCAAAAAATATCTCCTTCTCTTCTTTTGTAAGAGCGTAGCTTGAAGGAATTAGACGTCCTTTATCCGTTTTCATTGGATGCAGGTTGTTGGGGTCTTTCCGAAGCTGTTGGTCCTGTCGTGCTTCCAGAGTATCTTTTGACTTCTTCCCATACACGCCCAGGAAGCCTAGCAGGTTCACGCAAACATTCTTCGTCACGTGCATCACGTCGATTGCAGAGCGGACCATTAGAATTTTCCAATAGGGTAGTTCCCAAAATATAGACTTCTTCTTCCACATGGGTACGTGGTTGTTTGCGTCCTTCGGAACAGACAGAGCGCCAGGACCCTTTCCAAAGATTACATGATCTAAATCCTTTACCATATCATATATATCTTCACCACTACGGAGGGGTGGCTTCACCCGATTATCTGGTTCACCTTTGAAATGTTGTGTGCCTCTCTTTCTTAGGGGATGCTGCTTTGTAAGAAATCGACGATGCCCCGGGTACACATTCTTCTTACATACATATATACTTTCAGTCTTATCTAAACAGTGCGTGCATGCATTGTATCCCTTGTTTGACTGTCCTGAAATGTTACTAAGAGCAGGCCAATCATTGATTGTTACAAACAGCAACGCTCGTAGGGGAAATTCCTCCTGTTTGTACTCATCCCACACACGTACACCTTCGACGGCCCACAACTGTAAAAGTTCATCAACTAATGGCCTCAAGTACACATCAATGTCGTTGCCGGGTTGCTTCGGGCCTTGGATGAGCACTGGCATCATAATGAACTTCCGCTTCATGCACAACCAAGGAGGAAGATTATAGATACATAGAGTCACAGGCCAGGTGCTATGACTGCTGCTCTGCTCCCCAAAAGGATTAAAGCCATCTGTACTTAGACCAAACCTTAAGTTTCTTGCGTCACCTGCAAAATTCTCGTACTCTGTATCGATTTTTCTCCACTGCGAACCATCAGCTGGATGTCTGTTCATCTCGTCGCTCTTGCGGTCTTCTTTGTGCCATCGCAACAACTTGGCATGCTCTTTGTTTCTGAACAAACGTTTCAACCGTGGTATTATAGGAGCGTACCACATCACCTTGGCAGGAACCTTCTTCCTGGCGGGCTGGCCCTCAACATCACCAGGGTCATCTGCTCTGATCTTATACCGCAATGCACCGCATACCGGACATTCATTCAAATTCTCGTACTTCTTACCGCGGTAGAGGATGCAGTCATTAATGCATGCATGTATCTTCTGCACATCTAATCCTAGAGGGCAGATAACCTTCTTTGCTTCATACGTACTGTCAGGCAATTCGTTATCCTTTGGAAGCTTTTGCTTCATTATCTTCAGTAAATTCCCAAATCCCTTGTCAGATAAGCCATTCTCCGCCTTCCATTGCAGCAATTCCAGTGTGGTACCGAGCTTTGTGTTGCCATCGTCGCAATTTGGATATAACTTTTTTTTGTGATCATCTAACATGCGCTCCAACTTCAACTTCTCAAGTGCACTTTCTACTTCGTTCTGTGCATCAACGATGACCCCACGTAAATCATCATGTATAATGGGATCATCTGGTACCTCTTCATCATCAGCTTCCCCTGTTGGGTTACCAGCGTATTCAGGGTACATGTAGTTGTCATCGTTCTCTTCTTCTTCGTTGTCTTCCATCATAACCCCTTTTTCTCCGTGCTTGGTCCAACAATTATAGCCGGGCATGAAACCTTCAGTTATCAGGTGGAGGTGAATTCTGTCTGTGTCAGAGTAATCCTTCTCATTCCGACATTTCCTGCATGGACAACACATAAAACCATTCGGCCCCTTGTTATCCTCAGCCACTTTGAGAAAAGATTGCACGCCTTCCATGTACCCTTTCGAGCGCCGGTCATTATACATCCACGGATGACTCATCTGCAAATCACCGCTAAAACCCATTACGGTAAACGAACATAATAGGGATAGTAGAGTAGTGACCAAATGAAATAATTATGCATTTAAATCATACAAGTAATTTTTTAAAATAAAAGATAAAAAAGAGGCTCACCGAGGTGGTGCCGGTCACGGGACGGCGGGGGCTATCCACGGCGGTGAGGACCGGGACGACACTAAAATCCACAAATCATAAATTAATTTGAGCTCAAAATACATATAAAAAATACAAATAATAATTATGCATCTAAATCTACAACTAAGATTTTAAAAAATAAAAGTTTCAAGAAATATGCTTACCGAGGTGGTGCCGGTGACGGGACAACCGGGGCGATCAACGGCGGTGCGCACGACACTGGAACACACACATAATATTCTAATTAAGCTTAAATTGCATATGAATCAAATGAACTTCCTAACTTAGGCATTTCATCAAACACCTACCAAGCACCAAAAAATGAAATGAGCTAAGCTATTAAAGAAATGAGCTAAAATGGACAATGACGGATGAAAGAATCAAGTTGCTAACCCTTGGATAGATGGCTGCCGCTAATCTTGACAATAGTGAGAAATAAATGGAGATAAACTTGAGCTAGAGAGAGGAAACAATGGAGCAAATGAAGATGAACTCGAGCTGAAAAATGGAGGGGCTGCTCTTGGGGTGGAAGGTGATGCAGGGAGGGAAATGGTCTCGGGAGATAACACGACCCGGGACAAAAGCTCCCACCTCTTGTCCCGGGTTGTGCCACGACCCGGGCCAAGAGGTCCACGCCCTGGGCGCCCTGCCAACGCACCTCTTGTCCCGGGTCGTGGCACCACCCGGGACAAAAGCTCCCTCCCCACCCGGGACTAGTGCCAATTTTTTGACCCGGGACAAGTGCACCCCTCTAGTCTCGGGTCTTAAGCCACCCGGGACTAGAGGCAAAATCGGCCTTGGTCTAAAGCTCTTGTTTCCACTAGTGTCTCTAGGCCGGGTTATATATAATGGTCAAAATGTGTGCTGGCAAGTGGCAAATGCTAGTGAAGTAGTACTTGTATTTTTCTATACATGTGCCACTTCGTGCACCAGATCCTGGATATGCGCAAGCCTAGTGTATTTAAGTCTAGTATTTTCATGCCTCATCGCTTGCATGTCTGCTCATGCTATTCCCTCATTATTTGGTGCTTTAATTCTCTGGCAGCAACAATGCAGGAGTCATGGCGACTCCTTTCTCCCTCTCAAAGGATGGCATCGAGATGCAGTTTGCGACTAACCATGTCGGTATGAATGGTTACAAACTCCTATCTACGTTTTACTAGCTGATGATGAACCAGTTACGTACCCTGATTTAGAGCACTTCATTTGAACAGCGTAGTGCTGTCAATATTGTTCTTCTAGTTGCATTCCTTAGACAGTGCGGTTGACGTATCATCCCATCCTTCAGAGTCTGAAATTATGTCAACGTTGGTCTCTGCCTAGCCCTTCTGAACCCTATGATCGCCAAATATTTGCTTAAAATCAAAGAACAGTACCAAATCTGCAAATTATCTCAGCAGACAGTTGTCTTTTCTGCTTCATCAAACCCTCCTAGTTTTCTCTTTTTAGAAGAATACATGAAAGTTTCAATAACTCATTATGATGGCTAGAAAAACCAATGTAGTAACATATGACTCCTGTATGTGTCATAATATCCAGGGCATTTTCTTTTGACGCATCTTCTGCTGGAGACCATGAAGAGGACCTCCCGTGAATCAAATGTGGAAGGAAGAATTGTTATTGTTTCATCAGAGGGGCACAGGTTTGCATACTCGGATGGCATCCGTTTTGACAAGATCAACGATGAGGCAGCGTATGTGATTATTGTGCAGCTGTTATATGTTATCCCCTCATGTTTGCTTCATTCCAAAGCAAACCCGTTCACTTGCTGTTCAATCTTGTGTTGTGCAGGTATAGCACTATTGGAGCATATGGGCAATCAAAGCTTGCCAACATTCTGCATGCTAATGAACTTGCTAGGAGATTCAAGGTAGACCTCCTTCCATCAAAGTGTTCTCCTCTAATGCGTGCCCATTTACTAGATTACGTGATTATGACATCACATCATGTCTTGGTATGTATCTATAAGACCGAGTAGTTGTTACACTGACATAGCTGGAGAGCAAACTGCACCCAACTCAATTTGGTAGTACCTAGTAGATTGCCAGACTTATGTAGTTGTTTGCTCTTAATATTGTTCTATCTGTTTTCAAGTTTGTATATATGTTAGATAGCTTTATTTGGGTAAAGCTATGAGATCATGACTCATCATACATCATCTTGTCCAACAGGAAGAGGGTGTTAACATCACTGCGAATTCTCTCCATCCCGGATCTATCATCACCAACCTCCTTCGCCACCACAGTATCATAGATGGTAAATACACTTGGCAGATATTACGTGCTCCTGCTTTCATACAAGAAATTGTCTTGATTCACGTTTGTTGTTGCTTTGAATAACTCATGGCACTTGCTGCACCAAGAAAAGATACGTAGTAACAATGGAAAAGGATGCCAATGACCGGTAGCTATGAAACTAGATTATGCTTTTTCGGAATGGTAACATCTGATTCCATCATTTTATCTTTATGCAGTTATCAGTCGGACACTTGGTAAACTGGTGCTGAAAAACGCGAAACAGGTACACTTGTGCCTTATGCTCAGTCTTGAGGGTTTTCTGTCTCCATTGTACAAGATTACGGAGACTCCGTCATGTTAAAGAACACATCGGCAGTCCAGTATGGATTGGCACTTGTCATCATATCTTATTCTTGTCAATCATAAGTTCCTATTTTTTTTACTGCCGGGAGTGTCAATCGCGAGTTGCTATTGTGGGCGTGTTTTCTTTTTCACCAATTTAGACCCTGGGGCACAGGAGGGTTTTAAATCGGATGTAAAGCATTTGCACGATGTCTATTGCTCCAGGCACCTACACTGCACTTGGTCTGCTGCATGCTCCTAGACTTTACAGATCTACACTTTAGCATGTAGGTCCCTGCAAGATGACCATTGCTATAATATTGGTAGTACAAGTCTAGATCTCAGCAAGCGACGTTACAAATCTAGATCTCACCAAGTCATCTGTTTGTTGACATGGACATGATGAAACTCAGTAGCCATTTTGTTCGCTGTATCCATTGCAATGCCTGCCGCCTAGCTTTGTTGCCTGGATCTGTCTGTCCTCACCGGATTTTGTGTTGTGGTGACTGAAACAGGGGGCGGCGACCACGTGCTACGTCGCGCTGCACCCGGGTGCGAAGGGCGTGTCGGGGAGGTACTTCAGTGACAGCAACCTGTACGAGCCGAGCGTGAAGTCCAAGGACACGGAGCTGGCAAAGAAGCTGTGGGAGTTCAGCGTGGAGCTCACCGCCTGAGTTGATCCATGATGGGATGAATGTTGATGATGGTGGGGAGGAACGCAATGTGTTGTTGTACGATACCTTACCGATGAATCTGGTAGTGGAACAGAGGGTTCGATGTCTGAATTCGAATCCTGATACATACAGATGGAATGTAACTCAGCTGCGTGGTGTCTCTGAATTGTGCTGCGGTGGTTTCTGAATTTTGCTGTGAGGTAGCAGCAGCGGTGTGTGAGTGAGTGAATATGCTGTAGGTATCAGCAGGTCTTGTTGTCAGATCCTGCTGGGAGCAAACACACACAGGGATACTTTTTCCCTGAATGCTGGACGCGAGATCCTGCTGGGACCACCCGTCAGTGTGTCTGCCGTGTCTGAATGTTTTGAGTATGGACTGATCATTGTGAACTATACAGAGATGACCTTCCCTGATAGAATAATGGAGATTGTCGATCCTCAGCTGATACAAGAGTGTTGGAGCTTTGCCAACAAACTCCAGCAACCTTGAAGGAAAAAAGGTGTACGCTCTCTATTGTCTATGATAATTGATAAACATTGGCCTTTGCTGCACCAAGCCCTCTCCCTGTGAACATGCAAGAGGTGTCTGCCAAGCTACATGGTAAGAAAGATGCATGCCTCAGGTGAAATTGAAGAGGCGCTTATGTTGCTTCAGTAGCACTAGCTACATTTGTAAGTAAGTTGTACTATGATTGTATCGCATAGCCTGTACGTTAGGAACGGATCTACGAAATCCGAACCCTGTGTATGTTACTACATTTGCGATAGTGCACACTGCACTGACAATGGGATTGATATCATTTCCAAGTATCAATCATCTCTGTGCTTGGTGGGTATCAATGTTACCAAATGGGTTCATTATTTACATGATCCATGTGTCATGCACCTTATCTTTTTGCCACACTTACGGTTTCAGTTTTGGTACCCAAAAAGGCCTGGCAGGCCAACAATTCTATATTTTTTAGTTCTACTCAAGTTACAGTTCAAATAGGCACCCGTGTGAGAGGTACTTGCTTCATGGCAGTATCATTGAAAACCCAAACATAGGTGCACGAAAAACAGAGGTGCACAGAGGTTTCGGCATGCAGATGACTGAGCGCACAGAGGGACTGAATGCTCAAACCTCTAAGAGCTAAGTTGCTCGTTGTGAGGATGTTGTGCTACACAAGAGTCCAAGAAAACAATTTATACTTATTTTCCACATTAGCTTTCGAAATAATCGAGATGTTGTGGGCATCAAAAGTGCCAACAAGCTGGACGAGGTAAGCCGAGCCGGAGGAGTAGACTGGTCGAACTGTAGCGAGTTTCCAAATGACAGAATCTGGCAGTCCGCGTTGAAGATGGAAATTAGCAATTTGTGATCGATGGTCGATTTCATTTGTCAACTACTCCTAGTAAACGTGCACGTGTAATCTTGTGAAATTAACTTGTTGCCACCCGCTTACAGCCTCGCTCTTCTTGAATCTTTGAGGCCGGTGATCGTCACAGGAAAGCAACATCTCTGCCTTAAGTCGGAGCATAACTATGTATGTATATATAATATATTGATGGATCAAATCGGGGAAGAAACATCAATCGTCAAAATGAATGATACTGTATGCTTAAGGGATCTCTATACGTGGCTTTCTCTTCTTGCAGCTGCCGCTGGACGCTTCACCTTCACCGCAAGGAGAACTAGCAGCAGCTGGTGGTGGTGGTGGTGGTGCTACTTCTGGCCTCCTCCTCTTCCGGAACGCGGCGTCCAGCTCCGCCGCGGAGACGACAATGGCTTCCCGCAACAGCCTCCTCTTGCGCGGCAGAAGCATCGGCCTCATCTTCCTCGGGGCCGGCGGGCAGGTGAGCTTTGCTTCTGACGACCATCGGAGCTGCTGCTGCTGATTCCGGCTCGACGACTGATCCGGCGAGGCGGGGTCCTCATGCGCGGGCGTGGGTGGGGATTGTTGGAGGGTGGTGATGGGAGGAAGGAGGAGGGTGAGGGCGAGCGGTTGTGGCGAGGCCGCCATGGCTAAGCTAGTGGAGTGAGCTTCTATACAGAGAATATATATATAGGAACATGATGGTGTGGTGTAGCCGTGTAGGTAGATCGAAGGATATGGATTGACTTGCAGTGGAAGGTAGGTGATGAGTACAACCGTATGTATACGGATGCATGCATGGAGATCCACCGACGTTTCTTTTACGGCCGGCTTCCATTGGATACTCATGCATGCACGTGTAGCCGTTTGCCACCGTACGTTTCAACGTCGTCGTCGGCATGTAAACATGAATGAATTGGACTATTGTGAATGCCTGCATGCATACATGGGAAGGACGTACGGAATGCACGTGATTCCATTTGTCAATGTGTGTCCTCTTCCGTTCCATAGGATCCCGTTCCACGGACGAACAATTCCGTTACATCGTAAATGCATCGGATATATCACAATCACAATACCCCGCGTCCCATCGTGTACTCTTTGTTGGTTTAATATATATGAAAAAATTCAAAAAAAAAAGGTAAAATAGTCGGCTGATTTTTATCATAATTATCAAATAAACGGCATACATATCAGGTCGATTAAAGTGAAAAAAAAACACTTTTTTCTCGCTATCTGTCTGCACCTACGGTGCAACTCCGGCTAGCTAGCCAGCCAGCCTAGCATGTCAATTCTCTTTTCATCCGCGGACTCTGATTCATTCGTTTCTGTTGATTCGGAGCACATCGGCCCATATATATCGACAAGGCTTTTCACTTGATCAGGCCTGCTGTATACTAGGTTGGGCTTCTTCCAATGCTACTACAAGCTAGTAGGAAGTATTGTTTCTCAAAAAAAAAAAAATAGTAGTAAGTATTTCTTTGGGCAAACAGTCCTGATTTTACTTTTTTTTTGTTTCAAGGATACGGTCCTGATTTTACTTTGGGCAAACAAGCTCGTAGTGTGTATAAGTAAACCCTTGGTCAAAGTTGAGTTGATTCATACATACATCATCAGGGCAAAGTCCCCATTAGGCCAAGGTAGGGCGGCCGCTCTACCTTGATTTTTGGAAAAAACAATTATATGCACTAGTAGAAACAACACCTTTGGTCCAGAGCCAAATTGAGCTCTAGTACCGGATTAGCCACGAGCCCGGACTAGAAGGGGAGACTAGTCCCGGTTCGAATGTTACGAGTAGGGCTGGACATAAAGCTCGATTTTCGTTAAGCTTATTGAACACTCGTCAGCTCGGCTCGTTTGAACTCGACTCGTTTTGTTAATGAACCGAGCTGACTTTGAATTTTAGCTCGCTAACACTAACGAGTTAAACAAACGAACTAACGAGTTTCACGAACAACTCGTTAAGCTCGCCAATATTTCCTGCATAGCCTCGGTGATGCTTGATGTCGATGTTTCACGAAGAATTTTAGCTCGCCGTCGATGTTTCACGAAGAATTTTAGCTCGCTGATCGATGTTTCATTGTTCAAGTACTTCTATATAAGTTAATATGTTATATTTTTACTCATGTCCGGGTGATGCTTGATGCATTTTAAGTAGTTGACTATTTTAATACATCTCCTTAACGAGTTTAACGATCTGTTCGTGAGGCTCGCGAACAGATAACGAACCGAGCCGATCTTTGAATTTAGCTCGTTATCCTTAGTGAGCTTAATGATCCGAGCCTTAACGATCACGAACTATAACGAGCCGAGCCTTAACGATCCGAGCAGCTCGTTAGTCCAGCCCTAGTTACGAGGCCGCAACGGACTCGTCCCGGTTCGTAAGGGACCTCTAGTCCCGGCTCGTAATACGAACCGGGACTAGAGGGGTGGTGGCAACTGTTCGCCTGGCGCCAGCACCTCTAGTCCCGGCTCGTAATACCGCCCGGGACTAAAGGTCCGAACGGTTTGCCTCCCGCGCGCAGCCCAAGCGATCAAAATGCACAGGAACCGCGATTGCTACAGTAACCGCGACATTTCTCTTCCTCTTCCTCTCCCTCTCCCTCTCCTCTCTTCTTCCATCCCCATCCTATCCCCTCCACCATGAATCCTCCACCACCGATCACTCGCTACGGGCAGGTGCGTGCACATGGCAGCACCTATCTCAATGTCGTGTACACGAACGACAGCGCTAAGGTGCCGGGTTTTCTTTCCGATTTCAAGTATTGGCTTGACGAAGCTCGGGAGCAAGACAAGTTCATGGGCCTTGATCTCGAGTACACGCCCGATCAAAGAGATGTTGTCGTCATCCAACTTTGTTTCAAGAAACATGTCATGGTCTTCCAGTGGGCAAGGTAATATAAAAAACTTGTCTTAGTTTTAAATTGGAGCTTATTTTGTTTGTTGATTCATAGGGATAGGAAAATTGCATAGGATAGCAATTCCTCTTTGATTGTAGTGAAAGAATTATATATATTGTGCCGAAATATACTTGTGCCGAAAATGAAAGTTGCATATTGGCCATATCGTCGTGGGAGAAAACATGTCTTCTGATTCATAGGAAATGAAGGAAAATTATATATACTTGTGCCGAAATATGCTTGTTATGATTCTTAATTATTATACTTGTTCTAAATTATAATTGTTATATATGATTCTTATTATACTTGTTGTTATGATTAATTCTTATTATACTTGATCTAAAATTATACTTGTTGTTATTCTTATTATACTTGTTGTTCTAAATTATACTTTGTTGCAGCAGTATTTAACATGTGTTCTATTTTGTTGTTGCAGTAGTGACAAGCAATGTCCAATACTCATGGATTTTCTTCGCAGCGGCATACATTTTGCTAGCGTTGATATAACGAATGACAAGATCAAGATGAGACGCACCTGGGGTCTTGAGATACCATCTGCCTGCCACATTGATCTCCAGCGCATTTTCAGGCTTGACCGTGACAAGACTGGAATGGCTGATATGGCAGTCGCCGTGATCGAGGAGGACGACTACGCTGAGATGAAGACAGGATTCCCCAAGAAGCAGCACGATTTTTGGGAGAAGACCCCACTTGACGCTTGCAACATTGAGTATGCAGCAAGAGATGCGTACGTTGCATACGAGGTGTACCGCAAGATTATAATCGTCAACTATGGGCAGTGTCACCTCGTACCGCCACCAGTGCCCCATGGGTCTCCTGTTTGGGGGTATTCTGATCCGGAGGACGATTAATTAGTACTAGTGTATGCAATGGCAAACACTTTATCTCTAATATTATGTAGTGCTTGAGGGTCTCCTCATCTAGAACAGAGTAGTGTTTGCAGTTTCATATATATGGGTATCTTCAGTACTTTCTGTAATGGTTATCTGAACTATTATTTCTATTAATTATGTCCCTGTTTAAGTATGATATATGTGCAAGGCATTGTGATGCCAAAAGTTTATTATTATTTAAATTCAATATTATTTGAATGCAGGATTAGTATTACTTATTTATTTTTGTTTACTCATATAATTGTTCGGATTTACAAAATAAAGACATATTATTTGTCATATTTCGAGTTACAAATTTATAGATATAAATTATTCAAATTAAACACAAAAGGCGAAAAAGTTTATCATTATTTAAATTCAATATTATTTGAATGCAAGATTAGTATTACTTATTTATTTTTGTTTACTCAAATAATTGTTCGGAATTACAAAATTAAGATATATTATTCGTCATATTTCAAGTTACGAATTTATAGATATAAATTATTCAAATTAAATGCAGAAGTCAAAATTTCGTAGGGGACCTCTAGTACCGGGCTGTGATACGAGCCGGCAGCCCGGTACTAGAGGTTCCTGTCAGGGCAGCAGCAGCACTGGGCCCGCGCGAGCACCTCTAGTACCGGCTCGTAGCATGACCCGGTACTAGAAGTGTAGCTCTAGTACCGGGTCATGCTACGACTCGGTACTAATGTTCCCACTATATCTTCTTCCACCACCCGAGAGCATCTCCATTTTGCAGCTCGAGTTCATCACCATTTTCTCCATTGTTTCTCTCTCCCGAGCTCGAGTTCATCTCCATTTTCCTCCACGATTTGTCAAGATTAACGGCAGCCATCTTTTCAAGGGTTAGCAACTTGATCCTTTCATCCGGCGTTCCTCATTTTAGCTCATTTCATTTTTAGGTGCTAGCTAGGTGTTTGATGAAATGCCTAAGTTAGGGAGTTCATTTTTTTTGTATGCAATTTGAGCTAAAATTAAATTATGATTTGTGTGTTCTAGTGCCGTGCTCACCGCCGTTGATCGCCCGCGTTGTCCCGTCACCGGCACCACCTCGGTAAGCCTCTTTTTTAAAACTTTTATTTCAAAACATTAATGCATAATTATTATTTGTATAATTTTATTAGTTGTATAATTGTTTGTTATATATATATAGTGCCATGGTTTTGACACATGACCACACCGCCTCTCGTCCGCTCTATTATTCGGATGTGGTATGATTGTTTGTGATAACTATATATTTGTTTCGTTTCGTGTTTATGACAATCATGCCGACCAACTTGACATAGATATATTTTTTATCTAGGAGGTAGTTGAACCGGAAATTTCAACCGACCCTATTGTCGAGATTTTTATAAAAGAAAACAATGATTTGAAAGCAAAATTGAAAAGAAGTGAAGATCTTCGTCTCCAATGCCTAGAAGAGAAGATGAAATTGGAGTTCAAGCTTGCCGACATCGTCGCTGAACACGAGTTGAAGTTTGCCGACATCGTCGCTGAACAGGAGTTCAAGCTTGCCGACGTCGTCGATGCTCACGAGATCAAGATGGATGCAATGCGCTTCAAGATTAAAAATATTAGAAATTATGCCATTAGTCAAGAGGCTTGGTATCATTATGCTGTTGGTTCAATAATTAGCTTAGTTGCGATTTTGATCGCATTTGTTGTTGGAATTAAATTCTTTGGATAGTTGTATGTTGGTTTAAATGTATGTTTTATGAGAACTATGTATTACATTTGGTCACTACTCTAATTTGGTTTTAACGTGTTGAACTTGTATCAATGAATATGGTCAGTTATGTATTATGTCCGTTTACCGTAATGGGTTTTAGCATCGTGATTGCGTTTGACATACTTATATAATGCAGATGAGCCATCCATGGATGTACGCTGACCGACGCTCTAGATAGTACATGCAGGGCGTGCAATCTTTTCTCAAAGTGGCTGAGGCAAACAAGCGGGAAGGTTTTATGTTATGTCCATGCCGTAACTGTCGGAATGAGAAGGATTACCCTCGGTCACAAGACCTTCACATCCACCTGATAGAGCATGATTTCATGCCCGGCTATAATTGTTGGACCAAGCACGGAGAAAGAGGGGTTATGATGGAAGACAACGAAGAAGAACAGAACGATGACAACTACATGTGCCCTGAATACAGTGGTAATGCAAGGGTGGAAGCTGAAGATGAAGAGGTACCAGATGAGCCCATCATAGATGATGATTTACGGCGGGTCATCGTTGATGCACAGACCGAAGCAGAAAGTGCACTCGAGAAGTTGAAGTTGGAGCAGATGTTAGAGGATCACAAAAAAAGTTGTACCCAACTTGCGAAGATGGGAACACAAAGCTCGGTACCACACTGGAATTACTGCAATGGAAGGCAGAGAATGGTTTATCTGACAAGGGATTTGGGAATTTACTGAAAATAATGAAGCAAAAGCTTCCAAAGGATAACGAATTGCCTGACAGTACGTACGAAGCAAAGAAGGTTATCTGCCCTCTAGGATTAGATGTGCAGAAGGTACATGCATGCATTAATGACTGCATCCTCTACCGCGGTGAGCAGTACGAGAATATGAATGAATGCCCGGTATGTCGTGCATTGCGATATAAGATCAGACGAGATGACCCTGTTGATGTTGAGGGCCAGCCCCCCAGGAAGAGGGTTCCTGTCAAGGTGATGTGGTACGCTCCTATAATACCACGGTTGAAACGTTTGTTCAGAAACAAAGAGCATGTCAAGTTGTTGCGATGGCACAAAGAAGACCGCAAGAACGACGAGATGTCGAGACACCCGGCTGATGGGTCGCAGTGGAGAAAAATCGATAGAGAGTTTAAGGAATTTGCACGTGACGCAAGGAACTTAAGGTTTGGTCTAAGTACGGATGGCTTTAATCCTTTTGGGGAGCAGAGCAGCAGTCATAGCACCTAGCCTGTGACTTTATGTATTTATAACCTTCCTCCTTGGTTGTGCATGAAGCGGAAGTTCATTATGATGCCAGTGCTCATCCAAGGCCCGAAGCAACCCGGCAACGACATTGATGTGTACCTGAGGCCATTAGTTGAAGAACTTTTACAGTTGTGGCGTGATGAAGGGGTACGTGCGTGGGATGAGTACAAATAGGAGTCATTTGACCTACGAGCGTTGTTATTTGTGACCATCAATGATTGGCCTGCTCTTATTAACATTTCAGGACAGTCAAACAAGGGATACAATGCATGCACGCACTGTTTAGATAAGACTGAAAGTATACATTTCGGAAACAAGAATGTGTACCTGGGACATCGTCGATTTCTTCCGAACAGTCATGCCGTAAGAAAGAGAGGAGGCAAGCATTTCAACGGTGAGGCAGATCGCCGGAAGAAGCCTAACCTCCCTGATGGTGATGTTATATATGATATGGTCAAGGATTTAGAAGTAATCTTTGGAAAGGGTCCTGGCGGACAGTCTGTTCCGAATGACGTTGACGGACACGTACCCATGTGGAAGAAGAAGTCTATATTTTGGGAACTACCCTACTGGAAACTCCTACAGGTCCGCTCTGCAATCGACGTGATGCACGTGACGAATAATCTTTGCGTGAACCTGCTAGGCTTCTTGGGCGTGTATGGGAAGATGTCCAGGGTGGACTCATTCTATGGCCCAAGAAATTGATCATGTTTCCAGGCTAGACACCGCCGCCAAGGCCACCATCGCCTTCTCGATCTCCGTCGCCGCGTTAGCCGACTCCTGAGCCGCGTCAGCCGACTCCTGAGCCGTCTCCACCGCCTCCGCCCACTAAGGCTAACGGTCGAAAGGGGATGAAGACCACCGCCATGGGTTCCCAACCCAAACCCCGACTTGAGTCCCTGCCAAAAGTACCGAAGGTTCCTGCCCCGAGACCTTACGACGTCGAGTGTACTGAAGAGGAAGCCAGGGTGTGGCTATGAACAGACTCGAGAAGACAGTTTGCAGAAATGGCTGAGAAAAGAAAACCTAAGCCAAAGGAAAAGTATTCGGAAGCTCAAACACAATTTGCTATTAGTTTCCTTACTCAGCCATCGCAAATTTCGATAAATAGGCCAGATGACTATGTACGGACTATGAGGAAAATTCCACCCGGCGGGAAAAGGAGAAGAGATGTTGCCCAGCTCGGACATCAGTCAAATCAGTCCATCTCCCCGCTCAAGGTGGCCACTGATATGGGCTCTGCGCTTGAGAACGATCGCGCTATCCGCGCGCAATTTGCTGCAGATGCTGGTATTTCACTTCTCAACTGGATGCAGATGATATCCCCTCCCTTATGGGACCTACTAGATGGGCCTGAGAATACGGGAAGGATCTAGTGTCACCTGATGAGCTCCAGAATCTACCAACACAAATGACAAGACTGCATAAATGGTACAAGAAGAATGTCACAAGTGAAGAATTTATATTGATCCCGGTGAAAATTACAGATGAACATTTCAACGGTGCAGACGAGATAACTATACCTATTGAAGAAATCTATCAGTTATACCAGCTTGACGCCCTCGACTTGAGCATCCTCACTACCTATTGTCTGTAAGTGATTCAATTCATTTATTTTCTAAAACAAAGTCTATAGCTTAACTCGGTCATTGCCTGTTCTAATTATGCTCACTACGGTATTATGCAGAATGAAGAGCGATGAATGTGACAGAAACCGAGTGTTTGAGATTGGGTTCATCGACCCAAGCCGAGTTAATGAAAAATTGCTACGTCTCTACCACGAGGAAACGGTGAACACCTTGTTTAGGTACATCCGGGACCAAAATTATAAAGGGAAGATATTGTTTCCTTACCACTTCAGTAAGAGTCTTACTGTCTTGTACACATTGGTTTTTGCTTTCTCGATGTTAAGTGTAACTGATTAGTTACTGACATATATAAACATGCGCAGCGACCATTACATTCTGTTAATCATTCAAATCGATAGAGCAGAAGTTGAAATCTTGGACTCATTGCACTGGCCCGAAGAGCGGCACGAATATATCCAAGGAGTGCTCAAACGGTAATTTCAATCTTTATCGTATTACATCGGTCTCTTTCCTTCCATTCCTGAGATATCAAGTAACTAATTAATAACTCATTTATTCAATTGTTTGATGGGCAGGGTTTGGAAAGCTTTCTGAAAAGCTAATGCTACACCTGGTCAATTTAAAGAGGAACTTACTTTTGTTTACCCCAAAGTAAGTAGTACGAGCTAGGTGTTCGCGCATCCCTTTTAATTCAAATTTCAATACCATCGTGATGCTTGATTATTATTTGATTGAAATCTATTCTCGTGTAGCACTTGGATAGGCAGCCTCCCGGGACCAATTTGTGTGGATATTACGTCTGCGAGTGGATTCGCACGATAGTCTCTGAGCGGAACCCAGGGACATTTATCGAAGTAAGTGAACAAATAAATTCACAATTTCATTTTATAACCATCATTGTGTTGAGTGTCATTCATAATTTCTGTTATGATGATTGAAATTCATATTAATCTCCCTTCTTTTATAGATGGATCAAATGCGGAGGGGCCTGCAACTAAATGACCGCTTTCGACCAATTTGCGAGGAAATTGCGGGCTTTTTGATGAACTATGTCTTAGACATGAAGGGAAAATACAATGGCGCCAGATCAAATTAGATGACGGGCTCTGGTAGTGGCTAGCTTGATGATCTCCATGTAATCGAATATATGACGGTTCTAGTCCTCTTATATATGATCTTTATATGTAAATTAATCCGGGAAACCGGGAAAACGTGAAACCGGGAAGCCGGGAAAACGTGAAACCGGGAAACCGGAAGCCGGGAAAACGTGAAACCGGGAAGCCGGGTAGCCGGGAAAACGTGACGTCGACTATCCCGACTTCACGACTTCCCGACTTCCCGACTTTCCCGACTTCACGACTTTCCCGACTTTCTGTTCCAACTTCCGATTTCCCGACTTTCTCATAAAGCTTTCTCTTACGAGTATTTTGATGTGCTATATGTTTTTTTCTGATTTACAGATAATTAACCGTATTTTTTGCAAATTATTACAACCAAAACGAGAAAAACATCAAGCCGCCACGTGGGTGCATCTCTAGTCCCGGGTTGTATTACAACCCGGGACTAGAGCCCCTCTCTTACGCGCCATGTGCTGCCCCGCGTGGAGGCCTTTGGTCCCGGGTCGTAGCACACCCGGGACAAGAGGGGGGGGGGGGGGGGGGGGGGGGCTCTAGTCCCGGTTGCCATGTACCGGATGCCAATCCGGTACAAATGGCCTCTACCACCAGGGGCAAGAGGGGGGGGTGTTTCCACTAGTGTATATACACTAGCTAGCTATATCTAGGTCAAATGCCAACGGCCTTATCTGAGATGGCTAACTGGTCACCCCACGGGTATGAGTCCTAGCAGACTCTATTAATACTCGGGTGTCTCACCACTCTGCTTATATAACCAAAAATGTTAAGGGGTCTCTCCGCCCCCCACATCTTTCCTCTGTTTTTTATCTCCTCGATTCACAAAATTGTTTCTCAATGTTTTGTATAGAAATGCCGTTAAAAGCTTACGGAGATTTTTTAGGTACCTTTAAAGTTTTAGCTAGCTAGAAAACAAAATAAATAGTTAGTTAGAAAATCTCTGTATAACAAAGGTTGAATTATTTACCGCAGTTGCATGTGTCATCTTGAATCATCCTACAAGTTTATGGTGATTTTCATCAAAAGTCATGGGTCACGTGAGATTCGTGACAGCTACAATAATCGACTTACGTTCCAAGTAAGAAATATTGAGAGCTATCTAGGATCGATCAAGCTTGCATTATAATATTGATTGAAAAATATAACGTCGTTCCAGACTTTCAGCCGGTCATGAAAAGTTAGTGAGGCCAAAACGCCCAAAAAGATCTGCAACATGCAATTGTCAACTAATTAAGGAAGAGACAACAACACTAGCAGATGTGTAGGATTATTATACTTGGCATCTTGCTGGTGCGGTGATTTGTAGCCCGGGCTACATGTAGCCCGGTTTCTGACAATTTTGAGAGATTTTGAATCACCACCCAGATCTAGAAATTTAAAAAATTCCCGAGCTCTAGTGAACCCTCTAATTTAAAAAATTCCTGAGCTCTAGTAAAAAATTCCAGATTTATAGAGGTTTTAGGGTTTAGGGTTCATCCATATATACGTGCGGTAGAGACCTTTTGCTCGCGAGCTCTAGTGAACCCTCTAATTTAAAAAATTCGAAAATCATATTTATAAGTTTCAAAAAATTCTGAAAAAAACTCTGAGTGTAGCCAATAGTATATTCCACGGACGTGTAAAATATCAAAACTAAATACTTTGTATTTTGACATATGCAAAAATGAGAAATTGTGGATCTAAATATGCCCATATTCAAATATCTAAGTTTCACCAGATTTTGTTATTTTTATATAGCCCATAATATAAATTATTTCAATCTGAAATTTTGCACGTCTAAGGGATACACTATTGACTACACCCATGATTTTTTTCATAATTTTTTAAAACTCACAAATATAATTTTCAATTTTATTTAAATGGAGGGAGCACTGGAACTCGGGAGCAAATAACACTTTCCCTATATACGTGTCACTACATTTTTGTATATGATGAAAAATAAGACAGACATTCATATTTTTTTTTCTGCAACGTAGCATTCTTAGTTGGCTCCACTACCCTCCCCATTTTGTAGCACATTAATTCTTCACTTTATGGAGTAGATCGATGGTGCTTTATTTCTTTACAAACTATTGGACGGTTAGACGGCGCTTTGGCCCCAATTTTATTCAAACCAGCGCTAGTAGTTGGCATATGCGCGATTTGTGGAAAAGATTACAAGTGTTTAAAGAACGAAGGCGATAGTGTTCTGAATTCAAGGCAGCCGTCAACCATATTCATTCATTATCGATCGACTGTGACAGGTTGGCCCATGATTCACCATTTGGTCATTTGTACTTGACTCTATCTTGGCTGCATCACGGCCCAATAATGGATGTTCAACATACCTACCTATACACACAACCCTCAAAAAAAAAAACCTACCTATACACACACACACATGTCCTCTATAGACCGGTCGGTTGTTTTGGTTCATTCATCGATCCGACCTATAAATGGTGTGGGCACACCATATTATGTCTTCTACAAATGGAAATCTAACAGATTAGCATCTAAATGGCAACATGATAAAAATCTGGTTTATCTTTGAAATAGTAACATTTGGTTTGCCGTGTGAGCCATCTAGAACGTGCCCCTCATCGCTCTCCAAATAGGCCCAATAGGGGTCCGGACAAAAAAAGGCCTCCAACGGAGGCCCCGTCGGTTCAGGGAGGGCCATTTTTTGTCCACACCTGTTCACACCCCCATTTTTCTGGCGCAACTAGGGGTGGGAACACTTCAACGCCCACCCGATAGGTCCAATGGGGTTCGGACAAATAAAGGGCCCCAATGGCACGCTCTCCCATTGGTCCGGACCCTCCGAAAAAATGTGTGACACCCTCCTATCCGTCCCCAACTTTCAAGGCTTGCTTGGAGGCATCAGACAATGTCCGGACGAGCCCGCCAAGCATTCCCAGACATGAGGGCACGACTTGTCATCTTTACACCGGTCACGTTGGTTGAAATCCAAATCCCAGGCGGCGCCGCCTGGCCGACGTGGCAAAGATATCTCACGCGTCGCCTCCCCATCCACCTGTCGCTTCCCACCAGCGCCGCGGTTTTCTGTCGCTTCCCGCCTCTGCTTCCCTCCGCCTCCCGACGCTTCCTGTAGACTATAAGATGGCTCGCCATGCTCCTTTCTCTCGCCATCAACAGCAACAATTCCTCGTCTTCTATCCAGCAGTCATATGCATCATTTTGATGCAGAGGCTGGGTTATCTCTATTTCAAAAAAAAGTTGTAGAAGGAGAAAATAAAAGATGTCATAAGGGAAAAAGTGGATTTGATATCCTTGTAGTCTGAAGGTATATATAGAGTACTCATGTAGAGATCTGCAGTGTTGTTAGATGCCAGCTCGTTCCAACAATTTTTCATGCCTTTCATGTTGAGCCAGGTTCTAGATGAGACTATATATTGACATGCATTGCTTGTTGAGCCAGGTTCTCGGTGGGACTATATATTGACCGTGCAGTTGAGATCAAAAGCATGTATGAGTTACTATGTGGTTCAGTTGCACGTTTGCCACACGTTTGACATATCTTTTCTTTTCTAAAAAAAAATCATAACTTGGTATGTACCAGCTGTATCACACACATTTTTATGAGACACGTGAATCAGGCAACAGGAACTAGGCCTGGGCATTCGGTTAGACTGAACGATCAGTTCAGTTCCTCAGGTTAATTATGAGACACGTGAATCAGCCATATTTCTGTCCAAGCAAAGACTGCAATGGTTTCTTGCAAGAATGATCCCAACTGCATAAGAGTTAACCAATGTTTCCAATCAGATCTGGATTACCACCATCCTTGGGTTAACTTACAGCAGCCAAAGTCACAGAACTGAAACAAAACAAGGAGGTCATTCGAACTATTGTATCATCTGTTCTAGCTTCTCATCTCCCAAGTTACAGGTTGAGTAATTCTTCCAAGAGAAGACATGACAAAGAGAAAGTTGGAGTGGAACAAACAGTTCCTGCTATTCGTTACAAAGTCATTGTAAAGCAAGTAAATCAATCAACCAGGTAATACTTCATAGTTCCATTTCATACACAATGGAACTGAGCCTGCAAATTTATGCATTCCCTTAATGTACGAATCACCTAAACTAGCAGAAAAAAAGCTGATCAATTACTCGTCTTCGGCGACCTGTCCACAGTCCTCGATGACAACGCGATGGGCCGTCGTCCCGCTACTGGACCCGACATTCTCCATCTTCTCCACAACATCATATCCGTCCACCACCTGCCCAAACACGACGTGGTACCCATCCAGGCAGGGCGTGCTGGGGGTGCAGATGAAGAACTGGGAGCTGTTGGTGCCAGGCCCGGGTAATGCTTTGACATTAAATGGGTATAAGAGCTTCAATTATCACAAGCATGATTCCTACTCTATCTGAAGTTGATCACAAAGAAGTGAGGTCAACTGATATGGTGAAAGCTACCGCATGTCTCTGACCACAAATGGATGCACCACAGCACCAGTGCATTCATTTGCCAAACATCAGCACAAAATGATTCAAACAACTATGTATCTTTGTTGTAATATGGAGATTTCATTTGATGGCAGCATCCTTCAGAACATATCTACAGTTCACTGAGAACTAGGACTATTATCAAAGGCAAGCAAGATTTTTCGTAACTGTTTTATTGTACTTCACAAACAAGTGCATCATCCGAGCAAACTATCCATTTCTGTGTTTAATCACCACCAGTGATATGCAATGGAGAGGCATTTTGAACCATTTTTTATGGACATCAACAATGATTGAAAAATAGTAATAATAATGTCAACTTAGAGTACAGAGAGGCAGTGGAGCAGATCAAAACATTTAATATCTATTTTAGGAGTCAAAACTAGGTGACTTTCACACAACGGATCAACATTATCACATAAAAAAATTCATTATGGAGGAAGACAAGACAAAACAAAAATTGCAATCTTCAAGAGCATCTAGATTGATAAACATTCTCTTTCAGCAAAAGACAAAAAGGGGTAACAATAACAGATGAAATATGAATTCAGACACAGGATTGTCCTCGCGGGAAGAAAACACAACAAGAAGATAAATTACATACCTTTCTGCCCATTATTTCCCAGGCAACATTTGAGCACGTTAATATTGTCCAGTCCCCCAAAATCCATGAGTAGGTGCTGGTAAAAAGCACGTATTTCTCTCCTAAAAACCTAAGTCGGATTAACATCATGTAAATAAGGTGACAAGAAACCATATAGCACAATTTTAACAGTAGCTATAATTGGGCCTAAAATTTTAACAGACACAATCATGTAAATAAGGATTCTATTGGGCCTGGGCCAAGCGGCACTTTTCTTTGGGCCCTTATGTGGTAAGGTATCCCACCCATTGGTCATCTACCTTTCCCTCAGAAAAAAAATCTACCCTACCACCATCCGAAATGTACCGGCACCGGTAGGCTGCAACAAGGAGACACTAAAACAGCCTCTTCTTGGTCGGCGGCACTGGCTTTTTCTTCATGGCCATCTTAGCCACCACCACCATCTTGGTCGGCGGCACGGTCAGTGAGTATAAGTGATGATATTCTAATAACAAAAATATAGAATGTATGTGTTGTCGGAATATTATTCAACATGGTCTAAATTTTACTCGAGAAGGTACACATAGAGATACACATGCGACCATTATTAAGATATTTATTAGTTGGTACAAAATTCATATGTCTACTGAAATATAAAAGATAATTAATCTTAGTGCAACTGCAAAAATAAGGATGCATATTTTCTTCCCAAATTTTTAGCCAATGTTTATACATCAGAAATTAACATAGTTTTGTTGCAGAATACATTTAAATTTAGCATAAAGAACAATAGAATTTTTAATGTACGTTGCAATACAAATAGTACTAGGATTAATATTAGTAATAATTCATAGTGCGCTAATTATAATAACTACGTAACCGGAAATATGCACTCATTAAGGTTGTACTATAATAAGAAATTAACACTATAACTAATATTCATAAACATTGGTATGTGGTTAACTAAGCGTTCCAAGTAATAAAAAAAATTGTACAAATTAAGACCATATTAGCTACAAATAAGTTTAGTTGAAGTATAAAATTTTAGTATAAATATATTTACCACCAAAGCGTTTCCAATTATTTCGTGGCACTCTGCAAGCTCATTCATCGCCAACGATTTCTCCTCCCTTACTTGGTGCAACTCACATGTCAGAGTATCAACAGTCCTTGAGAGACTTTTCTTTCCCTATGTAGCAGCAATGTAGTAGGAGTAGCACAAGATCAGCTATGTAAGTGGGAGCAGCAATGTACTAGCACTTGCATTTAATAATTTTAGCCTTATAATTGCATGTGATTGGCGAGCAACTATTGTTGTGTATGATCTTGTGTAAGAGCCGTATGTTATCTAAAATATAACCCCAGTCTCTTTCTTCATTAAATATAGTGCCACGGCGCACTAAAATATAACCATTAGGGCGGGAAATATAACCAACTGGTTGGGACCTACCAGTTGGGGACGGGACAGATTGGAGACATCGCCTAGTTTGTTTGGGTGGTCGTCGGCCGGACACGCCGTTAGGCCGCTATGGGTGGAGAGCCTGCTTCTGGCGCGGCAAAGGGTGGATGCGGGGCCGCTGCGGGACTGACCATCAAGATATTTAGAAAAAAAGTTTGCCATTGCCCATCGGAAATCTGTACTATTCAAAAATATTTTTCAAAATGCCAAAAAAAATTCAAATAAAATTTTCGGTGGTTTCAAAATGACTTCGTACCCGTTTTTTTTTGGCTTTTTTGCATAGGACAAAAAAAGGTCTCTTCTTCACGGAACATTTTGCCCTAAAAAAAGTATTGTCATCATTTCGTGTCACGGTGTATATTCCAAATTCTATTTAGAACTTTTCGATATTTTGAAAAATAAATAAATAAAAATGTTTCCTTTTCGTACCCGTGAGCCGAACGTGTCCTTTCGGCCGGGCGACCGCCCGTGCGTAGGCTACTCACTACTCCGTATAATCGATGAATCCGTTCAACACAACTGGCTACAATCCATGCATGATGTTTGCAAAAGAAAAAAATCGTGTTGGCTTTTTGAAATCTCCCGCCCATCGGCGCTTTATTCATAAGGCAAGAGCTTCTCTGATTGTACTAAGTCAATCAGAAAGCCAGGGGTAGTCTCAAAGTACATGACATTATTACAAGAAAGAGCCTCTCTAGCACACAAATGAGCCGCCTGATTAGCAGTGCGGCTAACATAGAGAAGACTAAAGCCCTGGAAGTGAGACTTGATTTCTCGCATCTCCTGAAGCACATGGAATCCAACAGATCTTTCACCATCGCCAGAATCCCACAGCCTCTGAATATTCAGGCAATCTGTCTCGATCGCCACCCTCTCTTCTCCTCTCCCAGCTGCAGCGATCTAGCGCGCAATATCCGACCGAGAAACGGCCGGGGTGGGTAACTAACGGTGCACGTACACAAAGCCAGCAGTATAGTGCAAGGACCAACTAATTTTCGATACCACATCCATACACAAATAGTATGTATAACCATACATTTCGTCGACACAAATGACTAGAACAGTAGCTTAATTAGCAGCATTATACTGCTGATCATGCATGCATTAATTGCGTCGGCCTACATGCAAGTCGATCCATTCCTTAATTTGGTCTACACTACCAGTACCACTAGCTAGTTGACTGAACCCATCAAACAAAGATCCTATCACCTACACCAGCTAATCTAGTCTACAAATCTAAGCAGCCACTGACACTGATACTACTAACTGGTTGACCAACTAATTTACTTTTTTTTTTTGCGAATAGACCAACTAATTTACTTAACAACCTAGCACACTACCACAGTGCAGCTAGCAAGCTCAGCCTTGCGACATGTAGTTGGTGACGGCCTTGGTGCCCTCGGAGATGGCGTGCTTGGCGAGCTCCCCAGGGAGAACCAACCTCACCGCGTTCTGCACCTCGCGGGACGTCAGCGTCTCCCTGCCGGCGTGCTTGGTCAGCCGCGCCGCCTCCTCCGCCAGCCGCTCGAACATGTCGGCCATCATCATGTCCAGGATCTCCATGGTCCTCCCCGACGCGCCCAGCTCCGGGTGCACCTGCTTCAGCACCCGGTACACGAACCGCTTGTACCCCATCTCCGGCCGGCTCCCGCCTCCGCGCCGCCCGCGCCTTTTGGCCGACTCGAGCCTCGGCGACCTGCCGCCCTTGGGCAGTTGGGCTTCTTCTGCCGCGGCGTCTCGGGGCCCTCCGGCGCCGGCTTCCCGGCCTTTTCCTCCGTCTTCTTCGCGGCGGTGGCCGTCTTGTCGGCGGATTGGTCCTCGTAGCCCAAGGGGTCGGCGGCCTCCTGCGTCTCCTGGCTCTGCACGGACACCGGCACCACCACAGGCGGCTCCGGCGACTTGGGGCTGGCGGAGGCGCCCTTCTTGGTGGCCTTGTTGGCGGAGGACGGAGGCTCGGCGGCCGCGTCGGGGGTGGTGACGACCTCCACGCGCACGTCGGTGGAGTGCTGGACATCGGCCACCTCGGGCTCCGGCTGGGTGTCGGGCAGAGAGAGGGAGACGGTGGAGTCGGGTAGGATGGTGGTGGTGGCCACCTGCACGGTCTCCTTCACCACCTTGGTCCTCTTCACCACCGAGCTCACCACCTTGCCACCGCGACGCTTCGGAGCCATGGCCTGCTGCTGCTTCTTCACTGCTGCTAGTGTACGTGTGGATGAAAGAGTGAACTGAACTGGACTGGGGAGAGACAAGTGTGCTGTGGAGCTTGGACTCGAAGCTGGAGCTTTATGGATGGAGCTGGGCCGGGGTGACGCGTGGGAGAAGTGGTCGGAACACGCGGCGTTGCAGGAGCTACGTGGTAACACGCGGCCGGTAAACTCGATCGTCTAGAACGCACTAGGTAGGTACAGTGCCTGCCGCTCGCCTTGGGCTCTGCGTCCACGATGCATTGCCTTCCCACCGAAGATAACCATGCCATTGTCGAGCTGCACGTATGTGCGCCTGAAGCACATTTTGAATTTCGTAGTGTACGAGTATGAGGACAAGACTTAACCAGTGGCTTTTAGGCCATTCATCAACATGCATGCAATGCAAGCTCTTTGCGGCGTTACACGTTTAATTTGCACCCAGGTTTTGCTGACTTGCATGTCCCATGGCAGCCTGCATGCATGCAGGCACCCGGCTCTACAACAAGGCCTTCTTCACATGTGGCAACGACCGGGCCCTACATGATTTTCTGTAAAACATATTATGAGCAAATTTTCCCAATAACAGAAAAACGGTAATCTCATCACGGCTTTTTCTCTTAGTCGCGTCGAGTGTCGCCTTCTAACTCGTGTGGCTTTCTGCGGTTGTTCACATGTCCGCCAAATGTCACACCGAGAATGAAAATGGGATAAAATGAGAGAGAAAGAGATACATGTGGGAGTACAGTTTTCACTTTTATTTATCAAAATCGAATTTTCAAAATGATATATCTTAACAACCGCTCGTCGGAATTACATACCATTTTCACTTTTTAGCTACTCACGTCGAGATTTTCGAAACTAGATCCATGTTGATAGGTTTCAAAAAAAAAATTGTAGTATATAAACTAATACGGGTATATTCTGAAATATAGTGTCTACGGTGATCCCCTATTGTTGGGGGTTATCAGGTCTAAAGCGTCTAACATTTTATTTGAAACAAAGATTTCATATTTTTGTGGAAAAATCCGTGTTTAAAAAATTATTCACATAGTTTGAAATTTTTAAAAAAGTTTAAATAAAAGTTAACTGTGTTCAACAAATATGTTCATGGTGATTCAAAAAATGTTCATGGTTCACAAATACTTGCACGTGATTATGAAAATGAGATCCGGTTATAAAAAATGATAGAGGTTCGTAAGAATATTCATGTGGTTCACACATTAAAAGAATAATTTCACATGATTCAGAAAAAGGTGCACGGTTTAAAAAATAATTTCATGGATTCAAAAAGTGTTTAGGTGGTTCCGGAAAAAATTGACAGTTTAAACAAAATATTTAGGCGATTCAAAGAAATGCATGGTTTTAACATGTTGCTCTTGGTTCACAGAAAATACATGCCGCCTCCTAACCCACAAAATCATAGGTTCTAGAACTTTCATTGGATTAATCATATATATTCAATGGTTTGAAAAAGCTTCATAGTTATGGAAACATTCATGGAGTTAAAAGTATACTTTCACCGAATTAAAAAATATTCACGGGTTAACGAAATCCTAACATACAATGAGAGAAGCACTTACCGAAGCCTATATATATGTCAAGAACTTCACCCTGAAAATCCAGCTTTCATAACACGACACGACGCCATTTAATCATCTTCATAGGTTAAACCCTATACACAAAACCTCCTTGGTCGAGTGCATCTATAAGCTTGCAGATATCCTCTTGTAATACCTTGCACGATCATGTAGCCACGCCATGAATAAAGTATGATGAATCTGCATCTACATTGTATTTGAGTCATCGTTGTTGACCCGTGCTACCTGTCAAATAGATAAACTCTCTTTCGTTCCTTCAGAAGTGAGATTGCCGTGGAACTTGAAAACTATCCTTCGACTTGTGCGATCGCTGGCCATCAAGTCACATGTCGCCGACAATGACACGGTGAATGCCTCGTCGGCGGTCGGCGTACACGCTGACCCCCCGACGAGAAGGACTCAACGTGGAAGACGCGATGATATCATATACATCCTAAGCGGTAGTATGTGTTGGAGAAGATCAACAAGGTCATGACGAGGCACCCGCGCAATTCAAGTGTGCCATTTATTGCGTGTGGTGTTCTCAAGGTTTAGTGTGGTGTTCTCAAGGTTTAGTGTGGTGCTCGGAGGTACATGAAAAAGGTTTATATAGGTTGCCCAAGTGTCGAGGCCCAACAGAGACGTGTGATGTTAATGTATGGGCTAACGTCTTATGTTAACATATCAATCACATTCGGTGACACATGGCTTTTTGAGGCAGAGGGGGCCATCGCCCCCCCCCCCCCCCCCCCCCCCCAACTTTTCAAAGTTCAATTCAATTTTTGATGATTATGTTTAGATCTGCACTGAAAAATGTAGCCGACGCGCAAAGGATCTACACTGAAAGTTCAATTCGGATTCGAGGACTCTACTACCCTACAATCAAGGAATTGATGCGGAAGGTTCCACAAGCCTGATCTTCTTCCTCGACGTCCATGACGACCACCGGCGTAAGATCTTCAATTCCGGCGACACACACCCTCTCCTGGTGGTACACACCGCGCGGCACCCCTGTATTCACACGAGCACGCCCTCGCACCCAGCTGCTACTGCACCCTCAAATCGCATGCATGCGAAAGCTGATGTTGAAGTTCGTCTGATGGTTGTACATCAGTAGTTCAGTTTGCATATTTCTTCAGTTTGTCTGAATATTTCGACAAACTGATATGGATACTAATCTAGAGTTATTATGTGTGAAAAATAATATATAACATTTCAAATATGCACATAATCCACTATTTTTCATACATTTCGACAAGTTTATATTATCAAAACTTAACAAAACATCCAATTCCATGGTTCATACATCCAAACAGTAGTTAGAATTGTAAACCATCCCTTGATTCCAGTGGTAAATTTCATTCACAACCAAACAACATAATTTGAATTGTATCCTCTTTTCCTTTCCATATTGGAAATGGAATTGACAGTCCAATTCAACTTTTCTAAATCCAACCACATCCTCCTAACTAGTAGAATAAAAACTTAACATAGGAGGAATCATTCGATAACATGCTGAGAATTTTATGAATCCTAGGTTTATTCTTGTAGAAATCATTTGGATGGAGGCCCCCACAATGCACACTGCTGTGTGTCGGGCCGGCAAAATCCGGGGCCCTCTAAACTCTAAAGTGGGGCCCTATCTCATACGAAAATTTGAACTAATAAACAAGTATTTAGAATAGACAAGCTAATACCTATCACTATGCACCCATTTGATAGAGATCTAGTATAGAATAGTGCAGTAAACCTTTTACAATATGGATGGAGCTTTATGGATGGAGCTGGAGGCGACGCGTGGGAGAAGTGGTCGGACACGCGGCGTTGGTGACAGATAGGAGCTACGTGGTAACACGCGGCCGGTAAACTCGATCGTCTAGAACGCACTAGGTAGGTACAGTGCCTGCCGCTCGCACTAGATCGTCGACGATGCAATTGTCTTCCCACCGAAGATAACCATTGTCGAGCTGCACTTTTGCACCCAGGTTTTGAATTTCGTAGTGTACGAGTATGAGGACAAGACTCAACATGCATGCAATGCAAGCTCTTCGGGCGTTACACGTTTGCACCCAGGTTTTGTTGACTTGTCCTATGCCAGCCTGCATGCATGTAGGCACCCGGCTCAACAAGGCCTTCCTGACATATGGGCACCCAGGCCCAAAATGATTGTCTGTAAAGAATATAATGAGAATTTTTCTCAATACTAGAAGAAAAAAGATACCTCCTCGTCAAGTGTCAATTTTTAAGGCGTGGTCCCCTACGTTGTCCATATGTCCGCCAAGTGTCACGGTGAGAATGAAAATGAGATACAATGAGAGAGAAAAAGATACGGGAGGTGGGGTACAGTTTTCTATCTTATTTATCAAAATCGAATTTTTCAAAACAAAAAATCTTAAGAACCGATCGTACAAGAAACGAACCGTTTTCACTTTTGAGCTACTCGCGTCGAGATTTTCGAAATTAAATCCCATGTTTATAGGTTTCCGAATTTTTGTTTGTACTATACGGAATTCGAAATTAGAGTGTAAATGTACTCGAATATACACACTGAGTTGTACTCCTGATTTAAGTTTACTTTGTACGTTGTTTTTCATTGTTCGGTCGATGTATCTTAAGATATAATATTCCTCCTTGCTGACTTGTCCTATGGCAGCATGTAGGCACCCGGCTCTACAACCACACCTTCCTGACGTATGGATATCTAGGCCCAACATGATTTTCTGGGAAAAAAGGTCTTAGGCAAAAATCATGATTATATGTTTTTCCTACCGCTAGCACCACAGTGAAGTTTTCGGTCGTTCGAGCCTGATCCTAGATTGGCCTTGTGAAGATTGACACATGCACGGGCTAAGCTATGGCTGAAATGGGGAAGCAAAAGGCCCATCCAAGGGTGGGTTTAAGTGATATCTATTTATCTATACGACTAAATTGAAAACGTGTGCTCATGATGTTTTTTTTAGAAAAGAATGTCCCCCATCGAGTGATGCATGCAACTATTTATTACAAAATAGTGCAACGTATTCGGTTTTACATCTGAAGTGCCAGAAGTAGTGAGATAAGCCTCAACCAGCAATAAACAAATCAAAAGCAACTACGAAAGTCGACTAATATATGCTCCCACATATGCCGGGAGAAAAAATCTCGTGCCACCAACAGGAGTCGGGTGCATCCAGCCACAGCCCGCTGGTTCGAAGGGAGCAGGAAATCCCATAGCTGGATCCAATGCACCGTCGTATGAATAACCTGTAAGACATAAAAAAAATTGTTGCCTGCTAAAAACAAGATTGTTCCTACAATTCCAAATAGACCAACAAATAGCTGTAACGCCTATACGAATCCTATCTTTCGTCTTTTTGTCTATTCCATTAAGCCAATTTCCAAATATATTGGTGACAATGGTAGGAGGAGCAATACTGTAGGTACAAAACACAATACGCCACACCAATTTTGCAAAAGGGCAAGAGATAAAAGGAAGTTCTATACTCTCATCATTCCCACTGAAAGAACACTGAAAGCTTCCATGCCAATTTTTCTTTGCAAGATTATCCTTAGTAAGCAAGATTTTTTTTATGAAGGAACCACATAATTTTTTTGATCTTTTTGTGGTATCTTTAATTTCCATAAATATTTCTGTAAGAACCTAGTATGATCATTCATTAAATCATCATATATAGATTTAACTGTGAAGATACCATTATGTGTCAATTTCCATTTAAACGAATCAGGAACATCTATCAGTGTAACTCCCATTAGTCTAAGGCATAAATTTGACCACATACCCCATTTATTACCCAGTAGAGCCCTTCTAAAACCTAAATTTAGGGGAGGAGCATTATGCAGCACTTCATGTATCGAAATATTTTGTTGCAGCACAATGTTATATAACAACTAGCAAGGTGGCCCTCGCAAATGCGAGGGCATTATCTTTAACATATTAAATAGATCATCTATGAATTTTATTTTAGGTTTCAGTGATAGTAAAAGCATGAAATTCTTAATTAGATGGTTTTATGGACACAAAAATGTAATGGTAAGTGAAATAATATGTGCGAAAATAGTTTGAAACATATTAATTTGTGGCGGAATGTGCAAAATTTTCAAAAATGTCATGTCACGCTATTTTCGTCAATTTGTACTCCTGTCATATTTTCCCAACTCCTAAATCCATGTGATCTACAAAGCCACTCAGATGTTGTCATGTTTAGTCACACAGCTATTTCAAAATTTTATTTTTTCACCAATTTATTAAATGTCCTCGAGTCTCTATTTTCATGGCACCAACAAATAGGTAAACTGTTTGACCGACGTACCTAAAACAACAAAAACCGAATATATTTTTTATGGCAATTGTATGTCTACTAAAATCTTGATGATTTAATTTTATTCCTACAAAATTTATATTCAATTTTCAAAAAAGGTTTCATGCAAAAACTAATAATTTAGCTTTATGTGCGATCAGTATCAAACCATTCTTAAGATTTATAACGCAGCATTCTCAATGTAAACAAATCCTAGGATTAATCATTCTGCAAAATTAATCGTTTTGAAATTACTTTCAAAATAAAGTCAATAGATACATGTTTGAACTTATGTACATCCTCTTATCACATCAACGTAACATATGTGTAGTAATACTTCTACAAGAGCATCATCGTTATCTGTAGGTAACGATATTGAAACTCATCACTATGCACATCTTGTGTGTGACATCAGCTGCCCTAGGAGGTGAGCTCAAATCTAATTTCTAAACTTTGATAGTGTGTTCATGAAAACCTTAAGGTTATAGAGAGAAATCTTTCCCCAAAAGAGGCAAATATTTTGTTTCCTATTCTAACGCCGATATGAAAATTTCATTCGGAGTAAGCACTATTAAAAGGCAGTGTGGTGCGGCCTACCATCCCATGTCACTATTTTTTTTAGATTGACAGCGATAAGTCACCACTCACCGGTTCCATTCCACATGAAACTTTGGTTACCATGCGGATACAATTATCTGACAACATTATTAGAAACACATGGATAAGAGTGAAAGTATAATAGTGCAATGTATTGATGATCGCTGACATATTAGAGGTGAGAAGTGATGAGAAATAGTAAAATGAAATTGAAAGTTGTTAGTGTATATTTAATCCTAATAATAAAAGGTAGAAAATACTGATATTTCATTATTTAGAAAATATGTTGGGAATAATGTGATCTTTTCCACTATATTTTCTTTTGAATTAGCAAATGACCATTCCTCTAGGATATTAGAAATTACCTTTTACAGTACTTTTAGCATATTATTACTTTGTTCTATTTAATACTCCCTTTGTTCTTGTATGTAAGGCCTAGTTTTTTGAGAAAATTCCAAAATATTGGGTTTATTGTGATTTAAAGACAATTTTACCCATAAAAAATGAGTTCCAATCTCTTCTGATGTTTTTCAGAATTAGATCCACCGTATACAAAATGCACATGTCTTAATGTTACTATAGGTCTTGCATACAGGAACGAAGGGAGTATATCTTATATCCGATGAGTATACAGATACAAAAAGATGTGATTAATTTTGGTTGATATCTTTGTATTGTCACAGTCATAGATAGTTCAGGGTTTTGTTATAAAATAGTCCCTCCGTCCGCAAAAGGATGTCTCAACTTTGTATAAATTTACATGTATCTAGACATATTTCATGTGTAGATACATGCAAATTTGGAAAAAGTTGAGACATCTTTTTGTGGACGGAGGGAGTAGGATATATTGTAATTTATGTTTTTCAGGACTAAGCTTGGCACATGTGTGGCATTTCCGAATGGACAAAGAGACATGAGCGTCTTCATAAAAGCAATATCCTTTGCGTACTCTATTCTAACAATCTCAAATGACATCTATTGTTTTCTTGTACGATCAAGTATAAATGCATATTGATTTCACTGGTTTATCATTTTATTTGAACTCAAGTATTCGACTAAACAATATACTAATATCTTTGCTTTTAAGTTGTTGGGCCACATAAATGTCAGTTTGAACATGATACTTTCATATTCTACAAACTCAAAACATATAATGAGTTTGTAACAAAAGTAAATATAAAAAAGGTCCATATAAAATTATCGAGAATAATCCAATCCATGTTCCAATAATTAGAAACATTATTAACATTAATGTGAAAATGATCAATATGTTTAGAAAATAGCATGCTGAAATTTACAAATACATCAATATTTGAACCAAGTCAGTGACCTTAGTAACATTAAAATATAACCGGTTAAATAGATTTAATCATGCCAATAATTCAATCCATGTTCCAATAATTAAAATTATTTAGCATGCAAGACTTCATTTTAGTGGGACAAAATATTTCTATTTTGCCATCCATGAGACTCTAAGTAATTTAATATATTAGTTCAATGGAGTCATTCAAAATTCTGACTACTTCTAGAGAGAGCTCGACCACAACTTTTGTTGACTACATTGAAGTCCGTCAATCTAACATATTCGAATTTACTGCATGAATTTCAAAATAACATGGTGTTGTTTATATGGTACGACAAATGTGGTTATCTCCTTCATAAATTAAAGGGAATATTTGGTTGGGCGATAAACCGATATATTGATGTACTAACATGATATACTTCAGTTCTATCTTCTTTAAGATAGACGAACTGCTTGATTTATGAAATATATTAATTTTCAAGCACATCAAGAACCAAGTAATAATTATTATGCATACTACAATTGAATATATAGATTAAATACATGCAACTCATGCCTTCACTTTAGTCTACAAAATAAACGGTCAGATGTTCTGATTTTTGTGAGATTTTCTACCATACCTTTCTTATGGTTGACATCGAAATGTGCTTTTGTTATATAATAAATGTGACATATCTGACTACACAACATAAGAAAAAGGTGCATGGGTACGACCAGCTCTACTTAGAGAGAATATTTAGCTGAAGGTTTGCAGACCGAAAATATCAAGTTGTATTTCTTTGAGCCAAAGTTTTAAAACCGAAATATGAGACCTATTAAGAAATTGTCATACATGCTAACGGTACATGAAATACAGCTTAAAAATACAAACAAACTTTATCTAAATTTTCTTTACGGATGAAATTAGCTTAAAACCGTGGTGCTGCATATGTTCTCTTGACATAATTTTATTTCTACCGAGGCAATATTTAGAAAGTTTCAGCGTTCTCTTTAATGTTTACATGGTTTCTGTGTTGTATAGAAAAGGACCCAAAATTGATAAAAACGCAAGTTTTGACCATGCAAAGCTACTATATTATATCTAAAAGAAAAAATATAATGACATTCATCAATATTTTTTTTCGGTGACCCAATGCTTGCTAAATCTCAATGACATAAGATTAATTTATAAATTTCTGGTAACCCAATGCAGCGGCATTATCTTGTAGAAAGTTCAGAGTAAGCCGTTGAGCAACTTTAGATTTAATCAGTGAACACATTTAGTATGAGGCCTAGATACAATATATTCAAAAAGACATTGATCTTTTATGAATACAAAACACGTCCAGAAAATCATACCATGGTTCGATGAACCAATAATAATGCTATTATAAATTACAAATCTGAAGCATGATTAGTAGGAAAAATGGTGTTTAGGAAGCAGCAACCGGGCGTTTCGTTCCAACGCTGCAGCGTTCACCTAAGAAAGGATCGTGTTGGATATTAATTAGAGCTTGGCTGATGCTTTATACCATGTGTGAAGGCAACCATCTCCCGATGTAGTTCCACGTAACGCATGCTAGTGATACTTGCAGAAGATCACAATCAGCTCCTAGGGTGCAGCCATGATCCAGGTTCAGGAGGGTAAATACAGCTGTGGCTGGTACCTACAATCGGAGCAGATGCGGCAAGGTCCGAAGAAGCAAAAGTTTGTTACGGTCAGATTTAAATTGCATGTGTAGCTATATCTCTATATTTTCCTGGAGTGGATATTTTTTTCTGGGAGTGGATGTGTGTCCTAGTAGTACACGTGTTATTGAATCAATGTACTACCCTTGCATATATGTGCGTTCCGGCCGTACGTGTGCAAGGCATGTTGCGTCCTTTTTTTTTAAATAACGTGTTGGACCCAAACGTATACATTTTACGTGTGTTGTCTGTTACATAAATCTCATGGTCGTGATTGAAAATCCTAACCATTAATTTTAGATCTAACCATCAATATAATTAAGAGGGTGTGGATTAACGTGGTGGTTCGAAAAACTAACTCATTTTGCTTTTAGTATATAATAGATGGGTATTGATACATCAATGGGATTCGCCTAATTAAGGGTCTCTGCCGCTGTCGTGGTACATCCGCCGCTGGTTCACGTCGCCCGCTGGTCTCTGCAGGATGACTTTTCTAATATTCTCCTTTTAATGATCGACCACATATTGGCGCATAGTTTATCCGAGGCGGTCAAAAGACATTAGAGAATGTACCACACAAATAGAACATTATTTTGTTACTAACTATGAAGCCACCCTACCCACCGCCTTATATTACTCCATTTGACTTCAGATGACGATTTAGGAGCATTGCCAGCATGCAATCTCTTACTATTCATTGCTGCTGCAACACCACCCTGTTGGCGACTCACCACCAGTTATAAACACCCACTCTCCCACTCCAATACAGTGCCATGGCTACGGAAAACACATTTTGATCCCGATCACCACTGCTCCCTCTAGATAATTTTTTTTGGAAATGATATTTTAAAGTTTAAAAAAATCTAAAAAAATTCATGCATGTTAATAATGACCTATCCCCCAAACGTGAATTTTTTTATTCGAAATACTTTATATTTTGGGCTACACAAAAATAACAAATCTTGTATATATTGAAGATTTGAAAGTATGTATATTTAGATCCACACATTTGTCATTTTTGTGTAGAGCAGAATATAAAATATTTTAAACCGAGATTTTGCACTCTTGTGGGATATATCATTGGCAACATGCAGAATTTTTTCTAGATTTTTTTTGAAACTTATAAATATGATTTTTTATTTTCTTTAACTAGAGGGTTCACTGGAGCCCGGGAGCAAGAAATCTCTACCGGCCATGGCTACCACTATGATTTTTTTGAAACTTATAAATATGATTTTTTTTATTTTCTTTAACTACCCTTCGCAATCGCATGGCCCACACCACCTACGTGGGAACGACCTCCACGACAACTCCCTCCTTGCGACGCCCTCCCCGGCACCTCAGTCTCTGGAGAACCTAAACTAGCCAGCTGCATTGTGTTGTGTGTGTTGACTCGACGAGAACAAGGGCGGCGGTGGTAGTGGACTGTGCCCTACGCCTCCTCTTCCCATCTCTCCTTATCCCTCAGAGATCAACTGCACCGCCAGCAAGAAAAGAGGAAGATGCTATCGTCGATCTTCTACTGCAAGGGTGTCTCGGGTTTTTCATGTGTTTGGTTGAGGCATTAACAATATGGACATTTTCTTGCTTTTGTTTGGGACTGATTTATGTGTTTCAGATGTTCCATGACCTGGCTCATCCGAGTTAGAGAAGGAATCATCTGAAAGTAAATGACTTCTTAATACATGAGTTGGACCATCTCATCTATGTTGAATATATGAGCAATTTTCCACTTAATCCACAAAACAATAGATAAAACATGGCTAGATAAATAGAAATTAAACATTAAACTAGTACGTATAAGGCAATTCTACACATATTGCTAGAAATATTGTTTGAATCATGACCAAACATGGGCTGGACTATTCAGGCTAAAATTCCAACAATCCATCACAAGATAACCAACATCATAATCCGATTATCATGGAATAATACAGGTTCAGCTCACACTAGTTTCATAGAATCGTAGCTCGCTACAAATCTCAACACACAACTGGTATTGCTAAGAAGCACTTGTTGCATAACAAGGATAAAAAAAGGGCAGTCGGATCACACAGCGATCAATAAGCATGCCTCGTCCTGGCTTCTCAAACATGTAAAAGGCAGGCTGACGAGCACTCTCCGCGGCCTCTTTTTCCACTTCAGATTCTTCACAACACCAAACAGGCAAACACCATACCACCTCAGTCTATTTGCCGCTGTATGTTAAACCTGTAGGAAAATTGGGATACAACACACGGTTAGGCTGGTCATATTGTAGAGTAGCATATATGTGGTGTCATGCAACATTATATTTATTAGCTTATAGATTCATGACATTATATTTATTAGCTTATAGATTCAGTAACATGTTATCTTCATATGTGCGATGTTACAGTAAAATGTTATGTTAGCACAAATATCTCTCTACTCATTAACTATTTGTGCCACATAACCAAACTTGTATTTGGGTGTGTGATATCACTAGCTAAGTTACTCCCACTATGACCCGTTTTATATTTGATCGTAAATTAATGTAGAGAGCATAGAACTAATTAGCTACCCACTCAACCAGATAAATAGAAATTATGAGTATGCATAGTACTCCACGAGGATATGAAAAAAAACAGCTGGATTAAAATGAGTACCTGATATGTCAAAACATGTGTGCCTTCAGGTGATTTGTGCCTATCCATTCAAACACACACATGTCCTTTTCGTTCATCTCTGTCTTCTTATAGAAATCCTTCCACAAGTCACCATTAAAAAAGTACCTCGTGGTCCTGGGTGAAATCTTTTTACGTTGTACACCAACTTCATAGTCTTTCTCCCCATGGGTGATTGTTATTGTTTTTGAAGGCTTGGGAAGAAGATGTCGTTGGAAATCTTTGCCGATTTCCTAGAGAAAATAGACAATGTTAATGAGAGTGTACAAAGCCTAAAACACGGTTATTACATCGTCATATTTAATGAAATCACAATCCCTCACATAAATGGAAATGACAGAAAAATAGGTCCAAAGTAAAGTAAAAGAACATCTGAGCTTACTATCTTTATGCTTTCAGGGTGCAGAGGAGGTTCGTTGGAATGCGACTGCTCTTTTACTAGCTCCTTTCTGTTGCCTTTCAGCAGGAGAAGGGCGGGTTTCCTCTCCTTAAATTTTAACTCAATTGCACCAAGATTTTGTAGATGACCAGAATTTGGAAAGCGCAGATGTCGATTTTTTGCCAAAATGTAGTCAACTGTGGAGATAATAATAAATTCATGTCATTAGGAGGAAAGAAAATGTACAATGTGGTCTCCTTCATAATAACTGTTATAATGATGGAAGGTGGGACATAAGGTTAGATGATTGACTTATGCAATCTTGTGGGCACGGGGGATCAAGAAATGCACTATGGCGTGATATGTTCGTATAAATGCTTGGCCTATAGGCTGTTACGTGAAGCGTAACAAAGGTGAAGAAATAAGAATCTAGAAAACCCCCAATATATTCTTCACAATCCTTCGGCACTGGAGAGTTGGCGATACTAACCATCACGCTCGAGCCTTCGTACAGGTTCCACTCCAACATGCTGCACCATTGCAAGCATACAAAATAGGTTATCACAAAAAGGAGACATATTAGAAAAGAAAGAGTTGTAAGATAACTTTGAATACCTCACTGCTCGAGGTATCATCCCTCGTACCCTCCACTACAAAGCCGCAAGGATCATCTGTCATTCCAGTAAGGCATCATATAGGGGCATGTCATGGTTTCTTAGCAAAAGAGTATGCGCCGACAGAATCAAAACGTATAGTGGCTTACCACTCTGCTCCCAGGGTCCAATGTTGTCAGTTTCCTGCTTCAAAACTGTAATCCCCCGAATTTTCTAGTTATTAATTATTTTGACTAAACTAATATTTAGCTCCTAATTATTTTGTTTTGGCTAAGCTATAATATTTTTAATTGGGTGCATGCAACTTTATCTAACCTCTTTTGGTTTTCTTCGAGCTGGTTGGTACGTGCATGTGCTGTTGCATGCATGCATGTGTGAGGTATTTGATTAGCAAGTAGTAGTGCACTCACGCTGTCATGCATCCATCGTTGAAGCTAGCTACGTGGAGGCTGGCATGCAGGGCACCCCTTGATTTTTTCTTCAGCCTAGTCGGTAGCCGAAGCTTAGCAGAGAAGGATGCCTAGATATTTTTTTAGCCAGCGTGGCTCCTCGTATAAATAGGCAGCGCTTTGCTGCTGCTACTCTCACTTCCTCGTTCGACCAATCCGAAAACTAGAGAGCCAGTGAGAGAGAGAGAGAGAGCTCGGCCAAGAAGACCATGTATGCACAACACAACTGGGAAATACATCGTCGAGGATGCTACTGATTGAAGAGGCAATATGTGAAATCGTTTGGATAGGCGGCGAGTGGAGGCTGCCATATCATCTTCGCAGGCCGTATTCTTTTGGCGTATTGGAGTATGAGCTCGTAGGCGGATTTTATCTACCAGCTGGAGTTGTGTTTTTGATAGCTGTGGCGTATCTAATTAAGGCAAGCGATTCTTATCTCTCTCATATATTTTGTAGAGTATACTTTGATTGAATACTGCGTGATACCCAGAGTGGTACGAGCTTTGTGTTGATATACGGGCTAATGCGCTGATGTCGTTACGGTGATGGATCCGTAGGAGCCACCGGTACGAGTCGGGCTTAGCACGTATAGTTGACATGCAAATGAGCACAACGTTTTCATAAAGTAAACTTGGTGCTACGAAGGTGATCGTATTGTACCGGTCACAGTACAGGTATGGGACTGTCTGAGCTCTCCGTGAGGGGCGGCCCTTGAATGGAAAGTGTCGGTGATGGATCCGTAGGAGCGACCGACATCGAGTAGGTCAGGGTGTCCGGTGTCCGAGCGGGTGAAAGGGCTCTGCTCGTTCTGGAATCCTGTGTGGTTCTGGGCGAGGCTGTCGATGTCGGAGTACCCCTCTTAAGAGTGTAAAAGCGTGAATATTCACCCCTGTGATTCCCGGGTAGGGAAACTCACTTTCATGTGTGGCACCATGATTTCTAATTTGACTAAGAACTTAACCACACAAATGACTTAATGGTATTTCGAAAACCTAGTGTATTTTACAAATTATATGAAAGTGTATGAATTGTTTGCTGAGTATAACTCCTGTTGTACTCACCCTTGCTTCCCCTGTTTTTTTGTGTCATCAGAGTGCGCAGCGAAAGACGACGTCATCCGATGAGTAGGCTGGACCAGTTGGGTGGGAAACGCTAGAGAATCTTTTATCCTTGTAAATGTAAATAAAGTTTGTAAAATGATTAGATGAGCTGTTTGAGACCCACTGTGCTGGTTTATGTCTGCTTTTCTAGCCTTGCGTGTGTATAGACTTCACGGTCTATAGGCACGCGGCGGCTGTCATTCTACCGGGCCGGGTCTCGGGGCATGACAGTTAAAGTACGAACCGGGCAACTTTTCTTTGCTGTTGTTTGCTGGCTACAACCAGTTAATCGAGGCAAGCTCTTCTTACCTTTTTCGTATATTTTGTATAGTATGCTTTGATTAAATTTGTGATACCCAGAGTGGTATGAGCTTTGTGTTGATATACGGGGCTAATGCGCTGGTGTCGTTACGGTGATGGATCCGTAGGAGCCACCGGTACGAACCGGGCTTAGCACGTATTTTTGACATGCAAATGAACTGAATGATTTTATAAAGAAAACTTGGTGTTACGAAGGTGATCGTATTGTACCGGTCGCAGTACAGGTATGGGACTGTCTGAGTTCTCCGTGAGGGGCGACCCTTGAATGGAAAGTGTCGGTGATGGATCCGTAGGAGCGATCGACACGAGTAGGTCAGGGTGTCCGGTGTCTAAGCGGGTAAAAGGGCTCTGCTCGTTCTGGAATCCTGTGTGGTTCTGGGCGAGGCTGTCGATGTCGGAGTACCCCTCTTAAGAGTGTAAAAGCGTGGAATTTCACCCCTGTGATTCCCGGGTAGGGAAACTCACTTTCATGTGTGGCACCATGTGTTTTAATCTGATTAATTACTTAACCACACAATGTTTTATTCGTATTTCGAAAACCTAGTGTATTTTACAAATTATATGAAAGTGTATGAATTGTTTGCTGAGTATGATTAATCGTACTCACCCTTGTTTCTCCTGTTTTTGTTATGTTATCAGAGTTCGCAGCGGAAGACGATGTCATCCGAGGAGTAGGCTGGACCAGTTGGGTGGGACGTGTAGAGAACTTTTCATTCTTGTACATGTAAATAATCTTGTAAAATGAGTTAGTGAGCTGTTGAGATCCACTGTGCTGGTTTATTCCTGCTTCTCTAGCCTTGCACGTGTATAGACTTTCGGGTCTATAGACGCGCGGCGGCTGTCATTCTACCGGGCCGGGTCTCGGGGCGTGACAAAAACTGTTTCTATTGGCACACAACGGGATAATAAAATTACAATAAGGTTATCAGGTTAAGAAATAATAAAAGTTTGCCATCCGCTAGCCTGAACCTTAGGTACCGACGGAATAGAAGAACATAGTAGCTTACCACTCTGCTCTTGGGGCTCAGTCTTGACAGCTTGTGGTTCAACCATATCTGGGTTGCTAGTCTCCAGCTATTGTGAAGTGGTTTAGACGGTAAGAACCCCAATTAATAAAACATTCAACCCTAATAAAACATTCACGGTTTGGAAATTTCTTACCTTATGATGACCAATGTCGATACGCTGCTTCCTTGTTTCCGCTGCTTCACGTCCTCTCTTTTTGTTTCGCGTTTCTACCATGGTGAGGAGTGCGGAAGAAAGAGTGATGGGAGGAGACGGCACTGTAATGGGAGGAGGCCAGCTATTAAATTTCACGTCAGAATCCAAGTGACCTTCAACGTTCAACCAGCACTTCAACCGAGCAGGCGGGACTCTATACGGGGAAAACATGAAGGAAAAATAGAATGTTTGGCATCTCAAATATACACTAGCACATCTTGAAAACCATGAAATATAGATAAATCTTGATATCACGAAAATAACTAGGAAGCTTTTAGAAAATTATATCACAAAGTACAAAATTTCTTATAACCCACAAGTTACGCTGTAAATACATATTGTTCACATTCAACTACTAATTAATACTTATATTCAGGCATGTCCCAAGTTTTAACAGAAGCATATTAGCAACAGTTTCAGGCCACGCCTGTTTCAGTAAACAATCTGTCAGTCTACAACAGTTTCAGTCAACTGTTTTTTCAAGCACAAGCAGATTAACAGTTTAACAACCCATTCCAAAATGAGGTGCCGGGCCGGTGATGAGGCGCTCAGGTGGAACTTAGCCATCTCAACTCAGTGGTTGTTCTAATAGTTGTTCTTGTAAATGATTGGATACAACTTATTTTTAGCCATGTTCTCTACAACTAGGCTTCTGGTAACCTGAACAATTAATCGTTATAATCTGGGACGGATACAACATACTTGCAGTTACAGTATGAGCAGCACTAAGTAGTAAAAGTATTTTGCAAAAGGTAAATCAGTTGCTATCGCAAGGTGGGCAGAATGTATGCACACAACCAATGAATCAAATGAAATACACGAGCTGTGAACAAATTAAAAAAAAGATAAAAACAAGCACATTTAAACCTCTTCCCCAAAGCATACAAATGAAACGAAGCAAGCAACACGAAGAGAGATGGATACCTCTGCGCAGGCTTCAGTATACTTGCATATCGAAAGCTTGTATTTACATACCCTGCATTTACATAAAAAAGATGATTCCACGTGAATTCAGAAAAAAAAGATGTTTTCTCTAAAGAATTGAGTAGCATACATCATAAACAACACTTGAATGCAAGGCTATGTGAAAGGCATGGCTGCAACTAAAGGGACAGTTCCAATGCAATACACCTCTCCAATTACAGAAAAAGATGATTCCAAATGAATGCAGAAAAAGATGAAGACCAGCAAGCAAGCAAGAATTACATCTTTTTAAACAGAATATCTCATTACACATGCCCTGAACACTTGTCAGTCACTTCGAGGAAAGAGAGAACACAAGATGAAGACAGCTAACTAGGCCTTGTACAGATCGAACGCTGCAGGACAATGGGTAATGCAGGGTGGCCCTCAGTCTAGATCAACAAATTTTATAGACCAGCAATGAGCTTAAACAACAACTTTAGTAGACCAGCAAGACAAAGTTACACTTAAGGAAACATCCCAATTTACAGAACCTAAACCACTAGGTTTTGCACCGTAAGATAATTTAATTTTTTTCAACACAAAGTTTGAATTAACAACAATTTAATCTAGTATTTAAGCACTATACTACTAACAGTACTGTCAGCACGTAAAAACAAACCACCAGATAGGTATTGACAATTAGAGACTAACAAAATTGGATTTGCATTTTGAGGACTTACAGAGAATAAAATATGTATTTTCTACTCTAACAATCACTTGTTTTGAGACTAATTAAACCATTTAGAATCTATAGTTCAGAAAAATCTAGTATTCTAGTTCAAACCAGACATCACTAAACCAGACCACAGGGAAGTGGATTCACTTAAAAAATAATAACACTATTTAAAACAAAATTCGAATAGAACCTACTGCCATGCAAATAGTTTTCGAAACCATTTTAGATCTACAGATCCATTTGAGTTCAAACCAGTGGCATTGGAAACTTAATGCCAAACCCTAGCACTAGAAATTTGTCTCACAATTTTTAGATCTATAAAACTTTGGTTATTGATTTTTCAGTGAAACAGACATATTTTAAAAGATTCATTCTAGGAAAAACTACAGACATGTTCTAAGCATGATACGAGCACTGCATGTTTTATAAAACACTTAGGAACAATACAAAATTTACGTTCAGCAATTTGCATGCACAAGGATTAAATGGTGATTTAATTCCTAATCCAGATCTAGCAGGAAAAGATAAAAAGAAAGGCACAAGACCGAAAAAAACAGGAAATGGGCCGGATCTGGACGGACCCATGGCAGCACAGTGCCAGGCCGGCCCATCTGCGCGTGGGGCGCTGAGGGGGAAGTCGCCGTTAGTCAGAGAATCCACTGCCAAGATTAGATCGCCTGGGTTCACAAGGACGCCGTCGATCTGGTGATGGACGGCTCCTGTTCATCTTCTTCTCAGGGACGCTTGGGACAGAGAAGAAAACCTTGCTACGGCTGGGATCTCGCGTGGCTCACCTAGGGCGCGTGCAAGACGAAGGAGGGAATGGGAGGATGATGCGGAGGCTGGGGAAGGTGCAGGTGTGGTAGCAGTTCTTGTCGGCGAGTTCCAGCTGACGGCGGCGTCGAGGGCGTTCGCGTCGGGCACGAGATGGTGGCGGCAGCTCCGGTGTACCTAAAACTAATCGGAGATGTCCTTCAGATGTATATCGGATAGGGGAGCAAGAATATGCAGAGAGGGAAGGAAATGGTGGACGGGTTCGTCGGCAACCTCCTCGGCAAGGTGGCGGACCGAGATGGAGAAAACCCTAGCTCCACCAAGCTAGACCATGAGATCGTTCTCGAGGGGATAGGGGGGTGGAGAGTGAGCGAAAATGAGCAAGGAGAGGATGCGGGAGAGTGGGCTTAAAACCGAGAGGTGGCCGATCCACAGTGCACGGCGTGCATGGACAAGAGGAAAGGGGCGCGCGGGCGTCGATTGGCTGCGGTGGGCGGTGGTGGAGCGTCTCCTCGCGCTGATGCTCGTCTTGGACGCACACGAACGGACGGGGGCCGCTGGCTCCGGAGGAATAAATGCAAGGTCTAGGGAGAAGGTTAGCTAGGACTCAGCGTGCGTGAGTGGGAGGGGTTCTGGGTCTCTTTGGTGCTCCAAACCGCGGTCAACAGCGATTGGCTGCGGTGCGCGGCGCAGGCGTGTCCACTGTGGCGTGGTTGACGGCTATTGGGGGTGGCTAGCTAGGGTGCTGTGGTGCCGAAACGACGGCTTCGATCGGTTACTGGTTTGTCTCCCATGACAGAGAGAAGAGAGAGAGAGGGAGCAGCTGCCAGCCATGGCTGTGCATGCAATGATGGCCTCGGCCATCCTCCCAGTTTTCTCTCTCCCGAGCTGCAAATGAAGCTACAGCGCCAAGAACTGCTAAAATGATGTCAAGAGACAAGCTAGGGAGATTACTGAGAGACATGAGAATGATAAACAAGGGTTGGAAAAGATTTTGAAGAGGTTTTGATAAAACAGATTTCCAGAATTTTCAACACTGACTAGGCATAAAGAGCTCAAGACAAAGAGGATTCATTTATCTCCAAATGTTCAACCAACAACTGATATGCGGAGTCTAGATGGCAAGCATGTTTCGAATTAAAACAGACGTTGTATTTTGCATTGCCCGAACCAAGGGATGCATTGCCCGGCCGGGCTATCTCCGGAACTATCACTGGAGCCACATAGCTCCAAGTTGTATTTTGCTATCTCACTCTCACATGATGCTTCGCTGGGGTTTCTTTTCATTTTTTTTTCCAGTTTTAATGTGTGCGGTTTGTTTCAGCTTAGTAGTTTTCTGCTCTAGCTTTTTCTTTCATGTTTCCATGGTTCTTTCTCTTTCGGTTTATTTGTATTCTTTTCTGTTAATAATTAACAAAATATTTGTAATTTTTCTCTATTTTCCTTTTTCCCGCTCTCTATTTATTTCCGTTCAGTTTTTTCTTTTTTTCTTGTTGTTTTCCTTTTCTAAAGTATCATCTATTGAAACAAGTCCAAGCGGTAGAAACTGTCTAACATTTTCTTTGAAACAAATAGTCCATATTTTTGTGAAAAAACCCATGTTTAAAAAATTGTTCACATGGTTTTAAAATGTTAAAATGCTTTTAAAAAATGTTAATGGTGTTCAACAAATATGTTCACGGTGGTTCAAAAACTGTACATGGTTCACAAATACTTGCACGTGGTTCATAAAATGAGAACCGGTTCGAAAAAATGACGAGGTTTCTAAGAATATTGGTTCACACATTAAAACAATACTTTCACATGATTCAGAAAAGGTTCACGGTTTAAAAATAATAATTTCACGGATTCAAAACGTGTGTAGGTGGTTCCGGAAAAAGTGAAAGTTTAAATACAATATTTATACGATTAAAAAAGTTTTTCATGGCTTCAAAATATTGTACTTGCCCAGGATTTAAAAAATCACAGGTTCTAAAAGATTTATTGGATTAACCATATATTTAAGGGGTTTGAAAAAACTTCATAGTTTAAAAACATTCATGGGGTTAAAAATATACTTTCAAGGGATTCAAAAATATTCACGGGTTAAGGAAACCCTAACATACAAGACAAGGCGAGAAGCACTTACCGAAACCAATATATACGTGAAGAGGTTCACCCTGAAATCAAGCTGTCATAAGCCGGCGCGACACCGTTACATCATCTTCATAGGTTAGACCCTATACACAAAACCTCCTTGGTCGAGCGCATCTATAAGCTTGTTGAGACCCACTTGTAACTTTGCACGATCATGTAGCCACACTGTGCTGCCTGCCAACCAGATAAACTCCCTTTTGTTCCTTCAGAAGTGAGATTGCCATGGGAACGTGAAAACTATCTTTCGACATGTGTGGTCGCTGGCCATCAAGTCACACGTCGCCGGCAATGACACGGTGAACTCCTCGTCGATGGGCCGACGTGTATGTTGACACCCTCACAGGAAGTATTCCACGTGGAAGCGATATCGTCATATACATCCTAAGCGGTACGTAGTATGTGTTGGCGAAGCACCAACAAGGCCACGACGAGTTCAAGTGCTCAATTATTGTGTGTGGTGTTCTCAAGATTTAGTGCGTTGTTCAGAGGTAGAGGACAAAGGTTTCTATAGGTTGTCCGAGTGCCGAGGCCCAGCTGAGATGTGCTATGTCAATGGGTGGTCTAATGTCTTATGTTAATAAATCAATCACATTCAGTGGCACGTGGCTTATTCGAGGCAGAGGGGGCCACCGCCCCCCTCCCAAGAAAAACTTCTCGAAGTTCAATTCAGTTTTTGATGATTATGTTGCGTATATGACACCAATCTAGTTCATATGTGACAAAATAGTTTGAGCTTAGATCTGCACTGAAAATGTAGTTGACTAGACAACAATTAAGAATCTTCCAAGGTTGTTAAACGACATCATTATAAATCGCTTCAGCCGTTTGTGTGACCAAGTTTTAGAATCCACTGATACGTCGAAAACATATCTATTAACTTTGTAGTTTATAATGTTATTATATCTTAACTGCTAGAAAAAGTATTCACAAAAGAACATCATATGTGTGTTGTGATATGCCTTATAGGCAATAATAATAGTTATTATGTATCACGGGTTCATTGTTAAAGTTTATATCTTTATGCTACAACCTGTTATGCCCTATGACGTGTAGAGAAATAAACACAGAAGTGTTCCTGATCTAACCTCTATGACTAGCTTGCATATCATGTGATGATCACGTTTTTTCTGATCATGTACTAAGTTAAATGAACAACTGTGAGTAAATGGTTGGCAGAAAAATGTACGAGATAGTAATGGTATCAAAGTTATTATGAAGTTGTCATTTTCCACAAGTTCTCAGATCATGAGAATGTCTACTGACCATGTACATGTCACGACGTTGTCCGGCGCCGCCGAGCAGGCCCCCAACTTTGGTGGCCCGCTCGGGAGTGCCAGACAGAAATCTGGCCGGGTTGGACACTCGGCGAGTGGCGGTATGACCATTTTTAGTGTCCGAAACCCAATGGGCCTTTCATCATGCCGTGGAGATGCTGTTATAAATACTTTTCCAAAATTAATCTATTCCATAGCAATAACTAGAATAAAAACAACATAGGAGGAATCATTTTTTTTTGTACAAAGTTCTCTTGCTGCATTAAACCACTGTCGGTAGAGTACATATTACATAGAGGACCCTAAAGAAAAAAGAAGTTACAACATGGTCCTGAAAGTTTACACCGAAGACCCTGGAACAGAAGATGAGAAAGCAATCAAGTCCAGTTCTCCTTCTTGCTCCTTCTCCACCGGAATCATCATGCACCCAACGACGGCCAACCGCAGCACCACCGGGGACGCCACCACTTGGGGTACTACGGCGGGAGCTCACCGCGTCGGAGCCAGAGGGCCTCCTTGATGGCTCAAAAGCCTGGAGGTAGTAGAGATCCCTGCGCCAGCAAATCGCCGTCAACCAGGGTGGGAGTGGTCACCATGAGGCCAGAGAGATCAGCAGCAAGGCAGCCACCTGCTGCCAGCATACGTCTGCTGAGGATGAACTCCCAGCTAACTCAGCCTTGCTCCTTCCGTGCACATCACCAAAAAAACGAGGAAGAGGAGCTATCCACATCTGGAAGAACACCAGTTTGCAGCAAGAACCACCCCGCCAAGCAGAAGCACCGTTTCCTCCCCTTGTTGCCACGGCCGGCCGGAGGAACACGAATCCACTTCCGACTCGCGAAGCAGGTGATACGGCAAGCAGTTTTATTGAATCGGCCTTGATCCTCCTCCTCTCTGCAAGCAATCCACCACGAAATCAACCTGCAAAGGAAAGAAGGACAGGTTCCGGCGCCGCTGCGACCCACCGGAAGCCAGCCGAGAAGAGGGAAGGACGCCATCCAGGCAAACGCCATATAGGCAAGCAAAGCGAATAGCTACTAAACTACCTAATCTACTCTGTACAACCCGCGCTATACTCTCTCCACCACGCCGGACGGTAGCACCGTCGGAGAGGCGAGCCGAGCAAGCCGGGGATCTGGTGGCGACTCTCAAGGAAGAAGAGCAGAAGAAAACGAGAGGAGAGGGGTGGGGAAAAGAAAGCCTGCCAGGAGGAATCGTTTGATAATATCCTGAGACTTTTATGAATCCTAGGTTTTTTCTTGTAGAAATCATTTGGATGGGGTCCACAATGCACACTGGCAGGCATTGTGTCATTGTGTGCGCATTGTTGACTCCACGCCGACGGCAACAAACAAGAACGCACGCTGCTGATTAACAATTCTTCTCCGCTCTCCGTCAGAAGAAAGATCATCCGCACCGCACTGCCGCCGGCGAGAAGATGCTGCCGTCCATCTTCTACCGGAAGGGCGCCTCCGGCTTCTCCTGGGCCTCCACCGCCGACCAGGTCACCGCGGGCCTCTCCGCCGCCGGACTCACCGCCATAGTCACAGGTAACCTCCTCGATCTCGCTGCTCTCTGCGCCTCCCCGGCTTGCTGACACACGATTCTTCTGGAACCAATCCAGGGGCGTCCAGCGGGATTGGCGCCGAGACGGCGCGGGTCCTGGCGGCGCGCGGGGCCCACGTCGTAATGGCCGCCAGGAACCTCGCCGCCGCCGAATCCGTGCGCCAGGCCGTGCTAGCGGAGACCCCCGCCGCGAGCCTCGACGTCATGGAGCTCGACCTCTCCTCCATGGCCTCCGTCCGCAAATTCGCCACCGAGTTCAACGACAAGGGACCCCCGTTCAACATCCTCGTGTACGTACATACGCACTGCTCTCGCTTTCCCCCCTTCTAAGGGCCTGTTTGATTCAAAGGATTTTTGTAGGAATTCTAGAGGATTCATTTCCTTAGGATTTTTTCCTATGTTGCTTGTTTGATTCATGGGAATGAATCCTATAGGATTTTTTCCTAAGGAATCTTTTGTACTACATGTTGTAGGAATTGTAACATTCACTCAAACCTCTTTGTAAGAATCCTTTACTTTTCCTATGATGAATCAAACAAACTTGACTACATTAGAAATCCTATAGGAATGGATCGGTCATGACATTACAATCCTGTATATTTCCTATTCCTACGTTTTTCCTTTCCTGCCAATCAAACAGGCCCTAAGTAACTGCTTACTGCTTCCAATCGAGGCGGAATTGTAGTGGTAGATTCAGGTCCATTTCACCTGTTCAACTCCAAATCGCTGCTAGTACCAGGAGTACTTCAACTGTCATGTGACATACTCGTATTCAGTTTGGCTGCAAGTGCCTGGTTGGTTGGTTGTATGCAGAGTCATACAGATACAGTAGCTTCCTTCCGCAAGTATAGAAATGGCCAATTTCATCTCATGGAGGGTTAATTGACTTGTGTGAGTTAATTCTCTAGGCCGGGTTATATATAATGGTCAAAATGTGTGCTGGCAAGTGGCAAATGCTAGTGAAGTAGTACTTGTATTTTTCTATACATGTGCCACTTCGTGCACCAGATCCTGGATATGCGCAAGCCTAGTGTATTTAAGTCTAGTATTTTCATGCCTCATCGCTTGCATGTCTGCTCATGCTATTCCCTCATTATTTGGTGCTTTAATTCTCTGGCAGCAACAATGCAGGAGTCATGGCGACTCCTTTCTCCCTCTCAAAGGATGGCATCGAGATGCAGTTTGCGACTAACCATGTCGGTATGAATGGTTACAAACTCCTATCTACGTTTTACTAGCTGATGATGAACCAGTTACGTACCCTGATTTAGAGCACTTCATTTGAACAGCGTAGTGCTGTCAATATTGTTCTTCTAGTTGCATTCCTTAGACAGTGCGGTTGACGTATCATCCCATCCTTCAGAGTCTGAAATTATGTCAACGTTGGTCTCTGCCTAGCCCTTCTGAACCCTATGATCGCCAAATATTTGCTTAAAATCAAAGAACAGTACCAAATCTGCAAATTATCTCAGCAGACAGTTGTCTTTTCTGCTTCATCAAACCCTCCTAGTTTTCTCTTTTTAGAAGAATACATGAAAGTTTCAATAACTCATTATGATGGCTAGAAAAACCAATGTAGTAACATATGACTCCTGTATGTGTCATAATATCCAGGGCATTTTCTTTTGACGCATCTTCTGCTGGAGACCATGAAGAGGACCTCCCGTGAATCAAATGTGGAAGGAAGAATTGTTATTGTTTCATCAGAGGGGCACAGGTTTGCATACTCGGATGGCATCCGTTTTGACAAGATCAACGATGAGGCAGCGTATGTGATTATTGTGCAGCTGTTATATGTTATCCCCTCATGTTTGCTTCATTCCAAAGCAAACCCGTTCACTTGCTGTTCAATCTTGTGTTGTGCAGGTATAGCACTATTGGAGCATATGGGCAATCAAAGCTTGCCAACATTCTGCATGCTAATGAACTTGCTAGGAGATTCAAGGTAGACCTCCTTCCATCAAAGTGTTCTCCTCTAATGCGTGCCCATTTACTAGATTACGTGATTATGACATCACATCATGTCTTGGTATGTATCTATAAGACCGAGTAGTTGTTACACTGACATAGCTGGAGAGCAAACTGCACCCAACTCAATTTGGTAGTACCTAGTAGATTGCCAGACTTATGTAGTTGTTTGCTCTTAATATTGTTCTATCTGTTTTCAAGTTTGTATATATGTTAGATAGCTTTATTTGGGTAAAGCTATGAGATCATGACTCATCATACATCATCTTGTCCAACAGGAAGAGGGTGTTAACATCACTGCGAATTCTCTCCATCCCGGATCTATCATCACCAACCTCCTTCGCCACCACAGTATCATAGATGGTAAATACACTTGGCAGATATTACGTGCTCCTGCTTTCATACAAGAAATTGTCTTGATTCACGTTTGTTGTTGCTTTGAATAACTCATGGCACTTGCTGCACCAAGAAAAGATACGTAGTAACAATGGAAAAGGATGCCAATGACCGGTAGCTATGAAACTAGATTATGCTTTTTCGGAATGGTAACATCTGATTCCATCATTTTATCTTTATGCAGTTATCAGTCGGACACTTGGTAAACTGGTGCTGAAAAACGCGAAACAGGTACACTTGTGCCTTATGCTCAGTCTTGAGGGTTTTCTGTCTCCATTGTACAAGATTACGGAGACTCCGTCATGTTAAAGAACACATCGGCAGTCCAGTATGGATTGGCACTTGTCATCATATCTTATTCTTGTCAATCATAAGTTCCTATTTTTTTTACTGCCGGGAGTGTCAATCGCGAGTTGCTATTGTGGGCGTGTTTTCTTTTTCACCAATTTAGACCCTGGGGCACAGGAGGGTTTTAAATCGGATGTAAAGCATTTGCACGATGTCTATTGCTCCAGGCACCTACACTGCACTTGGTCTGCTGCATGCTCCTAGACTTTACAGATCTACACTTTAGCATGTAGGTCCCTGCAAGATGACCATTGCTATAATATTGGTAGTACAAGTCTAGATCTCAGCAAGCGACGTTACAAATCTAGATCTCACCAAGTCATCTGTTTGTTGACATGGACATGATGAAACTCAGTAGCCATTTTGTTCGCTGTATCCATTGCAATGCCTGCCGCCTAGCTTTGTTGCCTGGATCTGTCTGTCCTCACCGGATTTTGTGTTGTGGTGACTGAAACAGGGGGCGGCGACCACGTGCTACGTCGCGCTGCACCCGGGTGCGAAGGGCGTGTCGGGGAGGTACTTCAGTGACAGCAACCTGTACGAGCCGAGCGTGAAGTCCAAGGACACGGAGCTGGCAAAGAAGCTGTGGGAGTTCAGCGTGGAGCTCACCGCCTGAGTTGATCCATGATGGGATGAATGTTGATGATGGTGGGGAGGAACGCAATGTGTTGTTGTACGATACCTTACCGATGAAACTGGTAGTGGAACAGAGGGTTCGATGTCTGAATTCGAATCCTGATACATACAGATGGAATGTAACACAGCTGCGTGGTGTCTCTGAATTGTGCTGCGGTGGTTTCTGAATTTTGCTGTGAGGTAGCAGCAGCGGTGTGTGAGTGAGTGAATATGCTGTAGGTATCAGCAGGTCTTGTTGTCAGATCCTGCTGGGAGCAAACACACACAGGGATACTTTTTCCCCTGAATGCTGGACGCGAGATCCTGCTGGGACCACCCGTCAGTGTGTCTGCCGTGTCTGAATGTTTTGAGTATGGACTGATCATTGTGAACTATACAGAGATGACCTTCCCTGATAGAATAATGGAGATTGTCGATCCTCAGCTGATACAAGAGTGTTGGAGCTTTGCCAACAAACTCCAGCAACCTTGAAGGAAAAAAGGTGTACGCTCTCTATTGTCTATGATAATTGATAAACATTGGCCTTTGCTGCACCAAGCCCTCTCCCTGTGAACATGCAAGAGGTGTCTGCCAAGCTACATGGTAAGAAAGATGCATGCCTCAGGTGAAATTGAAGAGGCGCTTATGTTGCTTCAGTAGCACTAGCTACATTTGTAAGTAAGTTGTACTATGATTGTATCGCATAGCCTGTACGTTAGGAACGGATCTACGAAATCCGAACCCTGTGTATGTTACTACATTTGCGATAGTGCACACTGCACTGACAATGGGATTGATATCATTTCCAAGTATCAATCATCTCTGTGCTTGGTGGGTATCAATGTTACCAAATGGGTTCATTATTTACATGATCCATGTGTCATGCACCTTATCTTTTTGCCACACTTACGGTTTCAGTTTTGGTACCCAAAAAGGCCTGGCAGGCCAACAATTCTATATTTTTTAGTTCTACTCAAGTTACAGTTCAAATAGGCACCCGTGTGAGAGGTACTTGCTTCATGGCAGTATCATTGAAAACCCAAACATAGGTGCACGAAAAACAGAGGTGCACAGAGGTTTCGGCATGCAGATGACTGAGCGCACAGAGGGACTGAATGCTCAAACCTCTAAGAGCTAAGTTGCTCGTTGTGAGGATGTTGTGCTACACAAGAGTCCAAGAAAACAATTTATACTTATTTTCCACATTAGCTTTCGAAATAATCGAGATGTTGTGGGCATCAAAAGTGCCAACAAGCTGGACGAGGTAAGCCGAGCCGGAGGAGTAGACTGGTCGAACTGTAGCGAGTTTCCAAATGACAGAATCTGGCAGTCCGCGTTGAAGATGGAAATTAGCAATTTGTGATCGATGGTCGATTTCATTTGTCAACTACTCCTAGTAAACGTGCACGTGTAATCTTGTGAAATTAACTTGTTGCCACCCGCTTACAGCCTCGCTCTTCTTGAATCTTTGAGGCCGGTGATCGTCACAGGAAAGCAACATCTCTGCCTTAAGTCGGAGCATAACTATGTATGTATATATAATATATTGATGGATCAAATCGGGGAAGAAACATCAATCGTCAAAATGAATGATACTGTATGCTTAAGGGATCTCTATACGTGGCTTTCTCTTCTTGCAGCTGCCGCTGGACGCTTCACCTTCACCGCAAGGAGAACTAGCAGCAGCAGCTGGTGGTGGTGGTGGTGGTGCTACTTCTGGCCTCCTCCTCTTCCGGAACGCGGCGTCCAGCTCCGCCGCGGAGACGACAATGGCTTCCCGCAACAGCCTCCTCTTGCGCGGCAGAAGCATCGGCCTCATCTTCCTCGGGGCCGGCGGGCAGGTGAGCTTTGCTTCTGACGACCATCGGAGCTGCTGCTGCTGATTCCGGCTCGACGACTGATCCGGCGAGGCGGGGTCCTCATGCGCGGGCGTGGGTGGGGATTGTTGGAGGGTGGTGATGGGAGGAAGGAGGAGGGTGAGGGCGAGCGGTTGTGGCGAGGCCGCCATGGCTAAGCTAGTGGAGTGAGCTTCTATACAGAGAATATATATATAGGAACATGATGGTGTGGTGTAGCCGTGTAGGTAGATCGAAGGATATGGATTGACTTGCAGTGGAAGGTAGGTGATGAGTACAACCGTATGTATACGGATGCATGCATGGAGATCCACCGACGTTTCTTTTACGGCCGGCTTCCATTGGATACTCATGCATGCACGTGTAGCCGTTTGCCACCGTACGTTTCAACGTCGTCGTCGGCATGTAAACATGAATGAATTGGACTATTGTGAATGCCTGCATGCATACATGGGAAGGACGTACGGAATGCACGTGATTCCATTTGTCAATGTGTGTCCTCTTCCGTTCCATAGGATCCCGTTCCACGGACGAACAATTCCGTTACATCTTAAATGCATCGGATATATCACAATCACAATACCCCGCGTCCCATCGTGTACTCTTTGTTGATTTAATATATATGAAAAAATTCAAAAAAAAAAGGTAAAATAGTCGGCTGATTTTTATCATAATTATCAAATAAACGGCATACATATCAGGTCGATTAAAGTGAAAAAAAAACACTTTTTTCTCGCTATCTGTCTGCACCTACGGTGCAACTCCGGCTAGCTAGCCAGCCAGCCTAGCATGTCAATTCTCTTTTCATCCGCGGACTCTGATTCATTCGTTTCTGTTGATTCGGAGCACATCGGCCCATATATATCGACAAGGCTTTTCACTTGATCAGGCCTGCTGTATACTAGGTTGGGCTTCTTCCAATGCTACTACAAGCTAGTAGGAAGTATTGTTTCTCAAAAAAAAAAAAAATAGTAGTAAGTATTTCTTTGGGCAAACAGTCCTGATTTTACTTTTTTTTTGTTTCAAGGATACGGTCCTGATTTTACTTTGGGCAAACAAGCTCGTAGTGTGTATAAGTAAACCCTTGGTCAAAGTTGAGTTGATTCATACATACATCATCAGGGCAAAGTCCCCATTAGGCCAAGGTAGGGCGGCCGCTCTACCTTGATTTTTGGAAAAAACAATTATATGCACTAGTAGAAACAACACCTTTGGTCCAGAGCCAAATTGAGCTCTAGTACCGGATTAGCCACGAGCCCGGACTAGAAGGGGAGACTAGTCCCGGTTCGAATGTTACGAGGCCGCAACGGACTCGTCCCGGTTCGTAAGGGACCTCTAGTCCCGGCTCGTAATACGAACCGGGACTAGAGGGGTGGTGGCAACTGTTCGCCTGGCGCCAGCACCTCTAGTCCCGGCTCGTAATACCGCCCGGGACTAAAGGTCCGAACGGTTTGCCTCCCGCGCGCAGCCCAAGCGATCAAAATGCACAGGAACCGCGATTGCTACAGTAACCGCGGCATTTCTCTTCCTCTTCCTCTCCCTCTCCCTCTCCCTCTCCTCTCTTCTTCCATCCCCATCCTATCCCCTCCACCATGAATCCTCCACCACCGATCACTCGCTACGGGCAGGTGCGTGCACATGGCAGCACCTATCTCAATGTCGTGTACACGAACGACAGCGCTAAGGTGCCGGGTTTTCTTTCCGATTTCAAGTATTGGCTTGACGAAGCTCGGGAGCAAGACAAGTTCATGGGCCTTGATCTCGAGTACACGCCCGATCAAAGAGATGTTGTCGTCATCCAACTTTGTTTCAAGAAACATGTCATGGTCTTCCAGTGGGCAAGGTAATATAAAAAACTTGTCTTAGTTTTAAATTGGGGCTTATTTTGTTTGTTGATTCATAGGGATAGGAAAATTGCATAGGATAGCAATTCCTCTTTGATTGTAGTGAAAGAATTATATATATTGTGCCGAAATATACTTGTGCCGAAAATGAAAGTTGCATATTGGCCATATCGTCGTGGGAGAAAACATGTCTTCTGATTCATAGGAAATGAAGGAAAATTATATATACTTGTGCCGAAATATGCTTGTTATGATTCTTAATTATTATACTTGTTCTAAATTATAATTGTTATATATGATTCTTATTATACTTGTTGTTATGATTAATTCTTATTATACTTGATCTAAAATTATACTTGTTGTTATTCTTATTATACTTGTTGTTCTAAATTATACTTTGTTGCAGCAGTATTTAACATGTGTTCTATTTTGTTGTTGCAGTAGTGACAAGCAATGTCCAATACTCATGGATTTTCTTCGCAGCGGCATACATTTTGCTAGCGTTGATATAACGAATGACAAGATCAAGATGAGACGCACCTGGGGTCTTGAGATACCATCTGCCTGCCACATTGATCTCCAGCGCATTTTCAGGCTTGACCGTGACAAGACTGGAATGGCTGATATGGCAGTCGCCGTGATCGAGGAGGACGACTACGCTGAGATGAAGACAGGATTCCCCAAGAAGCAGCACGATTTTTGGGAGAAGACCCCACTTGACGCTTGCAACATTGAGTATGCAGCAAGAGATGCGTACGTTGCATACGAGGTGTACCGCAAGATTATAATCGTCAACTATGGGCAGTGTCACCTCGTACCGCCACCAGTGCCCCATGGGTCTCCTGTTTGGGGGTATTCTGATCCGGAGGACGATTAATTAGTACTAGTGTATGCAATGGCAAACACTTTATCTCTAATATTATGTAGTGCTTGAGGGTCTCCTCATCTAGAACAGAGTAGTGTTTGCAGTTTCATATATATGGGTATCTTCAGTACTTTCTGTAATGGTTATCTGAACTATTATTTCTATTAATTATGTCCCTGTTTAAGTATGATATATGTGCAAGGCATTGTGATGCCAAAAGTTTATTATTATTTAAATTCAATATTATTTGAATGCAGGATTAGTATTACTTATTTATTTTTGTTTACTCATATAATTGTTCGGATTTACAAAATAAAGACATATTATTTGTCATATTTCGAGTTACAAATTTATAGATATAAATTATTCAAATTAAACACAAAAGGCGAAAAAGTTTATCATTATTTAAATTCAATATTATTTGAATGCAAGATTAGTATTACTTATTTATTTTTGTTTACTCAAATAATTGTTCGGAATTACAAAATTAAGATATATTATTCGTCATATTTCAAGTTACGAATTTATAGATATAAATTATTCAAATTAAATGCAGAAGTCAAATTTCGTAGGGGACCTCTAGTACCGGGCTGTGATACGAGCCGGCAGCCGGTACTAGAGGTTCCTGTCAGGGCAGCAGCAGCACTGGGCCCGCGCGAGCACCTCTAGTACCGGCTCGTAGCACGACCCGGTACTAGAAGTGTAGCTCTAGTACCGGGTCATGCTACGACCGGTACTAATGTTCCCACTATATCTTCTTCCACCACCCGAGAGCATCTCCATTTTGCAGCTCGAGTTCATCACCATTTTCTCCATTGTTTCTCTCTCCCGAGCTCGAGTTCATCTCCATTTTCCTCCACGATTTGTCAAGATTAACGGCACCCATCTTTTCAAGGGTTAGCAACTTGATCCTTTCATCCGGCGTTCCTCATTTTAGCTCATTTCCATACTTCTTAGCTCATTTCATTTTTTAGGTGCTAGCTAGGTGTTTGATGAAATGCCTAAGTTAGGAGTTCATTTTTTTATATGCAATTTGAGCTAAAATTAAATTATGATTTGTGTGTTCTAGTGCCGTGCTCACCGCCGTTGATCGCCCGCGTTGTCCCGTCACCGGCACCACCTCGGTAAGCCTCTTTTTTAAAACTTTTATTTCAAAACATTAATGCATAATTATTATTTGTATAATTTTATTAGTTGTATAATTGTTTGTTATATATATATAGTGCCATGGTTTTGACACATGACCACACCGCCTCTCGTCCGCTCTATTATTCGGATGTGGTATGATTGTTTGTGATAACTATATATTTGTTTCGTTTCGTGTTTATGACAATCATGCCGACCAACTTGACATAGATATATTTTTTATCTAGGAGGTAGTTGAACCGGAAATTCCAACCGACCCTATTGTCGAGTTTTTTATAAAAGAAAACAATGATTTGAAAGCAAAATTGAAAAGAAGTGAAGATCTTCGTCTCCAATGCCTAGAAGAGAAGATGAAATTGGAGTTCAAGCTTGCCGACATCGTCGCTGAACACGAGTTGAAGCTTGCCGACATCGTCGCTGAACAGGAGTTCAAGCTTGCCGACGTCGTCGATGCTCACGAGATCAAGATGGATGCAATGCGCTTCAAGATTAAAAATATTAGAAATTATGCCATTAGTCAAGAGGCTTGGTATCATTATGCTGTTGGTTCAATAATTACCTTAGTTGCGATTTTGATCGCATTTGTTGTTGGAATTAAATTCTTTGGATAGTTGTATGTTGGTTTAAATGTATGTTTTATGAGAACTATGTATTACATTTGGTCACTACTCTACTTTGGTTTTAATGTGATGAACTTGTATCAATGAATATGGTCAGTTATGTATTATGTCCGTTTACCGTAATGGGTTTTAGCATCGTGATTGCGTTTGACATACTTATATAATGCAGATGAGCCATCCATGGATGTACGCTGACCGACGCTCTAGAGAGTACATGCAGGGCGTGCAATCTTTTCTCAAAGTGGCTGAGGCAAACAAGCGGGAAGGTTTTATGTTATGTCCATGCCGTAACTGTCGGAATGAGAAGGATTACCCTCGGTCACAAGACCTTCACATCCACCTGATAGAGCATGGTTTCATGCCCGGCTATAATTGTTGGACCAAGCACGGAGAAAGAGGGGTTATGATGGAAGACAACGAAGAAGAACAGAACGATGACAACTACATGTGCCCTGAATACAGTGGTAATGCAAGGGGGAAGCTGAAGATGAAGAGGTACCAGATGAGCCCATCATAGATGATGATTTACGGCGGGTCATCGTTGATGCACAGACCGAAGCAGAAAGTGCACTCGAGAAGTTGAAGTTGGAGCAGATGTTAGAGGATCACAAAAAAAAGTTGTACCCAACTTGCGAAGATGGGAACACAAAGCTCGGTACCACACTGGAATTACTGCAATGGAAGGCAGAGAATGGTTTATCTGACAAGGGATTTGGGAATTTACTGAAAATAATGAAGCAAAAGCTTCCAAAGGATAACGAATTGCCTGACAGTACGTACGAAGCAAAGAAGGTTATCTGCCCTCTAGGATTAGATGTGCAGAAGATACATGCATGCATTAATGACTGCATCCTCTACCGCGGTGAGCAGTACGAGAATATGAATGAATGCCCGGTATGCGGTGCATTGCGATATAAGATCAGACGAGATGACCCTGGTGATGTTGAGGGCCAGCCCCCCAGGAAGAGGGTTCCTGCCAAGGTGATGTGGTACGCTCCTATAATACCACGGTTGAAACGTTTGTTCAGAAACAAAGAGCATGCCAAGTTGTTGCGATGGCACAAAGAAGACCGCAAGAACGACGAGATGTCGAGACACCCGGCTGATGGGTCGCAGTGGAGAAAAATCGATAGAGAGTTTAAGGAATTTGCACGTGACGCAAGGAACTTAAGGTTTGGTCTAAGTACGGATGGCTTTAATCCTTTTGGGGAGCAGAGCAGCAGTCATAGCACCTGGCCTGTGACTCTATGTATTTATAACCTTCCTCCTTGGTTGTGCATGAAGCGGAAGTTCATTATGATGCCAGTGCTCATCCAAGGCCCGAAGCAACCCGGCAACGACATTGATGTGTACCTGAGGCCATTAGTTGAAGAACTTTTACAGTTGTGGCGTGATGAAGGGGTACGTGTGTGGGATGAGTACAAACAGGAGTCATTTGACCTACGAGCGTTGTTATTTGTGACCATCAATGATTGGCCTGCTCTTAGTAACATTTCAGGACAGTCAAACAAGGGATACAATGCATGCACGCACTGTTTAGATAAGACTGAAAGTATACATTTGGGAAACAAGAATGTGTACCTGGGGCATCGTCGATTTCTTCCGAACAGTCATGCCGTAAGAAAGAGAGGCAAGCATTTCAACGGTGAGGCAGATCGCCGGAAGAAGCCTAACCTCCCTGATGGTGATGTTATATATGATATGGTCAAGGATTTAGAAGTAATCTTTGGAAAGGGTCCTGGCGGACAGTCTGTTCCGAATGACGTTGACGGACACGTACCCATGTGGAAGAAGAAGTCTATATTTTGGGAGCTACCCTACTGGAAACTCCTACAGGTCCGCTCTGCAATCGACGTGATGCACGTGACGAAGAATCTTTGCGTGAACCTGCTAGGCTTCTTGGGCGTGTATGGGAAGACAAAAGATACGCCGAAGCACGACAAGACCAGCAACGTATGAAAGACCCAGACAACCTGCATCCAATGAAGACGGATAAAGGACGTCTAAGTCCTGCTAGCTACGCTCTTACCAAAGAAGAGAAGGAGATATTTTTCGAAGTCCTGAGCAGTATGAAGGTCCCGTCTGGATTCTCATCGAATATAAAGGGAATAATAAATATGGCAGAGAAAAAGTTCCAGAACCTAAAGTCTCATGACTGCCACGTGCTTATGACTCAATTGCTTCCGGTTGCATTGCGGGGGCTTCTACCGGAAAATGTTCGACTACCCATTGTTAAGCTATGTGCGTTCCTGAATGCAATTTCGCAGAAGGTAATCGATCTAGCCATTCTACCAACGCTACAGAAGGATGTGGTTCAATGTCTCGTTAGTTTTGAGTTGGTGTTCCCACCATCCTTCTTCAATATTATGACACATCTCCTAGTACACCTGGTCGACGAGATTGCCATTCTGGGTCCTGTATTTCTACACAATATGTTCCCCTTTGAGAGGTTCATGGGAGTCTTGAAGAAGTATGTTCATAACCGTGCTAGGCCAGAAGGAAGCATCTCCAAAGGCTATGGAACAGAGGAGGTCATTGAGTTTTGTGTTGACTTTATTCCTGGCATTAAGCCGATTGGTCTTCCTGAATCGCGACATGAGGGGAGACTGAGTGGAAAAGGCACTCTAGGAAGGAAATCAATAATATGTAGGGACGGACATTCTTTCACACAAGCACACTACACAGTTCTACATAATTCCAGTTTGGTGGCTCCGTATATCCAGATGCACAAGAATATTGTACGCTCCGAGAACCCGGGGATGGATGACTCCTTCACTACAAAGGAACACATGGAGAATTTTGGCGGTTGGTTGCACACACATCTCAACAATGACGACACTATCTCAGATGAGCTGTACTTGTTGTCTAGGGGACCATCTTCGACTATTTCGACTTTCCAAGGGTACGAGATAAATGCGAATACATTTTACACGATCGCACAAGATCAAAAGAGCACCAACCAAAACAGTGGTGTCCGCTTTGATGATTCAACAGACAACAGTGGGCAAAAGGTCACATATTATGGTAACATAGAGCAGATATGGGAACTTGACTATGGACCTTCTTTTAAGGTCCCTTTGTTCTGGTGCAAATGGTTCAACCTGCAAGGCGGCGGGGTAAAGGTAGACCCATTGTACGGAATGACTACAGTGGATCTCAAGAATCTTGCGTACGACACCGAACCATTCGTTCTAGCCAATGATGTGGCTCAGGTTTTCTATGTGAAGGACATGTCTACCAAACCGAAAAAAAGAAAAGATAAGCAAGCGAATACATCAGCCGATGAGCCAAAGCGCCACATAGTTCTTTCAGGGAAAAGAAACATCGTGGGAGTGGAGGACAAGACAGACATGTCAGAAGATTACAACAAGTTTCATGAAATTCCGCCCTTCAAAGTGAACATTGACCCAAGCATCAAGTTAAATGATGAAGATTGTCCATGGTTACGGCGCAATCAGAAGAAAGGGACACACACGAAGAAAACGTGAAGACTAGATAGGGATGTTGTTGGTGATGTGTAATAATGTATTCAACTTTTATGTAACTGTGTTCTAAAAAATCAGAAGAGAACTGTAAACTCAGAAGTATCACGCATACATCTTTATTTAATCCAGTTACATAGCCCGGGTCCATTTTTATTTAACCATAATACATCACGAATAATATCACTAACTTTTGCCGGGTCCTAAGCCACGGGGTGCTGAGCGGCCGGCGCTGCTCACCCAAAGAGCAGGAACCATCACAGGGGCAATACTCACGTGAGAAGGATCCCTATGAAGAACCATCCATCCACTGTTATACACCGCTGGCGTATCCAACTTAAACACATAGCGATTGACGTGCTGTCCTCCTCCCTGATACGGCGACGTACCACCTCCTCGGGGGCCGGCTCCCTCTGGAACGAGAGCGGCCCACGCGACTTCCACCAAACAAGATCCGGGTCGACGATGTCACCCGGATTCCTCACCAAGCGACGCGTCCCGGATTCCTCCAGTGCCAGCCCGGCGGAGCCCAGTCCCGGACATCGCCCCTCGCATCCAACAGGCCGGACATTGTCGCCGAGATCTGAAAAAATGAGTGGGAAATTTGATCAAACACCTAGGTAGGGGAGGGAGAGGGCAGCACCCTGGGGAGGGGACGGAGGGCGGTGTGGAGCCTCCTTATATATAAGAAAAACTGACCAAAACACACGTTTTCCCCGTCATACAGCCCTACGGTGCCTCGTGAGTGACTGCATATCAAATGCACCGTAGGGCTGTATGACGGGAATCCGAATGCTTTGTATACTGCAAATCATCGCGTGGTCGTGAGACGGCAAATCGGCCTTCGATCCAGACAGCGGCAAGACGTCCCTGATGATTTGCAACCGTCCGAACAAGTGTTGGGGATGTTGCTAATCATCAGAGATCCTTGCCGCTGCTTGGATCCGACCGAGGGGAGGGTTCACCTTCAGCCTCCGCTCTAGGAACTCCTGCCTCTCTGGAATCTTGCTCTCTGCTACCCGTGAACTACAATGAGTCACTGAGTGCTGGACATGTCCGAGAGGGGGCCTATATATAGGGTCATGTGGCTCACGAAGTGGTTCTGATAGTGCTGATCCAACAGCTCACAATCCCTCAAAAGAAACACACCCCTGATCCAACGTCTCACAAGCGCTTGAAAGAAACACACGATCCGTGTGTGCTTCTTTAGTCCCGGTTGGTAGTTACCAACCGGGACTAAAGGCGGGCTTTGCAGTCACCACTCATGTCCTCCCCCAGCGCTGCCCTAGCCACGTGTCCTCCCCTAGCGCTGCGAACGGGGCCGGCTCCTCCCGCCGTTCCCCCTAAGCCTCCGATCCAGCATGTCCGTTTATGTAGTAATGTAACTGTTAGTGATGTGTAATAATGTATCCTTTTATGTAACTGGGTGGGATGTTGTTAAGGATGTTTTTAAAATAAAGAGATGATTATTACAAATTCAAACAATATTAGTTAATACATTTTTAATTGATTATTACACTTTTCATGTTGAAGTTTTTGTCAGATTCAAAAGTATGTAGAAATTATTCAAATTCAAACTATATTAGTTAATGCATTTTTAATTCAAACTATATTAGTTAATGCATTTTTAATTCAAACTATATTAGTTAATGCATATAGTTTGAATAGTTATAATAATTATTTTAGAAAACAGAAAATGGTTTAGAATTACTTATTCAAATTCAAACACTTTTCATGTTGAACTTTTTGTCAGATTCAAAAGTATGTAGAAATTATACAAATTCATATCCAAATACATTTGAAACATTTGGCGCAAAAATTTGAAAGTTTGGTGCGGCAGAGCCAAAAAAAGGACCTCTTGTACCGGGTGGTGGCTCCACCTAGTACTAGAGGACTATTTAGGCGCGCAGCTGGGCGGCGTGGGTGAAAACCCTCTAGTACCGGGTGGTGCCACGGCCCGGTACTAGAGGTCACCCTCTAGTACCGGGCGGTGCCACGGCCCGGTACTAGAGGCCCTGGACTATAAATGCTCGTCTTCAACCCCGGGCCGAGCCACGACCCGGGAGAACTTCATTTTGCCTCGCGAAGCGCTGCCGAAATTTTCGGTCGCCTCCGCCGCCGCCGTCCCGAGCCCTCCTCCTCAGCCACCGGCCCGCGCCCTCCTCCGCGCCCACACCCCACCGCCGGCCCGCGCCCCCCTCGATCCGCGCCCGCGTGCGCCCATCTCGCCGTCGGCGCCCTCCGCCGCCGCCGGCCCGATTCGCCAGCCGGCCCCGTCCCTCTCCTCCTCCACGCCGCGCCTCGCCGATAGCCTCCTCCGGCGACCGATCGCCCCTAGCAGCTTCCTTCCGGTGAGGCTTTTTTATTTTAGACAGTTTATTAGAACTGTTGTTAGGAAAATTAGGAAGATTTTAGTGTTAAAATTTAGTGTTAGGAAATGTTAGGAAGATTTTAGTGTTAAAAATGTTGTTAGAAATTTAGTGTTAAAATTTAGTGTTAGGAAATTTAGTTTGTTAGAAATGTTATTAGAAAAATTAGGAAGATTTTAATTTTTCTTGTGTAGTTTAGGTGTTTTTTGTTGTTGTGTAGTTTAGGTACTTTTTTGTGTTGTTTTTGTAGTGTAGGAAATTTAGTGTTAGAAATTTAGTGTTAGAAAATTTAGTGTTAGAAATTTATTAGAAATGTTATTAGAAAAATTTGCTAAGTCAATTTGGAATGATCGTCTTATAAAAATTTAGTGTTAGGTGATTTTGCTGTTTTATATGAGTCGAAAGAAATAATGTTGTCTTCTTGGCTATTCTTAATACAAGCCGATGATTAGAATAGTCCATTATGCTTGCAAGAAGACTGTCTACAGAACCAAGATTAAATGCAAGAACAATGCATTTATTTCTACTTCGTTCTTGTAGTCACTCTTTTTGCTGACTAATGGCTTTGACATATGAGGCTTCAGTGTTAGAAATTTAGGGTTAGAGATTTATATTTGCTAAGTGTAAATTTAAATTTGCTAAGTGTAGATTTAAATTTGCTATGTATTAGTGATACTTTTTGCAAATTTCTTTTGTATAACTTTTGTATTCTCCTAATTAATGCTAACATTGTTTTATATTTCTTTTGTATTAGTTAAGCCCAATGGATGACTTCAACAGCAGACACCTTGAAAGCAGACACCTTGAAAATGAGGTGTTCGACATTTTACGTGAACCCGTGGGGGGAGCAGAAGCCGGTGGAACAGAAGATGGCTCCGAATTTTTGAACGACTCCGGTCCGGGAATGGAGGAGGAACAAAGAGACGAAGCGCAAACGAGCATCGAGTGCAATGACAACTCGCTAATTTGTGCACCTCCGCAGTCTGGCGAGGTATATTAAGCCTCTGTTGATCAGATGGAATAATTGATTACTATATGTATGTATTAACACATATTTTTTTAATTTTTAGACCTCCGCATCGGCCCAATCTGCAACTAAACGAGGCCATGCCAAAGGGTTGGCCGCAGATGCGCATCTCATAATTGAGGCCGTCGCTGCCGATGGCAAACCTACGGAGCCCAAGGCGAACGCATCTAAGTTTGTGCATCAATGCGGAGTTGTTGTTAGGGACAATGTTCCGATCAGCATTCAGGAATGGAATGAGCCAAAAAACTTAGAGGGCGCCATGAAACCTAGTTGGGTCAGCGACAGAAGTAAAGAGTGCTTTGGACCAAGCTCATAGCAAAGTTCACCCTACCGGTGTTGGATACTACCGAAAGGACACAAGCCATGACGAAAAAAGTCAAGCATTGGGCTCTGAAGAAGATGGCTGAACAGTTCAACAATTACAAGAACAGATTATACCGTGAATGGCAATCGAAACAGAAAGCTCCAGATTTCACTGGGACACTAGAGAGGCAGCGGCCTCACTGGAAGGCATTTCTGGAATACAAGGGATCAGAAAAAGCTAAGGAAAGATCGAAAAAGAATAAGGAAAATGCAGCGAAAAAGATATATCACCATAAGATGGGGGCAGGTGGCTACATAGTGCCGAGCCTAAGTGGGGTAAGATTGAGGCTGAGCTGCGCAATAAAGGGATCACTCCAATTACAGATGGATGGCCCCGTAGATGCAGAAATTGGATTCTTGGGCATGGGGCGGAGTATGACATGGAAACAGGGGATCTAATAGTTGATCAACAGAAAGAAACTCCTATACCCCGGCAGCAAATTCTTGATGCAATCACCGATGCTAAAGAGGGAAGGTTTATTCCCGACCGAGAGTACGACGAGCTGTCAAAGGTTTGTTATAACTATATATTTGTTTCGTTTCTTGTTTATGACAATCATGCCGACCAACTTGACATAGATATATTTTTATCTAGGCCCTCGGTAATAAAGAAAAAGGAGGACGAGTACGAGGCTTGGAGCTGATGTGACGTGGGATCAAGGGTTTCCCGCGGACCGTGAATCTTATAGAAGCCGAGCAAGAGCAAAGAAGAGGAAGGAGCAGGAGAATTCAGACCGGTTTAGCAAACTAGAAAGTATGGTGAGCCACCTTCATCAGCAAGTAGATGAAATGCGCGAGCATGGGGCAACTCGTCAGCTGCAGGAAGGTGCTCCAACAGGTGGTCCATCTCAACTGAGAAGCAGCGTGGCTTCCACGGGGGTTGGTGCTGATGAGCCATCGAACAAGGAAACCTACCCCGTGGATTATATCACTGAGAAGACAACTTGTGAGCTACATGGGGCCATGAGCAACTTATCAGTGAAGGCGGCGGAGGGCTATGCTTTACCTTGTGAATCTACAGCACTGTATTTGGGCAATGAGATTCCAGATGGCTTTGCTCGTGTCGGCGTGGATCAAGTTCACCCCGGATTTGAATCACTCGAACTTAAAATCCCTGGAGGTGATGATGAGAGGACACTGGGAGATGTCCAGTGGTGGACTCATTCTATGGCCCAAGAAATACATCGTGATTCCAGGTTGGACGGCGCCAAGGCCACCATCGCCTCCAAGTCCACATGATGACGACTTGGACGACCACCACAACACGAGTCCATCTCGATCTTCGCCGCCGCCTCATCAGACTCCTCAGCCGTCTCCTCCGCCGCTGCCTCAGCAGACACCTCAGCCGTCTCCTCCGCGGTCTCCGCCCACTAGGAGCAACCAGTCGACGAAGACCGTCGTTTCGGCACTAATGGGTTTCCGTCGCGACCGATCGCCGGTACCCCGACAAGAGCCCCTCCCAAAAGTACCGAAGGTTCCTCCCCCGAGACCTTGGGAAAGGACTGTAGAGGAAAACGCGGCGGCCGTGGCAGCCGACTTAAAAGACAGATGGCACCGAAAAAGCCCCCGCCGAAGCAAGTATATACGGGAGATCAAAAAAAGTGGGCTACGGATTTCTTAATCATCCATCGCAAGTCGAGATAAATAGGAAAGATGACTATGCACGCTGTCTGGGTAGAATTAGCTCCAGCAAGACGACAAGTACTAGTGGCAGCGGGAAAAGAAAAAGAGACGTTGCCCAGCTCGGAGCACAGTCAAAACAGTCGATCTCCCCGCTTAAGGTGACCACTGATAAGGGCTCGCGCGCGCGGCGAACACTGATGAATTAGCCTACCGCGCGAAATTTGCTGCAGAAACTGGTATGTCACTTTCTCAACTGGATGCGGCGAGCTCCCCTCCTATTTGCATGTTGATAAATGGAAATGGAAATACGGGAGTCTCTAGTGCCACCTGAGCAGATCGAGTTTCTACCAACACAAATGCGAAGACTGCATGACTGGTACATGGATGTCACAAAGGTAGGTCGCTCGCTCCTTGTGCAAGTTACAGAAGAACATTACATAGGTAAAGACGAGATAAATGTTTATCTTGAAGAACTCTATCAGTTATACCAGCTTGACTCCCTGGACTTGAGTATCGTCAGTACCTATTGTCTGTAAGTGATTCAATTCATTTAATTATTTCTAAAATAAAGTCTATAGCTCAGCTCGGTCATTGCTTGTTCTAATTATGCTCACTACGCTATTATGCAGAATGAAGAGTGATGAATGTGACAGAAATAGAATATTTGACTTTGGGTTCGTTGACCCGGTCCGAGTTAATGAAAAATTGCTACGGGATTACCCCAGGAAACGAAGGCCAACTTGTTTAGGTTCATACATAGGCAAAATTATAAAAGCAAGATATTGTTTCCTTACCACTTCAGGTAATTAAGAGTGTTACTGTCTTGTACACATTAATTTTTGCTTACTCGAGTTACTGACATATATAAACGTGCGCAGCGACCATTACATTCTGCTAATCATTCAAGTTGATGATGCAAGAGTTGACATCCTCGACTCATTGCATTGGCCCGAAGAGAGGTACCAACCAATTATGGATGTCCTCCAAAGGTATTTTCTATCGTACTATATCGGTCTCTCTAATTTGTTCAATTCCTGAGATATCAAGTAACTAATTAATAACTCATTTATTCATTTGTTTGCCGGGCAGCATTTGGAAAGAATTCAGAAAGAGGACAACAGGTGAATTTAAAGAGGAGCTTAGTTTTTATCCTGACAAGGTAAGTAGTACGAGCTAGGTTCGCGCATCTTTTTAATTCAAATTTCAATACCATCATACCATGCTTGATTACTATTTGATTGAAATCTATTCTCGTAAAGAACTGTGAGAGGCAGCCACCGGGGACCAATTTGTGTGGATACTTCGTGTGCCAGTGGATTCGCCGGGAGGTCTCTGAGCGGAACCCACAGAAATTTCTAGACGTAAGTGAACAAAATATATTCACAGTTTTATTTTATTACCATCAATTGTGTTGAGTGTCTAATTTCTGTTATGATGATTGATATTCGCATTGTTCTCCTTCTTTTATAGATGGATAGCATGCGGAGGAACCTGGAACTAAAGGACAGCTTTCGACCAATTCAAGAGGAAATTGCGGGATTTTTGGTCGACTATGTCATTAACTCAAAGGGAAAATACAATGCCGTCGACTAGTCCCGGTCGACCTCTATGTAATTAGTACACGGGCTCGAGTCCCGGTTGTAATTAATCGAATAGACGGGCTATATTCCCGGTTGTAATCGAATAGACGGGATCTAGTCCCGGTTGTAATCGAATAGACGGGCTCTACTCCCGGTCGATTTATCATAAATATTTCTTTTATGAATATTTTGATATGCTATATTTATTTTTCTGATTTGTAATTAATTAACCGCAAAATTAATCGTAGTTTTTATATTCAATAAGCTGGAGAAACAAAAAAGCCAGAGGCCGCCACGTGGGGACCCTCTTGTCCCAGGTCGTATTACGGCCCGGTACAAGAAGTCCTCAGCCAGGCGCTCTGCCTCGGCCCCCACGTGGACCTCTCTTGTACCGGGCCGTAATCCAACCGGTACGAGAGGGGGAGCCCTCTAGTCCCGATTGCCGCGTCCCGGGTGGAGAACCGGTACCAAAGGTCCTTACCACCCGGGACGAGAGGCCTTGTTTCCACTAGTGATGTATATAGTTATCTCTCCTGGTCAAAGTTGACTTGATTCTTGCGTACTTATTTCACATACACCACACTGTGTATGAAGTAGACTACATAACCGTGTCCATCATCAATCTATGGATGAAGTTCTTAACTAACAACTATTGATTAACGGACCAAAATTAAGAATGAAGCTACCTAATAAAGGGTATCGACCTTGATCACAAATTCACTATATAGGTAAGTATGTATGACTAACTGGGGTTAATAGATTGAAGGCAAATCAATATTACGGTTTGACCACTCAATTTCTCTATCGGTGAGGATTACCGTGAGTGATGATGAGTACTATGATGGTGGCAAAGTTATCTTTCTAGACTGGAGGAAGAAGTTTTGCGCTTCCCCTCGGCAAAATCTGATCACCTTTTGGAAAATACAACGCCTTTCGGGAAATAAAATGGTACATGGACGAGGAACCATCCTATGCAAAATTGAAAAACAGATTCGGTAAGTAATCCTCCATGTTGTCAATTGCTAACCAAAAATTTGGGAAAAGAAAGAAAACGACCAGGACAGGCAAATTGCCTGGCTGCCTGTGCGATGCGGCCGCACTTGCAGCTGCAGCCTGCCGCTGAGGCGATGTGTGGCCAACTCTAGCTGCAGGCGGCGGCCCAGCGCTGCTGCCTACTATGCCCTCCACCGATACCCTACGCCCCCTTGTTTCCTTGTCGCTAGACCTCCATGGCCATGGCTTGAGAAGGAGATTGGAGGGAGCACAAGAAGAGTCGAGCGAAGCCAGAAGACAAGTCACGTAGCTGCAGGCCTGTCTGTTCTGATGGGCTGGGCCTTACATGACTAGGAGTTCATCTTTTTGCAAAAAATTTGGGCGGGCCATGGCCCAGTTTGGCCCAAACGGAGCTCCGCCAGTGAAACCTATCCACACGCCTAAAAGCGAAAATCTATATCTATATCTATACCTAATAATAAAGGCATTAAGATTTCTTGTGTTACGTCATTAAAAATACCCTCAAGTTACAAGAAATTACTTGTGGTGCCACCGCTAAGCCGAAAAAACGGTTTGTTCCGCATCCCCTAAGCCAGCCGAGACGACGAGTCGTCTTCAGCCCTTAGAGCATCTCCAAGAGCTTACCTAAAAGTGGTCCCCAACAAAAAAAATTAGGTTCTTACCTAAATTCTAGCTGAGAATTGGCAAATATAGAGATTGTGGGGCAAATACCCATCCTACCTAAAACGGAGGCGGGAAGCACCAACCGCTGGAGCTGAAAAATCACCGCCGCCCTCCTCCGACCCAGCCGCCGTCTCCGCCGACTCCGGCCACCGGCGTGCACCCCCGCCGCTCGCCCCAACCCTCCTGCACCTCCGCCGCCCTCCTCTGGCCACCGGCGCGCCGCCACACCGCCGCATCGAGCTGCCCCGGCTGACACATTGGGTTGAGAAATCTCGGCGCGGGGCTGCCGATTCTCGGCGCCGGCGGCCTTGCACCGCCGTCCACGACCTCCGCCCCGCTCCCCGACTGCCACCCCTCCCTCCCCGACCTCCGCCCCACCTTCTCCGACCTCCTCCCAGCGTCGGACGGCAGCGGTGACAGCGAGGAGCCGGCGCGGCGCGAGGAGCTGCCCCGCGTCACCAACAGTCTTGCCGCGGCGCCAGGAGGAGCAGAGCGACACGCCCCGCGTCCCCAGCACCCTCGCCGTCTCCCTGCCTGCCGCGCCGTGCTCGCCGACGCCGCCGCCCCGCAGGTGTTCGACGGTTTGCCCGCAAGGTAATTTCTGCGTTTTTTTCCTGTTTTTTTCTGTTTACAAACATCTATAAAAATGCTTGGCTACATTTTCTATAGATATTGATGTGCTACATGTTTTTGTAGATGGTTCAGTTTGAGGATGAATTGAGCAATGGTTCAAGTTCGGAGGAAGAAGAAGAATGGGATGAAGATGAGGAGCTAGTTTTGCTCATGACGATGGACATGGAGAAGAACAAGCGGCCCAAACATGGAGGTTCTCGTGTCGGCCGTGAGGTGATTCGTAGGAGAAGGCAAGAAGCGCACGATCGCTTCATGGTGAACTACTTTGGACTTCCGGGGAGACCCCATGTGTATCCTGAGCGATACTTTCGCCGGCGGTTCCGGATGAGCATAGATTTGTTCGAGAATATTTGCGGCGTTATTTGTCAGCACGACAACTTCTTCGTGCAAAGGAGGAGTTGCGCGGGCTTGTTGGGTCATAGCACATTGCAGAAGGTGACCGCAGCTATACGGATGATGGTTTATGGAATCCCTGCCGATTTGGTAGATGATAATCTTGCAATGGCCGAGAGCACGGCCATCTTCTGCTTGAGGCGGTTTGCAAAAGTAATCATCAAGTGCTTCGGTGAACATTACTTGAGGGCACCCAATGCTCAAGACACGGAGAGGCTTCTAGCGTTGAACGCTCAAAGAGGGTTTCCAGGGATGCTTGGCTCGGTTGATTGCATGCACTGGAAGTGGAAGAATTGTCCAGCGGCATGGCATGGGCAATTCACCGGACATGTCAAAGATCCAACCATCATACTTGAGGGTGTTGCAGGTGCGGAGACATGGTTTTGGCATGCCTACTTCGGTTTGCCTGGATCACTGAATGACATCAATGTGCTCAATAGATCACCGCTATTTGCAAACTTAGCCAATGGAGAAGCGCCAGAGGTTGAGTATGAGTTGAATGGACACAAGTATACCAAGGCATACTATCTTGCAGATGGGATTTATCCACAGTGGGCAACGTTTGTCAAGCCAATTCCTAACCCGCAAGGTAAGAAACAATCTCGTTTCCATAGTGCTCAAGCAGCCGCTAGGAAGGATGTGGAGAGGGCATTTGGGATTTTGCAAGCCCAATTTGCTATTGTTCGTGGACCGGCTAGGTTTTGGGACCAGAAAACCCTTGGGAGGATCATGACGGCTTGTGTGATATTGCACAATATGATCATAGAGAATGAGCGTGATCAAGATATTGATCACCACTATGACTTCATGGGGCGGGTTGTGAATCCTCGTAGGCATGTTGACCGTGTGAGTTACTTCCTTGACATTCACCATGAAATTGGAGATGCGGATACTCATCGATAACTTAAAGAAGATCTCATAGAGGAGTGGTGGAAGTGGAATGGAGAACAAGACACTTGAGTTTGTATGTCGGTTGCTACTTCGGTTCTTAAAACTTTGTGATTTGATGCATTAGATTCGTATTTGATTTGATGAACATTGTGTTGTAATAATATGCACTATTTGTTTGATATTTTTTGGATTTTAATTTAGCCATTTGAATTATATTGTGTTGATGATTCGGTTGTATTTGCACAAATAGAACTAGAAGCAAATAGATGAACTATCCAGTTTTAGGTATCCAAATTTAGGTAAGCTAGAAAAGCAGAAAAATTTCTGGATACCTAAACCTTCTCTCTCCTCTACCTATAATGGTTATAATGATTTTAGGTAGTCAAAATTTAGGTAAACTCTTGGAGATGCTCTTAGAAAACGACGACGGATCCTCCTGTGCTATTCTTCTCGTCCACCAGTTGCTCGTTGGGCTATAGGAGATCAGCGGCACGAGAACTCAAGCAAGCGGCGGAAATCGTCAAGTCAGAGAAGATCCGCTACAAGACTGACATCCTTTTTCGCCTCAGCTTCCTTGCGCCCCGTCTCGCGAGCTCCCCTGCTTGGCTGCTTGCCGGCGACAAGCAGCCTGCGCGCTGCGAGGCACGGCTCAATCCGCGGCCTCCCCTGCTTGCACCGCTCACTTCTTCTTCGGGAGCAGTCTACTGTAGTCGCTGCTTGTACCCAATCCCCGTCCTAGCGCGATTCTCGGCGCAGGTGTACCCGGCTTTTTGCCTTGCCGCTGCCCCAAACTCAGGACGGTGCATGGAAATCGGCTTCCTGGTACGTCGCCATTACCACACACAGTGGCCGTTGGACTCCACTTCGGCCGACTCGACCTCACGTGTGAACTCCCGCAAGGTCGCGAGGAGGAGAAGCTCGCCATGGATCCTACATCTCCGCCGCCGTGGATACCTCTCAGTACCCAACCGCTTACTTGGACTAGCCCGAGGCGCTGGCGGCTGGCCCAGCTCCATGAACAGCGCCGCCGGTGCAGGCCTCCCCGTCACGCGCCTCCGCCACCGCCTCTTCACCCGAGCTCTTCTGCCTTAACCCGTCTAATTTCTCGATCTTGGTTCTCGAGTCACGCTGCTCCTCGGTGCTGATCTGTGAAGCAATTTTGAACCGGACTAATATGTATTTGATCATACTTGACTCGTTCCTTATCGGATCTTGCGCGACCTGGATCTTTCCTTTCCAGCCTTTGTTCGCTATTTGGGATTGAGGCGCTCACCGGGCTGCCACTGCTGTGGAGTGTGGACAAATGATGTCAGTTCGTCGCATCAGCAACACCCCCTTGCTGCCGGTGCATGGACCCTTGCTGCCAGCGAACGCCTCCTTCACTGCCTTTGTGGCAGAGAGCTCTGTTCGGGAGCAGTGAAACTGTATTTTTTTTTCTTTTGACAGAAGAAGAGAGAAATTGTTTGTGTCGACTGCAAATTTGCAATACAATCATTTGTCCCTGTGATGCCACACTTCGCACTCCATGGCGGGTAAAAGTGCTTCTTGGTTTTACTTTTAGCAATAGGTTCGACCTGAAGCATTCAGTTTCAGTTGCAAACAAGACCTCTCCCTGATTTATTAGGTGCAGTAGCTGTGCTCAGTAAGCATTATTGCATATGACGTATGTATCCGTGAACCACATAATGTGTAATGGACGTTTTTCATTTTATACTGATATATGGGATAGTTTGCTCGATTTGTTATTCATAGACTAAACTATAGGTTTGGTTCACTATATCACCGTTTTTTCATGATTGCACCGTGGCTCGGTTGCTTGCCGATTGGCAGCCACCTGCAAAATGGAACATTACTTTTTGTGATTTAGACCTCATGTGTGTATTGGATGGAAAACTAGGCACTTTATATCCGTACTTGGATGTTTGGTCACACTTTATTGATGTGTTGATATTTCGGAGATTTTTTTTTGGTCACTCTAAGTGTACTTCGTCCGTCGCGGCAAGATAAGGGAATTTGGTTTTTATGTGCCAAAGTTTATTTGGCTAGAAAAAATAGATTATCGAAAATAAAGTTCACGGTATGCACTGAGTGGCAGTGGCAGTGGCAGTGGCGGAGCTTCACCAAAATAAAAGAGGGTACCAAAAGAGATTAATTGAGAACTGAGGGGGGTTAATCTAATTTTTTTCTCATATGTATGATAAAAAAATGCCAAATGTGTGAAGTAGTATGCAAATTTTATTTTAGTGTGTGTGTGGGGGGGGGGGGGGGGGCATGGCCCACTTTGGTCACAACTAAAGTCCGCCATGTTGAGTGAGGACGCGTGATCCCCTATGGGGCATCTAGAACAACAGCGAGTGTAGAGGTGGGGGCTGCGGCAACAAGATGGAAGGGAGGCGGGTAGCGGAGAGGTTGTGTAGAGGACATGACGACGGGTAGTGGATTGCGAGGCCGGTCGAGAAAAATGGTTTAAATTCTTCATAGCCTAAGAATATAGAAAAATCAACCCGGCCGTAGCAACGCACGGGCATGTTTGCTAGTGATATATTATGTTTGAACGAAATAATATGCCCGCACTAGGACGTTTAAATCTTTTTAGTTCTGGCGCAAAAGTCAGTTAGTTTCAACAAATCGGTAGATTTGCTGTGACAGTGAAACTCCATTCCAAAATTGACTTAACTCATCGGATTAAAACATTTATTGGGACTCATTATTGGAACATAGAACATCAAATCAATGTGTACATCTTACACATACCACGAGACTGGCTAGCAACCTACTAATCTATGGACAAAGTTCTTAAATAATATTAATAATATATAACCAAAATTAAGAATTAAGCTACCTAATTAAAGGGGATCAAATTTGATCGCAATATACATAAATAGCTATGGCTAGCTAAGATTAATGGAATGGAGGCCAATCAACGGTACTGTTTGACACTGGTCAAAACATATATTTGCTTGACAGGTGAAGACTAAGATGGCAAAGTGATCCTTCTCGACTGGAGAAATGTCTTGTGCTTCCCCTCGGCAGAGGATAGGTAGTTGAGGAAGGTGGCCAAGTCCGTATTTAAGTACCGTCGTGGGGTACCGTCGGCGAGCAGCTCCGGCGCGGGGCCGATGACCCTCTCCGCCGGCAGGCTGTGCAGCGATGCTACCGAGATCCGTGACCGCGTTGAGTTCACCCGCACCCGGTGCAGCACGCTTCTATACCGCCCGTTGCTAAATATCTGCGCAGAATTATACAAGGCAGGGAAAATTAAATATAGACACCAAAAACATGAATACACTTTCTTAATATAGTTTGAAATTAGAGTTAATATATATCTTTTCTAAGCTGGCTAGGTTAACTAGTCTACATAGGCCAATGGAACTTTGCTTAATACGCATGCAAAAGGTAGAAGAATCATCGGTCATGTTCGTTTGCTTAAATAAGAAAAAGATGAGCATAAATATATTTGTGTTGGGCATATGTCAAGTGACAGTCATCAAGCACCCACAAGAATTAACTTTATATCAAGTCGAAGTGGAGTGCTACTTCCAGCCTAGCTCGGACGCACACGTGTTGGAACGAGGTCATGCCACAGCAAGATGTATATTGGTCTACAAATATATGCTACCTTTCATATATTATTCTCCTTTTAGTTGAAAAAAATATTATCTTGCCCGGCCTGATGCATGGAATCCATCTATCTCTCATATTAGCTAGCTAGTAGTCTATGTTTTGCGTCTAGGAACTGAAACTTTTGTGAGCAGCAAGCGTCGTCGCCTACCTGATTGACTTTTCTAAAAAGAAAGGCTACACCTGTACCTATGGAGAATCCACCATATAGAAGAAGAAGTTAGCAAAAACAGTGGCTGGTCTGGTTTTGATTGCTCAATCATATATGCACCCTAGCGTTACTTTGACTACTAGGCGAAAACATTCGCCATTCCGCTAGTGTTTGATATATTTTGCCACCAACTTGATTGGGTTATGTTTATGCATCTTATTATGAAGTGACCAAGGTTAAGTTTTTGGTGGCTATATCTCCTTGACGTGGCGATAAGATCTGTAAAATATAATTCTAGATTTTATCATAAATAACATATATGTGAGCACGCGAGATAGATGTGCATACCTCGAGGTGATCGCCGACATTGACGATGAGCGCGCCAGGGATGGGGTCAACAAGGAGCCAGTCTTCGCCATCGTTGACCTCGAGGCCATTGACCTGGTCCTGGAGGAGGACGGTGAGGAAGCCGTAGTCGGAGTGCGGCGGCATCCCCAATGTTAGCTCTGGCTCCGGGCACGCTGGGAAGCAGTTGACCATCAGCATTTGCGTTCCTGCGTCGAGCTCCTCTAGCACGCCTTCTCCGGTGATCCCCATCGCCTCGAACGCCGCCTCCATCAGCTCCCTGAACAGCCTCTGGTTCGCCCGAGCGTAGGATGACACCACCTCCCTGCAACACCGAAATGGAATATAGGTCCCACCTGTCAGCGTGCTATTGCTGTACACTGAGAAAATTCGATGTAGACAGACAAAATGTGCTGGTGAATCTATCCTGGAGATTTGATTCTATTTTATCTATCTATCATGCATGCCCTGGCCGGTCGGAAAGAAGTTTGTTTGTGTACTTTGTTCCTGGTGAGTGAGACTGGTGAGACGGCGCATTCTGCAAAAGGCTGCGCTGTTTTTTGCCCTGCTTTTCCTCAATTATTTCTGCTACACTGCTAGTGCAAACACTCAGACATGATTAGCAAGCCAGCTGGCTCTGTGTTTGGATTTGGTTTGCATCACCAGATATATGTGTGGGTGTCCACTTCATTTCAATCCCCAACTAGCTGCAGATTCAGTTGTCAATTCATTGTCTGCTCTGTTCCTGTTTCTTCTTGTTTAAAATTAGTGAATTGAAGTGTTTTTTTTTTGGCTGCGTACCTACTGTTTTACTAGTTGGTGCATCCTATCTCACTTTTATTTACCATCTTATGCTCTCTTGTTATTAGGCTATCTTATATCAATATGTGCATGCAGTAGTCATACTTACTGCAGAATAAGTAAAGTCGACGATTTCCACCCACAAACTAATGACTTCCGGACATCTTATGTTCTCTTGTTTTAGACATTTTGAAATTGTATAATTGTCTTTATATTAAGGAGTCAAATGAGATGTGCAAGATTGAATAGGAGTCAAGCAAGAAACTACCAAGACTAAGCTAGTGGCAGGTGTATCCCCAAGCCAAATTAACAGCTGCGTGCATGGCACATGCATCATGGCAACTACGGAGTAGTTAACTTCTAATCTGGACTTACATAAGCTATTGTACGTAGTAAATTAGGAAGGTTAATTAGTAAGTGAGTGGTCAATTAGTGACACAACGGACATACCTGAGGTCAGCGGGGTTGCCTGGCCACGAGGGCACTACCTCGTCGAGCTTCGCCGGGTTGCAGAGCAGCTTGAGGAAGTCCCGCCAGCAGAGCACGCCGTCGTTGACTTGGTTGAAGCTGGTCCCGTACCGCACGGGCGCCCGGATGTCCGGCGACATGTGCCGCGCACGCTCCTCCTGCGGGAGCTCGAAGAACCGCCGCGCCACGTCCAGCACCTGCTCTCTCTCCACGCCGTGGTTGACCACCTGGAAGAAGCCCAGGTCGCGGCACGCGGCGTCCATGGCGGCGAGCTCCGCGACGCGCTCAGAAGGGACAGTCGAGCGGAGGCGGGCCAGGTCGACGACGGGGATGCCGCGGGGGGCGGCGGGGGCCGGGCGGTCGGATGGTGGGAGGACGTAGCGGGCTGGGAGGGCCTTAATGCCGCGCTCGCACAGGTGCCGCACGCCCTTCAGCTCCTCCTTCGATGTCTCCGGCGATGCCAGCGCCGCTGGTGCCTGCGGCTTGAGCTGCTGCTGCGGGTGGGTGCTGCTGTTCTCGGCAACGCCGAGGATCGCCATTAATTAGCACGTAAGAAGATCCACGCAGAACAACAAGCTGCTTTGTGCAGGATCGATGAAGAAGCTATGGGCGGATCGATCTTGGCGGAAGAGTACGGTCTGCAGATCGATTGAGTGGAGAACAGAGGAGGCGAGCCTGTATTTATAGGCGGCATGAGAAAGAAGCAGAGTACAAATGCCCACTGGTGTGCGCGCAAGTTGCATTGACCAGCCAGCCAGGGGCAGCAAGGTAAATTGACAAACATCCTTGTGCCAGCACCTCGCAGGCTGCCACGTGTCGATGTGCGCCTTTTTCTCTCCGTCTGGTGCAGAAAGTGGGCATTAAGTTAGGATGTGTTCCTGAAAAGAATTCTGTCAAATGGTGTGCTTTTCATTCTCGAAAAAGAATGTCATGATTTTGCACATTGCATATATCCTTGTAGGCATGTAGGGCATGATGAGTTATCTTTTTTTGAAACAAGGCATGCATGATGGGTTATCAATGTTGCACAAGTCAACTGTGACTCAATAACCCTAGCCTGACGTGTTCAGGTCGATCCCCAAGGATAAGAGGACGGAATGGTGACCTACCACTAGGGCTAGATATATTGCGAAGAATCAGTAAAAACCTTCAATTTTACAAAAATTGTGAGGCAGTGTCACGGCGGATGTACATCATCACATGGGAGACCAAAGCCAACCCAAGGTCGTTGGTGATCGTTCCATTGGAACCCGAACCATCATCGCATTCAGAGGGCTCAACCGACACATTCAAGATCAGTGATACCTAGGCCTTTTGAAGCTTTAGATAGACAGACGGTCTTCTTGGTGACCAAGAAGTGCCCCCCTTGCATTTTTTGCTTCGTTGTCGTTCCATATGAACCCCCAAGAATTGTGGTCGAGCTCGGTGTGGACCCAATTCGGAAGCAGGACAGCCGACATGTGATTCGTTGTCGTTAGAGTGAGAACGGGTATCAGAAGGACAACTCCGTCGACTTTGGTTACGTTCTTACCTCATAAAACAACTATTGGAACGTAAAGGTTAATTGTAGTATTTTAATTATTAAGAAGGCAAATGATTTGTGGTTGGAGGTTAAAATGTAGACTTTCATAAGACTTAATGCAAGTTTGATATATAATTTTCTTACAAAAATGTTAATATCATCTCAACAAAAACTGGGAACATCGTTGAGGATGTCTGTAAATGAAATCCCGCCTTGCAAAACCTGATTCCTGCTTTAGCTTTTGGTGGTGAACTTCTGTAGTAGTATTGTCGTTTTTAGTACTCTAGTTTTTGGCTGCTTTGGTGGTTGAGGCGGAGGCCTGCATGATCGATCCGTGTCTGTAACGAGATGTGCCCCAAAACGAGATGGCTTCATTTGAAATGAATGGAATCGGGGGAGCCCCTTTTGATCTTTAATATCATCTCAACATGTAAAGTTTTGAGCTTGCATATATCGGTTGGAATTTGCTGACATGTGAGTGACTTATATAAAATCCACGGACTTTAGATTTGGCAAAGCCAAATCCAATGCTTGCGCACAGTACGTGGCCTCCCTCTCTACCACAAGGCCTGATGAGTACGTCCAGATTTTTTATAGCTGGTTTTACTCGTGTCAGCATGTGACTTGCGTCTCCAAAGCCAGGGGCCGGAATGCGTATCTGATGCCTGGGCAATGATTGAGGTCCCGATCCACCGTCCGACTGTCTCAAGATTCTGGCCAGTGCGTGTGCCATGCAGTACCGCACACGTACGCAGGCTCCCAAGATCAGACAGGATCCCAAGATCTTTTTTTACAGCTGCTTTTGCTTGTTCCATCCATCACTGCTCTACATATCCAGACAGGGTATATATCCACTCTTTGTGCCCATATCAAATTAATTAGGAAAGATTTTCTCCCGAGGATAAACACAAATGGAGCTGGGAAAAAAGAATTATAAAATTATACTCCATATTGGAGAAAATAGCTTAGAGAAAAGCTTTCCATGAGTTTTTTTTTTTACTTAAGCTTTCCATCACTAGTAGAAAAACCACCTTTCGTCCAGAGCCGAACCAACCATTAATCCCGGTTCAGTGAAAAACCGGGACCAGTGCTTTCCATCACTAGTAGAAAAACCACCTTTCGTCCAGAGCCGAACCAACCATTAATCCCGGTTCAGTGAAAAACCGGGACCAGTGCCAGGGCACTGGTCCCGGTTCGGTTGGGGACATTGGCCCCGGTTCGTGGCACGAACCGGGACCAAAGCTCCAGAGCCAGACACGTGGCGTGCCGCGGAGCTTTGGTCCCGGTTCGTGTCTCGAACCGGGACTAATACCCTTCCCCTACCTATATGTAACCCACCCACCCCCCCCCTCTCCTCTGTTTTTTTTTTTGCTTGGATTGGTGGGAAGTGGGTGCTAGTTTTTTTCCTTTGCCACGCACAAGATGTGTTCGATGAAATGCCTGACCCACACTTAAGTTCACACAAAATGATATCCTCGACCGAGGTTAGCAACTTTATCCTTTTCATTTGTAATTGATACAGAAATATTGCATGTGTCGATGTACGGTGGCCATTTCACTATTCAAGATGTTATTGTAATGGTGGGATCCGTGTGCTTCTTCCTTATTGGTGGGATTCCCTTTAGTCCCGATTGGTGGCTCACAGAGTGATCCAACAGCTCACAAGCCCTCAAAAGAAACACACCCCTGATCCAAAGGCTCACAAGCGCTCGAAAGAAACACACGATCCGTGTGCTTCTTCCTTATTGGTGGGATTCCCTTTAGTCCCGGTTGGTGGCTCACAGAGTGATCCAACAGCTCACAAGCCCTCAAAAGAAACACACCCCTGATCCAACGGCTCACAAGCGCTTGAAAGAAACACACGATCCGTGTACTTCTTCCTTATTTGTGGGATTCTCCCTATATATATGTAGTCATGGCCTCCATTGGCATAGCACATCTAAACTCATATCTGCAATCTCATCACTCTCCCATGGCTTCCACCGTACCCACTCTAACCTACTCGGAGGAGGAGGCGCTTTGCGCCTCGAACTACCCCTGCCCGCCCGGCTACGACGTCCCCGCCGGCTGGAGGCTGAGCACCAGAGGTGTGACGGTCCCTCCTGTCACTCAAGGTTTGGCGCGCCGGGCGGCCATCACGAACCACTACTACCTCGAGCTCACTCCGGAGCAGCGGATGGATCCCCGCTGGCATCCCGACTACCGCCCGACTTGGGACGCCTTCTTCATCAATCGGCGTGAGAGGGCGCTCGCCAGGTATGAGGAGGACGGCCCGCCTCCTTCGAACTTCAACGAGGCCGGCCGTCGGCTGTGGTGGAGCGGCCGGACTCTCCAGAGCGTCATGAACTACATCACGGCCGGCGATAACCCCCGCCTGCGCTACCCTCACTTCCAGTCCAGGCGAGCGCCGCCCGACGACAGCGACGACGACGGCGGCGACTACGACGACTACGAGGACGAGTATTATAGGCCTAGGCAGGAGTATGACTAACCTATGGTTCGTCTATGTACTCAAGATTGTTGTCATTAACTACTTCTTTAGCATAACGAGGATGACCATAACGAGGCCATTTGACCCGAAACTTATACATGTTTATAGATGATTAAACTTTTTGTGAAGAAGTTTTTTGTAAACTATGTCAAAACTCAAGTTTATCATTTATCCTAGCAACTAGTACACATGAAAGTACTCCATGCCAAAGGATTTCATTTTTTGAGTATTTTTTCACTTTCTTTGACTTTTTTTAAAAAACGGTCAAAATGGCCGCCGTTACTATTCATTGTAAGGGGTCGAATTATCCAAAACTATCGACGGTTCTGTGATATAACCACTACTTGTGCACCTTAAAATCATTTTTGAAAAAAATTCATCAAATTTGAATTACTTTCGAAAAATAGGCATAAAGTCGTTTAAGTAGGCGAAATTAGCTAGAAACCGAGAAAATTACTAATATTTGTGGATTATTCATAAAATATGGTCTACTTTGTGTGATAATTGGATAGGTGTCATTTTGCACCATATTTGTTGTACCTGCTTCACAAAAAATGTCATTTTTGACAATCGAAAAACAAAAAATGATATTTAGATAAGTAATTTGAAAAAAACTCAGTTCTGCAACATTGTTTGTCGTACCAATATACAGCTATGTGTCAAATATGGGCACATTTTGACAAACTATGACACGGGGATGACCATAACGAGGTCATTCACTAGTACAGAACGACACATCGGATACCCCTCTATGGAAACGGCAGGAGTTAGGCGACGGAGAATCGCGCTTTCCGCACGGCCGGTGCGTACAAACCTAACCTGGCCCGCCTACATTGGCAACGGACCCTTTCCAATCTTCGTAACTTATTATATTGGCAACGGTTAATAAAATTGTCCGTTTCCAATATTTGCCTCTATGGTAACGGATAGAATTTTCCAACGGTTGAAAATGTTGATACGTGGAGGCTAGCGAATGGGCAGATGGGGAGGTGGGCGGAGCAGACCCGCGAGTATAAATGGCGAGAGGTACCAACAGCGGTCTCTTTGAAGCCCCAGTCCATCGCCTCCAGTTATTCAAACTTCGCCAGATCCCCTCCGTCCAAATCCATGGCGAGAGGTACCAGTAGCGGTCGCGGTCGCGGCCGTGGACGAGGGCGAGGCCGTGGTAGGGGGCGCAGCGGCAATGCCATGTCGTCGGTGTCGCCCTCACCGTCCTCTGAAGACATGTCCCCGGCGAGAGGTACCATCAGCGGTCGCGGCCGTGGACGTGCGCGCGGGCGCGGCCGTGGTAGGGGGCGCAGCCGCAATGCCACGCCGTCGGTGTCGCCCTCACCGTCCTCTGAAGACATGTCCCCGGAGCTGCGCAGCTTCGAGTTCTTGGTTATCCTGTACAAGGGCATCGAGAGCCGCCTGAGGCTCCCGAGGGCGTTCGCACAGAAGCTCCAAGGCATGGTGGCAGGTACCATGCATCTGAAGATGGAGGACTGCGAGAACGGCAGCTGGGCGGTGAAGACGGCCGTGAGTGCCGGGGGGAATTTGTACCTCGGCAAGGGATGGAAGTCATTCGCCCAAGCGTACAAGCTTGAGCAAGGCCACTTTTTGTGCTTCGAGTTCGACGGCGACAACGGGTTCTTCATCAAGATCTTCGACGGTACCTTATGCCGGAGGGACGCACTCGTGTACAGCGACGACGAGCCCGAGTCTTCATCAGCAGCTGCTAGTAGTAGCATTAGCTAGTAGTAGCATATATGTAATCGTTTACTTCATTATCAAGTCCGTATGTAGTTTAGTCATCTTTATTATTAATATATATGTATCCTATGTGTGAAAGCAATGGAAACGGTTATATAAAATGTCCGTTGCCAATGTGGTGCTTATATATACTGCCGGCTCTAGCGAACTATCGGTCTCATTATCACTCTCTCACTGTCTCTCTTCCAACCCTAGCCGCTGATACGTCTCCAACGTATCTATAATTTTTGATGTTCCATGCTTGTTTTATACCAATTGCTACATGTTTTGCATCTAGTTTATGTCACTTTTATACTTTTTTGGGACTAACCTATTAACAAGATGCCGAAGTGTCAGTTCCTGTTTTCTGCTGTTTTTGTATTCCAGAAAAGCTAGTCTGGAAATATTCTCGGAATTGGACGAAACTTTACGGACATCCCTATTTTTCCAGAAGACACCAGATGGAGCGAAGAAGCAACGGAGGGGAGCCACAGGGGCCCCACACGCCACTAGGGCGCGCCTGGCCCCTTGGCCGCGCCCTAGTATGGTGTGGGCCCCACGCGGGTCTTCAGCCGCCGCCCTTGCGCCTACATATTCCCCCCGAGAAAATAACCCTAAGGGCCCGAGCCATTATCCACGAAAAGTTCCAGAGACGCCGCCGCCGTCAACCCTAGCTCGGGAGGGTCCAGAACCTCTTCCCGGCACCCTGCCGGAGAGGGGAATCATCACCGGAGGCTTCTACACCGCCATGCCTGCCTCCGGAGTGATGCGTGAGTAGTTCATCCTTGGACTACGGGTCCATAGCAGTAGCTAGATGGTTGTCTCTCCTATTTGTGCCATCATGTTTAGATCTTGTGAGCTGCCCTACATGATCAAGATCATATTATTGTAATGCTACATGTTGTGTTTGCTGGGATCCGATGAATATTGAATATTATGTCAAGTTGATTATCAATCTATGCCCTATGTTATTTATGATCTTGCATGCTCTCCGTTGCTAGTAGATGCTTTGGCCAAGTAGATGCTTGTGACTCCAAGAGGAAGTATTTATGCTAGATAGTGGGTTCATGCCTCCGTTGAATCTGGGACAGTGACAGAAAGTTCTAAGGTTGTGGATGTGATGTTGCCACTAGGGATAACCCAACGATGCTATGTCCACGGGCATATGTGTTTGTTTACATTACGCGCTTTACTTAATGCGATTATCCGATGCTTGCAACTTAATACCAACGGGGAACTCGGATGACAACCCGGCGGTGGATTATTAGTCATAGACGCTGTTGGATAACGGTCTATGTATCATGTCGTAATGCCCAATTAAATATCATAGTAATCATCATGTCATGTATTTGCATTGTCATGCGCTCACTATTTGTCAATTGCCCAGCTGTAATTTATTTACCCAACATGATAGTTATCTTTATGGAGAGACACCACTAGTGAACTGTGGACACCGGTCCATTCTTTTACATTGATTAAACAACCACAAACTGCAAACTGTTCCTTTTTCATTCGCTGCAATTTAATACTCATTTTCCACACGAGACGTTTAATCCTTTGTTTTCAGCAAGCCGGTGAGATTGACAACCTCGCTGTTTCGTTGGGGCAAAGTATTGTGATTGTGTTGTGTGCAGGTCCACGTCAGCGCCGGAATCTTTGGTGTTGCGCCGCATCATATTTCGCCGTTGACAACCTTCTGAAGAGTTGTTGCTCCTACTGGTTCGATAAACCTTGTTTTCATACTGAGGGAAAACTTGCTGCTAGACTACATCAAACCTTCCTCTTGGGGTTTCCCAACGAGCAGGCACGCCTTAAAATGGTCAAAATGGCCGCCGTTACTATTCATTGTAAGGGGTCGAATTATCCAAAACTATCGACGGTTCTGTGATATAACCACTACTTTTGCACCTTAAAATCATTTTTGTAAAAATTTCAGAGCAAACTATCACACACTTGTAGTTCAAATTTGAATTACTTTCAAAAAATAGGCATAAAGTTGTTTAAGTAGGCGAAATTAGCTAGAAACCGAGAAAATTACTAATATTTTTGGATTATCCATAAAATATGGTCTAATTTGTGTGATAATTGGCTGGGTGCCATTTTGCACCATATTTGTTGTACTTGCTTAACAAAAAATGTCACTTTTGACAATCGAAAAACAAAAAATGATATTTAGATAAGTAATTTGAAAAAACTCAGTTCTGCAACATTGTTTGTCGTACCAAGATACAGCTATGTGTCAAATATGGACACATTTTGACAAACTATGACACGGGGATGACCGTAACGAGGCCATTTGAGCCGAAACTTATACATGTTTATAGATGATTGAACTTTTTGTGAAAAAGTTTTTTGTAAACTATGTCAAAACTCAATTTTATCATTTATCCTAGCAATTAGTACACATGAAAGTACTCCATGCCAAAGGATTTCATTTTTTAAGTATTTTTTCACTTTCTTTGACTTTTTTAAAAAAACGGTCAAAATGGCCGCCGTTACTATTCATTGTAAGGGGTCGAATTATCCAAAACTATCGACGGTTCTGTGATATAACCACTACTTGTGCACCTTAAAATCATTTTTGAAAAAATTTCAGAGCAAACTATCACACACTTGTAGTTCAAATTTGAATTACTTTCGAAAAATAGGCATAAAGTCGTTTAATTAGGCGAAATTAGCTAGAAACCGAGAAAATTACTAATATTTGTGGATTATCCATAAAATATGGTCTACTTTGTGTGATAATTGGATGGGTGCCATTTTGCACCATATTTGTTGTACTTGCTTCACAAAAAATGTCATTTTTGACAATCGAAAAACAAAAAACGATATTTAGATAAGTAATTTGAAAAAATAGAAAATGGTTTTGGATTATTTATTCAAATTTAAACACTTTTCATGTTGAAAGTCTTTTCAGATTCAAAACCATTTGAAATTCATATTCAAACACCTAAATAAGAAAAAAAAAAAGGCGGGAACAACATTCAGAACTGAAAAGTTCGAAATAATTTTGAAAAAGGACTCTTTGGTCCTGGTTTATACGAAGAACCGGGACCAATGAGTCCATGGACGCGCGAGCAAATCTGGCATTAATTTGCCAGGGCATTGGTCCCGGTTGCTGCCACGAACCTAATTGGTCCCGGTTCATGGCAGCAACCGGGACCAATGACCCCTGGTATAACTGCCCTGGCCCTTCTCCTTCCTCATTTCGTCTCCAAAATCGACAAACGACCAGCGCGCGCGACGGAGCGAAAAAGACGCCGTCAGGCTGCCCGCCGCCGCGTCGCCCACGCGCCGCCCCACACCGCGCCCCGCCGCCGCCGTCGACGTCCGCGGCGCGCCCGCCCGCCCGCGCCGCACCGCCCGCCCGTGCTACAGTGAAGACGAAGCCGGCCGCGCCCTCCTCCGTCCACGCCGGCCACGCGCTCCCCTCCACGCCGGCCACGCCCTCGACGGCCGGCCGCGCCCGGCCTCCACGCCCCGGCTCGCGCCGCCCCCTCTCGGTGAGGGTTTAGAAATTGAAAATTGCTATTTTTTGCTTAGGTTTAGAAATTAAAGGATGAATGTACGAATGTATGAATTAAAGGATTTTTTGCTTAGGTTTAGAAATTCAAACACTTAGGATTTTTTGTGTTAGGGAAAAAAATTACGGGTTTACGATACGAGTTTACGAGTTTACGATACGAGTTTACGATATGAGTTTACGATACGAGTTTACGATTCGAGTTTACGAGTTTACGATACTAGTTTACGAGCTTACGATACTAGTTCCGACCTATACGAGTTTACGATACTAGTTTACGAGTTTACGATACTAGTTCCGACCTATACGAGTTTACGATACTAGTTCATGTGGTCCGATACGAGTTTACAAGTTTACAATACTAGTTTACGGGTTCACTGTTTTAATAAACCTAAAATTTAATCAACATATACACAACACAAGCAATTCCTCACTGTTTTCATACACCTAAAATAGCTTGTACCTTGTGACTATACGGTGGAGGAAAATGCCGCGATCGCAAATGCCCAACATAAAGAGTGGTTGGCTAGCCTGAAGAAGCCGAAAGCGGCAGAGTTCCCCTCCACCCCAGAAGAAAAGGCCGCCGTCGTCAAAATGCTGTAGACCCTTGAACAACCCCCGCCAAGGCTGACACCAGACTATGACCGCTCTATTCGCAAGTCGACTCAGGCAAATAAGGAGCGGTCGAAGAGTAGTAGTGCAAGCGGGAAATCAGTTCCCCAGCTCGGAGAACAGAAAAACCAGTCGTGCCCCCCGCTCAAAGTGTTTTCCAATACCGCCGAGGGGTCGAGCACAGGTGTTGCCGCTATCGATCCTGAGTTTGTTGCAATGTACGGAGAAGCGGCCGCTGCTCAGGGCATGTCTATTCCGGACTACTTAGCGCAATTACAAGTGTTCTAGGAAGTAGCATACACTTACCGGCACGGGCATACTCTCGTCAAACCTGAGCTAGTCAACGGTCTACCAACAAAAATGCGAAGATTGCATAAGTGGTACATGCGAGCCTGCGGGGAAGGAGAAAACTGGATCTACGTGGCCTATAGAAACGAGCATTACGGGCATGGAAATGGCGTGGTAATGATTGAATTTTCTGAATTATTTCAGTTATACCATCAAGACGCCATCGACAAAGCTATCCTCAGTGCCTATTGTCTGTAAGTATTATTTCTGTAATTAAGTCTCTAGCTAGCTCAGCTCGTTCATTGCATGTATAATCTTACTCATCACTATATTAATTATGCAGAATGAAGATTCTCCAATGCAAAAGAGGATAAATCTATGACATTGGGTTCATTGACCCATATTACATTCATCAAGTATCTCTCCAACGTCATTACAACGACACAGAGGATAACTTGGTAAAGGCGTTAAGGTTTAACGAAACCAAAAGGGAAATACTATTTCCTTACAACTACGGGTGAGTGTTACTGTCTTATACACATTCTATTTCGCTTACTCGATGTTAAGTGTATAATTGATGACTTATGCGTGCGCAGCTTCCACTTTATTCTGCTAATCATTAAACCTGACAAAGGAGTAGTACAAGTCATGGACTCGAAACGTAAACCCCTTGAGGAGTGGGCGGACATGCAGAAATGCCTCCAAGGGTAATTCAATCATTATGGCAATATATCGGCAACTTTCCGTTCATTCCCTGGTAGCACGCAATTAATATATAACTCCTTTATTCATTTTCTTTGCCGGACAGGGCTTGGAAACGGTTCACCGCCAAGGCTAGGGGTATTTGGGCGCCGGAGCTTACATTTCAACAAATAATTGTAAGTTATCATGCTTGATTATTATTCTGCGCATCTCTTTGATTTTAGTTTCAATACCATTATCATGCTTGATTATTATTTTGATTGAACTCTGTTCTCGTAAAGTGCTTGAGGCAGGAACATGGAAATAATTTATGTGGATACTACGTTTGCGAGTTCATTCGCCAGACGACCCAAGAGATGGGCAGCCGGTTCTTAGAACAACTTGAAGTACGTAAACAATATTCACAATTTTAGTTTATTGCCATCGATTGTGTTTAGTTTCATTCATATATATTGACCCATTCTTTAAATTAGATCGAACGGCTGCGGGACGGTCTTCTACCACAAGATCGTGTACGAGCAATTCAAGAGGAAATTGCGGGATTCTTAGATGCAGAGGTTATAGATCCGAAGGGAGAATACTATGGGCCGGTTAAAATGCAAGTGTAAAAGAGATGTATATATGCATGAAACTCGTGTGTACATTTAATATGTTCGACCAAGCACGACGAATGAGCTGTGTGTAATATATTCATGACGATGATGTGTAATAGTGGTTCCTTCATTGCTGTATGTAGTACCATCGAATTGAGTGCGAGATGGAGAGCCGGCGAGTGAGAGATGAGCCGGCGAGTAGTACCTGCACAGAAAGATCGAAGCTTGGCCTCGATATGCCGGCGAGTGAGAGATGGAGAGCACGTCGGCGATGCGAAGAAGGGGGAGACGACGGAGGCACTGGCGAGAGGGAGAGGGGGTGGATGGAGGCGTCGGGCGACGGGACAAAGAGTTGGCCCAAATAGACCCTAAACCCTAAATACAAAAAAAACACTCATTGGTCCCGGTTCGTATTACGAACCGGGACCAATGAGTCTCCCCCCACGATCAGGCAGAACTGGCCACGTGGACAACCATTGGTCCCGGTTTGTGGCCCAACCGGGACCAGCATTAGTCCCGATTGGCCAGTCCCGGTTGGGCAACCGGGACTGATAGCCCAGCCGAACCGGGACCACAGGTCCTTTTTCTACTAGTGCATGAGGTCTGAGTTGAGGGTATGTCCTATGAAATGTAGTGCAAAATAATTCTAAGTGAAAATAATCATGTGGGATTCATTCCTACAATCAAACAAGCAACACAGTAAAAAATCCAAAGGATTTTGATCCTACATAATTCCCACGGAAATCCTTCGAATCAAAGGGCCCTAAACTTTTGTATGCGTTGTTTCCAAGTAAAAAATAATAATATTTTTTATGTTTGTGGTATTAATTTAACTAGTGATGATCTAGTCCAGTCATGTACTATCAGAGAATTCATCACTAAGAGAATAGATACCCCCGACACAATGACATGATGATCTAGTTTGATCTTGTACAAACAAAAGATTCATCGCTAAGAGTAATATTTCATCATACATCTTTTCTACATAACGAAAGATTTTTTTATTTGTTTCATGAGATACAAAGAGAACTACTAATCTGAAGCTCTCGCATTTTGCATAAAGATGGTGACTGAAATCCCACTCGCGTGTGGTAGGGCCTCCTTAAAACCTCCTCGTGGAATCGACATGCTAGAGAAATCAGCTCCCGTCATGTCTCACCAGATGCTACAATGTGTCGACCAAGACGATAAAAAACAAGTACACATGAAGATAACATGCAAAGCAATGATTCTGTAATTTACGTTTATAAAAATATATTAGTTAAGCATAATCAAATATGCGGTCACAAAGTGATGCTTCCACTAAAGTAAGTGCGCATAGGCTGTTTAATTTTCGAAACCACGAAACCTCGAAATGAACCCGTACCATCTATACTAGTGGAGACCATAAATGAGCAACCCCACCCACGGTTCTCCTTGACAACATCAAAACCGAAGCTCGCCTTTGGGTCCTTGCGGGCGCAAAGCGTTTGGGTGAACTTTTACCTAGGGAGTAGTCCGGTTTGTAATATGTTGTGGTCGGGTGCGGTCGAGCAAGTCTTCTTTGTCTTTCTCGGCCCGTGATGTAAAAACTCCTTCTTAATAAATCGAATGGGGCAAAGCTTTTGCCCCCCTTTCGAAAAAAAAAAGAGCAACCGACAATCTGGGACGGAGCCAACAATTAGGCTTGGAGGGGGGATAATCATGTTTGAGGGGGCAAAATGGCAAGACTTACTAAGTTTAAGCATGAGTATTAGTGAGTTTATGAAGAAAATCAAATTGTTGGGGTGGCTCAGCCCCTGCTCGTCTCCCCTTCCTCTGTCCCTATCGACAATGAAAAGATATGTTCCGAATCAAATTAGTTATGTCAAGCCACCCTCAGGTTGCATAACAAAGATGACCAACCCGTGTGTGTTGGGGCATCTTTAAAACCTCCTCTAGATACCAACATGTTAGAGTAATTATCTCATGTCCCGCCAGACCCTACAATGCCGACCACTACAATAACGGATGAAGATAACCGACAAAGCTAGGACTATATGATACTGATGCTTATAGCAAATAATATTAGCTAAGCATAATGAAATATACTGTCACAAAGCGACGACTCCACTAACATAAGTGCTCATAGGCGGTTTAACTTTTCAAACCACAAAACCATGAGCCGAATATGTCTCATCTATACTAGTGGGAATCGTAAACAAGCAACCATGCAATGAAAAGATTTGTTCTGAATCGAATTAGTTATGTCACGCCCTAGTCAGGTTTCATAAGGAAGATGGCTAAAACCCTACCCATGCGTAGCGTGGCCTTTTTAAAACCTCCCCAAGAGACCAAAATCTTAAGAGCAATTATCTCCTCTCCACGGACTCTACACTGCAGATCAATACCCTAATAGACGAGCACACATGAAGATAACCTGGAAAGTTAGGACTATTTGATGCTAAGTTATGTTTATACAAAAATATCAGTTAAGCATAATGAAATATACCATCACAAAGTGGATGCCTCCACTAAAATCAGTGCCCGTAGGTTGTTTAATATTTCCAAACAACGAAGGCTCTAGGCCGAACACATGTCATCTATATACCGGTAGAGGGGGTACCAATCGGAAAACATGTTAACACTAAAAACATATCTCAAGTGGAACCTTTAGTTGATTTGTTGTTTGACAATGCCCGTACCTCGTGTATCTAGAGTTTTTCATACAAAGACGACACGGAAATATCCAAAAAGTTTAGTGGAGTCGTTCCATCAGATGGAGCGTGTACCCATACATTCAATCACTTAAGTGACAAGACAAAGATATATAGATACATGACTTGCCAGCTAAGAACAGAACAGAGATATCTGTATACACGCTCTGAGCGATCAAATAATTTTCGGCCGCCGGGTCGGATATATGTGACCGGAGCGGGTAGCTAGCTATAGGTAGGCATATATAAAAACAAAGAAGATATGCCAATTCAGCTGGCACGCATGGCCAGAAAGCACACAAAAAACGGCGGCCGGCAAAATAATCTCTCACATGCAGCTAGAGCTAGCTCGTCCATCGATTATCCTTCATGTTTCCTTTCTGTTTTTGCAATGAACGGCATCAAAAGGCTCTCACATAAACTTTTTAGCCTTTCTAGCCTAGGTTTGACTATGGTGATCGAACAAGTTAATTATTTAAGACTTAAGTACTCCTAACTAACAAGGTAGGCTTTGATCGACCGGGCTTATGCAGTGAACGGCATCAAAATCCCTATATATCTATCTATCTATCTGCCTCGTTAGCTAGCTAGATGCACGCCTAGCTATATATTCCATGCTATAATCCATTGACTATACATATGTAGCCATCAATCCTTCGTTGCATGACAGCATGAAAGGCATATATGTGGTACATAGTTTAGCCCTTGCCTTGTACGTAAACGCCACATTTTGCTTAGAGATCGATCTTGCTAGTAAGCTTATCAGGTTCGACGATGGACGTGTCCGCGCATGCATATATACTTTAGAGGAGCTTGGTCGTCGAACTATTACTTATAGTATTATTATGCGGTGTACGTAACGTATGTATATAAACTATTTTTCTAGGAGAATGAAAATGTATGGAGCTCCGGAGCGGGCGGCGTGTGTTGTGGCGTTTGGTCGACTTGTGTCGTGTGGGCGGCGAGTCGCTTCGTCTGTGTGATTTTTTTGTACAGTTTGTATGGTTTTTGGACCCGGTTTTCCTTATAAACTGGGTCAATTCTATTCTATCTATTCGAGCGGTTGATATCGACAACCTTAAGCTCAAAAAAAAAATGTATGGAGCCAAAACTACAACGCGCCGCACCATGTTGTACGTTATGAAAAAGATTTGGGCATGGGGTATGTTGTACACATATATTGTGCCCCCTTAAGATTTCATCCGAAAATGTGTTTTCTTGTGACACAAAGAAAAAGTGACACGGGATTTAAGGTTTTGGATTTCGGTTTTGATATTTAACCGGTCCTCAGCGGAATGGCCAGAATTCGGTAATTTTGGAAACTTTCGGTCAATCTCGGACGAAATGCGAGAACCAATATTTAAACTTTGGAACATAATTTGACCAAAATTGAACCAAAATTTGGATTTTCGGACAAAATTCTACTCCCTCCGTTCGGAAAAGGATCACTTCTATTTGTCCAAATACGGACGTATCTATACTTGTAACATGTCTAGATACATCCATATTTGGACAAATTGAAGTCATCCTTTTCCGAATGGAGGGAGTACCATATTTCAAATATTTTAGATAATTCAACAATAAATCCCCAAAACCCGTAAAAACAATAAATCCCCAAAATTCATGATATTTTGCTCGGTAAATTCTCGTACCGGTCCCGAACAAAATTGCCAAATTTCGGTGAAATTTCGAAAATCTTGGGCGAAATCCAAATCCATCTGTAGGATGCTATTCACCCTAATTCCTTTGTCCCCGCCCAGGGCATAGGATGATCGCATTTATGTTTTTTTTTGTCTCGTGTATGGTCATAGTTTGGGTCGAAATTCTGCGAGCGCACAAGATAAAACATTACCCTAATGTTCGTGCATTTGTTTTTCACATGTTTTGAAAACTCGGAAGGACGACTTTGTGAGCTAGATATGGTGCCCGTTCGGACACAAATATTATTCGTGCTCTGAACGGAGCATATACATGCATGTAGTGACCACTGAGCATGAATATTTGACGTCGACATTTAATGCAGAAAAAGAACTCCGGCCGGCTATGCATTTAGCAGTTGTGTCTGTTTTAAAAGAGAGATGAAGCTTGATAGGCCAAGAAGCTGTCGCGTTGGTCAGTTGCAGGCCATGCATGCATGATTGCTTTAAGCAAATTGCATGTTGGTCAAGTCAGCATTCTTGATCTTTTCGTATAGTAGTACGCGAATGCATGCGCAAGAAGTTCGAGTATATCCAAGAATGCAATTCCAAGTCAAAAAGTTATTCAACACGAGACGACAGACAACGATCGAGCTAGCCTACCCTGCGTGTGCGTGTTTACGTACAGTACAACCGCGTCATCTACTGCTGACATGATGCCATTAACTAGAAAGTACGTACACTTGTGTGGCATATACGGAGTAATAGTTTACCAGTTACCACGGTCACAAAATCTTTCAGCACTATAACATCACAAATAACCTTATATATAAAAGGAGGACAGGACCGCGGCCTCTCAGCGCGTCTCTTACTGTAGCTACTACAGTAGCTACAGTACATATCCTAGCCACTCGATGAAGAATCAAAGGACCACAGCGAGTCGCACTTGGTCAGCACCCGAGCGTGACACTGTGCTCGCACGGTTTTTGGTGCACGGGGCAACCTGCTAGACCAACCACGGCCGGTTGCCCGCTTCCCCGCACGAATTTTGATGCGCACCGCGTCGGTCACCATCCTCTGCTAGCCGGTGAACCACCGCCTCGCATGATCCTTGACGCACTCGCCTCCCGGTCGCCTCGCTGCGTGGCTGCACGTTTGTAGAAAAACGCCCGCAAAGGACTCCTTTGTAAAATTGGGAAACTCCGGAGACCTTTCTGTAAAAACATCATCACACTTTCCCCTTCCCTCTCTCTCTCCTGCGCACGGCCGATTCCGGCGCGCTCCGGCGGTCTCCGTCGCCATGCTGGGTCGTCTTGCTCCGCGGAGCCACGGCGTCGCTGCTGGCCGGACGGCGGCGCGCGCATGGCCACGCTGGCGGCGATTCAGATCGAGCGGTCGCGACCTAGGGTTTGCCGTCGCGACGGCTCTCCGGCCATCAGCACGGCGACGGCGCCAACCTCGCGCTGCAGGGAGGGGTCGTCTGCTTGGAGCAGGGGACGGCGCTGGTCGGCCTTCTCCGGCCGGGCCGCCGCTGCTCGCCGGACCTCAACGCCGGCCGGATCCGCGACCTGCTCCTCCTCGCACGGGCCGTCCTCAACTCCCGCTCCTCACAGGTAAGACCATATGTTTCCTCTATCTGGGTTGGTGCGCCGCACGCAGCTCCGTCGACCGGCTCTTGGCGAAGCCCTTTGCGAGGCGGCCATGTCCTCTCCGGCCGGCCGGCAATCGAGCGGATGAGCACTGCAGCAGCAAACCAGCAGTTCCAGGCCTCCCCCTCGCCAGCAAGCTAGACTCCTTCTCGGCTGTCCTCTCCCTCTGTTGCTCATGTTAGATCATAAGTTGGTATTTTTCAGATCATGTTAGATCAATTCATGCTACTGCTCAGATATGTACATGATATTGTGAGAATAGAATGCATCAGTAATCAGATTGTGTATATATTTTTCAAAGAGGCCAGATGTCATGCTTCTTCTGTTGTACAACTGTACTATGATCAATTGCATCATCATCAAACCCCCCTTTCCGATTACTGATTTGTGATTTCCATGCTTTTATCCAGTACATGCCAACAATACAATTGTAGACAGTTTACTGTTTTTGCTATTTAATATGCAATGTTAATTTTCAAACAATATGTTCCTGAAAACATGCATTTATTTACTCATTTGGTTCTTCAACTATGATTAACCTTCATCACTCCTCTATAGTATGCTAAACAGTTAAAGCCTTTGTTAAGTGCTACTTATTATCTTTTTTTTATTCACTGACGTTTTGATGTCACACTGTTTCAATGTAAGTCATCCATAGGTGTACCCACAGTTCAAGTCCAAAGTAGTTGAATCTAACTGCTTAAATTGTTACACACCTGTCTGATAATCTGTACTTGTGCCCAAAACATATTTCTGTCAAATTTTGTTTCTGGCAAATGGCTTTTTGTGGGTTTAACGACCTCATGCAACAATCTGATAATTTTTCACTGGGATTTTTTTTTGGTAATTCTATATTTGTACTATTTCGTGTCATGTCTATTCACAGTAAATTTTAATTTCGTCTCCTTAATCATGGTTTTAAATAATCTGACTAATTGGTGTTTCTTTACCGGTGAATCTGTAATTTGTTGCTCTAGTGGGCAAGTGGATTTGTTTTCTGTTTTTGTGTGTGTGTGTGCTTCAATTACGGGTTGCACCAGCGGATTTGACACTGTGTTCTAGGTTATTCAATCGCCTTCACTTAGTAGATGAGATGTTAAATAAGGTTCAGTTTTAATAAACGAATGTTAACTGTATTGCACAACCAGCAAAATTGTTGCTTGTGTAATATTGTATTCCTTTTTAGCTTTATATATGCTCAACTATAATATATTATCATTTTGTTGTTTATTTCTGTAGCCGCTTCTATCTACTTTTACACCTAGCTTGAGGTGCAGTTAACTCAGCTTAAAACAGTAATTAATGTAAAAATGTTTTCGCTAAGTTGTTCTGCTTAGGTTTTTCTTTCAATTCTGACATGGTATTTTCATTCGTTTGCTCTATAAACAGGAAGATGATTCTTCAGAACACCTTGGAGATGACAAAGATGACGACGACGATGATGATGAGGGGAAACTGAACATTCAACAGCATCTAGCTCCACAGTATAAGCACAAGGCAGGAAAGCCAGAGGGTGTTCAGTTAGGCGGCTCAGTTTGTGTCAGCAACAATTTGCAAAAGCTGTAGTTAATCATGGTACCGAAATAGTGAGGTATGCACCTAATGAAGTAGCTCCCTTTACTGCCAGCCCTTCCTTTCCATCTTGAATAATTAGATATCCTGTTTTGTTTACTCTTATTGAAGTGCTTAATTTTATGCTCCAAACAACCTACTGAGGATATACCCAAAGGGCACTCGGTTTACTTCATCCAACTATAATCCGTTTGTTAGTTGGATGCATGCTGCTCAGATTGTCGCCTTGAATATGCATGTCCGTCAGTGGGTGCAATGGTATTGCTCTATGTTCTTTTGAGGAAACATATAGGTGTTTATACTAGGTGAGTGTGCTTGGCTTCTATTAAATTTGGGTGCAATTCGTGCCTGTAAATAACCCTTAGCTTCTCTTAAAGTTGGGAGCAATTCGTGCCGGATGTTCTTAAAGATAACCCACCAAGCAAGGCTGATGATCAGCAAGCTTTTCAGCAGTCTCTGGACAACCTCTAACTAAAGAAAACAAGGACCTGATAACGTGCATTACTATGGACTAGATTGGTTCAGTCTATGTGGACTATTTAAAATGAGAATGCTCTACATTTAGTACATTGCAAGTAGACGCTGATATGTTAACATCAGTTTGTGCATACACCTGCCTAAATTTTGTCAAGCTGGAGTTATGCACTTCAATTTGATGGTACTCGGTCATATGCTGTTCCTTTCCTACTGACATTTTTCGTTTGGCACGATATTTCTTGCAGGGATATGGAAGGGCACTTTGGTTAATGCATGGATTTTATAAAGCCAATGGTGGCTGTGGCTATGTGAAAAAACCAGATTTCTTGATGCAAACTGAAACATAAATTTTTGATCCAAAAAAAAAAAAAAAACCTCAGCCTGTTAAGAAAACTTTGAAGGTGTGTCTTTCTTTTATTTAGGATTGTCTGTGCCACTCGAAATTCAGAGATAGATGACCTGCTCTTTTTTCAGGTAAAAGTGTACATGGGCGATGGTTGGCAGATGGACTTCATGCAGACACACTTTGATTCCACAAGATTTTTATGCACGGGTACGTTAACTGGAAGGAAAAGATTAGTACAATCTATGTTGACAGGTTGGGATAGCTGGTGTTCCAGCAGATTCTGTGATGAAGGAGACCAAGGCAATAGAGGACAACTGGGTGCCGTCCTGTGAGACGGAGTTCTCCTTTGACCTGACAGTCCCGGAGCTCGCCTTGCTCCGTGTGGAGGCGCACGAGTACGACATGTCGGAGAAGGACGACTTCGCGGGGCCACTCCGCAGCTTCCCGCTCACATTGAAGCACGCGGGGAGCTCCGTCGCCGTCTCCTCTCCATCTTCGCCGTAGATCGCCCGCCGGGACACCGTCAACACGCCGGAATCAACACCGCCGTACTCCGCATCCGCCGCCGCGTCCGCGCGTCGCCACGGCTGCTCCGGCGACCAAACAGCGGCGGCGCCGCCATCTACGAGTAGAGCGCGTCGAGGCGCGTCGAACGAGCCCACGCGCTTCCCAGAACGCGGCGGCGTGCCGCCGGCGAGCTCGGCGCCGCCGCGGCCGTTCCGCCCAAATCTGGCCACCGTGACGTCATCGCGACGTCACACTGAGCCTACCTGTCAGCAGTTTTTTTTTACCTAAAAGAAAAAATCCAAAAATGATTAGTGCTGCAAAAATAATTTCTTTAAAATTATAAATCAAAAAAATAGGGAAAATATATAAAATTGATCAAAAAAAAACATGCTAACTACTTATGACATAATGCAAACAAATTTGAAGATTTTAATTTGGTGAATATTTTGAGAAAATCCAATTTCATTTCCTCAAATTATGGTTCGAAATTAATAAATCCTCAAATAATATGTTCCATCTGATTATAGAGTTAAATTAAATTTGTTAAGACAAAATGCAAACTTAAAAAAATCGAAAATGGTTAATACTTGGAAATAAGCATAATAAAATTTCTTTGATTACAGTCCTAAATAAAAAAATTATGGGAAAATGGAACCAAATTTGATCATTTAAATTAGGCTAACATATTTATATAAAATAAAATTTAGAACTTTCTGATTTTATAGTTTACTTAAAAAAATGATCAAACGAATATCTGGAGGAAAATACAAATTTATTCCCTCTAATTACGAAATGAATTTTATTTGAAAGAAATAGATAATCATATAATGTATTCCCTCCGATTATTGAATTAAATTAAAATTTTAAAATAAAACTCAAACATATTATACCATCTCGAATAAGTTAATATGCGCAATTTAAATATTCCCTAAATTATATTTTATATTTTTTTCCTTTTTTAATCCCACTCAGATTTTATTATTACTTTAACTTAAAGAACTATTGCTCCCTATATATATAAAATTAAAAATTATAAAGATAATTTTACAATGATTTTCTAACAACAATTGTTCAACAATACTTATACCGCTAAGATAAATTTAAAATGGAATTTGTTTTCCATATTTTCCAACTATACACAAAAATTGATCTTTATCAGATGAATTCTCGCGAATAATGCGGCGAGATATTATTTTAAGATATTTAAACAAATTTCAAAAAAAAATACTAAATGATACATACTATAAATTTACAAATGACTTCCAAATCTAAGTACTTTGCAAATGTGAAAAGAATTCAAATATAAATACTTTCCCAATTTTACCAGTTTTTAAAATCTAAACAACCAATAAATGTGAACTTTTTTTGAATTTCAACTGTTTTAAATTTTGAACAATTTTTAAAATGTATACACTTTTTAAACATGAATTTTAACACAAGGAAACGATACTTTCTAAATTTTACCATTAAAAAAAAATCTAAACAACCAATAAATGTGAACTTTTTTTTTTGAATTCCAACAGTTTTAAAATTTGAACAATTTTTCAAATGTGGACATTCTAAAATACGAATTTTAACACACGGGCGCGGCGTGTCGACGCGCCATCTTGCCTAGTTAAGTCAACAATCTAAAGAGACAGGTCAAAGATCCTCTAGTTGGTCGACAAGTTAAGTAGGAATTCCAAGTCAAAGAAGCCGCCTTATAATGCACGAGCTAGAGGGGACGTACAATCGACGAGCTTATAATCTGGTACTTCCTCTGTCCAAAATAAGTGTTTCAACTTTGCCAAAAAGTTGATATATCTATACATGAAACATGTCTAGATATATCCATTTTTTACAAACTTGAGACACTTATTTTTGGACGGATTGAGTACATACATATATACATACATGCGTTCAGATTCGGTGTCAATTCGTGACTAGACCTAGGATTTGGATTTTTTGAAAATCCGATACCTTTTTGTGACTGGAACCAAAATTGGTACCAAATACAACAGAGTCGCGAAAACTTGTACTCCCTCCGTTCCAAATTAATTGACTTCCATTTGTCCAAATATGTATGTATCTATACTTGTAACATGTCTAGATACATAGTTTTGCCCTTGCCTTGTACGTCGTCATTGCAACATTTTGTTTTGAGACCTATCTAGTAGGCTTTTGAGGTATATGAAAGACATGCATACACACGCACACTTTTGAGTAGCTAGCTAGGGTAAACTAGTAGTTTAGGATAAAATTTTGCAGCCGCACAGGATAGACATAAGAAAAGCATCCATCTCCATGCATGAATTGTTTTTACATGTTTCGAAAACTTGGATTGAGGACGACATTGTGAGATATGGGCGGACGCAAATAGTTGTGGAATATTCGTTCCTGTCGTCGTGGACGGAGCATATATATATGTACCACTGACCAGGAATGCCCCAGAGAAAGAGACTCCGGCCGGGCGGCCAGTTTCGGCACATATATTCCCATGTTTTGGAAAGAGTGGCCGACGATGAAGGCCAAGATAGAAGCTGGGCTTGGGTCGCGTTGGTCAGTTGCAAGCCATGCATGATTGCTTATGCAAGCAGCTGGTCAAGTCAACATTCTAGAGCGAGACAAGTCGGAGCTCGATCTTCTAGTAGTACGAGAATGCATGCGCAAGAAGTTGTTATATGTTGGACCAATCAAATACAAGTCAAGGTCGCTTCAGCATATTTGCACGAGGCAGACGAACGACGTTCAGATATGTCGATCGATGTTTCAGTAGGTATATGCATGCATACATGCTACAGTACAAACGAGTAATCTACTGCTGACATGATGTCATGCCATGCAATAGGTGGATAGAGTACGTACACTTGTATGGCATATAGCTTACTACGGCGGAAAAAAAATTAACATTTAGCTTTCCAAAATCTCACCTTTAACACATCACAAATCAAGTCAACATTCTAGAGAAACAAGTCAGAGATCTTCTTTATATATATGGTCGACCAGTTAAGTACCAATTCCAAGTCGCCTTGGCATGCATAGGCAGGTGACGAGCCTGTGATTAGGCGGGTGTCTACGTACAATGCAGCCAACGTCACATATACTGCTCTCGTGATGTCATTAGGTGCACATAGGTCGGAGCTATTTTTTCCTTAACCAACATGTATGATTTGAGTTTGGATTGGAAAAAGGCATAACGAGTGAGCCTCCACCATCTTCTATACAAGCAAGGAGGAACAAAGACGTAAAACAAGGCACGGGATGCTCTTCTTCACGGCAGGGACACATTTATTGAAGTCATGGGCTCAAATGCGCATGGATATAAAAGGTTTTTCATCATAGGAAATGCGCCTACAAATTAGCAGCTAGTTCATAGGATTCTGATTCTTTGCACGTTGTTCGCCGACACAAGGTCGATGGACCTTTGGATCGTCCGGACGTCCGTTGAGCCATCCTGTGCCATCCGAATGCAGGGCCATACCCGAGAAATCGGAGGCCCCGTGCAAAGTATCAAATTAGGCCTAAGTTCATATATTCCCAGCTCGCATCGAGTACAGGACCACAGCCTAACGATTTTGCGGACGCACATGTGTGGTTGTCGAGCCCATAGGCGTAATTTTCCACCCTCTTGCTCATGATCGAAGTAAATTTTGACATAGGCGCATGATCCAAGTCAAGTCGCCATTATGTCGTGTACGTATATACATGACTTTCTAGGAGCCTAAACTAAAATTTACGACTAGTTACGCCCACACCCATGTTGCATATTGTGAAAAAAAAGAGTTCATCGATATGGGTTACGTTATATACATATTGTGCACCCACAAGATTTCACCCAAAAATATATTTATTTCTGGCATGCACACAAAACATTGCATGAATGACACATGATATTGTTCACTTACTCCATCCGTTTCGTTGGTCTAGGGCGTAGCATGAAGGGCAAGCAACCCGATCAAGTCACCAAGACGGAGTGCACAAGTTGTAACATAACCCATATGTATCCATGATTTTGTTTCACCTTTTTCGAAAACTTGAAATGTCGACGTGGTGATATCTATGTACTAGTGACCACTGACCAGGAAATATTTGAGGACGACAGATAATGCAAAGAAAGAGACTGTGGCCGGCCAGTCACATTCCCATGTAGCAAGCAGCAGTGTCTGTGTCGTGGGGACAGTGATCGAGCAAGCTGGTCAAGTCAACATTTCTAGAGCGAGACAGGTCGGAGATGGATCTTCTAGTATTACGTGAATGCATGCGCAAGAAATCCTATATATACATGGTCGACCACTTCAGATAGAATTACAGAAAGAGGCTACGTATGTATGCATGCAGCATGCCTACGTACAGCCAGCCAAGTCACACCCACTGCTCACATCATCACATGATGTCATTAGGTGCACAAAGTACACGTGTTTCCATAGAAGAAAAAAAGGATGATCGGGGGATATGACATCACATGTCGTTTAATTATGTGATGAAATGGAATCCATACATCGTTTAGTTTTCATGTGCCCTGCTGCGAAGAAGTATACGTGGAGTGTACGTAGTTGGTGCAACTATTGGAGCACCGAGCACGACATAGGAATTTTACTCAATAATAGCAAAAGATCGATAGTATGTGCCTTTGGAATCTCTCTTGAAGATCGATAGTATTCGACGCGCTTATCTATGGGCGGCTTGTGAGAAGGTAACCGGAGGAAAATGCAAAGTTAATTGGGAGCAAGTCTGCAAGCCAAAGAATTTAGGGGGGCCTGGAATCCTCAATCTTAAGAAGTTTGCAACAGCCCTACGCCTCCGGTGGCTTTGGTTTGAGTGGGATGAGGAACCCAAACCGTGGGTAGGCCTTGGGAACCCTTGCACCCCAAATGATGTCAACATTTTTGCGGCTTCAACTAAAGTGGAAGTGGGCAATGGAGATAAAGCTAGCTTTTGGCACTCTTCATGGCTTGATGGGAGGCGGCCAAAGGATTGGGCTCCTCTCATTTTCGATCTCTCCAAAAGAAAGGTGTTCTCGGTTCATAAGGGTTTGGAGAATGACTTTTGGGTCTCTCAATAAATTCACAAGATGGTCTCACCGTCGAGCACATATCCCAATTTGTCAATCTTTGGAGAGCACTTCATGATGTCCAACTTAATCCGGCGACTCCGGACAAGATCACTTGGAAGTTCACCAAGAGTGGGAAATATTCGTCATCCTCGGCCTACAACATGCAATTCTTGGGGCACACAAACTCTACGATGCCCTCATTGGTTTGGAAACCATGGGCGCCCCCCAAATGCAAAATCTTCTCATGGTTGATTCTACAAAATCGGGTGTGGACAGCGGATAGGCTTGAGCCAAGGGGGTGGCAAATTTGTGGCCAATGCAAGCTTTGCAATCATGCACAAGAAACAGCGTCACACCTCTTTTTTAAGTGTCGGTTTACCAAGAGAATTTGGTCCTCTTTGAGGGATTGGCTTGGGCTTCATGATCTTGATCCATCGACGTGGGATACTCTACAAAGTGTGAAGGAATGGTGGACTAACGTCATCCACAAAAGGGGAGCTAACCGGAAGGCTCTTGCTTCGCTTGCCATGGTTTTCTCATGGGAAATTTAGTTGGAGAGGAATGCCCGGGTTTTTCAAAACAAGGCGATCACGGCTCCTATGCTTCTCCAAAAGATCAAAAACGAGGTGGCTTTCTGGTCTACCGCCGGTGCCAAAGCATTGTGTAATGTAATGCCGCGAGAGTAGACTTCATTTGTTGCCTTCGCCCCTCTTGCGGGCAAGGCTTGTATTACTCTAAAAACTCGTCTTCCTTAATAAATGAAAATGGCAAATCTTTTGCCTAGTTTCTAAAAAAAAAATTAGCAAAAGAGGGACATGTTGTAATTCAAGAACAAATCACATATTGTCAACAGACATAATATCTAGATTTTCATGTTTGAGAATCTTCCTTCGAAACATCTGTTAAGATAATTGACTGACCCGTACACCGTGGAACCATCTATCAATATGCTTAACATACCAAAGCATACACAAACGGGCACACTATATTATAATGGAACAAAAGCGTCACAAATTACTTGTATGTGAATGTGATTTTTCTTTAATTTATGTCTTTCTTTGGTTTTGGATTATTTGTGTTCTGCCCCGAACAAAATTATAAAATATAACATAACTTCCCAATTAAATGTATTTCTATTTCTGAGTTTATTTGTAATGATAAATGTTTAAATCGCCTAATGCTAATTTTAAGGTATGGCATTGACTTTTGTTAGCCTCGTTGGATCAGGTAGAAAAAATAATACTGCCTCCGTCCTAAATTATAAGGCGCGCTATTTTTTTACTGGCATTTGATGCTTGGCTTTGACCACTAATATATAGTAAAACATATGGATTGAGAATTTATAAATAGTACCGTTGGATTCCTCTTGCAAAATTCTTTCATTTCATATATCATCATAGAATTTTTTTTGAATATATTATAAGTACAAATTATTGTCAAACTTGTACGTCGTTGACCAGCAAAATTTAAGGGCGTCTTATATTTTGAGACGGATGGAGTAACAAAGATCTAAAATGAAAAGTAGTTTATGTTTAATGAAAAAATTATCTAAATTATTTGTATGAAAAGTAAAAGTGTTTAGTATATAATGAAAATAGTAAATTACTATCTAAACTGACTTGAATCGTGGCAACAACACTTGCCAAGCCACCCGTCAGTGGTGGCCCCACCATTAAATCATTATGGCGCACGTCGTAATAGACGACCAACGACAAGAATGAGCCCAAGAATGACTGTGGCGACATATTATGGAACGATTTAGGAAAGTCGGACGAGGAGGACGTCAAGGCGACGCTGCCGCTGACACTATCCAATCAGGAGATCGAGAAGGAGTCACCAAAATAAGAAGCAGTAAATACCAAGATATGAGAAAAATAGGGTTTAGAAAATTAGTTTGTATTGAACTATATAAAATTAAGTTAAGTATGGCCTTTATTTAGTTTTTATGTTTATTTGTTTTTAAATGCGCTCGTCCGTTTGGGGTTCTATAGCAAAACTAGCCCCCATCGGTCCAAAGAAGTGTCTGGACGCCCCCAGCCCCCCTCCCCTTAAACGGACAATATTTGAGGATGTTCGTACAAAATTGAAAGACAGTTTTGGAGACGCGCTTGTATGGAAGATGAGAGACGTGCATGCTTTAAATTAATCACCTCTTCTTTTAACTTGCGCTTTTCTCAAAAGTGGGAGTAAAATACGCAAGGAGCAGGTATGCTTGTTTCAACACCAAAGACCAGGGGAAACGATCAAAATGTTCCTATATATCTATCGCCTAGTATATGATAGATATATTATGTGTGTTGAAGTAATCAACATTGCACTAATTAAGAATGTCTGTGAGATTCTCTCTTATCACCCAAAAAACGAGAAAAGAAGATAAGCGGACCTTGGTGGCATAGCTTGCCACTGGACCTAGCGAGGAAGGCAAGTCTCTGGAGCACTAGAATGGATCTATCAACAACGGCATGTCAAGCTTGCACTGCACATCTCTATTGCGGAGGCGATCGCTCGCCAGCGCTATGGGCGACCCGCGATGATGACATCGAACTAAAAATGCATCTAGTTTCTTCTATGTGGATTTATGATGATAATGACAAATAGCTAGGTGAATAATATATTATTAAGTACACATAGTAAATTAGTCACATGGTGTTGGCTTAACCACGAACAATTTGGCCCCTCAAATGGAGTAGAGGACATAATATAAGGACTTATAAGAAGAATTGAGGACTCTGGGGAAAAGTTAAGGACTCAAGAGCGAACCTAGGCATTCAAATCCAAAATGCAAAAGTGAAGACTTGACATAAGTGCTTTAGTTTTGTAGTACTATTTTTTTACATTACTTTTATAGTACTATTGAATTATAGTGAACTTCAATAGAAAGAGGCTGGTCGGGGGACATGACGTGTCGTTTCTGTGATGAAATGAAATCCATTCACCGTTTATTTTTTATGTGGCCCTGCTGCAAAGTATACGTGTAGTTACTGTTTATTGGAGCACCGAATACGTACGTAGGACATATGAAAATTACTCGGTATTCTGCAGGGGTTGCTAAGCGTGCTAAGCATTTGTTGGATTTACATGTGACTGGGGTGTCAGCTTTGTGTCTACCCAGCCATCAGTGGTTGCGGGGGTGGGCAGGATTTGGAGTGTGGCGGCGTTCCCCTCCTCTCCGGCGGCACTTTCCTTCCTTTCCTCCTCCCTAGTTTCTGGGTATTCAGCTTAACATTGGTAAGCTATTGGAAGATGCTATTATGTAGCGGCCCGTTGTTTTCATTTAACCTTTCGACGCTGTGGTGCTTCCTACAAAAAGTAGACTCCGCTGGCTTAGATTACCACAGCCAAAATAAAAAAAACATCTTATAGCATGTAAGTTTTCGTCAACAAAATACACTACTGTTAACAAAGCGCAAAGTGCCGGGCGATAAGTTTAGTTAACTGTACTACATACACAAACACGAAACAAAATACACAGTTGTTCCTAATGCTACCAAGTACCAACAAAGTATCAACAAACCGCAGTTGTCATCTCCAGGAATCTGGAGGCACCGTCATCTTCTCGTCCTTTTGCTGGAGCTGCCCAGCCCCACTACTCAACTCAAGTGGGCATGGCGTCGGAAGAAGCCCGCCTTGCTTCGGCAGCTGGATTCCATCATTCGACCGAATCAAATTCAAATCACCCGGTGCTCGGCCCAGCAATCCAACACGAATCAGGTCTTGCTGCTGCTTCCGCAGATCGACTCCATCCGTCGACACAACAACCGAATCACCCGGTGCTCGGCCCAGTAATCCCGGCCCAGGGTGGGGAGTTCTAGGAGCCGGAGGCAGCTGGACAGACAATCCATAGCCGAACCCCGAAGGGACGACAACGAGAGGCCACCACCATGGCTTACCCACGCTCCTACTACACTGGGTCTGGGCGGCAGGACGCTGACGAATAACAGGAGGCGTAACCACGGTGGGAGCAGTGCCTGGTATAACATCGGCCTGGTGTCCAACATACTTTATTCTCTTTTGAATCCTGTATCTGCTCTCGGGCTAGCTTTCGGCTTCCGTTTCCTCTTGCCGAGTCTTAAACGGGGCTTGCTCACCAGATCATCCGGGTTCAGGCGCCCAAACAGACGGTTCTTCAGCTTCGGAGCGTCGATCTTGCCCCGCATGAAGTCCGTCAGGTTCGAGGCGCAATCTGTGAGGCATCTGCAGATCTTTTGCATCTGAGCCTTCCCGACTGCCCTCGCAAAGTTCTGTGACCGGTCCAAGAAGTCTTCGACCTGCATGAAGATAGAGGGTTTCGGATGAGTCTGACATTCTGTCACCCATCATGAGTACTAGCCAATATGCAGAATACCTACACTTAAATTGCCAACTCCTTTCTTCCAGGTCTTAGAGATCCATGATGCCTCAAAATTGCTAGCGCAGAGACCGTGCTCCCATAGACTCTCCACTGATACTAGCTGCAGGAAAAAAGGCCAAACTTATCACTTACAGCTATCCACATCTGACAATCACAAGGTCAAGGTTATGCAGTACTATGTGGGACTCTCAGAGAATCTAGGTAAATCTGTGATTATATTTATATTCTCTAAATATGAAAAATTACACAAACAAACAGGACAAGAAATGGAGATTGAAATTACTCACTTTACTCATTAATGATACAAACAGTTCAGCTACCGATTCTTTGTTTGTGCTCCCAAACCCCTTAAACAGCGAGATGTTCTTCTCAACACTTGCAAAATCTGAACCATCTGCAAGGGGCGAAAACAATATATTATCTTGCGCTGTTTCTAGATAATACGATAACAGAATGGTGCCAGTAAATGATAAAAGAGCAGAGAGATTTTTTTTAATGAAATACACCTTTTAATAAAGCAGAGAACGGAGGCAATATTGGAGGATGGCAGGTCTGCACTGCAGATTGTAAGAGTAGTAAGAAGATTCAACTTCTAATCAGATAAATAAATATCAAAGCAGTATTCAATGCCACAAGTTAGGAGAGTGAAATTTAAGTCCAGGAATGTAACATGCCGTGCCATGAGGTAGATGGTCAATAGTCACTAGTCAAAACAAACCGGAGACTCGAGTTTAAATGGTACCTGCAAATGGAAAGCAACTAAGGAAATGATTGACATCGAGCTCATTGTTTGTTCCCTCGGGCTATTCACATCATGTATCTTAGCCCAGATCTTGACCTGCAGAATAAATAGAAAAACTAAAAATGTTGTTGTCACATAGCTTTAGCATAAACCTAGCATTGGTACGTTACGCCTATGAAAAAGATCAAGATGAAGACACAAAATTCACATTACCAGATTACTTAGAATCTGAAACCTTTCATCAAGTGAAGAAACAAATTTGAACACCATTGACCTTGTCATACCATCTTTGTTTTCAACCGAAATATCACACTCGATGCCAGTTGCCCGATCAATAACATTCAGAATAGGCACCTTAGCACTTACAACAGGTAAAACTCCACAGTAAATTCCGTCCCCTGAAATCGACAATTATATTACAGCAAAAGATAGATGGACGTACGGAAGACTAGTCGTGAGAGTGAAAATTGTTCTGCTCAAGAAAGTAGCAAGTACTTTGAAGTGAATATAGAACTTTGGCGAATTTCCTAATGACGGAAATCTTTTTCTTGCGAGCACACTGATCCTCGGTATCAGCACTAAAGTTGACGGAGAGATCCAGGTCACTTTTAGAAGTAAATAAATCCATCGTGAATGAACCAAATGGTTGCACAACTGGGAACCCGTTGTTGTTACCTGCAATGATTTGTTAAGAGGAGAGGTCAAATCAACATTCAAGAGACAATAATCAGAAAACATCGCTTGTTAAATGTACATGGTGACACATATCAGTGTAAGTGTTGGTTTGTGATGAACTCGTTCTAGGATATTTAAAATAGAAAAAGTATAACTGATGGGGCCTCCTTTGATTCACAGGATTCACTAAGGAATTTTGAAGGATTTGGATCCTGTAAATTTTTCCCTTCTGAACGTGTTTGATTCATACGATTGTATCATGTGGGAAATATTCCTATAGGAACTATGTAGTGCATTTTCACGCGAAATCTAACATGAGCTTGGGCCTCATGGAAAAAATCCTTTGAAAGTTTCTATTCCTATAGGATCCCACCGGACATGGCAAGTCAATCCTACACAATACCTATTCCCTTACTTTTCCTACCATGTGAAATCAAAAGAGGCCTGAATTCTATTGCTGGGACGGTTACAAAGGTACAGTTGAGGAGAGTATAAGTTCATCATGGTGATGTATCAGCATATTTCCTATTTTTTCCGCGAGAAACTCATCGTGCATTTAATCCAATGACTAAGAAATTTCAGTCACACCTCCTAGTCTCTTACCAAAGATTCTAGTCGCCATCTTGTTGAACACATCGACCAGGGCGTTCCGCCGCTCGTAGTCGACGGGCTTCGGGCGCAGCGCGGTGTACACCTCGAGGAGCAAGTCGTCGAGGGCTGGAAGAAGGCTAGCGTCGACTGCCATGGCGGCCAGCAGCTGCGCCTCGTGACATGCCGCACGGCTCTGTAAATCTGCAGAAAAAAGAAACAGACAAGAAACATGAGCAACAAGGCGCAATTTAAACTGGAGAATATATCAAAACCATTTGGTTCCACACTTCCACTCCCAAACTCAGAGATAGATATCTTCACTCTGAGTTTCCAAACAGATGAATAGCCATAAACAACGAGGTTACATGGCCCCAAAAAAAGATGATGTGATTAACAAATGGATTACCGTGTGAATCCCACGCGCTGACCTCACTCTCGGTGGACCTGCAGTTACAAACAGGAAAGATGAGGGGCGTCACCATGGTAGCATTACTAGATGAGAGGGGATCGGGAAGGGAAGCAACGCCTGCAGATCTATCGGAACGAATCAACCGGTGATCGGGGAGGGGGTCGGGAAGGAATGCGGGGGGAATACGAACCCGTCGGAGTAGTCGGTGTCGGAGGTTGCGTCGGCGTCGGAGAATGGTGGCGGTGGCGGTGGCGGCGACGGCGGCGGAGACGAAGCGGCGGGAGTCGCCATGGCCCGTTGTGTTGGAGAAGCTGACGGTTCTTTTCTTTTACTGTCCACCGTCAGCTCTGCAAATGTCAATGGGAGACTGCAAGACACATCTTTGACTGTCGATACTCGAGACGCATTTGGCTTGCGGCCGCCTCCTGACTTTCCTGTCCATATCTGGTGCAGGACTTAGGCACAGGACGTGCTACTGTACTCGACTTCTGAAAGGCGGTTATAAGATCCCCACGGCTCACCCAAAGGGACTCAAGTCTGCTGTAATGCTGATCACCTGGGAAATTTGGAAGGAACGCAACGCTCGTGTCTTCAACAACACCTCTTTGATGCCATCGGCCCTCGTCCAGAAGATCAAAGACGAGGGCAAGAATTGGATCCTCGCCGGCGATAAACATCTAGCTGCGATTATTGAGTAAGAAGTAGTTCCCATGTGATACTGTGTGTTTTTTACTTTTTGGCCTAGGCCTGTCTTGTTTGTTTCTCGTATATCAATATAAAGGCAAAGCTTTTGCCCCGTTTCAAAAAAAAAACTGTCCACCGTCACCGGGGTGCGGGGCCCACTCGGCAGAGGTAAAGGAATGGAACGACCTCGGCTTACTCATTCTCTCCATTTTTTTTTTTTGACAGAATTGCAAAATTAGTGAATGGTTGGAAGGAATCACTACTAAGCCTTAGTAAAGAGGATCTTCTCAAAGCGGTTGCCCAAAGCATCCCAACATATGTGATGAGTGTGTTCAAATTCTCCAAAAAAAACTTGCAAGGGAATCACTGACGCAATGTCTCATTATTGGTGGGGTGATGACGAAAACCAGAGAAGATTACATTGGTTTGCTTGGTGGAAAATGTGTGTGCCGAAAGGACAAGGTGGTATGGGGTTCCGAGATATTCATTGTTTCAATTTAGCTCTTCTTGCTAAATAGTGCTGGAGACTCTTCGAACAAAGTGACTCGTTATGTGCTCGGGTTCTGAGAGCAAAATACTATCCTGAGGGAGACATTCTGAAGGTAAGTCTGAAAAAAGGCTCCTCCTATGCTTGGCAAAGTATTTGGGCGGGGGTTCAGACTTTTAAGAAAGGCTGTATATGGAGAGTGGGGAATGGTACGGATATAAATATATGGGAGGACTGCTGGATCCCAAGCAGCCCTGACCGAAAAATCATTACCAGACGACGCAACATTGTCTTAACAAAAGTGAGCGAATTGATTGACCCAATTACTGGACAGTGGGATGAGGAGCTGATTCGTGAAAACTTTTGGTCTATAGATGTTCAGAGAATTTTGCAAATCCCTTTACCTAGGCATGACATGGATGATTTTGTGGCATGGCACTATAATAAGAGCGGAAGGTTCTCGGTAAAATCCGCCTACCATATAGAATGGGAGTCGCAATATGGTGATCAGCTCCGAGCTGAAGGAGGACAAGGTACTGCATACTTAAACCCAGTTTGGAAGGGCTTATGGTCATTAAGAGTTCCAGCAAAGGTGAAAATTTTCTTGTGGCGTTGTATGAACGGATCGATCCCATGTTACTGCATTCTAGCCAACCGGCACATGAGGACAAGTGCACAATGTGAGGTTTGCAAGGTTGGGGCTGAGGATACCCTTGTTATTTGATTGTAACCGTGTGCAAAAAGTTTGGCGGTCTCTTGGTTTACATGAATTCATAGACCAAGCCAGGGCTTCGGATAGATTGGGCTCGGCAATGATCGAAACCGTGCTGTGTGGAGAGGAGTACCAAAGAAAGTATATGGAGCCGGACTAGAGAGATCTTCTCGGTTGCCTGTTGGTACTTTTGGTGGCAACGAAGACAAATTGTGAGAGATGAAAAAGTTCAGGATGAGAGGAAAACAGCTCTAGCCATTCAAGCTTTATCAATGAATTTCGTGCGGGCTAACAAGAAAGGTTCTGTCTTACAAAAGCAAGGGAAATGGTCGAAACCTCCTCCTGGTCATCAGATTCTTAACGTAGATGCTTCCTTCTTGGACAATAGTCGGACAGAGTGCTGTGGTGCGAGATGACACTGGATCGTTTGTGGGCTCATCGTGTAAGAGTCTACCTACTGTATTCGGTGCAGAAATGGCGGAAGCTTTGGCACTCCGTGAAGGCCTCTTGGTGGCAAAACAACTAGCTTGCCATGATCTCATAGTCCAATCGGACTGCTCGGCTGTAGTAGAGGCTTTCAACTCCGGAAGTTGCTTATCCTCTGTCTCTAGCCACATTTTGGATGAGTGTCGTGATCTAGTGAAAGATTTTGGCAAAGTAGTGGTTCAACTTTGTAATAGAGAGTCCAATGAGACGGCCAATGAACTAGCAAAGTATGGGAGGGACAATCCACCGACCTTGTGGTGTGATGTACCCCCAGACTTTCTTCTGCCGTTTTTAGTAAACGATGTAACTGTGATAGATTAGAGCAGCAAGTTTCAGACGCACTCTTTCCCTTACCAGGTACCTACGGGGACTGGAAGATTTTTAATGAGGCGGCTTGCTAGCTTAATATAGCCGTGGTTTAAATTTCAAAAAAATAAGTGAATGTCTTAGCTTTGTGAGCATCTCCACCGGCGGCTCCTAAAATGGTCCAGCACCACCCAAAGTGGACAACATTTGGGTAGTGCCGGTCACCTCTCCGGCCATTCACTGGTCGCCTCCCCACCGGCACCCCTAAATCTAGTACTCATATTTGACCAAATTTTCATATTACGAACAAAATACACGATTTTCATTAAAACTACATGCATTACGAATGAAATTTAAACTAAAACTTAAAGTACAGTTAACCTAGACTTAAACAACAACTAACTAACTAATCTAGCCATCGGGAGCAGGGGCAGCGTCGTCCTCATCCATCGCCGCGAGAGGGGCTGGCCTCGTCGTTGTTCGCTCAGTCATCGGCGAAGTTGGGGATGCCAGGGGAGCCCGGGTCATTCTAGCAGGTGACATGCGCCAGCCAACGCCTCTCCGACCTGCCGCGCGCCATCATGTCGTGCTCCTGCGACATTGCGAGCGCGCGCACGCATGCGCCTCTGTTGGCGGGTCACGCTCTCGACAGCCGGGGCACGTTGTCTCTGCTCCCGCGCCTCGGTCTCCCGCCGCGCCAACTCAAGCGCTCGTGCCTCGTCAGCTTGATGGAAAGCTGCTTCCACCCGGCGATGGTGGGCGTCCGTGACATCGAAGTGCTAAGCCTCACGCACCAGGCGTCCCGCCCTCAGGGCGTTCAGCTTGTCTTGCGCCGCCCTCTCGCCGGACCGGTGCATCGCGAGCCTCCTTGCAGCGGAGAACATGACGTTCGCCTGGCGGTACATCTCGTCCGAGTGCGCGGTGAGGAGGAGTTCATCGCGGTGACCTGCTGCGTCGCCATCTCCACCTCGGGCTCCGACAGCGGCTGTAGCACCATCCCCAGCTCGGGCTCCGGTTGCGGCTGGATCCCGAGCTGGAGGTGAGGCGCGTCCTCCTCACCCTCCTGGCCGGCGTGCGTCCTTGGGGAGGGTGGCCTAGGAGGTGGCTTGTGGCGAGATATGTTGTGTACGGCGGCAGGGGGCTGTTTTTGTCTACGAGGGAGAGGGGAGAGCAAGGCGAGAAAGTGGTCGCACGCCGGGGCATCTTATAGCCGGCTGTGCGCGCGGGAAAGCAAGGCGGGAAACGGTGGCGAGCGCAGGAACCGGCGGGTGGGTGGTGATGCGACGGGACAGTTTAATGCCGGCGATGCGTCTCTGCCGCACTGGCCTGGCAGCACCGGTGGGAAGGCTGCTCCGCCATTAAACCGTTGAAATGACCGGTGTGTGGATGACACGCTAGACCCATTTTGTCCACGAGCCAAGTTGGACACGTCCGGCAACCCTGAGCGGCCATCCAAAGTTGGGGGCTTGGTCGGGGGTGCCGGACAGAATTTGGGTCGGGCCGGGCCGATGGGGGGGGGGGGGGGTGCCGGTGGGGCGAATTTTCATGTCCGGCACCCTAATGGGCCTTTGGGGGTGATTTGGGGGTCGTCGGTGGAGATGCTCTAAGTTAAACTTATCCATATTTGATAAAGTCTGTAGAAAAAATGCTAATATCAACAAGACGAGAATATATAGTACTCCGATATATCTAGCTGAGGGTAACTTGCGTCTATACTTTGGTCAAGCTTCAACTTCTTTTGAATCAACATGGTCCGGGTGTTGGAGGCTTCTCTTCATCTTCGATACGTCAAAGAAATAGAGAGTTGGAATGGTTTTTAGGCTCCGTTTGGTAACTTGGTATTTTTAAGACCAAAGTATTCCAACGCCCCGCAACAAAATACTACTGTTTTTCTCCTTTCTCAGTTTTGGAAAAAAAAAGGGGGCAGGTCTCTTTCTCTAATTCTCTACAAAAAAAACCACATGTTAGAGATACTTTGATTTTCAGAACTTCAATATTCTTAGAGCCAAACATGTCAAAGTATTAGAAACCACATTATTATGAGAAAACTTTAAAAATGTTGAGATGCCAAACCTCATTACTCCTTCTCTGATCTAAACCAGAGATGGAATCGAAAACCCCTAAACAAACACAAAAGCGCAATTCAAAGGAGAGGATAAAATATAAAAATCGAACATTTGTCGATTAATTGGTCCACACGCACACCAATAGGCACACATAAAAAGGTACACACCAAGACAACTTCGACAAGCGACAGTTAACAGACATAGTTCAACGCTTGAAGAAACATGAAAGTTCACCTAAGTAGTTTCTCAATCCTAATATAAAAAATAGTTTCATATCGACACTCAACCTGATTAGTGTGCAGCCTAGCCTGGTTGCAAATAGGCCCTTTTAGTTTACACTCGACCGTAGAACCATTTAAATTCATCATCTCAAACGACCTGATTCTAATTTATCATCTTAGAGCCTCACTGGTTCACGGGAATCTACAGCATAAAACCAGATTCAGATGTCGCCACACATCTCTGAATCATTCAGATGGTGACACTTTCCAAACTTGTCGCTGGAACAAGGACAAAACTTTATGGAGCTCGACTTATTTTCCTTTCAAATTGCACGCAAACATCAAAGGAAAAAACTATTGTTTCCAACTCTACAAGCCAAGCAAATGAATAGATCCTCTAAAAGTGCCTACGAAACCCCTTTGAACAAAGACACCTCGATGAACTTGGCACCTCTTTGATCAGAAAAATAATAGTCAGATTGTAAATTTTATTTAGTCGTATATAATTCAAACATGAATCTTTCAGCACGACGATGTCCTTCTCCATCCATACGAATTTCACTTCAGCGTGACGACAATGACGGCAGACAAGCCATGTAAGAACACATGTTTTGAGAGGAGTGGCCAATCTCATCAGGTCAACTTTCTTGTAAGCAGAAAAAACTCATACACAAATCAGTGAAACCCACCCAACAAAAACTCATACTTACACTACATTGGGGAGAACATGTACACACACACACCAACCAACAACCAATGTGTCAAAACAACTGCACAATCCTCGTATCATAGTCCGGGTTATATCATGCTGCTGCAAAAGTTTCCATCTTCTTCCTTTCCTCATCGTATATTCTAACACCTACATGATGAAGTAAGCTCGGATCACCTCAATTATGGGCGCGCGGCACAGCGGACACTTCCCTCCGCTTCGGACCAGCTCGTTCGCACACTTCGAACACGTGCACATGTGCCCACATCTGCACCAGCCAGGGAAACAATATTGTGCTTAGCACTACTGAAAATTGATCATAAGCTCAACAGCCTTCCAACAGTAGCCGAGACAGAAACATACCTGTACAAAAGAGAGTCGATTGGAGTATCACAGCATACGCAGCAGGTGCCTTTCCTCACGTTGATCCACTTCGATCCGTCGTCTATGGTCTCTCTGCTTTCCGCTGACATACCCAACACACACCGACGTTCGGGTTAACTATGTTTTTCATTTCCAAACTAGCAGGGACAGAATGCAGAAAAGAGGAGCTCGGTGCTGAGCAACTGACCTCGCTCCCCGATGAAGCGGTTCAGGGCTGCAGAGACTTCCTGCCTTACGGAACGCTGCAGCTCGAGCTGCATGTCCATGCAGGCTTCCAGCATCCGCTGCATGTGACCCATGCCTTGCTGAAGTCTGGCCATGTCAGCCCGTAAATCGGTGATAGCCTCCCATTCCTGGAGAAGCAAACCAGAAGAAACATGAGCCTCCAGTTATTTAGCCAACATAACATACAAGAAGCATTGTGTTGCAGTACGAAAAAATCTCATCAACACATAAAAATGTTGGATGTGGCAAAATAAATAAATTATAGTATAACTAACTATCTATACAAATATGGTTTATTCACTCGAAATGCAAACTAAAAAGTACTGAAACAGTGCCGTAACAATGTCAAAGAGAATAGCTCACAATATCAGAACGGTGTATATTCTGTCTTATCCAGTTGTTATGATGCAGCTCTGTATGCCAAAGCGGTTGACGAGGAGGCATAGGCGGAGGTGGAATCACTAGGCGGGGCCTGACATTAGCATCACGAAGCTCCTGTTCCTCCTCGTCATCTCTAAGCTGCTCTTGACCCTGCAACACCGGTGGCTCGGGGGCTGCTGCGGCTGCAGGTGTTCCTTCCATATGCAAAGAGAGAGGACCACGACCTTGCCGTTCGACGTATGACCGGATAAGTCGATCTAGGTTTTCACGGAAAGCGCTATCAAGAAGATTAGAAACGCTCCTTCTGCAGAATGAAGAATGCATTTAGATTACATATACATGCTGAATAAATTTGTGTGTGCTAACATTCTGTTTGCAAGAAAGAAACAAGAACCTGCTGTGAAGCTCTCTTAGTTCCGTGCTGTACACGTTATCGTCATCACCAGGAGTGAACGTATTAGCTCTTCTAATAAGCGAAGATTCCGGGTCAATTGGTTGCTCTGAATTATCGTCATGCCAGTTATGTGCGGTGTCATTGGACTCATCATCCTCATGCCACACTTCATTTACCTCTGGAAAATGATCATCACTCTGCCACTCGTCGTGTGTTTCTGCAGGATCGTTGTCCTCGTTCCACTCTCCATGTGATTCTTGAAGATGATTGCTGGTATGCAGCTCTTCGAGCACTTCAGGGAGATGGTTACTGCCATGCTGCTCTTCATGTGCTTCAGGAAGATTATTATCATCACTAGTTGACTCATCACTTGTTTCAGGAAGAGATGCAGCTTGATGATCTCCGACCTCTGTCCTCTCATCAGATGAACTGTTGTCCGTATTGTCGTGCCAATTTCTTCCAGATACCTCCCCAACAGTAATAGTACGGGAGAATTGTTCCCAATCTCTTCCTCTATCCACCTCCAAATCTTCCTGCCAACTCTCCTCCTGGCTACGAGGTTCGGACAATCCTTCAGCAATACTAGGAGTAGTATTACTTCCATAATCCGATGCTGTTGCTATACCTTCTGTTTGCTGAAGATCAACATTCTCGCTTTCCTGTTCATGTGTGTCCTGAGTATCTTCAGACGTAGTACGGGTTGATTCAGAATGGTCAGTGGTGGACAGTTCAACATTTTGAGCTGAAGATGGATCCGACAGGCTAGCTGCTTGACCTCGTACGAGATTCTCCAATCTGTAGTGGAACCCTTCTCTAGTTATTAAAATTGACCACGGCTATTTAATACATAGTAAAACATCGCACAAGTACATTATAACTGCAATGGGTTCCTAGTAAGACGTCCATGTTACGCTACGTAACAACGAAATATATGTATTGGATTAATTTACTCTGATACTTCTATTTATAGATTATATACTATTATTAGGACACAGCTACCATTACAGGCAAGCAAATTTTGACAACGTCTACAGACCAAGCAAACCGGTAGGCTAGATACTGAGGTTCGAGATTCGATGAGCTTTGGCACGATTGAAAGCAGCCATTATTGATTGAATTTTGAACCAAGTTGGCGGAAGGTGTGTGCGTTTGGGCAATGCGAGGCGGCTGGACGAGGGTATTGTGGGAGGTGAGGCACACGAGGGTTCGGTAGAGTACTGCTCGCTGCTATGCTCATAGATTTGCATGTCCGCACTTATAAGGGCTAAAATGAGGTTGGACAGGGAGTGAACTGACAACCACCAACTCAAACCTTTATAAGTAGGAAAGATAAAATTGATTGATGAGTGCTATTTAATACACAGTAAAACACTACGCGAGTACATTATAACTGGAACGGCTATACCAGTCCCGAAAGAAAGTGAAGACGGCCACACACACACACTGGTCACAACTCGCTAGTAAGGTAAGGTTGCAACCTTTCACTTGAGAGAGAATAATTACACTCTTCCTTCGTTCAGATTATAACTTTCGAAATAATTATGTTACTCACGGAGCAGGAGAAGATTAAATTCTGTGGGTGAAATGAGTAACGCTGATCTGCAAGCGCAACTTAACATGATAACCAGGGGACCTTAGCATTCATTCAAACATCATATAATGACCATCACTCCAACCATTATATGTTGATTGGGACTATGCGAGCAACAAGCAGCCAAATGATCAAACTGTAGCTAATATCAGCATCAGTACTCACTAACAACTAAGAATGATGGACTCTTCTATAGGATGGACCTTCTCCAACCAAATGAACAGAATCTCCTGACAACGACCCCATCAGTTCCTCCAATAATGGTATGCATGAATTACATGAAATTAAAAGGAAATGCTAACATCAATCAAGGATAAGCATAAGCAACAGGACGTACCGCAGACCCGAGACGGGGTGGCGCTGCCGCAGCTGGCCGAGCTCCCTCGCGGCCACCGACGGCAGCCTCCTCGCCTCCTCGGGCAGGCCGCCATTCCGCAGGAACCTCCCCCGGAGCAGGGCCTATGGTTAGAAAAGGAGCACATCATCGGTTACCTGAAAAGCGAGCATGGGAGCAATGGAATGGAACAGTGGTTGGCCTGGGAGGGGAGGGGACGCACGTGGATCCGGTTGCGGTGGGGGAAGCCTGAGACGGGGCGGCGGAGTGCGAGGCGCTGGAGCTCGGCGTGGCGGTCGGCGGCGAGGCGCATGAGGAGCTCGAGGCGCGCCTGGCGGCCGCGGATCCGGAGGCCGGGCGACGGCGGCGGGGGAGGCTCTCCGGCGTCGCGGGCGGCCATCTGGACCCAGTCCCGCACCCGCTGGCGCTCGATCTCGCCGAGCCACCAGCCGGTGTCTGCGGCGGTGCGCGAGATCCGCGCGGCCTCTCCGGATGTGGTGTCGGCGCCGGGGGAGCCCTCCCGGGTGGATCCGCCCCAGTCGCTCTCGCTGCGGGGCTCCTCGATGGTTCGCGGCGGGGGCTGGTCAGCAGCGGGCGGTCGGTGGGCGGCGGGTCGTCGGCCATGGCCGGCCGTGGCGAGGCATGGGATTGTTGGCGGGGGACACGTCGGCCGGTGTGGGTGGAGTCGAAGCAAGTCAAGGCCGCACGGAGGAACACGATTGGCTCGGGACGGATTCAGGCAGGGTTTTGTTTTCCATTATCATTCTTTTCTCTTTTTTTTTTTCTCCTCCTTATGGATTAATAATTCAAGAATGGAAATGTGGAGGGAAACTACAAAATTGCCCGTCTCTATCGATTTCCGGGCAACACTTATTTGTTTTTGTTTGACGGAAGACATCTCTCGAACAAGATTGAGCTGGTTATTACTGAGCCACACACACTTTCATTACTCCTTGGGAAATGCGTTTCTACAAAACAAAAATTGGAAAAATGTACATGCTTGCTATCTTCAGCATAGAAAATTTCTCCTTTGCATTATTATCTCAGTTCTAAACCGGTTCATTGCAAGTTGCGTTTGTGTTGTTGGTTGGTAAGAAGTCTTCTCCTTCAAAAAAGGGGGTGGGACCACCATACACTATTTCGTCATCTACCAAGGTCTGAACTTTTTTATTCAAAACACTGCGAATACAAATATTTTAATAAACTCCGGTGTACTCAAGCAAGCAAGCAAACAACCAGGTCGAGACCAGCTATAGGAAAATAAATTTGAGTAGTTTTCAATCAACTGATCACCTCGTGATGATTTGGTAACTTAGCTGTTTTACATGCACTAGTATGCTTTAAGCACTCCCACTGTCAGGTGATATAACCATACAGGACATGCTAAATAACAAGAACAATATCGCAAATTAACAAAACAAAAAATGTTCGCTTCTCCCAAAAATGCTTACAAAGTACATGAATCTGGCAGTAGCCACGCCTCCCCCTCGAAAGCCAGCTGAAAAAGACGGTCAATTCATCGATTTCGGAAAACCAAAAAAAGACGATGAATTCTTTCTCTGGTTGGTGCAAAAGCTGGGACAGGAAGTAGCTTGGACTTCTTCAGAAACAAAACAACAGGTGACACCGTGACAGACTAGGGTTTGGTGCAGCTGCTTTCCAACATCACATTATTCTTTCTTTGGTTCCAAGTCGCTATCTTCGATTCACAACCCGGCTTTCCCTGGAATTGGAGCTCTTCATTCCGTAAGCCCAAAGATCAAATACAGCTATATCTCTTGCTAAAAAACGAGAGTTTTTTCCCAGGTATCTCTCGCTCTAGAAGAGAGTTTTACTTCCCGTACACCAAAAAAAATTCAGCAAAATCAGCTATTTTCGTACAGCGGCGTATAGGAGCATCCAACAGCTTATTCAAGAATCCTCTCCCCGGTTGAAAAGACATTCCACACCACTGTCCCTACTATGTAAAGTATAACAGACACCTGGAACACATTATCCCAGGAACCTGCAGTTGACACATACAATAGGAAGTTAGCCTAGTTCAGTAGTTCACACAAAACGTGCTGCATATCCCCCCAAAAGAAAACTTGTTGCATGTTCTGTGCGACAAGGGGTGTTACCTTTCTGAAGAATGTAGCCGGTGGCAGCAGTACCAAAAACTCCCGCAAGCACGCCGGCAGTGTTCGACAGCCCGAGAAGTACTCCCTGCAATTTTGTGGGGGCACTGTCTAGTTTAGATGCAATCATCACAAGGCCCAAGGAGTAACTAAACACTGATTTCTTGTCTGAGCCGAGTAACACAAGAAGAGTGATAATTCACATGGGAACATTACCGCATAACGCGGTCCTATATCCTGGTGATTCGAGTACAGCCCAGACTGGGAAAATGCATCGCTCCCCTACCAAGTAAATTGGACAGAAATGTCAGAAAGCAGTTGTACCACAACAGCTAGTAGTATCAGAATTCAGAAAGTAGTTATGTGCCCCCATGGGTGGCAGCCATCAGCGCAAACCTGACTGCATGCCATGCACAACACCGCCATGGCTGGGGTCTTGACTTTGCTCAGCAGTGTCAAGAAGAGAGCTGGTCCGAGAAAGCCGATAGATTGCATGATCTACAGAAAGAGGTTGCAGAAGTATGTCAAGATTGGCAACTACGTAAAGAGACTTTGCCAAAATTCCATGTAGGAAGGAGATACTGAAAATGAACTTACCTTACGAACGTTTGTTATCGAAACCCCTTTCGCAACAAGAGTGTCAGCTATCCAGCCACCAATATTTGCAAACACGGCCATTGTGAGCCATGGCAAGACACACAAAAGCCCTGACTCGGTAAGATTGAACTTCAGGACCTGTATATGAATGTGATGGATGAGTACAACATGATATGTTTGTCCTTGTCTGCCACGAGCAATGATGACTGCCAAACATTTGGCACTATAAAATTACCTGATTATAGTAGGTTGGCATCCATGTTAGGAGAATAAATGTTCCCCAGTTATGGCAAAAATGCGATATTATGAGAGCCCATACTGGAGCCTTCGATAGGATTAACCTCCATGGTATGGAGCTAACAGGCTCTTTTATGGTATTACCACCTAGTATGTACCTCCTTTCATCTTCACTTATTTCCGGATCTTCACTTGGAGAGCTGCGTGCCTAATTAAGAATGGGGACTAGCAATTAGGTAAATAACAAGGATGAGTACCTCTTTAATTAAAAAAACAAGGATGAGCATCTAAATGCCAAAAGAATGTCAACAATTAAAGTAAGTGTTCTCATTTCGAGCTGTTCATGTTAAACTACATTCCGTCTCAAGAAAGTATTTATGACGAACACAAGTTAAATGAATTAATCTACACGAAACTAGCATTGACAGAAAGCAAGAAACTAGTGCCAGAAATCGGTATATCTTACTTTGCGTTGCCACAGTGCAAACCAGACGGTTCCCAGGGATCCAAATGCGTAAAACACAGAAGGCCAGCCAAATTTGCTTATCAAGAAAGGTGAAAAAGCTAGGCCAGTAACTGAACCAAGGTACATTCCACTGTATACTAATGCAAGAGATCTGCTCCTCTCTGAAACCGGGATCCATTTGGAAAGAATGTTGTTCATAGCCGGCATGGCAACACCCTGTCAAACCATATATATAAGGAAAAACAATCAAACACAAGCCAAGAAGGACATCTCACACTGTAGTGCTGCAACATGAAACTTTGTTTCTTAACAATGATGCACTAGTAATAATATCAAGAAACTAATATGGATGCTAGGTTTAAACAAAGTAGTTCATATCCAGATAAGATGTTGACATAGTTTATCCCTTGGTACATACTACTAACTTTATTCAGTAAAAAAAGTTACAAAACTTTTACCACCGTAGATGCATTTCGGGAAACTAGCCTATTGAGGAATGACGGTCCACACCATTTTAAAGCATTTGTTGTATATGCATCTGATGAATAGCATAAAGTAATGTAGAGTGACAGTAGAAGACGTGAACCTCGCCTATCCCCATGAAAGCACGAACAACAAGTAGGAACGGAAGGCCCAGCTTGGCAGCAACGGGTGTAAGCATCGTTGCAATTGACCACCATACGACACCAAATCCAAGAACAACCTTGCCGCCAAACCGGTCAGCCCAAATGCCTCCAAGAATCTGCACAGCGCAAATGCACGGAATCAAGTGCCTACTTTTTAAACAAACAGGACATCAAGAGTTACATTTCATTGGAACCAAAATCGAATATATATGACTGGCCCGCCACGCCAAGAGAGTAAAACAGAGGAAAATCTGCAGGTACACTAATAGCAATGTACCTACCTGGGTGAGAAGGTAGCCCCAAAAGAAAGACGACTGGATTAGGCCAACGGTTGCTGGACTCCAGCCGAACTCTGCTGACATCGGAAGGATGGCGATGCTCATGTTGACCTGGCAGAGTTCAGCCAGTAAATGATGAGCACCCAAACAACAACCTTAAGCAGCACAGTTATTGCAAGCGGTACTAAGTGACTCACGCGGTCCATGTTGCAAAGCAGGAAGGAGAAGAAGCAGAGGACGACGATGGTCCAGCGCTTGGGGAACTGCTGCCACCATGGAGAAACCTCACTTGTGTCTCCAACCAGGACTGACTCGGCAGGGACGTCGGAGGGCGACCCGGTCATCTCGTACTGCTCGGCCCTGCAGTCAGCGCGCTTTCTCATCGGCACTTTGTACTCCGGCGTGACGCAGCCGGTTGCGCTCTCCAAGGGAGTGAGGTTCTTCTCCCGTCTCCTCGGCTTGTGCCAGCCGCTGGTGACAGGGTCCGAAGACGACAAGAAGCACTCCACCCTCGACAGGAGTCTCCTCTTCAGGCTCGCATTGCAGAACCTCGTCATGGTCGGAGAGTTCATCAGAGGCTGCTGGACCTGGCCGGCGAGTGTCTCGGCGCTCCTGGTGACTCGCCGGCCATTTCTGTCTCCAGGGAGCAGGGAACACACCCACCTGCCGTCATGCTGCTTCCCTGTTAAAAAGAAGAAGAACAAAAGAGTCACCACCATGAGGATTACATACCTCAGCTTTGCTCCTGTGGAGAATAACTGCAACTTGGCACGGCATTTCAGGTAGCAAGCTATTATTATTCAGTTGTGGTGATGAATGGGGCTAAAACTTGTACGGCGGTTGTAAAAAGAAGAAATTCGGGATTAATTTCTGGTACTAAAAAACTCTGGCCTGTTCTTGCTGTCCGGCATAGGCCGATTTCGCTAAGCATCAACATAACCAAGAATTACTGTCGGCATCTTACGGCGGTGGCGGCGGAGATGTGGTCATGTGGATTGGCCCGATCTCTCGCAGCGAATTCCCGAGCAAACAGAAGGAGATGGTGCATGGGTGGGTGCGCATCTTTTCAGGAGTATCTGGCCCTACTAATGGTAAGCTACTGAGGCATCATACGGGGTAGCTGCATACAGGTCTCAATTTGCCGCAGCATCGATCGGAAGTAAAAGAAAAAGAAAGCCAAGAAACGGAATGAAATTGGAATTAGAAATGGTGAATGCGTGAAGAATGAATGGATGCGGGTACCTGTTGAGGAGGAGGAGGATGGGGAGAGGGGAGAGGCGAAGGCTCGACTGGAGGAGAGCACTGCACCCATAGCCATGGCGTCCGTCCACAGCAGCAAGAATCAGCCCCGGCCGGCAAGAAATAGTTCGCTGGCGAGCAAGCTAGGCAGGAGAAGCTGGGCGGGGAGTGGGAGCTCAAAGCGACGGCGGCGGCATCCCCATCCTTGGGAGAGCTGGCTAGCTGGCAGTCTCTCTCCCGCTGGTTCGCTGGCTCTGTTGCTGTGGCTCTTGGAGGAGACGAGAGGTGGACGTGCGGATAAGCGGACTCGCTCTCACCTCCTCTTCTTCCTTCTTCCTCAGACCGAGACGAGACGACGGGTAAAATCTCTGCCGTGGACGGCCTGCGTTTCTCCACGTAGCACGACCCTCGCATCCGTCCGTTCTGGCCTCTTGGTCCCAGCAGCTGCGTGTCCTCTTATGCATCACAACCAAGGAAAAAAATAGCGTGCTATCAAAAATAGCGTGGCCCTCCTCTAGAAGCTATACAAGATATAACGTGATATAGCGAAGTTACATATAAAATAGCGTGATGAAAAAGTTGTAAGAAATAGTTCAAATATTAATGATTTCAGCACTAATTTTTTTCCAGAAACAATTCATGCATAACCAGGTAACCATATTCAAATGTCAAGGCCAAATCCATGGCACGAATACAAATATGAGGCTTAAAACCATGAAAAAGTAATAAAATAAAAGATAAATATTTTAAACTTTAATCAGAATTATTGACATCATCTTCAGAATAACTAGAAGAACCACCAGATTGCCCGCCATCATCATCACCTAACGTTATTTCCAGACTTTTTGTTAGCGTAGCTATAACGTTACCACGTTTAGTGTGGTTTCGAGCGTATAAGACGAAAATAGCGTCGTAGCGTCAACTTTATGCTAAATATAGCGTAGCCTCTCCAAATACGCTATATCGTGCTATTAACCGGGAAATAGCGTGCTATTTTTTTCGTTGATCACAACACGGGCCTCCTATCACGCTGACGGGTGGCCCCGGCAGGATCTGGTGTCTAGCATTCAGACACAGACAAAAGTATCCCCTGTGTGTTTGCCCCAGCAGAGGATCTCACAACCAGACTGTTGATACCTACAGCATATTCACTTGCACACCGCTGCTGCTAACCTCACAAGATACCAGCAAATTCAGATACCACCACAGCACAATTCAGAGACACCACGCAGCTGTCCATCCGTATGTATGTATCAGGATTCGAATTCAGACATCAAAATCCTCTCTTCTCACCATCAGTTTAACCAGTAAGGTATCGTACAATGAATTGCGTTCCTCCACATCATCATTCATCCCATCTCTCAGGACTCCTCTACTCCTCTATGAGCAGCATCATCGATCAACTCAGGTGGTGAGCTCCACGCTCAAGTCCCACAGCTTCTTCGCCAGCTCCGCGTCCTTGGACTTCTCGCTCGCCTCGTACAGGTTGCTGTCGCTCAAGTACCTCCCCGACACGCCCTTCACGCCCGGGTGCAGCGCGACGTAGCACGTGGTCGCCGCCCCCTGCAGTTTCAGTCACCACAACACAAAACCCGATGAGGCCGGTGTATATATCGGACAGATCCAGGCAGCAAACCTAGATTTTGCAGGAATAGCAATGGGTAAACTGAAGGAATGGCTACTGGCTTTCATCATGTCCATGTCAACAAACGACTTGGTGAGATCTAGATTCATAACGAGCGAATTAAAGATATGGTTACTGCACACTGAATCTAAAGCACAGCCATACACAAATCACTTGCTGAGATCTAGACTTGTACTACCGATATTATAGTAGTCGTCATCTTGCAGGGACCGTACATGCTAAAGTGTAGGATCTTTAGAGTCTAGGAGCCTGCAGCAGACCAAGTGCAGTGCAGGTCCCTGGAGCACTAGACATCGTCGAAATGCAATTTACATCCGGTTTAAAACCCTCCTGTGCCCCAGGGTCTAAATTGGTGAAAAAGAAAACATGCCACAATAGCAACACGCGACTGACACTCCCCGCAGTAAAAAAAGAAATAGGAACTTATGATTGACAAGATATGATGACAAGTGCCAATCCATACTGGAATGCGGGATGCTACATTTCCTTTTCTATCGTGTTCTTTAACATGATGGACTCTCCGTAATGTTGTACAATGGAGACAGAAAAACCCGAAGGCTGAGCATATAGGGCACAAATGTACCTGTTTGGCGTTTTTCAGCACCAATTTTCCAAGTGTCCGATGGAGAACTGCGTAAAGATAAAATGATCGAATCAGATGTTACCATTCCAAAGGAAGCGCTTTACCTTGGAGACGTAATTTCAACCACAAGTAAAAGTTAATTTAGTTTCTTAGCTACTGGTTATTTATTTTCATTGTTCTATGTCATTCTTGTACTCTGTTATCAGTTTTGGTACTGCAAGTACCATGAGTTATTCAAATCAACAACAGGCGTGAATCAAGACCATTTCTTGTATGAAAGCAGGAGCACGTAATATCTGCCAAGTGTATTTACCATCTATGATACTGTGGTGGCGAAGGAGGTTGGTGATGATAGATCCAGGATGGAGAGAATTTGCAGTGATGTTAACACCCTCTTCCTGTTAGACAAAATGGTGTATCATGAATCATGGTCTCATAGCTTGGCCCAAATAAAGCTATCTAACATAGATACAAACTTGAAAACAGACAGAACATGTTAAGAGCAAACAGTTTACAAAAGTCTGGCAATCTACTAGCCCATGAAGTTTGGTGCAGTTTGCTCCAGCTATTCTAGACCCAGATAAACAGTGAAACACATGACATCATGTCAACACTCAACAAGATTGCGTGTAACAACAACTCGGCCTTCTTTTAACTCAGTGAACTGTGCAACTTTAAAGGTTAGATGGAAAACTGTGCCTTCTTTAACCAGTGAACAGTGATGGTGCTTGGTGGCACAAGTTAATCACGTAATCTAGTAAATGGGCACACGTTAGAGGAGAACACTTTGATGGAAGTTGGCATACCTTGAATCTCCTAGCAAGTTCATTAGCATGCAGAATGTTTGCAAGCTTTGACTGCCCATATGCTGCAATAGTGCTATACCTGCACAACACAAAATTGAACAGCAAGTGAACGGGTTTGCCTTGGAATGAAGCAAATATGAGGGGATAACATATAATAGCTGCACAGTCACATACTCTGCCTCATCATTGATCTTGTCAAAACGGATGCCTTCCGAGTATGCAAACCTGTGCCCCTCTGATGAAACATTAATAATTCTTCCTTCCACATTTGATTCACGGGAGGTCTTCTTCATGGTCTCCAGCAGAAGATGTGTCAAGAGAAAATGCCCTGGATATTATGATACGGAAGCCATTTTTTTACTACTACATTGGTTTTTCTAACCATCATAATGAGTTGAAACTTTCAGGTATTCGTCTAGAAAATGAAACTAGGAGTGTTTGGTGAAATAGAAACGACAACTTTCTGCTGAGATAATTTGCAGATTTGGTATATTGTGCTAGGATTTACAGCGTATAATGGTGATCATAGGGTTCAGAAAGTTGAGATATTAAGGCACTAGAATGTTCAGATGAAGCACTTGTATGTCAGGGTACGTAACCGGTCAATCATCAGCTAGTAAAACGTAGATAGGAGTTTGTAACCATACATACCTACATGGTTAGTCGCAAACTGCATCTCGATGCCATCCTTTGAGAGGGAGAAAGGAGTCGCCATCACCCCCACATTGTTGCTGTCCGAGAATCAAAGCACCATGCGATCAGGGAATGCATTGATCTACAAAGTACATAACTGAACAGGCATGCAAGCGAGTAGGCACGAAAATACTAGCCATAAATACATGAGGCTTTGCACGTATCCAGGATCAAGTGTCCTGGTGCAAGAAGTGGCATAGCTATATTACTAGTATGACTAGCTTATGGCAGCACACTTTGAGACCCACTATAATCCCACAGAATTAACTCATACAGATCAATTCACTGTCCATGAAAATGTAACTTCCTACTATAACATTTCTCAAACTAAATCATTCAAAAGCATTTCTCAAACTAGGGAGTAGTAGTAATCGCCTGAAACCTGATACTAAATCTGTCATGGAAATGTGCTGAAGCTATCTGCGCCCAAACTGATAACAGGGCACATCGTATTGGCCTCGTAGTAGCAGGGATTTGGGCGCTGAACAGGCGAAATCGCATTAAATCAACTAGCGCATCCCCTCGGCAACCAAGGTGCGTATGTATGAATGTATGACTGGAAACAGTAACTAGTGTGGGGGTTAGAGCGGAGGCAGCGAGCAGTGCGTATGTACGTACACGAGGATGTTGAGCGGGAGTCCCTTGTCGTTGAACTCAGCGGCGAACCTGCGGACGGAGGCCATGGAGGAGAGGTCGAGCTCCATCACGTCGAGGCTGGCGGGGGGTGCGTCGGCGAGGACGGCCTGGCGCACGGAGTCGGCGGCGGCGAGGTTCCTGGCGGCCATGACGACGTGGGCCCCGCGCGCCGCCAGGACCCGCGCCGTCTCGGCGCCGATCCCGCTGGACGCCCCTGGGATCGAATTCGAAATTAGGGGAGAGTCAGAGAGCGTCGGCGGCGGCAAGGGAATACTGAGGAGGGCGAGAGGGAGTTACCGGTGACGATGGCGGTGAGTCCAGCGGCGGAGAGGCCCGCGGTGACCTGGTCGGCGGTTGAGGCCCAGGAGAAGCCCGAGGCGCCCTTCCGGAAGAAGATCGACGGCAGCATCTTGGTGTTTCTGTCGCCGGCAGTCTCACGCAGAGGAGTGGCGGAGAGGAGGCACCACCGCCGCCCTTGCCCTTGTGGTATGCTGAGTGTATTCTGCAGTGTAGTTCTTGTTCTTGTTGAGTCAACGCGCACAATGCCTATGCCAGCGTGTGTGTGTGGGCCCCACCCGATTTCAAATCTTTACTACCAAAAAAGGGCAATATGTAATTCTGACATAATCTACGCATATTTCCTTCGTTTTTATTTACTTCAAGTCAAACTTTGTGAAGTTTTACCAAAAGTATAGGAAAAAATATCTACATCTGTAATACCAAATGTATACTCTCTCCGTCCGCGAACAAGTGTACTTCTATCTTTTGTGGTAAGTCAATCTTATTAAATTTTGACTAACTTTTTAGGAAAATGTACCAATATTTATGACACTAAATTGGTATCACTAAATTCGTCTTGAAATGAAGTTTCAAAATATACCAATTTGATGTCATATATGTTGATATTCTTTTCTATAAAGTTGGTCAATTTTTAAATTTTTTGACTTACTACAAAACGTAGATGTACACTTATTCGAGGATGGAGGGAGTATAAAATGAAAATATACTTTACGAAAATTCTAATAATATACTCCCTCTGTTCCACAATGTAAGATATTTTAGATGTTACACATGCATGTCTAGATTCATACTAAAAAATGGACACATGCACTCAAACGTGTCTAGATATATGTGTGTGCATGTGTATGTGGAAAAAGATTAAAACATCTTATATTGTGGAACGGAGGGAGTATATATTTTACAATCTACATGTTGTTATTTTTTTAAAATATTTGGTCAAACTTAACAAACAATGACTTTGACTAAACTCAGAATGCAAAACAATTGTTAACAGAGAAAAAGAGAGTATAACTTTTGTTCCAAATTTTTTAAACATAAAAGATGGAGATTTTCAATTTGGAAAATACCGAGCTGTGTGTAGGTCACGCTTCATTTAATTTCGGATCCGATTGAGTGCGGCGATATGGAAGATGAGCTCCACGGAGCTAGGTATTTAAGAAAATTTGAAATCAACATTTTTAGCTTTCAAAAAATTCGGAACAAATACTAGTCGTAGGCAATGTCGAGATTTACAACAGTGCAAAATCTCGATGAAAATCTTGTTGTTTTTTGGCCTGGGCAAAAAACATGAATTTGTAGATCTAGATCAACAGTGCACAGTTTCAAAATTTTGAAATTTTACTAATACGAATTTTGACTTTAAAATTTGCACAGTTGTAGATCTCAACATAACTTACACATCAGATTTTTATTTTGTTTTTTTGAAACATAAAATGCAGATTTTAAATTTTGGAAAATAGCTAGCTATTTACTCCATTTTGACTTCCTGTTCTGATTGAGTGCGGCGATATGGAAGCCAAGCTCTACGGAGCTCGATACTAGGAAAAAACGAAATATACATTTTTAGGTTTAAAAAAATTAGGGAAAAAGAACTAAGTGTAGGAAATCTATCACTGTGTAAAATCTGGATAAATTGAAGATGATGAAGAAGACATGGCAGATCGTGTGTGCGGCATTTCATCGCTGTTCGTTCTCCACCTTGAGTAGCTTTTTTTTTACCGCGTAGTCGGTTCAGCCTTTTCTGGGCTCTTTGGATCGTGTGTCTTGGCTTCAGGGTGTAGACTAGTCAGTACAGTGTAAATTCCGGGTCCAAACAAGCTCGAGCGCTCTAAATGCTAAATGCACCATCTATGCTGGTGCATTTAGTTGCTTTGTATACATGTCCCCAATAGATGGTGGCATGGTGCCATTAATGAGCCTGCCGGGCGGGCTACAGTGAAAAATCCGGGTCCAAACGAGTTCGAGCGCTCTTAAGAGTTTTTGACATTTATACCCTTTTATTTACACAACATGGTTCCTTAAGGGTCCCGTTGTAATGCGTGGACCACAAAAAAATTAGTACAAAGGTTTTAGAATACAAGGAGCATAACACTAATACCAGAAATCAGTTTCGTGGCATCAACAATGTGAACCGGGAGGAGCAGAGAACCAAATCAATGTCCCTAGAGGAAGTCAATCCAAACATATTTATAAGTTAAGAAAACAAGTCAATTCAAGAAATTTATTGAAGTTTGCAGCTGAGGCCAAAATATATAGATAAACATATGAGAAATTTATGCCAATATGTAATACAACAAAGCATGACTATGATACTTCAAAAAAGAAAGACACACCTAGCACGGGAGCATAACTAATTGGAGGTCACAACACGTTGGTTAAGCAAAACTATTTGAGGGGTGGTGGTTGGGGGGGGGGGGGGGGGGGGGGGGGGGGGATTGCCCTTCTCCCGCTAGGGGACATGGCAAATAAAACAAACATACATCATAGATCTCAGATAAACAACATATTCCTATGAATTCTCGAAGGATACTCTGTTTTTGCTCCAATGTCACAACAGAGAGATCTCTATCTGCTATTCACATCCAGATCGACAACATACATACATAAACAAAGTAGAAAACACAATTGCGGGTGTACTTTATATTAGAGGGGGCGAAGCACGAACCCAGGAAGACACTCGAGAGGAACACGAAAACATGAACACACACACACACACTCGAGGAGAAGACGACGAAGAGCTACGGCATCCCGCCAACATGTATGCGGTGACGCCCATCGAGAGGACGCCGCGGGATATGGTAGCTCTTGAGCCCTAGTAAATGAGAAACAAAAGTCAATGCGAGAAATTTAATGAAATTTGCAACCGAGGCCAAATATATCGATGAACATATGGGAAAATCGATGTCAATATGTAATAAAACATAGCATAACTATGATCCTTCAAAAAAGAAAGACATGCCTACCATGGGAGCACAACTTATTTAGAGGTCACAGCATGGTCGGGGGGGGGGGGGGGGATTGCCCTCCTCCCCCTAGGGGACATGGCAAAAAAAGAAACATATATATCATAGTCTCAGACAACAACGTCATCCGATGACTTCTCGAAGATGGACTCTGGGAACTCCTCCATCGCGGACCCAATAGCTGGCGACGTCGTTGCTAGGCGAAGCCTCACATCCCTGTCTTCGTGTGGGTGCCAATCACCTCGGTCCAGGTCAGGGATGAAAGTGCATGTGTTGCCCCATGCGTGGTTTTGTTAATTAATGACAATCCTTATGGACTAATGTTTGCATTGAGATATACTTGTAGATCTTGTCCATAGGAAGAGATTGGAGTTCATGTGTTGGACTCTAGATGATTACATGATGACCAAGGTTCCATCCAAGGGTTTATATGAAGAATGGTCATCTTGAGTTGAGCTTATTGCAAGCATGGCTTGGAAAGAAGATTGGGTGAACATTCATGTTTATCTCCAAGCCATTATATACATCAAGAGAAGAAGATGAAGTGCAAATGGATACATGAAGACGGAGCTTAGCAAGGCTCTCCCATCATGGTGTATGGGGGAGTATTTGGAGAAGTCTTCATCAAGCATGTGCTAGCAAGCACAATCAAGAAAGGTGTTCCAACTTGAGAGATCAAGATCATCATCATCTAGCTCAATTGGAATGCGCAAGGCAAAGATATGATCTTGATAGGGTTTCTATTTTACCGGTCTCGTGGTGTTAGTGGGAGACCGGGTTTAGGATAGACGGCGTACTATCAAGAGGGGTTCTCGAGTGAGTAACTTGATCGCATCTTTGTGGAGAGCTCAAACCTTTGCATACTTGGCATTATCATCTTTCTTGGTTCTTATTTGGCTTTTATCCATGTGAGAATCTAGAGCTTGTGTTCATCTCCATACCAAGCTCTAATTCATCAAAAACGGATTTCATTTGAATATCTTGTGATGTTTTTGATGTTGGAGGTTTTACCGGTTTGTCTTTTCTAAGAGAGGTCAAACTCTCCACTTGTGGTTTCCTCCTCACATGATGGACTATGATGTGTATATTCATAATCTTGTTGTGCTTGTGAGTATCTTCCAAACAAGCCCAAGATCATAGAAATCAGAGTCCGAATGAGAAACATATTGCGGTTTTAGTTTGGAGGTTTTATCGGTTGTTCTTTTATCGAGAGGTATAACCTTTCCCCATTTGGTTTTATCCTCCATTGTTGGACTATGATGTTTCTCTGCATGATCTTGTAAAGCTCTTCGTTACGATTCCAACGAGCCAAAGATCATCGAAAACGGAGTTCGGATGCTCAAGATATCGTCGTTTTCGTTCGGGTGCTTTCTGCAGTTTTTCTGTCCAGCGGTAGTACCGCCCGGGTACCGCTGGGAGTCCAGTACCGCGCGCGTTTTGAGGGCCCGAAATCACCCGTAGCGGTAGTACCGCTGGGCTAGCGGTAGTACCGCTGCCTGGAGCCTGTTTTGAGCCTGTCTCTCTGTTCTAACTCCCCAGGGGGCGGTAGTACCGCTCCTGGGCGCGATTTTGCTCATAACGGTTGGATTTTGAGGTCGTATTTAAGGGGGTCTTCTTCCCCAATGATCCTCACCTCACACAGCTCGTTTTCCCCTCTCTCTCTTGCCATTGTTGACCTTGAAAAGCTTGCTCCCCCTCTCAATCCCTCCTATGATTCTTGCATATCTTTGAGGGAAAGTGAGAGGAGATCTAGATCCACATTTCCACCGATCCATTTCTTCTCTAAGTGAGTGGAACACTTTTGATCTAGTTCTTGAAGTTCCATTTGTTGTGTTCTTCATTGTTCTTCCTCTCTTCTCCCCCCATAAGCATTAGTTGCTTGTGGTGGGATTTAAGAGTGAAGGATTTGAGCACTTGTGCTCTTGCCTTTTACATTTGGTGCATCGGTGTGCTCTTCACGACGATTCGTGGAAGTTGAAAGCTTGTGAACTTGTTACTCTTGGGTCTTTGGACCCTAGACGCCCGTGTGGTGGTTGAGACCCTTGTGTGGTCACTTGTGGCCGTTCGGGAGCCCCCAATCCAATTGTGGGTTGTGCCCGGGTTGTTGTTGAAAGGCTCCGGATTTCCGCCTCGAAGGATTCCGATAGTGGAAGGTGAACCAAACCTTTGTGGTGCGGTTCATCGGAGAATAGGGTGAGCCTTTGTTGCGTTGAGATCGACCTTTGTGGTGCCTCACACCTCTCCAACGAGACGTACTCCCCTAAAAAGGAGGAACTCGGGAATACATCCTCGTCTCCGCGTGCCTCGGTTATTTCTATACCCGAGCCTTTTACTTATACACTTTACTTTGTGATAGCCTTCGTGCTTGAAGTATTCTTGTTGCTATCACCTTGTTGCTTGTCTTGCTTAGCATAAGTTGTTGGTGCACTTAGGTGAGCCTAGTTTAGTTAGGTTGTTGGCTTGTTAATTTAAACACCTAGTTTTATTCCGCAATTAGCAAGACTAAACCGGAAAAGTTTTAATCGCCTATTCACCCCCCCTGTAGGCGACATCCTTGTCCTTTCAAGGGACGAGGTGCTCGAGTTCACCTTCGGGCCTGCCAAGAAGAATCTCCTTGCGTTCGTGTTCGCCAGGTTACCAGTGTGCCTTTTAGGTCCGCCCTCCTATTCGTCGAATCAGGTCTGATTGTTCCTCGACTCTTTCTCTCCTGTTTGTGAATGTTCATCCGGTTTAAAGTTTGTGGGTGTTCCTCGGGTGTTTGTCCTGAGTTTGTGTTGATCCGAGATCGACGGTTTGTACTTCGCCTGGGCCTGACTCGAATAATGGGAGACATTGCTGAATAATATGCTGGCACAACTAGACGCGTGCTTGCAGATCATAAAATTTATTTGCCATGAAGACGACGACGATGTGCATGTAAGGCACAGAGAAAATAAAAATTGATCGATTAATTAGGAAAAAACTGGATGAAACGGTCAAAGACACCCACGAATAACAGTGCCGATCTACCCACAGAAAACACAGGCACATCATCGAGGAAAAGACCAAAGTGGAGTTTGCCGTCGGATGTCATCGTCACTACTCCCTCCGGCTTCCCGCAACTCCGGCTTCTCCTTAGACGCACGCCGATGAAGCCTTCGACACAAAAGATGTTGGGGCCAATGCTAAATAATCGAGCACCCAGATGAGCGACAAGGCAGTTACGACTATGATGTTTCTCTGCATGATCTTGTAACCTTTCCCCATTTGGTTTTATCCTCCATTGTTGGACTATGATGTTTCTCTGCATGATCTTGTAAAGCTCTTTGTTACGATTCCAACGAGCCAAAGATCATCGAAAACGGAGTTCGGATGCTCAAGATATCGTCGTTTTCGTTCGGGTGCTTTCTGTAGTTTTTCTGTCCAGCGGTAGTACCGCCCGGGTACCGCCGGGTACCGCTGGGAGTCCAGTACCGCGACCGTTTTGAGGGCCCGAAATCACCCGTAGCGGTAGTACCGCTGGGCTAGCGGTAGTACCGCTGCCTGGAGCCTGTTTTGAGCATGTCTCTCTGTTCTAACTCCCCAGGGGGCGGTAGTACCGCTGGGCTAGCGGTAGTACCGCTCCTGGGCGCGATTTTGCTCATAACGGTTGGATTTTGAGGTCGTATTTAAGGGGGTCTTCTTCCCCAATGATCCTCACCTCACACAGCTCGTTTTCCCCTCTCTCTCTCTTGCCATTGTTGACCTTGAAAAGCTTGCTCCCCCTCTCAATCCCTCCATGATTCTTGCATATCTTTGAGGGAAAGTGAGAGGAGATCTAGATCCACATTTCCACCGATCCATTTCTTCTCTAAGTGAGTGGAACACTTTTGATCTAGTTCTTGAAGTTCCATTTGTTGTGTTCTTCGTTGTTCTTCCTCTCTTCTCCCCCCATAAGCATTAGTTGCTTGTGGTGGGATTTAAGAGTGAAGGATTTGAGTACTTGTGCTCTTGCCTTTTGCATTTGGTGCATCGGTGTGCTCTCCACGAGGATTCGTGGAAGTTGAAAGCTTGTGAACTTGTTACTCTTGCGTCTTTGGACCCTAGACGCCCGTGTGGTGGTTGAGACCCTTGTGTGGTCACTTGTAGCCGTTCGGGAGCCCCCAATCCAATTGTGGGTTGTGCCCCGGGTTGTTGTTGAAAGGCTCCGGATTTCCGCCTCGAAGGATTCCGATAGTGGAAGGTGAACCAAACCTTTGTGGTGCGATTCATCGGAGAATAGGGTGAGCCTTTGTGGCATTGAGATCGACCTTTGTGGTGCCTCACACCTCTCCAACGAGACGTACTCCCCTAAAAAGGAGGAACTCGGGAATACATCCTCGTCTCCGCGTGCCTCGGTTATTTCTATACCCGAGCCTTTTACTTATGCACTTTACTTTGTGATAGCCTTCGTGCTTGAAGTATTCTTGTTGCTATCACCTTGTTGCTTGTCTTGCTTAGCATAAGTTGTTGGTGCACTTAGGTGAGCCTAGTTTACTTAGGTTGTTGGCTTGTTAATTTAAACACCTAGTTTTATTCCGCAATTAGCAAGCCTAAACCGGAAAAGTTTTAATCGCCTATTCACCCCCCCCCTCTAGGCGACATCCTTGTCCTTTCAATTGGTATCAGAGCCTGGGTTCTCTTTTTGGGCTTTACCGCCTAGAGAGTAAAAGATGTCGTTTAGAGAATTAGTGCACGATCCCACTTTCATATTCGATGACAGTAACTATGTTGTTTGGAAAATTCGCATTCTTAATCTTTTTAGGGTCATGGGTCCAAATTATATTAAGAGGATTGTAGATGTGGATTTTCTTCCTCCAAAGGATTCCCAAGAATTATCTTTAGAGGATGAAGAAAATTCTCATCTCGATACTCAAGTATCTAATGGTCTTATTTGTGTTTTGAGCAATGTAGTTCTTGCTTCAATCATGCCTTTTCGGAATGCTCATGAGCTTTGGACCAAGCTTCAAGATATATATGAAGTGTCCAACATTATTGAGGATGATTGTTCTCCCTCCACCTCCGGCCGTGATGAGTTCACAACCTCTTCCACTTCACCAACATGTGATTTGTCACAAGGTAATGATATGGTGAGTGGTGATAGAAATTGCTTTGTTGATGGTGAACATTCTATTGATATACTTCATCTCTATCTCATTGCAATGTTCTATCTTTGGACTTAAACTCTTCTAGCACTCCAAATGTCATACATGCTAGAGTTGATAGTCCTTGCATATCATGTAATAGTTGCTTAACTAAATCTCATGATGATATGCTCTCTATGTCTTGTTGTCATGAAAATAATGCTTCCATATCCTCTAGTACTTGCATGACTAACACAAGACATGGACCTCAATGGTGCTTCAAGTATTTCTTCACCCATTAATCACGTTTGCCTTATGGCTAAGGAGTCAAAGGAATCTTCTATATCAAATCCAATACATCTTGTGATGATGTGGTTGAGGAGCCTCATGGAGAAGATCTTGATATTGAATCCTTAACAAGAAGGGTGAGATGGTACTTGGTGCTCCTCAAAGGTAGCAAAGCTATCCCTCCTCTAAGTGAAATCATTGTTTATGCTATTAAGAGTAGGGAAATCATTGAGGACTTGGAAACTCAATTCTCGAGAAATGTCAAATTGAGAGAGAGGATGCCGATGAAAAGGCATCCTTAATGAATGCCCTTGAGGAAGAGCAAGAGCTTCGAGTGTCTCTTGAGGAGAAACTTGAATCTCTTGATGATCAAATGATCTTATTATTGCTAAAATCATTAAGGAAAGAGATCATGCTATTGCTAAATATAAAGTGCTTAAAAAGGAAAAAGTTGAATTTGGTGTTGGCAATGCTAGACTAAGTGAGGACATAGAGAGACTTGACAAAGCTCACAAGGCTTTAGAAAGTGAACACTCTCTCCTTATCAAGTCTCATGATCAACTCCAAACTCAACTATCTAAAATGATGAGCTTGCCAAGTTGTCTCCTTCTATTTCTAATATTAATGATGCTTGTGCTACTAACTCCACTTCTTGTGAAGCATCTATTTTGAAGGAGAATGTTGAGCTAAGGGCTCAACTTGAGTTGCTAACTAGCAAGTATGGGAAATTGGAAGAAAGTCATGAAAAGCTTTCTAGCTCTAATGATGATCTTCTAGCATCCCATGCTAGGCTAAAGTTAGCTCATGAGGCTATTATACAAAGGTAACATCTTGTGAGCCTCATGTGGACAAAGGCACAACTTCTTCTAAAATGCTTTATTGCCATGTGCTAGTCCTAGTGATTCATCCACTCACAATGTTGCTACATCTTGTGATGAATTACTTTCATGCCTTGTTGCTCTAACAATGAAGCTTCTACTTCCTCTAGTGTTTTTGTTGATACTAACCATGTAGAGGAATTAAATGAGCTCAAGGCCCAAGTCACTTCTTTGAAGAAAGACTTGGAAAAGCGTCATGTTGGGAGTCACACTTGACAATATGTTGAGTGTTCAAAGACGCCCCAATGACAAGAGTGGACTTGGATTCAACTCCAATAACAAGAACAAGTCCAAGTCAACAAGAAGAAAAGGGCCAAGAACAAGTTAAAGATTCGGCCAAGATTGTTTGCTTCAAGTGCAAAGTTGAAGGGCACCATGTTAGATCTTGCCCTTTGAAGAAGAAGGCTCTTAGTGAGAAGCAACAAGGGAAGAAGCCTCAAGTTCAAACTCAAGTTCCTCAAGTTGAAGAACGGCCTCTTCCCAAGAAGAATCAAGCTACCCTCCTCAAGTCAAGATTCCAACTAAGAAGAGAGGAGGAAGTCGATGTTGCTACCTATGCCGTGAGAAGGGTCACTTGCTTCTTCATGCACAAATGGTACCTTATCCAACCCCATTATTATTGATGATGATTATTCTCTTCGGAAGGATAAGGTTGGCAATGTGTTTGCCAAATATGTTGGTACTCAAAGTGGTGTCAAGAAAAGAACCATTTGGGTTGCCAACCTATTGTGACTAACCTCTTAGGACCCAACTTGGTTGGGGACCAACAAGCTAAAACTTGATCAATAGGTGTTGTTGGAGGGCATTGGAGACTTGGCTACATCATGAAGAATTAAGGGATCTTCATCAATTATATTCTCTCAAGCCAAGTCATTTGGATTATATTGTTCTATCTCATATCCAATGTTCCTCCTTGCGGTAACTTTTATTTAAATCATATATACATTGAAAGTTGCTTGCACCCTTGCATGTGTTAGGTTTTGTACCTTGCTAGTGTTTGTATGTGTTGTGCTCTCTACTTACTTATCTTGAGAAATCAAGTATGTGTATGTTGGTTTGCACACCATTTACTTGTGTTGAGCCTTATTGCTTTTATTTGATATCTTATCTTGTTGGCTCTCTTTTGAGAGATTAATGGACTATCCATTTTGGGGAGTGATATGCTTCGTGCACTTCACAATCCTAAAATGTGTGTACATGAGGAATACCACTTAGTGATGATATATCAATATTATCTATTCTCTATGTGGTATGTCATGCTCATGAGAAATTCAAATTCTATAATGTCCATTAATTTCTCGAGTTGGTTTTGTTTGCCTCTTGTTTAAAGAAATGGATTATCACATTATGGGGGAGTAATAAGCTTGTGCATATTACAACCTAGAAAATGTGAACATGTGAGGTATTGCCACCTAGAATTGATTTTCATTATCTTATTCCTTGTGGCATGTTCTCAAACAAGTTCCATTTTGCTTAAATTTTTTCTCTCTCGTTGGATCTTGTTTGTGATGGAATTTCTTGATATGGCTTTCCCTAAATATGTTCTCATATATCTTTTGGGAAACCAATTGCTTCAAGCTACTCCTTGGAGTTGCTTTGCATTATGTGTTTTTGAAGCTATCAAGAATATCTATCTATCTAAGCATGGCTTTTAATTCCTATCCTTTGCCATATGCTTATGTTTTGTGAATATGATCTTGAATATATCTTTGCAATCCACCACCGAGAAATATCTCCATACATTACTTGTCTTGACAAGTGATAATCATATTTGTGGTAAATATATTGATCATATTCACTTTGGCTCTTGCTTTGAATTGCCTTATTTGATTGCCAAGGATTTGTTTTGATCTAACTCTCATTTGTCTTCCTTGTATCTTTTGGATCCTTTATTGCTCTACTTGAAATTTGTTTTGTGCTTTCTTGAGTTGGGAAAAGCAATGAACCAATTCTTGTGCATTGACATTCAAAAGTCATACTTCTTGATAATGCACTATTCTTGGGAAGCTATCCTACTTTGAGTAAAACACCTTTTAAATTGGTATTGCAATTTCTTGCTTTCTTGAACATGACTAGTGTTTGAATAATATTATGGAGAGTGATGATCTCATTTGTGTGCATTTTGTATTCAAATGCAAATCATAAATAATGCACACATCTTGGGGGAGCAATCCTATATGCTTTTTGAACATTAGTTGTCTTCATTTGTATTTGATCCCGATGACGTGTCTCTTGGAAGACAAACATTTTTCGTCTTGGTACTTGTGCCATCATGAAAAGTGTAGAGGGTTTGGTTTATTCCTTGATGATATTTTCATCAATTGGTATCTTATTTCATTGGTATCTTTTCAAAGTGGTATCTTCATCATGTGTTGATTTGGGTATTTGATATAATTTGGGCAATTTGTTTTCTTGTCACACTTGTGTGTGCTTTGTTGGTTTACTTGGTGTTTTGTCCAAATTGTATCTCGTTTGGTTCTTGAAAGTCATGTGCATGCATATTTATTATATGTATATCTTATGGCATGCTTACTTTCGTTGATCCAATATATAGGATAAACTCCATCAAATCCTAAATGGCTAAGATGTGCATGAAATTCAATTTCATATCAATATGCACATATTTATGTGGAGTTTGTCCTATGTATTGTAGTTGCTCTAACTACTTTGGACCCAATGAGTTTGGGTACCATTTGTACTTGAATTTGTTTTAGGTACATTGGAGATGCATTGGAAGCTTGTCTCATCTACAAGGAAGGTGTTGTCACCATGTGCTTATTGGAGCCAAGCTTGGATGATCATGAGCTCTATCTTCTACATCACCAATGCTATCTCGGTAACAAGTATCTACCTCATGCATACTTTTCTAGCTTCAACCTTGTGTAGGTTGTTTCATGGCATGAATCTCTTTGTTGCAATTCTTTTGATTCTTGCAAAACAACTTTATTGCAAATGTGGCAAGCCGGGATGATTACATATCAAGGGGAATATATATAATCATTTTCATGATTCATCAATCCCATATATGTTAATCTAGCACTTTCTACTCTATGTCTCATATGCAATATTGATGTTTTCAAAATCATTTGCCTTTTGCGATACTTGTTATCTTACTCGGAGCATCCCTTTATCACCTTTATCCCTTGTGGATAGTTTTGATGCTATGATGAGTGTGTGTTGGAAGTTCATCTATATCCTTTAAGATAAAATTGAGCTTTGTGCTATGCTTTTAAGCAAAGATCTTATTGGTGTATTTATGACTTCCTCTTGGATATCATGACCTTTACCTTTGTACCTATATTTGTGTGTACATGTTTATTTGTGGACTTATATCTTCGTGATTGGTGTCTACTTAGAAACTTATACACATAAGAATAGTTACATCTTTATTTGGTATTCCAATTCTTTAGTGACCACCTCTTATTGCTTTTGTTCTTTGGTGGTTTCTAATTAAAGGCACAAGCTTTTTTTATGTGTTATGCTTTTGAATCTTAATAAGCTTGTGGAGCTATTTGCTATATCTCCTTTGGTGTGTGAGTATGGAAAGACATGATATGCACTATGTGCAACTCTTTTTGAAAGACTATGTTGATGCTTTTGCTCATCCTTGTATTAGTCTCCTAAAATGTCTTTATATCTCACACCCATCCTTTTATTTGCCGCTCCTTGCTCATGTTGCAAAACATTTTATTTGTTGCAAGTTGTTTTGCTCCTTTTTCTTTATATTCTCTTGCATGTGCTTGTGTTCGAATTTATCTAGGAGGGAGTGAGGATTCCATGTTGTGCACACTATATTGAAATACAAATCCTATTTGTGCACGTACCTTGGGGAGTTCCCTCTTGATTTTAGAACACTTTTTCGGATCCTTTTGATTGTTACTTCTTTTGTTGAAGTATCTTTCTATTTGATTTTCTTTGCAATCTTTGGATCCTCAATATAGTTTGATCTCCTTTCCAACTATTCGTTATTGGATATGTGCATTTGATTTCACTCATATTATGAGAAATGCACACATTATGGGGGAGCTCTTACTATATTGGCCTTCTAATTTTTCCTCCCATTTCGGCAATCGATGCCAATGGGGGAGAAGTTTAGAGGGTTTAAGGGAATTTGGTTTTATGCTTTAGTTTCGTTCTTAAGCATTTGCCTTTCTTCTCTTGCATCCTTGCTCTTTGTGTTGCATGGTTGCTTAATTCATTATATAAACCCTCGTAAAAGGGATTGTCATCAATTACCAAAATGGGGGAGATTGAAAGTGCATGTGTTGCCCCATGCGTGGTTTTGGTAATTAATGACAATCCTTATGGACTAATGTTTGCATTGAGATATACTTGTAGATCTTGTCCATAGGAAAGATTGGAGTTCATGTGTTGGACTCTAGAAGATTACATGATGACCAAGGTTCCATCCAAGGGTTTATATGAAGAATGGTCATGTGAGTTGAGCTTATTGCAAGCATGGCTTGGAAAGAAGATTGAGTGAACATTCATGTTTATCTCCAAGCCATTATATACATCAAGAGAAGAAGATGAAGTGCAAATGGATACATGAAGACGGAGCTTAGCAAGGCTCTCCCATCATGGTGTATGGGGGAGTATTTGGAGAAGTCTTCATCAAGCATGTGCTAGCAAGCACAATCAAGAAAGGTGTTCCAACTTGAGAGATCAAGATCGTCATCATCTAGCTCAAGTGGAATGCGCAAGGCAAAGGTATGATCTTGATATGGTTTCTATTTTACCGGTCTCGTGGTGTTAGTGGGAGACCGGGTTTAGGATAAACGGCGTACTATCAAGAGGGGCTCTCAAGTGAGTAACTTGATCGCATCTTTGTGGAGAGCTCAAACCTTTGCATACTTGGCATTATCATCTTTCTTGGTTCTTATTTGGCTTTTATCCATGTGAGAATCTAGAGCTTGTGTTCATCTCCATACCAAGCTCTAATTCATCAAAAACGGATTTTATTTGAATATCTTGTGATGTTTTTGATGTTGGAGGTTTTACCGGTTTGTCTTTTCTAAGAGAGGTCGAACTCTCCACTTGTGGTTTCCTCCTCACATGATGGACTATGATGTGTATATTCATAATCTTGTTGTGCTTGTGAGTATCTTCCAAACAAGCCCAAGATCATATAAATCGGAATCCGAATGAGAAACATATTGCGGTTTTAGTTTGGAGGTTTTATCGGTTGTTCTTTTATCGAGAGGTCTAACCTTTCCGCATTTGGTTTTATCCTCCATTGTTGGACTATGATGTTTCTCTGCATGATCTTGTAAAGCTCTTCGTTACGATTCCAACGAGCCAAAGATCATCGAAAACGGAGTTCGGATGCTCAAGATATCGTCGTTTTCGTTCGGGTGCTTTCTGTAGTTTTTCTGTCCAGCGGTACCCGGCGGTTTGAGACCCTTGTGTGGTCACTTGTAGCCGTTCGGGAGCCCCCAATCCAATTGTGGGTTGTGCCCCGGGTTGTTGTTGAAAGGCTCCGGATTTCCGACTCGAAGGATTCCGATAGTGGAAGGTGAACCAAACCTTTGTGGTGCGGTTCATCGGAGAATAGGGTGAGCCTTTGTTGCGTTGAGATCGACCTTTGTGGTGCCTCACACCTCTCCAACGAGACGTACTCCCCTAAAAAGGAGGAACTCGGGAATACATTCTCGTCTCCGCGTGCCTCGGTTATTTCTATACCCGAGCCTTTTACTTATACACTTTACTTTGTGATAGCCTTCGTGCTTGAAGTATTCTTGTTGCTATCACCTTGTTGCTTGTCTTGCTTAGCATAAGTTGTTGGTGCACTTAGGTGAGCCTAGTTTAGTTAGGTTGTTGGCTTGTTAATTTAAACACCTAGTTTTATTCCGCAATTAGCAAGACTAAACCGGAAAAGTTTTAATCGCCTATTCACCCCCCCTCTAGGCGACATACTTGTCCTTTCAAGGGACGAGGTGCTCGAGTTCACCTTCGGGCCTGCCAAGAAGAATCTCCTTGCGTTCGTGTTCGCCAGGTTACCAGTGTGCCTTTTAGGTCCGCCCTCCTATTCGTCGAATCAGGTCTGATTGTTCCTCGACTCTTTCTCTCCTGTTTGTGAATGTTCATCCGGTTTAAAGTTTGTGGGTGTTCCTCGGGTGTTTATCCTGAGTTTGTGTTGATCCGAGATCGACGGTTTGTACTTCGCCTGGGCCTGACTCGAATAATGGGAGACATTGCTGAATAATATGCTGGCACAACTAGACGCGTGCTTGCAGATCATAAAATTTATTTGCCATGAAGACGACGACGATGTGCATGTAAGGCACAGAGAAAATAAAAATTGATCGATTAATTAGGAAAAAACTGGATGAAACGGTCAAAGACACCCACGAATAACAGTGCCGATCTACCCACAGAAAACACAGGCACATCATCGAGGAAAAGACCAAAGTGGAGTTTGCCGTCGGATGTCATCGTCACTACTCCCCTCCGGCTTCCCGCAACTCTGGCTTCTCCTTAGACGCACGCCGATGAAGCCTTCGACACAAAAGATGTTGGGGCCAATGCTAAATAATCGAGCACCCAGATGAGCGACAAGGCAGTTACGACTTTGACGACTATCATTGTAGGAGAAGAAAGGTGCACCGACCAAGGACCCTCAACCGAAGACGCACCTCCTGTCATCGTCACCGTCAAGCCTCCTCCTCGACAACATTCACTCCAGGACGACAAGGCGAGTCACTATAAACCCCTACAAACTTGAATTATTTTGGAACGAACGAGTATCTCACATACAATGCTCAGACAACAGCCGAGAAACATAACAGATATACTAGTAGCCAACAAGGCTGGCATGTGTTTTGTACTCTAATCGTCGTCGTCGTCATCATCAAACCAATACCCAGATCCGACCTAGTCTAGTGCTCAACTGTGCACACCTGCATATCTCCTCACCAATCCGTAGCTTGACCGCCAACCCAGCCCTATAACTTAGAGCCTCCCATCAGACTTTGCTGCCGCCTAAGCTCATATACAGGATCCATCCAACGAGCACAACTGCCGCTGCTGCCTAGCTCGACCGACACCTTTGGTCCGGTGCGCTGCCAGCTTGTGCTGCTTCAGTTCTCTGAACACAGGACGAGCTTCACATGGTCCCCGGTCATCGCTTTCTCCCATCCTGCACAACAGGCGAGAATCATACACGCTCTAAACAACAAGATTGATCAACAGATAAACTTTCCTCATTCGGCATGCGTTACTAGTACCGAATTTCAGGGAAACAGATACATGTGGCTGCCGGTTAGTTGCCCTTCTTCAATTTTAAGGCATGGCGTCTTTACATTTCGTAAACCATATATACAAAACAGGTGCTGGAGCTTAGGAGCTACAAGGTCGAGTTATATTACTAATGCTACTACCACGTCTAAAAAGCAGGAACACTCCAAGCAACTACTAGGTCGGTCGAGTTAATCTGTCTACTAACAACAAAAGGGGTAGTTTGCTATATGATAGGACGCTTACTTCGAGAGAGGAAGGCCGACGCTTCTTTACTGGAAAACACGGTGCCGCACGAGTCTCCACCCACGGTGGCCAGCTCTACGTCGCACCACCTGCATCCATTTCAAGTCCAGAATCACAAATGGTCTCTTCTCCACTGAAAGTGTTGTGGTCTGAAGGCATTGGTGCTGGCAATCGAAGATACTCTTCTTGCTCATGGAGACCAGACCAGAAACTGCCTCGAGGTTTTGGATCCCAGGAGAGCCTGATGCACCGTCAAGCATTTCAGATAACTGGACCATGGCATCCTCGTCTTTGAGGTCTTTTGATCTCTGTTCCTTCTGTCTCAGCTTCTTCATCCGTTTCCTTTCCATGATTTCGGCTTGCCTTCAAGTTTTATACACAAGGATAGTTCAGATCTAGGTCTCATCAGAAAGTCGAGTAAAATGATGATGCATTTATCAGCAATAACCTGGCAAACTATTATAACAAGTGAATGACGTGAGGAAAATAACCTTTTATGTGCAGCATCCTCTTCCTCCACAAGCAACTTCTGGCATCTTAATGCTTCAGCAGCCTTATCAGTGGACCAAGCTTCGACCTGTTATTTCATTTACAGTCAACATTAAAATTGTAGGCACTCGTAGCTAAAGGGAGAATGCACTAACTCTCTTGCATAATGGTAACACACAGTCGTACCAGCTTCTGTTCAAGGATGTAGCTAGTGCATGCGACAACGTTTTTCAACTCTGTCGCAACTTTTTCAGCCTCCCCGTCAAACAAATACTTCTGAATACAGACAGCGTCCGCTGTGCTGGTACAGAGAAATGTATTCTCACTTGCTTCGTCGAGCATGCTAAATAGTTCGTTTGACGAGATAGGCAGTCTTGAAGCAGCTGTTTGAATAAGGTCCTGCGAGAGGGGGAAAATAAGCTTAGAGACCAATTGCAGATGGTAGAGCAAGTGACAAGTATGGTCGGAACCTTACCAGAAGTTCATTGCCAGCTCTGGCATACGCCAGCGGCAACGAAGCATACCCCGGCTTACACATCCACGACGACAATGCTGTTAAAATGGCTGAACCTTTGATGCGCTGAAGATGAATTTGTATTAATCATTACACGCTTCGAAATACAAAGTGATACACAAACTCATCTAGTCTGGAGATACTAATCTATGATCATTACCTCTATCTCCACGTCGTCCAAGGACAAAATCATCCGGGCCTGATCCACCGTGAGCTGAAGAGCATGACAAATTTAGCAAGGAACGGGAAGACATTGTTTTCGTTAACTAGGCTGTAGGCCACAATGTGTGGGCAAGCAGGGGCGGCGCCACTACCGGGGCGAGGAGGGCGGCCGCCCCGGCTCCCCTGGGGCGGAGCAGGCACCCCCTTTCCAGCCGAATGCTGCGGCGGCGCCATTAGCCTCATGAAGCTGTTCGTGACCGAGCTCCTTTTAACGAACAGGTATCTGGACGCTTGGTTGGGCCCTAGTTGGGCCAAAAGTTTGAGTCAAAGACAAAGCCCATCCAGGTCCGATGCACAGGAACGCCCCGACCTGCTTGTCGAGTCTAGGAACCGTTCCCCGTCCAGTCCCCTGCCCATGATTTCAATTTTGATGTCCGGCGTATTCTAGAAGAGCCCTCAATGCTCTCGGAATATTTAAATCATATGGTGGCTACGGGATGTGCAGCACAAGTCTAGGATTCCATAAAAAAAAAAAGGCTTGGGCATATATTACTCCTGGAACATAAAAAGAATTACAATCATTCTTACATTCATCTCGGTTAGTTTGACCAAATCTGGGGGAACGGATCCCATCATTCGCGTAACACAGCACATCACGCTCCATCTCCTTCAAGAAAACTAGCGTCAAAATTAAGTTTTACCCAACCAGTTCTTGCTTTGCATGGGCTCAGCCGTTCAGGTCCATAAGAGAAGAATCCAACAATCTTCAGTTCAGGACAGGCAAACAAACTATAGACTTTGTTTTTCAAATCGGAGACAAAATTTTGCCTGAATCTGTTAACCAAGAACTTGCTTCGTAGTTTTCTTTCCACTCTCTAATAATATTTGCCTATCGTATATTAGCAGAAAAATCCGACGGTGTCACTACTTCTTGAAGAAATTTGGATTGTGCCACTAGTTCTATTTTTAACCTTTGTTGCACACTTTATTTTGTTGGATAGACTTGCTTTTGTGCCTTAAAAAAATTACACCTAAAATGTTCGCCCCGGCTCATCTGAATTCCTGGCTCCGCCACTGTGGGCAAGTTGCTTTATTTGGCTAGATTCATCACGATAGAGCATAAGCAGGAAGATGGCAGAGCATATATCTTACTCTGTCCCAGAATGCGGCAACGTGGTCTCTGTTCTTGGGGAAATCCTACAAACCGTCAAAAATGGTGTCATGCCAATGTAAGTAGTAACATTGTCCCAGAATGTAACAAGGGGGAACGTTAAATACAATAAAAGAAACTGAATGGAACCGAAAGGCAAACCTTGTCTATCTTGAGGGCTCGGCGATGCACGCGCGAGTGCCGGCGGAGCGCGAGGGAGGAGCAGAACTCTCTGGGGCACTTGGCGCACTTGACCAGCTGCATCTTGGGGGCGAGAACAGTGGCCACCCCGGGAGATCTGCAAACGAACAGGCTCGGAATGAGATCGACCAGCATCGGTGCATCGTGATGGACGACCGAAGCTAGCTAGCTAGCAGCAGAGGAGCACGTACATTTCTCGGTCTCGCCGTTGGCCTTGGCGGCGGCCTGGGCGAGCGCGACGACGGCGTCCGGGATCTTGAGCGGCTGGATCTGCCCGGCCGCGGCCATGGCGTGTCTTGGATCCGGAGGTCCTGGGGGGAACGGCGGTATAGGACCTGTCGCCGGACGACGACGGAAACCAGCGGAAGGGAAGCGGTGAGGTGAGACGGCGACGGCGGAATTGGGAAATGACGGGAGACGAAGAGGAGAGAGCACGATGACGACAAAATGTCACTAGGCTTTTTCCTCTTTCTTTGTTTCGTTTTGGTACAAATATTTGGGTAGGCCAAAATGAGAAAGAAAATCCAGTGATCATGTTATTGAAAAAAAGGGTCGAAAATCGTATTTTGAAGGTTTAAAAAATTCTAAAAACAAATTGCCTGGATACATATAAATGTTATCTACATATCTCCATAGTTTTGCTCAATTATACGTTATACAAAAATCACAAAATTATGGCTCTTAGAAAGGTGAAACAAAAAAAATCATTTTTGAGTTTCATGTGAAGAGCATGTATGAAAAGATATTTCGCCAAAAATTCGGACGTACATAGAGACATATATATGTATTTGTATGCTTTAACTCAGAACTATTCGAGACGCGGAAATAATTTTTTTGATTTTAAAAAAGTGGGACTTGGGGGTTACAAGTGTTTTGGGGACAAAATAGCATACCAAAACACTTTATATTTTAGGAAAGAGTATATTGCACTTTGTAACCCACATTTTTTGAGATCTATAAAAACCTTTGAAGATTTAGATACTCATAGATATGCTTGAAAATAGGTATCACATGTTGAAGTCCACTATTCTTTTGTTTTTTACCAACTTTAATTTAGTGTACATAATCAAGATATGGCAATAAAATATAATAAAAATGGGTTATTCTCTAGATTCTCTAGGAACAAGATGTCCCTAAATATGTTATGAGAGATATTGTTGCTAATAGATCAAAGCTAAGTGAGGGACAACATATTTTTTTGTTTCTCTTTCATCCAACTGACTAATCATCCTACGTGGCATTGTCAAGAGAAGACCATTGTACATGCGCTAAGCCATCGGGTCTTAACGAGATGGTCAATGATGAGCTTATACTTCACCGTCGTTAATGTCACCAACGTCACACATTCTCTTTTCGTTGTCAGATTCAATGCATGGAATACAATCTCTTTTGAATTTTAACACAGATCAAAGAACTTAATCGAGATCATTACGGTACCAACGCAATAGATGAATCACCAATTGATTGCATGGAGTGGTGAGAGGATATGGGTTCTATCCGTTTGCGATCACAGAGTTGAAGAGATGATTCCCTAGAAGACAATAACAACTCTTCATACAACCTCTTCTGATAGTAAAAACGTTGCCCGGTACCTGGCCCTAGGATCACTCCAAACACAACTGGTTGGGGCCACTGACGGACCCTCATGGGAGACCAATGAGAGACGGTACGACGCCATGCCAAAAATTGTTGATGAGCCCTTATTTTTGGGCTGGTCCGTAATGACTTGCCCGTCAGTGGAGCTTCAACGGAAACCCAAGAATTAGTATTTACTAGTTGAATGCCCATGCGTTGCTACGGCTATCGCCACTTATGTTGCGTATGCAATAAATTACACAAAAATATACAAAATATAGCCACATATTATTTAATTTCACTTGTACAAAAAGTAATGATTAAACTATCCCTTATTAACTATGATATACTCCATTGACATTTTTGGGTTCTTAGATAACATTGAAAAAATCCATTCTATCCTGCCCATAACGCGCATAAAAGAAATGCATTTGGAATCTCCGTGCATAGACACGGTCGATATTTTTATCTCTTTACGTTTTCGGTACCTTTCAACAACATCGCCTCTAGGCCTATGTCTTTTTTTTTGGAAGCATCCAGTAAATCTATATATGCCCATCCTGATCTAAAAAAGTAGTATAACATATATCAAGGCTATGGTCATACGCGTAGAAAGAAGAACGACAATACTCGATACACACCTCTTTTAGAGTGTAAAACCCGATGATTTTTCGTTCCAGTGAAGCATTATCACGTCAAACTTTTTGTCTGCACAACTTCTATGATATAAAAAAAGAAACACATTTGAAACTAAAAATTGAATGCTCTAGTTTTATCATTTTATTTAGAGAAGCGGCAGATGGCCGCTCTTGCAGTAGAGAAACATGGCTTGACTGCTAAATTGCTGCGCTGCTAAACATGGCTTGATTGAAGAATTATGCTTAATACTATCATTGGTTTTGTCAGCATCCTTGTAATGGCTTTGCTGCTTCTGTGGCAACAAGGATATATATAGAAGGTCCATTTGTATATGATGTTAGTTACAAAGAAGATGCATTGGTATATGCTGTAAGATACATGAGGTTCCATTGCTACATGCTCTTAGTTACATGGAAGGACCATTGATACATGCTGTGGTTTATGTGACTGCGGCCATGAGCTAACATTTTGTGCGATAGAAATCATGATTTTCGAACAGATGTTCCAAATCCAACTCATTTTCTGTAATTTTTTTACCTCCATACCAGGTATATATAATAGATTATGGACTTGCAAAGAACTTTAGGGACTTACAAACTCAGAAGCACAACCCCTACAGGTTGGTTTAAACTCCCTAGTATTGTCGCAAAATATAAAGATCATGATGCCATTTTTACTTGAATTGGTAGGGAGAACAACAATCTAACTGGAATTTCACGCTATGCAAGTGTCAACACCCATCTTGGTGTTTGTTAGTTTTTTGTGCTCTCGGATGATTAATCAAGTAGCTTATTTAAGTTTTGTCTAACTTAAGGGTGATTTGATGCATATAAAAGGAGGAGAGATGATTTAGAATCTCTTGGTTAAGTTCTTATGTACTTCATCAGGGGCAGGTTAGTTTGTTGTATTCGTCATTTCATACATGTCGTTCTTTTGTAATGTTGTGCACTACAATGTATACGTTTGCTGTTGTTAATGATGCTAAATCTGTTGCTAGGTCTGAAAGCGGGCACTAAGAAGCAAAATATGACAAAATTAGTGAGAAAAAGTTGCTCCAGTGAGGTAATTTATTGGACACTTAATATGCCATTTCTTTAATAACCACGGTAAATTGAGACCTGATAAACTGTGAGTCAGGGACTCTTTTGCACCAATCTGCCTGTGCTAGTGTGAATAATAAGATATATTTTGCTGAGATGGTGATTGCTGACTGAAGGTTTTCATCAGAGTGAGCATAGTTTGAACCCTCTTCGCAGAATAATAATCAGGTTTTTCTCCACGTATGATTTATGAACCAAAACATCAAGATCTAGATAATATATCCATCAGACACCGGTAAGTGATAAATCAGCCGATTTATCATATCGGTCAGACACCGATAAGCGATATAAATCGTCCGATTTATTGGAATATCGACCGATATCTTGAACACTGATTGCAATGCATCAGCACATGGGGTTTTCCGCTTTACTGCGAGGTCTTTGTTGCGTTGAGCCCGCAACGCCTGCCTCTCCTCGGGTGGTATGCTTTGCCTGCGTGCTCTTCGGCGGGCGTTCGTCACTTGTCTCTCCTCGGTAGCCTTATTTTTATTGACTGCCCTTCAGCGGGCGTTTATCTCTTGTCTCTCCTCAGGTGTCAGATTTTGCCTAGCGGCCCTTTGGCTTTCGTTTCTCTCTTCATTAGTTTTACTTTGCCTAGCTGCTCTTCGGCGTGCATTCATTTCTTCTCTCTGCTCCGGTGTTAGACTATCTCGTCGTGCTTTATAACGGTCCCGTCTTTGTTGATTTTTGTCCTGTGTAACGCTTGAATTGAAAGCCATATGTTCAGCACCACTTGGTGTTCCTTGAAGTGTCCTAGGGCTTTCTGCATGTTAAATGTGTAAATTGTTAAATCGAAGCCCTAGATCTGAAGTCGCGGCAATAAACGTACTTCGGTGTAAAAAATGTTGTGTAAAAGGCTGATACCGTATGAAGTTTCCACATGCTCTCCTGGTTCCAACGTTGTGAGGGCACTGCCTCTAGGAAGCACTATAGCTAATTTGGTAGATGGTTCACAAGTGAAGAATCCAGAAGATCAATCGACAAAAAATCTTATAAATTATTTTAGGCTCAGTTAGAAAATGATAATTGAGACATTATGTCTTAACATTTTGTTAGAAAGTACACACCTATCTTCCCCTTATTAGGCATGTATTGTGTATCCTGTGACATCTTATATGGAAATGTTGCAGGCAAAATGGTTAACAACCTTGGAAAGTCTGCGCTGTGGTAAATAAAACAAAGAAAGCGAATAAGTGCTACCATTTCAGGCAATAAATATTTGACAGGGGAGGTCTGGACGAAAATTATTTCAGGCATCACAAATCCGTTCATAAGTATTAAGCCGTTCACAAATATTTGACAGGGAGGACTCAATGCAGTATGAAAGACGTTTGTATGCTTTCCTGTAAAAAATTATTGGTTGTGCTTATATCTGTATGCATGGTTGCAGTATAAGTTAATTTTATTCCCGAACTTTCTCACAGGTTTAGCGTCACAAGGATGTTGTGTGTCCAGCTACAAGTAACAAAGGGGCAGAAATAGTGTAGCGTGTTCTCAAGGAATATTCAGGTTTTAGAAGGTCACCTCATATGTAATGGTATTGACTTGTTGTAAACAAGTAACTCACCAGCGATCAAGACATCTTGAGTTGGTGTATAGAAGCAGAGTTGTTGTACATCAGAAGAACGAATTCTCCTGGAGGTTGAGCATCAGTGCTGACTCGAGCCCCGACGGCATGGGCGCATCGAGCTTCTGCCTCGTGCCTCTGCGGCGCGGCGGTGTCGAGCTGCTGCCCTAGGTGCGCTGGTCCAGGCCGTTGCCCTCAAGAAGAATCATGAGGATCTGGGAGGAGGTGGCGTTGTTGCGTCCTGGATGTTCAGTCCCACGGCATGATCTTGATAATCTGTGGTGTGCGGTACCAATATGTAGTTTGGTTCGAGCACTGGGAGCATATCTGATGCTAGCTGGAGTTCAGATTGAGTTCAGATAAGAATGGTTTACTATATGAAGACAAGATCGGTTAGCTATCCAGTGTAGGCAGTCACACTGGGAGCATATCTGATGTTAGCTGGATACCTGACAGTAAACAAGTAAGTTTGATATGAGTTGTTCCCTTATATCAATTACTGTGCACATACTTAATTTCTTTTCCATCGAGATTGGGCTTGATCTGTTGTGGAGTTCCTTCATTAGGCGCGGTTACAGAGCAACCACAGATTCAGATGCGTTAGACTCGTAGTTAACACATAGTAATGTTAATCATAAAGCATGACCGATCTATATTGTTGCTAGAATTCTGCAAAACCGATAGTCTATATCTTGTACGTAACAAGATTTCTGCACCTAGGTTGTGCATGCATTATTGTCTCTAGCTGAAACCATAATCAAGTTTTAGTTATGATAACATAATACTGTTAATGCAGCTATGCCCAGCCGGACTGAGGCCAAATTGGGACTGAGATGGAGGTGGGCGGCGCCCGCGGGCTGGGTACGATGCGGGCAGTGTTGGGCTGCTGGCCATCCTGTATTGGTCGGGATTTAACTTACCGTCATCATCACGATACGGTGGATCTTCCAGGTACCCTGAACTTACCACACGTCTCGGTCCATTCATTGGATTGAAGCGGCTTTGGTGATTCATACTTGGGTGTTAGGTTGGTTCTTTCCACTAAACCTCGTGAGGTTGAGTCGTTGTCGCTCACTAAGACGGTGTTTCACTCTTTGCACATTTCTCAGGTTACAATATTAGTCACACCATGAACTTTGCTATTTTCAGAGACAATAGAGTGTACAGAACTGACATAATTTAATAGTTCCTAACATGTTCATATCAGAGTTGTGATTCAGGAGTTCCGAAGATACCTGAGCTTTCTGAAGGTTGTCGTGACTCCAATGACCTTCCACTCGATGCTTCATGTGAGATCTTTCAATAGAGTCTATGCAAATTGTGTTGCATCGATCTGGTGACGATGACGATCAGCCGACCGCTGCAGAGGCAAGTCTTTTTGCGGCGATCCGGTGATGACAAGCAGTCGGCCGCCAGAGAGGCCACAGCCGTGTGATCATATGGAGAGCAGCCGGCCTCCCTATATATTCTGGACCCAGAATGTTTTTGACAGCTAAATTTTTAATTCGACATGGAAAGAAAATGCTATTTGGTAAGTAAGATTTGATTGATTGATTTGTTTGTATGGACTGCGATTTGATTTAATTTGATCGTCAGCCTGCCTTATTAGGGCCCGTTTGATTCAAAGGATTTGCATAGGAAATTTGTAGGAATCAAATCCTTTGAAATTTTTCCTATGTTGGTCATTTGATTCATAGGATTGAACCCTATATGAATTTTTCCTAAGAAATCCTTTGCACTAGCTTCCATAGGAAATCAAACATCCACTCAAAGCTCTTTTTTGGAATCCTTTACTCTTCCTGTGATTGAATCAAACACACTTTTGTGCAAATCAAATCCTGTAGGTTTTGAGTTGGCATGACATTGCAATCCTACGGTATTCCTATTCCTGCGTTTCTAAAATCCTACGAATCAAACAGGCCCTTAAAGGTTTTACGTGGGAAGGGAGAGGATTTGATCGTCAGCCTGCCTTATTAAAGGTTTTACGAGGGAAGGGAGAGGATTTTGTTGCTTTTCTTGAGTGGATAGAGGAATTTGTTGCTTGTTTAGTTTTTTAGCGCTAGCGGAACGTGCGTACTTTTCTCGCTGGGCTGGGCCGAGGGTGATCAATAGAGCGAGGCGAAATCGCGGGGAGGCATGCGACCGAGCGATGGCAGAACGATGGCAGAGTTGTCGTAGGATACGTATCATCATGGTCGAGCGAGGCGAGATCAAGGAATAATCAGGTTTTGTTGGGCCAGCCCATGTTGGCGATAATGAGGGCAATCGAGCGAGCGAGGCAGAAATTCGAGGCAGACCATGGCAGACGGAGGTACTAACGGACGAACCATCACGACCACAGACTCCCATTTAATAGTAAAGATGATTAGATATTTGTATGGAATAATTTATGTATTAATAGAGTAACTATTGGTGAATGACTCATTTTAATGAAACCTAACATGAAAGATATTTTGGAGAGGGCGTCATGCATGATTTGTGGATTGAGTCGACCTCCTCACTTGCTGCCCTCCTCACTGGCTTCGGCGCAGACGAGGTGCACATTCCTATTTTTTTTAAAATAAATATACGAAAAATGTGATCATAGATTTATTAGGATTTGTGTTTGCGTGCATAGAATGAGGGCCCCGCCATCTTGTCCGGCATGATCCTTGGTGGTGGCCGTTCTGAGGTAGAGGCCGAGGCTGCCGCCGCCACACAAAATGAAGAAGAGGAGGAAGAAGAGACCATCGATGTTGAGACTGGGAAGAAAGTCAAGACGAGGAATGGGAATAGAGGCCCAAAGTGGAAGACCGTGGAGGACGAGTGCTTATGTGAAGCTTGGAAAGCCGTGAGCCTTGACCCCAATACCGGTGCCCAACAAACTCAAGACACGTATTTGGGGAGGATCAAAGACCAATTCGATGAATGGAAACTCTTCGGTGAGTTCGCCAAGATGGTAATGAATCGCAACGAGTCGAATATGTCACATAGGTGGAAAGCCATACAAGAGAGTTGCAACAAATACTATGGATGTCTTGAGAATATTCGCGAAAGAAAAGAGAGTGGCAAGACCCAAGTTGATAATGTAAGTGCTCTATACTTTGCTCAATTTGGCATACTCAACTTCGGTGATAATGTATTGACATGTGCCTTTTTGCTTAGATGAAAGATGCGGTAAGGATGTACCAAAACAACAACAAAGTGAAAAGCTTCAACATGATGCATTGCTTTACAAGGATCGAATCTTGCCCAAAATGGGACATCGTCCGGAAGACTCTCAACAAGGATGGCCATCATGCAAGCTTCGTTGATTTAGAAGCGCCAGCGCCATCCTTGGCGGCATCGGGACGCCCAATCAGAAACAAGAAAGCAAGGGCCGAAAGGAATGCATCGGCATCATCGGCCACGGTGTAAGCATCGCTTGAAAAGTGCATCAATGAGTTCTCAACGAACTCGTCTCGCAATGAGATATGGGAGCACAAGTTTGATGAAAGGTGGGATGCCTTTTTTGAGAAGCAAGACAAGAAGATCGAGCTTGAGATGGAGAAAGTTGAAGCCTGCAAGATCAAAATGGAAATGGCAAGAATCAAGGCGGCGGCGGAAGCCCAAGCCACCGTGATCAAAGCGGAAGCGGCAAGACTCAAGACGATGTCCAATGCGTCACAATCAGTCACTACAAAAATTAGGGCTGGGCGTTCGGCGTTAAAATTATCGGTTCCCAGAAATCGTTGACCGATCGGTCTATACTGAATTGTCTAACCGAGAGATCGGTGCCCCGATCGTTCGGTTCGGTCGTCGGTTTAGAACTGAACAGACCGACGTGAGGCTGGGATAGCTGGCCTGCTACTGCTAGATGGGGCCTGGGCGCTCGGCTGGGCTGACCGGTTGGTATATTTCGTAGTTGGTAATTCTAGCTGGGCTGGGCTGGGACGCCTGGGAGCTTTTCTTGTTAGGCTAGCAGCAAACACACGTGAGAGATGCATGCATACAGCATCCACCAAAAAAAAAAACTCTCGAGACAGCAGAGGCAGCCACAAACAGGGCTACAGCCTACAGGCAATCAGCAGTAAATTTTCCACAGAAAAAATTGCCAGTATTTACCCTGTACCACACCGTTCCATGGCAAATAATAATGACAGACAAAATGACAGATTGTAACACGGAGATAATTAACACAAAACTGGCATGACCATAGCAAATTCGACTCAGATAACATCCAACAAACCAGCTGTAGTTTAGCTGGCACGACACAAAACTGACAAGTCTGACTTAACACAAGTTTGATAAAACAAAATAGAAGCAGCAAGCAGCAGGAAGCGCACAGGAGGTCAGGAGCAGCAGCGCCGCGCCGCGCCACGCTGCTGCCATCCGCCAATCTTGCAACTTCAGATTTATTCCTTATTAAATTCAAAAAAAAAAGATTTATTCCTTATTCTTAGTTCTTCATCGACAGTCGATTGAGAACTACAAAGAATCATACAAAACATCATGAATATCACATATTCAATATACAACATTGTACCGAGATACATATTGAAGAATACATGGATGAAACTGAACTATCTCAAGATCTGAACCATGTGTGGATAAAAGAAGCATGTAAACCATTTTAAAGATAAGTAGAAGCCTTGTAGGGTAACACTACAAGATATAAAGCATGTGTAGATCTGAACCATGTATATACATCAGTGTACCGAGATAAGTAGAAGCCTTGTACGGAACATGTATAACACTAGAAGATTTGGATAAAAGAAACATGTAGAACATTTTGGAGTAGGGGAAACACTACAAGATCTGAACCATGTATTTAAATCCAAGTGGAAGGCTGGAAGCTCACCAAATGTCAAGTAGGCTTTGTACTGGTGCTGGACTTGATTGCCTTTGCTTTGACGTCCTTATACTCGGCAATTAGTTCTGAAAATAATAACAGTGGTAGAAAGCATTATATAAAACCAAAATAACTTTTTTTAGACGGAAGACTCGAGCAGAGCCCAGCTTTAAATTAATAAAGCCATCCGGCCAAGGTTCCACACACAACAAATATCTTCCGCCCAAGGCGGTACAACAGATAAGTCCACGGTAGCACGCATGCTATAGTACAAGGGTGAGCAGCACCCTGAAACAACGAGCTAAAGCGAGGTAAAAGAGATAGCCTAAGATAAGGGCAGCGCGTCTGGTCTGTCACGGACGGAGTCGTGAAGCGAGCGAATCCTGCCAATCGCTTGCCTCAGTGCTTCCCGATCCTGCCTCTTGGCCACTGGCTTCCACACCTGCAGATACATCGTCATTTTGTATAACCCGTCAGCCGGTTGAGAAGGAAACACCCCCTCAATCGGGAATTTATTCCTAATGTTCCACAAAGACAAAGGAGAGCCGCACAACAAATCCAAAGAACTCGCTTGTGTTGACCCGACTCTAAGGAAATAAGACTAAACACGTCTGTGAAACAAGAGGGATTCCAAGTGCAGTGCAACAGCTCCCTAGCCGCGCTCCACATAAACTTCGCAAGTGGACACACGAAAAAGATGTGGTTCGTGTCTTCCATCTCCTCGCAGAGGGCACATCTGCCCGTCGAGGGACCCTTCTCCTCACAATATTATCATTCGAGGGTAGGCGTTTCCTAGCCAATTGCCAGAGGAAAAGACAAATCTTCAGGGGAATAGAAATTCCCCAGATCTCGCTATAGTGTTTCCTAGGGGTGCCTTCGCAAAGTTTATTAAGAGACCTAACCGAGAAATTCCCAGATGGTTCAAGGGCCCATGTCAGAGCGTCCTGGTCTGGAGAGGGAAGGAACTCCGGGAGTTCTCGCCTGAGTTCGATCCATTTCGTGGTATCAGCCAGACCAAGAGTCCGACATAGGGGGAATGTGCCACTCCCCCTCCCGATTGGCTTGAGCCACCGAGGCCTCTGGTACAGTCGCGATGGCAAAGATGGACGGAAAGCGATCACTGAGGGGGTCCCGACCCCATCCACCAGTCGATCCACAGTCTCGTGGATTTACCGTTCCTCATAGAGTGTTTTGCACCCAAGCAAATTAGGTCCTTAATTTTCTGGAGTGCCATCCAGAATTAGGACCCTCCCTTGTGTGAGTCTACCAGGATATCTTTAGACCTTAAGTATTTGGCCCTGAGGATGTCCGCCCAAAGGCCTAACTCGCCTGTCAGGATCTTCCAGACCCATTTTGCGATAAGGCAGCGGTTCATGAGTTTGGTATCCATAATACCTAAGCCCCCCAAGGCCTTGGGTTTACACACTGCATCCCAGCGTACCCAGTGGTATTTACGCTTCTTCCCGTTCCCTTCCCAGAAGAAACGAGAGCGATGCCCGTCCATAGTACGATGAACCCCATCACCCAGCAGGCAAACCGCCATAGCGTGGAGAGCCAGGCTGGATATACATTGTTGGCATAAGCCATGGCGTGCACGGTGGCTGGCGTGAGCGCGCCCGAAGCGAGTCCGTGCACGGCGTGGCGTGTGCCCGTGCGGGTCCATGGCGAACCCGGTGCGTCGAGTCCGTGTCGATCGAGTCTGTATCGCGTGTGTGCGTTGGGTGCGTCTGTTAGTTTGTTTGGCTAGACAGGAGGAGGACCAAGTCCAGTCGCAGGGCGGCCCGGTGATTGCGTTAGAGCGCGTCGTGTGCGCGAGCTGCGACGAGCTGGGCATGGGTGAGTGGGTGCGTGTGCGCGTGTGTGCGCGTCGTGGGCGCGCCGTGGTGATCGTGTGTGCGAGCCACGGCTTTATAAGCCCTCTCCCTCCTTGTAATCTGAGCAAGAACCATCGAGGAGGTGCTCGGGTTGTAGTCCAGAAAAGTGTTCGTGTGCTGAAATTCAGTTTCGTCAGAGTTCGTTGTTTCTGTTCTTCGTCTCCTACCTCCGATCGTGAGCTGAGCGAGTTGCAGGTCATTGCCTGCAACGACAAGTGGTATCAGAGCGAGGTTAGAGGAGGAGGCGATGGCGTTGGTTCCGGCTGCTGGCGTTGGGGGGAGCATGGTGCCGCTCCCCTGTCCGATGCTCACCGGCGACAACTATACCATCTGGGCGATCAAGGTCGAGGCCAACCTCGACGCGCAGGGCATCTGGGATGCGGTGGAGCCGGAGGACCCGACGGCGGTGGTGAGCCCGAGGAAGAACAAGCAGGCGAGGGCGTACCTGCTCGGACCGTTCGCGGAGGACATTCTGCTGCAGGTGTCGTCGAAGAAGACGGCGGCGGAGGTGTGGACGAGCCTCAAGACGCGGTTCGTTGGCGCGGATCGTGTCAGGGCGGCGCGCCTATCCACGCTTCGTGGCGAATTCGATCGCCTGATCATGGCGGACGGCGAGGCGCTGGATGCCTACGCCGGGAAGATCAGCGGCATGGCCGCCAAGTACTCGAGCCTCGGCGCGACGCTCGGTGACGCCGAGATGGTGAAGAAGCTGCTCGACACCGTGCCTGACGCCCTGTACACGGCGGTGGCCGGAATCGAGCAGTTCTGCGACCTGGAGACGGTGAGCTTCGACGAGGTGCTCGGGCGGCTCAAGGCGTTCGAGGAGCGCACGACACGGCGCAAGGCGGTGACAGGCGGCGAGCGACGGGGTGATCAGCTGCTTCTCACGGCGGCGCAGTGGGAAGAGAGGCGTCGTGCACGCGGCGGCGGCTACGACGGCGACGACGCGGACTGGGGCAGGCGTGGCAAGTGCCACTACTGCGGCATCCGCGGCCACTTCATCCGCGACTGCAGGAAGAAGAAGAAGGACGAGGAGGAGAAGAAGCCGGAGGAGGCGCTGCTCTGCGACGCCGGCATCAATCCGAACCTCTACTAGTTCATGGCTTAGGTGGAGTGTGTTGGCATAAGCCATGGCGTGCACGGTGGCTGGCGTGAGCGCGCCCGAAGCGAGTCCGTGCACGGCGTGGCGTGTGCCCGTGCGGGTCCATGGCGAACCCGGTGCGTCGAGTCCGTGTCGATCGAGTCTGTATCGCGTGTGTGCATTGGGTGCGTCTGTTAGTTTGTTTGGCTAGATAGGAGGAGGACCAAGTCCAGTCGCAGGGCGGCCCGGTGACACGCAGCATCACTGTATACTAGTCCGTGTCGATCGAGTCTGTATCGCGTGTGTGCGTTGGGTGCGTCTGTTAGTTTGTTTGGCTAGATAGGAGGAGGACCAAGTATACAGTGATGCTGCGTGTCACCGGATAAGCGATACAAGCGGAGGTTACGGGTTTACCAATCCCCGGCCAAAACCTTTGGCAGGCGTTGCTGGGCACACCGCTCCCAACAACACAACACCCCGATTGATGCCTTAACACGGGCGCAACCCTCAAGGCATAATAGTAAGATCAAGACTTGTGGAACAACTGGCACCTCACAGACTCTACGACACAAAACATATAGTTCAACTCTTATAATAGAGAAAAATAGCAAATGACATCCAGAGGTCACAGACCCAACATTACATCAAGCGGAAGCGAATTAGGTTGTTCTAAACAACAAGATCCAAAATATGGCCTAAGAGGCCTACAGATAAACATCACAACGCCAGCTGTTCCAGGATGTCCCAAGCTGCCACCTGGGAACCCCAGACTACTCGTCGACGTCCACAAAGAACCCACCTTCGAGGTCGGTGAAGTCCTCTCCTGAAAATAAGCAAACGACGTTGAGTTCGACAAACTCGCAAGATTAAGAGCTAAATATATGCTCGATGATTGGCTCACAGGGTATTATGGCTCTTTTGCATAAAGCTGATTTTATTTATGAAAGACATAACTCAAAGGCATCGACTAAACAGATTCTTTTGAAAAAGGGGTAAGAAGTAACTCTTTTCTTTTGAATCACCTTTCTCATGTCAACCACCATCATCATCAACATTGCACCTGTTCATCATAGGCCCCTCCCCGAATCACCCTCGAGGAAGCTCACCTTACAATCTTGAGTGGTACCTCTAGTACCCAGTTTTTAGTCATTCCGTTCAAGTTATTCTATGATCTTACCTTCACTTCCCAAGTCGTCCATAACCGCGGACACGGCTTTTCGAAATGATTTAACCCTGCAGGGGTGTACAAATGTTTGCCACGCGTACCGTCCGGCCCATTACCTAGCTTTTAGCTCTCTTCCTTGGAGAACCGGCTGGGTGAGAGCGGTGTCGACTTCTCCCTCGTTAAGGACTCTCCAGGATCATCAGTGCCGGTAGGACAGGTTTGGTGACTCCTCCAACACCCTGTCCCGCGGACACTTATTTTCCTAACACCACCATCCTCATACCAGTTCAAACCACCATCACCACGCACACGCAAATGGAAGTTCGAACTAGAGGACCCTGGCTAGCCCCGCCCGAGTTATTTAGTCTATGAGGGTTCCTGCACTGCGGATGCATAGGCCTCACGCATGGTTGCACGTTCAGTCTTGGTTCAAGAGGTAGAGAACTCGCTCCTAGGCGGCGAGAACGAGACAAAACACCACAACCACAGTGGCCTCTCATCCCCACCTTTAAGCATTTTATTATCCGTCACCACAATTTCTCCACCATCATTCTCATCTCATCACCTGTTTCCGACATCAACCATCCAGCGTACAGCTAAGCATTTACTAAGTATGGCTAAGCATCAACATAGCATAGTAAGTAGCTCAGGCCAACAGTACAAACCTATGGTTAATAGGAGGGGAAACAGGTATTGGCATCGGAATCTTAATGCAACTATAGGATACTCTACTCCAATAAACTTGACATTTGGAACCGCATGCAATATTATAGTGGAGAAAATACTTGCGGAAAATAGGATAAGATATGCTCAGAGGGGGGGGATTACGCTTGCCTTGATCAACGTGGTAGTACGGATCCTCGGGGTATTGTGGAGTAACCCCGTCGGCTTGATCTATCAAGACAATAAACAACGGAAGAAACAAATCAATCACCATACATGGGTACCATGCAATGCACAACCACATGATGACATGACAAGTTTATGCAAAGATGGCATCATTTAGTTTATCTAGCAAAATTAAATGGAGAGCCAAATAATTAGTGCAATTATTTGGAAGCAACCCCATATTTAGCTTAATGACCACATTGTTCATCCATTATCACATTACCAAGAAGTGGCTCAAATATGCATGAACATGGCATGATTAGATATGTTTTGTTTTCCCGATCATTTTGGTACCTCATTTGCAATTTTCCGAGTACCGATGAATAAATAGTGAATTAAATAATTATTTGAAATTAATTCCTTTTCACCGATTATCGATTGACATCACGGAGAAAAGTTGTTGTCATGATGTGATCTTAGCATGGTTAGATAGCATTGGAGTTGCTGATCACTGTGATATATTGTACACCAAAATCGGAGGAACCAAACAATAGTTATTGCATTTGTAAAACAAAAGAAAAGGAAACTGGAGAAACTGTGTAACCGGCCCACAGCCCGGTTGGGCCGGTTTACAGGCCGGCTATGGGCCAGAGAGGCCCGGCCTGTGGCCCGGTCTGGACCGGTTTCCCGGCCGGCCTTGCTCCCGAGGCGCCCGGCCTCACGCCCAGTTTGGGCCGGCCCAAGGCCGGCTAAGGGCCCGAGGCGGCCGGTCGTTAGCCCGGCTTGGCCGGCTCAGCGGCCGGGCGAACGGCGATGGCGCGGTGGCTCCGGCTTGCCATGGGATCGAGGATGCAGAGCGAGGGGGAGGGCATGGAGAGGTCCAACGGGACGAGGATCTCACCCTGAGCTCGTGGTTGCTTGCGGTGGAGGCGGAGGTGAGCGGAATCGGCGGCACTAGAGCTCGGCGGCCGGCGGACGGGGAGGAAGAAGGTGAAGGTGGCCCGCACGATTTCCGGCTTCCCGGATCGATTGCTCGCTCGGGGATGTAGCAGGCGGCGCGGCGGAGCTAGTGGCAGGCTCGGCTCGACTCGGGGAGTTCCCGAACGCCGACGATGTGGCGGCGACCGCGAGCGCGGGTACGGCTCCGTGGGGAAGAGAGCGAGAGGGCAACGGGGAGGAAAAAAATCGGGGACAGGGCAGAGAGCAGGTGGAGCTCGTGGGGCTTCTCCCCATCACGGCGCGGCAGGGGGCACGGGCCCAGTGGCGCAGCGTGCACAAGCGCGGCATGGCGCCAGTGCTCTGCCGAGCTGGGGCTACAGGAGGAGGAAGAAAAACAATTCGCAAAAAGGTCCCTGGGCCAAATTCTTCCATCACCAACCGGTCCTTGCTCTAATTTCTTTTTAAACCCAGCAGTGGCTTTGGGGATTTTAATAGGGCACCAAAACATTTTATTAAATTCTGAGAAAAATCCAGTAGCCTCCTACCAACAAGTAGAAGCACCACAAAAATTGGCATAGCCAAATAAATTGTTTTGGACCATGTTTGTTCATAGGTTCAAAAATAGGGCATTTTGCTAAATTCAAAAAGGTTGCTCTTTTGGAAGAATTTAGAGCAACTGCAATTCATTACTTTTGTGCACCTGGAACTTCCTTGACAATATATAAGTTTAGTTGAGTTGGTTTTGTCACCAACAACTCATTTGAGTTTAGGTTACCTGAAAACAAGTATTGCCTTTGGTTTCCCTTTTGTTTCAATTTGTTGTCCAAGTTTGGGTTTCGACATAAGCACTTCAACGAGTGATGCCCTGATGCATGCATGAAATGCAAAAGCGAAAAATTTACTCGGATTTTCAGGTTCACAACTTTGGGCTGTTACAAATCTACCCTCCTTACAGGAATCTCGCCCCGAGATTCTAAGATTGCGTAAAGAAATCGGGATACTCCTCACGTAGACTAGACTCTCGTTCCCAAGTTGCTTCTTCCTCGGAATGGTGAGACCATTGAACCTTGAGGAACTTGGTAGTCTTGTTACGGGTCTTCCTTTCGGCTTCATCCAGGACACGGATAGGATGCTCGCGATAGGTAAGATCTTCCTGTAGATCCAGCTCCTCGTGATTGACCCCATGGATAGGATCTTTGAAACACCGGCAAAGTTGTGAGACATGAAACACATCATGTACATTCGGGAATATGACCGGTAATTCCAACTTATAAGAAAGATCTCCCCGCTTGGCCAGAACGGTGAAGGGGCCAACATAGCGAGGTGCCAATTTCCCTTTGATACCAAAGCGGCGAACGCCACGAAGGGGAGAGACGCGGAGATAAGCTTTATCACCAATTTCATAGTGAATTTCCTGATGATGCTTATCATAGTAACTTTTCTGCCTAGACTGGGCAATCTTCAGATTTTCTCGTATGATTCTCACCTTCTCCTCGGCTTCATTGATAATATCCGGACCAAAGAGTGCCCTCTCTCCGGTTTCAGACCAATTCAGAGGAGTTCGGCATTTTCTTCCATAGAGAACCTCAAATGGAGCCATGCCCAGGCTAGCTTGATAGCTATTGTTGTAGGAGAACTCCGCAAAAGGGAGATACTTTTCCCAATCTTTGCCGAATGAGATCACACATGCCCGAAGCATGTCTTCCAGAACTTGGTTCACTCTTTCGGTCTGACCATCAGTTTGGGGATGGAAAGCGGTGCTGAAGTTAAGACGAGTTCCCATAGCAGTTTGGAAACTAGTCCAGAACTTGGAGGTGAATAGGCTTCCACGATCCGAAATTATCTTCTTGGGAATGCCGTGAAGGACGACGATACGAGAGGTATACAGGTCTGCCAACTTAGCAGCTGTAATGTCCACACGGACGGGGAGGAAGTGAGCCACTTTGGATAGTCGATCAATGATGACCCAAATGGCATCATGTCCCTTTGGAGACTTCGGGAGACCAGTAATGAAGTCCATACCAATTTCATCCCATTTCCACTCGGGAATGGCAATAGGGCGAAGAGTGCCGGCAGGCCTTTGATGTTCAGCCTTTACCCGTCGACAGGTGTCGCATTCAGCAACATACCTAGCAATTTCCCGTTTCATCCGAGTCCACCAGAATTGTGGTCGAAGGTCTTGGTACATCTTGGTACTACCGGGATGAATAGAGAGAGGAGATTCATGAGCTTCTTGGAGGATCAGCTCTCTCAAATTTTGTTTCTTTGGCACTACCAAGCGGTCACCAAAATAAACAACTCCGGATTCATTGACAGAAAAACACTTGGCCTTCCCGCTAGCAATGTTCTCCTTGATTTTTAGAATTCCCTTGTCACGCTTCTGAGCATCCTTAATCTGGTCCACAAGAGTAGATATGATTTCCAGATTTGCAAGGTAGCCGGAGGGAACAATTTCCAGGTTCAAACGGGCAAACTCGTACTGGAGGTGGAGGAAGGCTGGGACGACGACCGCGGATGGCGGTGCGAATGGCCGTAAATGGAGTGGACGGCGGCCGCGCGCAGACGGCCACAAATGGAGGAGAGGGCAGCGCTGACGGCCGTGGTCGCTGGAGCAGTACCTCCTGTGGGCGACGGAGACCGTGTACCGCTCGCAGAGGAGCCTGAGGAGCTCCATCCCGACGCTCCCGGCCGCAAATGGAGGAGACGGGGCACGGAGAGGGGAGGGCGAGTCCGCCTTGAGGCCGCGGTTGCGGCGGAGCGCGACGAGGCGGGAGTGGAATTGGCGGCGACGGGTGGCCTCGAGCTTCCGCGGCAGGATGTTCAGCGCACCGTGCCCGCGCATCACCGCCTACCAGAGCAGGTTCCTCGCCGACGGCCGAGAAGCTTGCGTGGGGTGTTCCTGCGGCTGGGAGATTGGGGATTTCAGCCCTTCTTTTTTTTCCACGGGCTGTGCATGTGGTGTTGTGTGTGTGGTGCTGTGCGGGATTGGAGATTGGGGATTTTGCTTTCTCGCTGGCCCTCGTGGTGCTCTGTGTGTGGTGCTGTGCGGGAGAGAGATCGAGGGGAGGAGATAAGGGAGAGAGAACAGGATGTGTGGCTGTAGTTAGCTGCAAAGAGATAGGGTAGAGAGAGAATTTGGATCTGAGAAAAAGAATTCTGTGGCGCATAGACATACGTGCGCCACAGAAATGCGCATTTCTGTGGCGCACCTGCACACATGCGTCACAGAAATGCGCATTTCTGTGGCGCATCTGACCACATGCGCCACAGAAACGCACATTTCTGTGGCGCATGTGGTCAGATGCGTCACAGAAAGCCATATTTCTGTGGCGCATGCAAAACAATGCGCCACAGAATTCCACATTTCTGTGGCGCATGCAAAACAATGCGCCACAGAAATAATTTATGTGGCGCATGGCTATTTCGTGCGCCACAAAAATGTGAACCACAGAAAGGCAGTTTCCTACTAGTGTATAGCCCTCCATTAGGGAACCTTGCCTAAATCCCACAAGAGACAATGCAAAAAACAGAGACAAAATCTGTCAAAACAGAACAGCCAGTAAAGATGAATTTTTCGAGTCACTTACAGCGATCAAATCAAAAAACTTTGAACTAATGAAAGATTCAGACATTCATAAAGATCACGCACAAAAAGTTTCAGATTTTTTCGACAATCTGGTGGTTTTAAGATTTTCGTACAGTGAACAGCAAAAATCTGTTTCTGCGCAGCAATCAAAATTAAGTATCATCTCAACACTAGAGGCTACTCTTGGCACAACAATGCGAGAAAATAAAGATACAAATGAGTTGTTACAGAAGTAAACAACCTCCTTGAATCAAATTAAGAAAAATTGAGAAATAAAAATAATGGGTTGCCTCCCATAAGCGATTTTCTTTAACGCCTTTTAACTAGGCATAGTGATTTTTATGATGCTCACATAAAGATGAGAGTTGAAACATACAAAAGAGGCTCAAGAAGCATATGTAAAACATGTTAAAATCTAACACACTTCCTATGCAAAGGAGCCTTGTAAGAAAACAAGTCAATGAAGAACAAAGTGACTAGCATAGGAAGGCAAAACAAGTATAACTTCAAAATTTCAACATAAAGAGAGGAGACTTAATATTATTGTGATATATGAAATCGTGTCTCCCTCTCTCATAAGGAGCAGTATGTCTTAAAGAAACCATCATATAAAAGAAACACAAGATAAAGCTCAAAACTTTCATCACAAAGAGAGGAAATTTAATAACATGAAGATTTGTATACCCATATTTTCCTCTCTCAAAATAATTTTCAGTAGCATCATGAATAGACTCAACGATGTATCCATCACATAAAGCATTCTTATCATGATCCACATGCATAAAAGTATCATTACTCTCCACATAAGCATAATCAATTTCATTAGTAATAGTGGGAGTAAAACTATCACAACCATCATTGTAATCATCATAAATTGCAGGCATAGTATAATCATAATAAACTTTATCCTCCATAGTAGGTGGCACCAAAATACCACTATCATTATAATCATCATAAATTGGAGGTAAAGTATCATCAAAGAAAATTTTCTCCTCAAAACTTGGGGACTGAAAATATCATATTCATCAAAACCAGCTTCCCCAAGCTTAGAGCTTTGCATAGCATTAGCAATAATGGTGTTCAAAGCATTTATAGTAATTACATTGCTACCATCATGCAAATAATTTTTCATAGGTTTTTTAATTTTCTCTTCAAAAGCATCATGTCCTAATTCAAGATAAATTTCATAAAGATCTCTAATTTTTTTGTTGTTTTCCATTAAGCCTAGCTAGTGAAATAAAAACAAGAAACAAAAAGATAAAATTGCTGGATCTAAAGAAAATAACTTCGAGCACTCACACGCCAGCAACAGTAACTAGAGGATGTGAGTACCTTTTACCTTACCTCCCCGGCAACGGCGACAGAAAATAGCTTGATGTCTACGCACGCTTCTATTCTTGTAGACAGTGTTGGGCCTCCAAGTGCAGAGGTTTGTAGAACAGCAGCAAGTTTCCCTTAAGTGAATCACCCAAGTTTTATCGAACTCAGGGAGGTAGAGGTCAAAGATATCCCTCTCAAGCGACCCTACAATTAAGATACAAGAAGTCTCTTGTGTCCCCAACACACCCAATACACTTGTTAGATGTATAGGTGCACTAGTTCGGCGAAGAGATATTAAAATACGGGTGATATGGATGATTATAAGTGGTAATTGCAATCTGAAATAAAAATGGCAGCAAGCAAACATGTAGCAGAACTGGTTGTAAACGGTGTTTCAATGCTTAGAAACAAGGCCTAGGGATCATACTTTTACTAGTGGACACTCTCAACATATATAATCATGATTGAATGTATAAATACTTCCTCTTCACTATGCTATTTTGAACTATTCTCCTGTTGGATAGAAATACCAATCTACTGCGTAGGGCTATAACAGCACTCCCTAAAGTCTGAGTAAACAAACACCACAATATCATAGCACACCAAGACAATTGCGTAGGGCTACAAAAGCACACCTCAAGGTCGGTGATACACACCTAGAACACCCCAATGTCACTACGGGTATCCTAAACAGTACACAAACTCCACAAGTGAATAGTGCCATCCAACACAAGAATACTCATGAAATATCTCTCTAATATATTAATGGAGTCAAACACATCACCCACACTGTCACCTTGATAACGTGCTTTACATGACTCCACAGATTATAATGACAAATCACTAGAGTAGCATAACTATTGCATAATGAAGGGGAAAACATCTATAGATTCAACTAGATTACAAAGCTCATGATCACAATAAGATCACACCATGGGAGAGAGAGATAAACCACATAGCTACCGGCATGAGCCCTCAGCCCCGATGAAGAACTACTCCCTCCTCATCATAGGAGTCAGCAACGACGATGATGGAGGCGGTGGCGTCGATGGAGATGGCTCCGGGGGCAATTCCCCGTCCCGGCAGGGTGCCAGAACAGAGCTTCTGTCCCCCGAAACGAAGTTTCGTGGCGGCGGAGCACGGAGATGTATTCGGGAGTTTCGTCAATTGTGTTAGGGTTTACTCCGTGGGGGCTATTTATGGTCCAAAGGGCAGCTCCAGAAGGTCCCCGGGGCCACCACACGTGGCCTCGGCGCGGTCAGATTTAAATCTGGGCCAGCCGACTTGTCAGGCCTCTCCAAGGCTCATCCGAACTCCGATTGGGATGAAGTTTATATCTAGATCGTGCGGCAGAAAATTCCCTGCAACTATCGCAACTAGACTTTTTCCATTTGACGTCATCTTCAGGCCCGAACATGGCGATCTTTGAAAATAGTTTTCAGACAGATTTCTGGAATGTTCCAATTTGACTCCAACTTGGTTTCCTTTGCCCAATTTTGATAATTTCTACACATCAAAGTGTAAAACAAGAACATTGTGCACTTTGGCAACTATTAGTAGGTTAGTCCAATAAATGTCATAATATGATATAAAGTGCATACAAAACATGTAACAATTGGTATAAAATAAGATGGAACATCAAAAATTATAGATACGTTTGAGACATATTAGTGCGTGATAGGGAGTGAAAACTCCATTATCCATATTGCTCCACATATAGCAAGTTGAATTAGTATACACAAAACTAAGTCCTAGTATGTTTAGTCTTTCAACTTGTAAAAATTTGAACTTGTGAAAATCATGTGAGTAGACGGCAAAAATCATGTGACTAGACTTGTAAAAATTTGAACTTGTGAAAAGAAGATTGTTTTTGTTATGGAAAACTCATCATTGTGGTTTGGAACTTGTAGGATTGCCTCGCGGACGCCACATGCGTTGATGGACTTGTGACGTGAACTCGTGTTTTTTGTGAACTATGTAAACTTGTGTACTCATGTTCGAAATCCTAGCTTCGAGGTTATGTACTTGTGAATCTATATCTATGTGCTGCTAGTGCTGAAGTGAATATTTGTGAACATATAAATATATCTGTGAATATACTATGTTTAATTGCGTGGATGTTTCAAAAAGCAACAAAAATCAGGAAAAAGCAGGGCCCTTTGCCAAGTATTACACTCGGCAAACTCAAAGTGGACACGTGGAAATTTTCTGTAGCGTCTGGGAGTGGCTAGACCAAATGGCACGTCTCGGCGACGCATTTGCCGAGTATTTGCCGCGACACTCGGCACACACGGACACGTGCCGTGATCTGGGAAACGGTGGTCGCTGACGAGTGGCACTCGGCAAAGCCGACTTTGCCAAGAACAGAAACTGACACTCGGCAACGATATATGCCGAGCACCTTCTCCACGGCACTCGGCAAAGATAGGGGACACATGGCAGCATCGGGTGACAGGCAGTTTGCCGAGTATCCCATAGACGCTCGGCAAAGCTAGGTGCCACGTGGCCGCCCTGCTTTTCCGTTGGCTGGTCGTTAAGTTTTTTTTTTTGCCGACGAGGTTGATAGGCAAACTGTTTACCGAGTAACCGACAGAAACACTCGGCAAACTGTTTGCCGAGTAACCGACAGAAACACTCAGCAAAGGGTATTTGCCGATGTGGCCTACGCGAGCCGGTTTTGCCGAGCATAACACTCGGCAAAGCCGTTGCCGAGTATTTTTATGCTTTAGCCGAGTATTTCGGATACCCGGCAAACAAGCGTTTTCCAGTAGTGAGTAGATTTGTCTTGAAAGATACTTTCACTATATTATATTTTATGTGACATTATAACTACATTGTAATAGAAAATAATGATCAATGTTGCACATCGAAGACGAAAAAATTGAAAGAGATAAGTATTTATGACCGGAGGGAGTAGGATACATCCCTAGCATTGTAGTAGCTACCAAGAAACATGTGACGGCGCTAGCATCCTCACTCAGAAATTTCCGGCCAAGATGTCACTTTTTGTGCCTTCTCGACTGGATATACTGCCTGGAACCGTAGTGTACCGGGAGCTCAAGAACTGAGGTGCGGCCTTGTTATCCATTTGTGTTTCACCTATCTTGGTTTTATTTCTGCTTTTTTAATATAACTACCTAGCTTTCCTGCCTATTATTCATTTAGAAAAAAAAAGAACAGAGGCACGTACCCATAAGAAGGTACGCGTGCATGCGACGTGTTCATTTCATGCATGTACTTGACAATTTTATCAAATCACAAATATTCCTTCGGCTAACAATATGTCCTTTTGGCCCTATGCAGAAAATTAAAGAGAACATAAAAATAGGCATCAATGCCCCTTGATTTATTTAAAAATATTCTAGGTAGTCTGCTCTTTTAAACATGCGGTAGAAACATTTCTCTTTCGCATTCAATTAACCATGCAACCATTAGTCGATACTGCCCCGCCACAAATAGCAAACCAGTCGGTTCGACAGCAGTTCCCCTGCATCAGCAACACTACAAAATATCCAATATTTTCCAACAGTTATAATACTATATGGCCAACGATGTAGTATACTTTCTATACATTTATTTTACATGCTATAATCTTGTTAGAAATTATTTTTCTTTAAAAAAAATTGGGGCTGATTTGTTTCACCGTATAGAAATTACCAAATTGTACTAGAAATACATTGATCATAAGCAAAAATATATATATAAGGGAACAATGACCTTTGGCTCACAAAATAACTGTTAGGAATTAAGATGGAGATTTAATAGTGAAATATTGTGACAAATTGTTTTGAACTCATAAATGCATGGTGTCCAGACAACCTTATGTATCTATTTGTAGTTGAACACTATGTTTAGTTATCCTTTGGACAAGATATGACATTTAGTTCGAAAGTAGAAATTTAGTTGACCTTCACGTCGAAAGAAAAACTACAGTACTTATTGTAACACGATTGAAAAACGTGGGTTTAAAGGGGGAAAAGGAACATGACTGCAGAAGGTAGTTTCTGGAACAATCAAGAAACACCAAGATGATCAACGGATATACCTACGTAGCTAAACGTATAAATACAATTAAAAGAACATGTATATTGCACACAAGAGACGGCGACAGTGAGCCGGCCTGCGCGTTGTGGTGGGCACTCCGGATACAGCGGACGGTGACGGCGCGACAGGGACGATGGCGACGTCGATGGTACAATGGTGGCCAGCAAACAGATCGGATCAGCCCCTCCCAACTTGAAAGTCCTACAAGTTTTTTCTCTTTTTTATAGTTTAGAAAAGAGCATGTCATCAATTTACTTTGCTAACCATCTAGCCACCCTGGCAAGTTTCTCGTCAAAGTACTATGATTTTTTATACCGACGACGTTAAAGAATTCAAGTCCGAAAATCACAAGGTTTTCATGTCTAAACCTTCTTATTTGTTATCAATTTTTTATTGTTCAGAGCTTGAATTCCTATTACTTGTAGTACAACTAATTAACAATTAATTCTCCTCGCAAAGAAATTAACAATTAATTAGTGTTGATTGTGCAGTCCGCTTTCCCTTTTTTTTGGTTAAATCATAGCATTTTATTAGGCCCCGATTTCTGAGTAAAGTCAAACGAACACAAAAGTTAACATTTGTACAAGAAAAAAAGCAATCAACCATGTCCAAGGCCATCGAAATCCACTCCATACACATCTAGGCCCTAAGAAAACAACAACCACAATCTGTCTAGCACACAGACTTCTACACCCTCCTGCATCTTCTCTTGCTCTTCCACCTGCTTCCGACACCTCCTGCAGTCTGCTTTTATCGGTGATTCTACTTTAGTTGGCATCCTAGGACACTGCTTAAAGGTCAAAGCCAAGGCCCACAAGGACAAAGAACTTGCACTACATAGACGTTGGAAAAAACATTGCTTTCACACTGAGAATCTATGTCAACCACATTCCTTGTCTTTTTTGGAGAATGGAGAACCCACTTCGACGATAGCCAGTGACCACTGACAACTACATTGTACCTGATTTCTACTTTGTATGCAGCAACTTTTAGCATCAGCTGTCACAGAGGCAACCTGAACAACCCCACTCATTGTGTGAAAGCCTTTGGCGGCTTAACACACATGGCGCACTCTCACTCGATTGAGCCCTAGTCGCTCCCCTAATAAATAAGTTGTGCTAGAAAGACATAGGATAGACATCTAGGTGTAGCCACTGAGAAACACATGGGAGGGTGTCCACTGGGAGATGACTGCATCAGCGTCCTCGCTCTAGAAATTTCTGGTCCATACAGATGTCATTTTTGTTTTCAACCATTGGATATTTGGCAACTAGTATGTATGATCATATTTTATTTTTCTTACAATTTTTTTCGCTTTGTATAGATTCGCCTTAAGTCAGCGATACTTTGTTGGGCTATTTGGCGTCGTGGGAACCATATGTTTTTTTTAAAAAAACACATAATTATTTTATGCATGCTGTTTTGAGAGGCATCGACTGGTGGCACTTTTGGACGCTGTAGAAGCCCGTGCGGTATGCTTTTCATTGGATGTCATCGCATGGAGCTATTCACCAAATACGGGTGGAAGAATAATATTAGGCTTTGCAATGATTGAGATTGTAATTGCCTTTTCACCTATATAATCACAGCATGGTGCTGATTTTTGTAATAAGAACCAGGCTACATGCATTGTAAAATGCAAAGGCTGGAAACTATTTTCCATTATTAAAGAAAGGATTAGACTTGACTCTTTATTCTTGATGTTCGGTGACACCTAGGTGGATTTCGATGTTATTAATTGACCAGTGATATAGCTCTAAGGAAAAATCAGGGATAAACAAGGTGCACGCCTTTAACCGAGTGGAGTGCCTTAACACTTAACAGTGGATCGATTGAGGGAGTTCAGGTCAAAAGGTTGCTACACTAAATACATCTTGGTACCTCAATGGAGGGTAGGATCCTGACCTCAGCTGGAAAAAAAGGATTGCTTTGGACATGATGTGACATTTAGATGGAAAATAACTAGCTGTACAGTTGGAACATGATTGCAAAAGGACTAATAACACTCGGGCGTCGCTATCTAGCTAGTTACATGTATGTACCATGTATGAGCACAAAGGTAGTTGAAGTCCGGTAGAAATAAGCAGCTCACACTAGCGTGGTTTGGTAGCTAAGTCTTCTGCCTTCACACCTTCTAGTTCATTTCAATCAGAACCAGGCTTTTAGCTTCTCTAGAAGTCACTTTTCAGCAACATTGTTTGTTTAGGTTTCTGGCTTCTAAGAAGCAAAAGCCAGCAGAAGCGTCCAAACAAACAGACCCTAAACAGCTCACACTAGCGTGGTTTGGTAGTTAAGTCACACTACCACATATATCAGGGCAACAGTGAGGACATTTAAAACCTTATGATATATGTATAAATAGCTGTTAGCTGTAGCTATACCATTGTTGTCATGAGGTGAGTTCCACATGCAGGTAATTAGTACCTTGAAGTAATGTCTTTGAAATATTTGATAGCATGTCAGGGGTTGCTTTAAATCCACGTTGAATCTTAGTGGAAAAAAAGAACAAATTGAGTGCATCTAGACGACCAACGAAGCTCTTGATGCTGTTATAACGTGCCGAGGCGAGTCGGAGCTGATGGGCATGACTCTCAAATCATGGCTTGGGTACTCATTAGCTCGACCCACTACTCCAACTTGGGTTGGACCAACTTTGCTCCGTTCAAACATGGACTGCACAGCGGATACAGTTTGACCTTGGAATCCAAAACGCCTCAATTTTTTTGTTGGGCTCAAAAAACATGTTTGGATAATTGGATTGCAACCTCCGACTAAACGTTTGGTTGGGTGAAACGTTTCAGTCAAGTACGTACCAGTACTACTAATACTGCCATCTGCACCTTCATCGTCGCCTTCGTCTAAGAATTGACGGGTCCTCACCTCCTCTAGGTGCCCCGGGTACTAGAAAGGGTGGGGACCTCGGACCTGCGCAACGCGCTACACAAAGGTCCTGAATGTTAGAGCTTAGTTTTGGTTGTTATCTTTTTCGTCAATGGAGATGACATCGTCTGCAATAAGTGATCTTCCACGCTTCGTTCACCGGCGAGATCTCCTTCCCGACGTCAATGGTGGCTGTGGAAGATTAAGTTTGTCTAGGTTTGGTTCTTCAAATCTTGCTTCACCTGATCAATCCTGGATTGTTTTTCATGGTTGCCGCAAGGAGGTTTGTCCTCACATTATCTATCCTCGCTACTACGTCTTCGGCAATGGTGATTCGTCCTCTCGGCTCCCAATGAAGTCGACCAAGTGGTTCGGTTATTTGTCCCTGAAATATCAATGGTGGTGCTCTTGCCGATGTTGCTTGATTAATTTAATGGCTGCGTGCGTGCACAAAGTCTTAGCATTGCGGCTCAAAATTAAAAGGAGAGAACCTTTGTTGGTATTCACATGTCTGTGGTTTGGTGTATTCGGCGTTGTTTTACGGATGCCTTCAGGAAAGTACAAGATTGTGTCATGGAAGAAGAAAGGGCTTGAAGATCTCATAGATTTGCTCGTCTCTTTTAGTATTGTCGATGTAATCGTGTACTCTTTGTTGGTTTAATATATATGGAAAAATTCAAAAAAAAAATACTAGTCGAATGCCCGTGCATTGCCACGGCTCTATTATTTATTTTTCTTTTGTTGTAAACATCGCATGTATAAATTCTGGAAAACATGTAAATTCTTCACGCCTATATAACAATAACTATTGTACGTCATGCATATAAAAGGCAAGAAACCAACGCCAAGAAGATGGGGTTGTACGTCGACGACGTCTTGATATTCAAATAGCAGGACGAAGGATTCAAGATAACTCCCATGGACACCAAAGTGGGAGTCTCCTTGTTGATGACTCCCATGGACACGGAAGTGGGAGTCTCATTGTTGATGATGTCCATGGACACCGAAGTGGAGTCTCCTTGTTGCCCACTCCCATGACCACCAAAGTCAAAGTCTCCTTGTTTGGGGACTCCCATGACCACCGAATTTGGAGTCTCCTTGTTGCCGACTCCCATGACCACCAAGTTAGAGTCTCTTGGTTGCCGACTCCCATGACCACCGAAAGCGGATTCTCCTTGTCACTGAGTCCTATGACCACCAAAATCGGATTCTCCTTGTCGATGATTCTCATGACGACCGAAGTCGGATTCTCCATATTTCTCAGTCCCGTGACAACCGAAGTCGGAGTCTCTTTTTCTTAGTCCTTTGACCACCGAAGTCGGAGTCTACTTGTTTCTCAGTCGCATAGCCGAAGTCGCACACTTGCTACGGCGGTATCGTCGACACCATATAGCCAAGTGGCAGGCTGAAGAATATCTTATTGGTACCTAGAATGGATTCTTCTTTGGAAAGCCGGATATGCAACCTAACATGATCTAACCCCGCTATGATACAATAAATAAAATATGTTTCTATGAATGCATCAACCCCATACATTTTTTTTTCTACTATGATAATGCCTTCTCTATCAATAAAACAAAGAAACTAAGTAAAATTACAATACGCCCAAACTGACCAGTATAACATGAAATATTTGAGAGAAATTTAACACGAACGTCAATACACATCAAATCAAAAGATTATAATCATTAAAGTACCCTTTGCCCATTATCTATTATTGGGAAGCAAAATATATATTTACTTAAGTGGTTTAATGAAGCCCAGGAGAATGGTTGTTATGTAAGTCCAATTCGTAGATGATCATCTAAGCTCAATCTCCTAGTAGAGTCTCATGTTCAGACTAAATTAAAATGCCCATATGTTGCCACGGCCTAAAGTTTTGTTCATCGTCGCGAATGTCACACATATTACATATAACAAAATACCCGTGTGCTGTGTCAGATCTAAAGTAAATCAATATGCGTTCACATTCTGATAAATAATGTAATTAGTGTCTCTCAAACATCGCAAAATAATGCTTCACTTCAGACTTAGTACCTTGCTCCCGTGCAAAACAATACTCTCAAAGGAGAACTCACTATAACTTTCTAATCTTCTTTGATACTATACTATCATGGTTATCACATATATCACGGAAAAAAAGTTTAGAAACGAGCCAGTTCATGCTAAAAATTTGCTAAATCACAAGGAAAAATTAATCAATTAAATAGATATATTTAAATCATAATAAAATTCCATCTCAGATGGAAAACTTCCATGTTCCATTTTAAGATACGAAACCCAAAGAAGTTGCCTCTAAAACATTGTTTCAAGTATCAAAACGACACAGCAAGCATTTTTATAGTCATATCTACTCAAAACAACACAGGGCTGTCCTCAGGAGGCATAAGTCAGATCATCGTTGTCTTTGCCTAACAATGTTGTTTTCTTCTTGCTCATCGTAATATTATGCTAGTATCCAAGTGGCGAGGACCTGCACATCTTCGAAGACACTTGGTCATTCCATCGAGATCATACGTACAGAACTACCCATCAGGTCCAACGTCAAATGCATACAGTTATCCAGGCCATGGAACCATTAAATCATCATATTAAGCCTAAAAAAAACATCATATTTAAAAAGAGAAGCAGATTATTTCATTTCAGCAAGACTCACGCTCTCCATGACAATTACTCTCAGGGAAATTAATGGTCATAAAATGAAGAAACTGTAAGTGTAAGTTGCAGGTTGCAACAACATTTAGCAATTCAAACTGCACTTCAGCTTTAATAAAGTGTCAAATAATAAAGGATAGATAAGAGAACTTGATACTATTAGATACTCTCAGAGTTTCAGGCAGAAGGTCAATTTTGTTTTATGGTAGTTATATATTCGACCAAAATGACTGTTGGGCGACACACATATAGTGTCGTTGAGTCATGACAAATACCGTATCTCTTCTCCAGCAGCCACCTAGCTCCTTCACTTGCCGCCATCATTTTTTCTCAACTATAGATTGTGGACGAAACAAATTTATTGCATGCCTCCTGCACAAATATATAATTTCAGAAATAAGGATAACTTTTGATTGCACTCAATTAAATCCACAATAGTGTACAACAGAACGGGAAAAACAAATTATCAGGTACAACAAAGAGGATAAGTTATCCCCGTTGAATGTCTTGCAAAATCTTCTTTAGCTCAAAACATATTTAGACATGCTTAATCTTGAAATCTGCTCTTTTCTTGCAGAAATCTGCTGCATATTTTCTATTTTTTCGCCAGGACAAGAACAAAGGTGGCACACACTACCATAAAACAAGGGTATTTTGGTATTCAGATAGCAACTCCACTCAAACCAAATTGTGGAATTTCAAATATGACATCATCTTATATTACTTCCTTGTTCAGTTTTAAGTCAAGTTTCTAAATCACGTCATCAAGCCGCACTCTATCTATGATACTGTCATCCAGTATTCAGTATTCACCCTTAGCATATGCGCTTATGGTTCAGAAAACTCACAACAGTATTTTGTTTCACTTGACTTCTGTTTCTCTCCTTCGGGTGCTTATCTGCAAAAACATACAGAGAAAAGTCCTGATCGGATCTCCAGTGAAAGAGGAGCATGTATCATCTTGTATAGCATTTGACTGAGCTAGTTCACCTTAAGAGTTCACGATGAGAAGAAAAATAACACACACATAGTAGAGAATCGGACTTGGCAATTCTACTGTCCAATAATCAACCCGTGGGGAAGTTACGGAGGTCTTGCCTGTTCCAAGGAGATTAACCGTGTTGGTAGGTACTGAGGAGGGAGAAGTAGTCAGCATGGTACCTCGATTAGATCGCCTTCCGGGTTCTCGTCGCTGGCCTCACCGTCCGGATCCGGGCTTGGCGGCAGCGCTGTCGGGGTAGGATTCGAGCGGCGCGGAGGACAAGGGGCTACGCGGCGGAGGCCGAGGTCCTTGATAAGGGCGCCGCCGTCTCCTTCTTCGAAGGGGTGACCTCCTCCACTCCTTCTCGGCGGCATAGGCAGGCCAAACGGCGCGGCGGCGCTGGGGATTTAGGGAGAGGCGCGCTGGATACCAAATCCTGCCCTCCATGGAAGACCACCGAGTGACGCTTCTTCCGAAAGGCTAGACATCTGGCGGCGGTGTCACCGGGGGACAACAGGAAGGGGCAGCGGCGACAAACCCTAGCGCCACCGGTCGCCTCTCTTTCTTCCGTCGGTGCGGGACTCGGGCAAGCGAATGGTAAGTGGTGCTGAACGCGGGGCGATGATAGAGATAGCGGCGATCGATCGAGCGGCCATCGAGCGAGCCATCCTATGCTGGCGATGGATCGTGCGGCCATCGAGCGAGCAATCGTCAGCCAGGACGTACCAACGTACCGTACGGACCATCACGACTGCAGACTCCCATTTAATAAATGGTAAAGATAAAGATAAAGACTAGCATAATATACCCGTGGGTTGCTACGAAGACAGCATCATCGACGATGAATTCATGCGCGACAGAGAGGGACACTTCAATGGCGTGGTCGACGGGGATCTTGTGTGCCTCATCCTTGTTCATGACGACCTCATGCGCTCCGTCCACGTCGATCGCAGCGTTATGCTCGCCAGGTGACTGTGTCCCAACTGAAGCTGCTGTTTTAGTTGTAATGCTTTGTAGCCGAAAACCTAAAACCAAATGTGTGTCTCTTCTTTTTGCAAATATTATGTGGGTGGGGGTTGTGATAGTCCATGATAGATGACATTCATTGTCTTGGTCTTGCCGGCAGCGCAAGATGAGATGAGATCGTGGATGATGGACGGACGCATATTCCTCCTCCTCTCTCTCTCTCTGAAGCTTGGTGGCAGCAATCTCGATGCCCACGGTGCTCAATCCCGGTTGTACGCCTGGTAGAGTAGTAACGTCCATCTCTTGCCTTCGCCGCGACACACTAAGGCTTGGACGAGGGCTTTAGTTGCTAGAAATCCATGACTCGCACGAACAAACATGTGGCGCTGAAGTATTGTACGTACATATTTAGGAAATAGAAGAGAGTTTCAATAAAGCTGGACGTGCACCCACCGTCCCCAGCCGTTCTTCCATGGGTTTTTGCAGGGTACGTAGCATCCTCACGTCGACCTGCCTCATCGCGCCGCTGCAGCCGGAACCGGCCGACGGCGCGCACGCGAGCTGGACATGCACCCACCGTCCCCCGCCATGCGTCCATGGTTTTTGGCAGGGTCTGGATCACGGGTAGAGAGGACCACAGGAGTGGAGTCTTGTTCACCGGCGACCAGGAGGCTTGCCGGCGGCGGAGAAACAGGGCGCCATGGCGGCGAAGTGGAGGTGAGGAGATGGATCTGAGAGGGAGAGGATTTGGGTCGGGAGAGAGAGGCTGCGAGAAATCCGGAGAAATGACAGGCGTACCGATCGGAAAAAGAGGTTAGGCATGGGACGAGCTCAATGGAATTGGCGATTGAATTCTGTGTCCAATTCCGTGGCAGCCAAACGTATTGCCTCCTGAAATCATAAATGAATTCCGCAATTCTTGGATTACCTGGGATCCAAACGAGCTCTTATGGTTTTCCAATCACGGCTGATTAGCACGGCCTGCGCGCCGACTCTGAGTGTGTGTGCTGGGAGGATGATGCTCCCGCGTTCATCGCGGAGTTGGTTGCCAGCGAATCTGCTGCGCATGTTAGGTATTGTTAGGTTCCATTAAAATCTCAAAAAAAAAAAAATCACGGCTGATTAGCTGATGTGTGGGCCCTTGTACTAAACGCCCAACAGTCCTGCTCCAATTGCACACTGTATTTATCCTTTAGTTTTGTTTTTTTAGAATTACTTATGCTTTAGCTGGCAACGTTTTGCCTGCTCGACGCGAAATGGTGTTAGCAATACATGAAGGAAGCGACTAGGGCTCAATCGATTCTCACTCAGATTATGTCCTCCAGTTGCATGTGCAACTTATGTGTAATCCATGTCCAACTGAGAAAATTTTAATTGCAACTTATGTGTAACTAGTAAAATCCCAGTTGCAACTCATGTGCAACCATGTGTAATTGGGAAAATTTCATTTGTAACTCATGTGTAAAACATCTGCAACCGAAAAAATCTCAGTTGCAACCTAGTGCAACCCATGTGCAACTGGAGAAAATTTGAGTTGCGACTCATGTAAACCTCACATACCGCACAAATCAAGATGTAAATCTAACGTGATCAGAGCTGAGTGAGCTCTAACTTAATTCTCACTCAAGTGAGAAGTAGCAATACCCATACATGAATTAAGTGCTTCCCTATGTGGACTTGGTAATGTTGGCTTGTTGGGGCTGTAAAGGCTCAAAGCCCATGCAGGACAGCTATGCTAAACTAACAGAATTGTGAAAATTCACGGACGACTGATCGCTACTTGGGATGCGTCCGATCCCAATTTAATTTAAAAGGGATTGTCTAAATCTCGGTCGATTTAGATTTAACTAAATCTCAGTCAGTTGCACACAATTGCATCTCATGTGCAACTCTGAGTTTAGCACGAATCTTGACGTAAATCTAATGACTAAGGAGTCGACTTAGATTTAACTAAATTTCAGTCAGCTGCACACAATTACATCTCATGTGCAACTCTGAATTTAGCACGAATCACGACGTAAATCTAACGGCTAAGGAATCGACTAAGAATTAAGTATATCTCGGTCAGTTGCACACAGTTGCAAACCATATGCAACTCTCAGATCAGCACGAATCACAATTCAAAATCTAAACTGAGATTTAGTTAATTCTCAGCCGACTTAGAATTAGCAAAACCGAATTTAAAAATAGTACTCCCTCCGTCCAAAAATAAGTATCTAAAGTGTGCCAAAAAGTGGATGTATCCATACATAAAAGATGTCTAGATACATCTATTTTTGGGTAAACTTGAGACATTTATTTTTGGACAGAGGGATTATTACTTATTTTCAGGAAAAAAATTCATCCACTTACCTAGCTTTTGTTCCGACCGGGTTAATTGTCACGGACAGGGGCGGAACCAGGATTCATCATTAAGGGGGGCTAAACATGCTAATCTTTTGTTAGAGGGGGCAAAACATACAATTTTCATCAAAATTATACCTAATCTAGCCTTATATGCAAAAAAATTTGCTTGATGTAACCATGCATGGGGGGGGCCACGGCACCTGCTTGCCACCCCGTGATTCCGCCCTTGGTCACGGATGCGGTATGTGCTAGCACACACGGAAACGGAACACACGGAAAAACAACACTAGAAAAACCATCTTTATTGATTGCTTTACTAAGTCACGGTGTGGTAGAACTTTACATGCGTCTGTATACCCGTCTAGGACGCACACGGATACGGAGTTTTTTGATCTGATCGGGACTACCATCCAACCATCACGTGTTCCAACTTAATAATAAAGACACTGCAACGTGCCACAGCCGTATCGGGGCAGAGCTAGCCTTAGCTTCACGGTAGTGGCAGGTTATTGCATCGGTGGATTGTGACACCTAGCTAGTACTGTAGTATATATGTGCCATCATTATGTCGTCTGATCCATAAACGTAGCTACCTTGCTTGTCCTAGCTGCCTCGTTTTTTCTTCACATCACATTGAATATTGGCCACTCACCGTAGTGCGTGCTCCATCGTATGTTTCCGCCTGTCCCGATGAAATCGGAATCGAAATTGAAAACCCTAAAAATAAATACGGAAGCGGAAATCACTGGAGATGAACGTGGAGAGGATACATGACGGATACCGATATTTGTCGGAACACAATAGCGGTAAGATACTACACCAAAAGACACACATAAAGAAGTAGACAACAAGACAAGAAATAGCTCGCTACTTCGACAAGCAACAGCTGAACATAAATTAACACACACATAGTCGGAAAGTGTCTTTGGCTCCCGAGATCTAGTGCTCCCTCCATTTTAAAATATTCAAAAATTGTAGTCACGAGTTTCAAACAATTTTGAAAAAAAATCCAGATGTAGCCAATAGTGTATCACACAAACGTGCAAAATAACAATCTAAAATACTTTGTATTATGGGCTACGCAAAAATGACTATATGTGATAAAATTTATAGATTTGAAAATATGCATACTCATATCCATACTTTTGTCATATTTGTGTAGCCCAGCATACAAATTATTTTGAATTGAGTTTTTACATGTTTGTGGGATACACCATTGGCTACATCCAGATTCTATTTATAAATTATTTGAAATTTTTGGTCATTGGCTGTCTGCCGTGGCCACGTCAGATCCTACGTGGCCAATCTTACGTGGCAAAATTATGAACAAATGAGAAGGTCATAGATGAGAATTAGCCCAGTCTATGTTATTCATCTATATGGGCCAAACCCAATAATTCAGCCTTTTTCACGTGTAAGTCTAGTCTGTTCACAAGTTTTTCCATTTTTGGGCAGGTCCAATACTATGTGGGCTGCGGCCTTTCTGGAGCCCAAGAATTTTCGTCCGGTCCATCCTTTTAAGATTTTTTTAGTTACTATTTTACCAATTAATAACTATCCAGCCAGGAATTGATTGGGCCACGGCCTTTATATGGTCAATATTTTTTGCCCCATGGCCTCTTCAGGTCCACTAAAACTTTCAGCACGATTACATATATCCAGCCTTCAGACAAATAATTCTTTGGGAGCCTACAGAGACAATCACGATCGGACATTCCTTTTGTGTCGGTACCATTGATAGCGTGAGGTCTCCTAGCACACAATCGGGCTTACGTACGCCTGATCGTGGTTGTATTTGCCATCCCTATATCCTTGTACGTAGACATATCTTTGCTGGCTAATGGAAGCAATCCATCGATCTAAGGCGTGCACTACTCACAGCCTTGTGCATCTAGTAGAGATCAAGATCAACGTATAGGCATGGTGGTTTGATGTGTGTGTACTAACCATGGCGTACACTCGCGTTTGATGTGTATAACCATGTGAATTCTTTCAGTTCGCCCAGAAAAACAACGAGCATACCTCTACGTCTGAGTATCTGGCCATACACTACATTGTGTTCTCCGATTTAAAAATTTAGATTTTTTTTTAGATAAAGTGATTTTATTACTTCAGAGTTTTAAGCATTACACCCGGGCTCTGCATAACAAGGATGCACACAGCCACAAGTTCACGAGCTTACGAGTACCCAAAACTGAAAATAAAAACAAGGCAGATTACATATCCTGATGAGAAATTGTAAAGCCGCCTAAGAAGATGGTAGATCGATCCGGAGACTATGTTGCCATCCATGCCGGGAGAATAACTCCCTGGCCGCTGCCTCCAAACGTAACACCACATTCAAAAACAAGTCTCGGTGCTCCACACGCTGCAGGGCCGACCAAGCTCGAACCGTTGCTGTACACCGATAGATAACCTGCATAAAAGAAACATTTTTGTCGTTAAAAACCTTGTCATTTCTACATAGCCACAACGACCAAATAACGGCAATCGCTCCCACCCTACTGAATAGTTTAAACCTATGATCAACCCCGTTTAACCAGTTGCCAAAAATGTTTGCAACAGAACTCGGGGATGTAAGGTACATATGCACCGCGGATAGGTTGAAGGTTACTAATCCGCAATCTCTAGGCAAGTTGCTTTATTTGGCTAAAGTCATCATGATAGAGCATAAGAAGGAAGATGAGAGAGCATATATCTCACTTTATCCCAGAATGCAGCAACATGGTCTCTGTTCTTGGGGAAATCCTACAAACCGTAAACAAAATTGTCATGCCAATGTAGGTAGTAACATTGTCCCAGAAAGCAGCAAACTTAGAATGCAACAAGGAGGAGGAGCGCTACATAAGTAGTACAATAAAACAAACTGAACTGAACCAAAAGGCAACCTTGTCTATCTTGAGGGCTTTTTGCCGGTGGATGCGTGAGTGCCGGCGGAGGGTGAGGGAGGAGCAGAACTCCCTGGGGCACTTGGCGCACTTGGTGAGCTGCATCTTGGGTGGCGAGAAGAGCGGCCACCCCGGGAGATCTGCAAACGAACCAACAGACTCGGAATGAGATCGACCGAGCAGCATCGTGATGGACGACCGAAGCAGCAGAGTAGCACGTACATTTCTCGGTCTCGCTGTTGGCCTTGGCGGCGGCCTCGGCGAGCGCGACGACAGCGTCCGGGATCTTGAGCGGCTGGATCTGCCCGGCCGCGGCGGCCATGGCGTGTCTTGGATCCGGAGGTCCTGGGGGGAACGGCGGTATTGGACCTGTCGCCGGACGACAACGACGACGGTGAGGTGAGACGGCGACGGCGGAATTGGGGAATGAAGACAGGAGACGAAGAGGAGAGAGCACGATGACGACAAAATGTCACTGGGCTGCTTCCTATTTCCTACTCCCTCCGTTCCAATTTAATTGACTTGCTGAACGGAGGGAGTAATTTCTTTTTGGTAAAAATATTTGCGAATCATGTATGGAAAAAATACTTATTTTACATGCTACATTTGAATCCTTTATGCGAATCATGTATGAAATGCAGTGATGCTGTTGGGAATGTAGAAAGTACTCATTTTTTAGAAGATATGTGGCTTGGGGATAATCCCCTTCCTAGTCAATCTCTTTTCTTATATAATATTGCCGGGCGAAAAGGAGTTTCGGTGGCCGATGTTTGGTCTCAGCCGCCTCCACCAAGCATAGGTTTTAGGGGAGATTTGATAGGAACTAAGTGGACAAGATTGTTACACTTGGTCGGCCGGTTAATGCATGTCAGCATTTTCGCGGTCAAATACTTTTATTTAGATTTCATAAGTGATCATACAAGGTTTCTCCGTAAGTCCATATAAAAGATGAAAGTATCTCTATTTTTTTGTGTGGTTCTTAGTTCGTAAGGAGATAATCTAGCTAAGGGTAGTTGGAATGGGTGTGAAAAATGTTGCTTTTGCTATCAAGATAAAACAATTATGCATTTATTCATATCTTGCCACCTCACAAAAATGATTTGACGTATTGTTCATATGGCTTTTAATATTCAACATCTACTAACATAACAGACTTATTTGGCAATTGGGTAAGGGAAGTTTCTAAAACGGAAAAGGTCCAAATCCGAGTTAGAGTTTGTGCCTTGTTTTAGGCCATATGGAACATACGCAATGATTATATTCTTAACACAACAAAAGAAAACTTCCTTTATGCATGTTATCCTGATGCCTACACTGGATTCGTACGTGATCCTATCTACAATCATCGGAGAAACGCGACATAATGGATTTTGGGTGCAGCTGCCTGCGCTCGTGTCGGATCTATATTCCCGATGCAGGTGACGTTCTGATCTTATGATTACATGTTGACGCAGAGCCATTCCATGTTATCCTTGCTCTTTAGATGGTTGATTCATGTTACAATTTTGTGCGAGCCATGATTTATAGTTCTTTATAACAATGCTTGAACCTTAATAAAATAATAAAGATCGAATGCATTACTTTTCTAACTTGCTATGTCGTGCGTGTGTCTTTACATACAAATTGGATTGCCTTTTTTCTAACTAGAAAAGTAACAAGATTAAATAGGTCGTATCGTTTTCCGCGCGGTGACCCAAAGCAATACGATCTCCCTGGTGCTAAGCCCGTCTCGAAGCTTGTATTCCATGTTAAATAGCTACGTACGGCTAGACGTCAACCCTAAGTTCCTACTTCCGCCGTCACCGCTCCCCGTACGTCCAAAAGGAACCCACCCATCCTTTTCTTGAGATGGAATCGACCACGCCCATGGCGGCGGCCACCGGAGCAGAAGCTACAGCTCCCCACTGTGGGCTCCCGGATGTGATCGTGATATGGAAGATACTTGTCCGTCTGCCTCCCAAATCGCTCCTCCGCTGTCGCGCCGTCTGTCGAGCTTGGCGCAGTGCCACCTCCACCCGCGACTTCCTCTACGCCCACCACAGCCACCAGCCCAACCTCCCCCTCATCTGCCGCTACCACAAAAGCAGTATTGACATCGTCCCCTTTGACAATCGGGTAGGGGTAGGCGTAGGCGCCGTCACCGACCAGCTCCAGCACGTCGCCAGACTTGATGACGCCTCGTTCCATCTTGAGGCCTCGTGCGACGGACTCCTCATTATCTCCGACCAGTACAACCGGTTCTCCATCTGCAATCTGGCCACTCGTCAGTACGCTCCCCTCAAGCATCTTGATGGCTTCATGCTCTTAGGGATGTACCTGCACAGACCGACCAGCGAGTACCGACTTCTCGCAAAGTTGAGATTTGAAAGAAAACAACAAGATAGCTCATACTGCGTCGTATTCACATTAGGCTCCAGCCAGGCGCCAAGGGAAATAAGGTGTGTGGATGGATGGGAGCCGATATACGACATACCCGTTATTTCCCATGATAGAATGCATTGGTACGTAGGCCAAATGATAATTGTATTCAACACCACAACTGAGTCGTTCCACCAGATGCGCCCTCCGATTGTTTCCTATGATGTTGACGTTTTTGAGATTGGTGACATGCTTGGCATGTCCAGATATAATAATTCTGCGACGATCTTCGATATCTGGGTGATGCAGGATTATGAAGGCGAGGTATGGGCCTTCAAGCACCGAATCGAATTTCCGATTGCAGAGCTCACGGTGCAGTTCGGGAGGTTCGATGGCCATTGGAGTGTGGCATCTTTGCAAGGTGATGTGTTCGGGTTGGTCATATTTGGCAAGTGGCTGCTTCAGATCGACGTCGATGGCAAGTTGGTCGCCAGTTTCCATGATCATGAATCCCTTGGTTTTACTCCTATTTGGCTGAAACAAACACTTATTCCGCATACTTTCTTTCCAAGACTAGAGGGTTATGCTGTGAATGATTCACCTTTCATATGAAGATCGGTTATCTAGTGGTTTTCATGTTGGTTTGTTTTCTTGAAATACTATCTATGGCTTTGTTTTCTTAAACACTAAACCCTAATAATTACTCTCTCCGTTTTTAAATTTAAGATGTTTTAGGTTTTTTTACATGTTATTTAGATGGGGACAAAAATGATTGAACATCCACAGTAAAACATGTCAAGATACATTTATATATATGTGAATGTCGGCAAAGGCTACACCATTTTTTTTTGCGGGAAAAGCAGGAGAATTACAGCAAGGTCCTTACAGAACAGTCCAGAAAAAACAAGGAAATTACATCCAGGTCCTTCTGGACCTCAACTCCACCGACGACTTGCAGAACATGCCGACGCCGCGCCGCCGCAACTGCTCCACAAACGCCTTGGAACGGACGCAACCCTTCTGCGGCCGGGAAGTCGCCGACCCTCGGCTCCGAAGAACCTCCATCCTGCAACGCCAGCTTCGTCGCCTTGCTCCACTCGACCTGCAAATCCAACTTATTTAGTACCCGGAGCCGCCGCACCTCGGTCTCCGGCGAGGGGAAGCCCCGCCCAGCAGCTCCGAGGAGCCGCGAGCAAGGACAGGGCAGGCGACCCACGGTGAAGACCATCGGACCTTCACCGTCGAAGAGGACGGCCGCCGCCCTACAGAACCACTCCGACCGCGCCGCCATCTCCTCCGCGCCGCCGGCTGGCCTCCTACTAAGCTCTACACTATGTACACGACGGGATCCGGCGTTCCCCCACCCTCCCGCCGCCGGAGCGGCCGCCGGAGAGGGAGGGACGCGCCGAATCGCCGCCGGCGAGGTGAGCGAAACAGGAGCTCTCACAAATCGCCTCTCCGCACTGTGCGGGGAGAGGATAAGGTCCAAGGGCCTCTTCAGGGACAAAACACATATAAGGCTACACCATATTATATTTAAAAACGGAGGGAGTAACATCTATCGACCTACATGTGCTTCATGTGCCTTTGTTTAGCTTGCTACTGTTTAGTTTAGTTTACTGTAATTGAAGTCGGAAAGAAAAGTTATCGATATACGCAATACACAGATTCAACATCCATATTCTGAATATATTCAATCTGGCAATGGTATTATAAAACCTCCTTCATCGTGGCCTAGACATGTATTTTTCCTGTTTTTGGATAGTTCTATAAGAGCCTAGCTGACTGACTGCATGCATCATCCGTCAGAAGAACATAACTTGCTCCTCGTCACGTACGGGGAGCGTTTAGTATTCGTCTCCCGTTCGGTCCATCACTATTGGATTGAACAGCAACGCCGCGCGTCGCCTGGCCATGCGCTTGAGGAAAAACAGGGCCAAGTAATATAACGGAATTTTGATTAAAAAAATATGGTTCACCACATATGAAAATGATCTAATTGTCAAATATACTATTCAGGCGTGACTAAATACATATATTCCTGTAAACTAAGATATTGATGCGACTGTTAATTGTTTTCAGTATAACTGTATATATGTTGTACTATAAAACGTTAATGGCATGTTTTCAGTTTAGAGGGGAAAGGTTCATGCGAGAAATTGGCATGTTCTAAACCACATTTCTCCGGCGATTTTTAAAGTGTGTTTGACAGATACAATAATTCGTATGGAATATATTGTTTTGTTCATGGAATAATGTTCAAACCTTTAAGAAAAGATTGTTCATGTATCCCGGTAAAATGTTAGCTACGAATAATGATGAATAACCCCACTACATTATGTTTTTCTTCAAAACCATTTTCCACAAAAAGAAGTACGTACATCCATGAATAAAATAACATTAAATGTATAGTTTTAACATTGTACACATATTGTTCATAAAAATGACATGGTGAATTTCATTATTAGGGCTAAAAATAAATATAAAAAGGAGAAGGCCCGGCGGAAAAATTAATGAATGAGTGAATGAAAAAAAAAACGTATTGGTATTGTACAATAAACAGACAGGGACATCCTGAAATCCACTAAATAAATACTACATACCTCTATTCGTAGATTTAGATGGTGAAGTGTTCAGAGGTTCCTTTTTGCACTAGTAGGAAATAGTTTATTGGCAATAGCATGTTTAGCAAATTTATCCTGCTAAAACACGTTGCTAATAACAAATGGCAGTGTGTGGCAGGCGCACTGCAAGGAAACAACTTACAACTGGCCACGTCAAATCCACGCTGGCGGTATGTTGGGGGCCAGATTGCACAACTTATCCCGGCGTGGGGCAGTCCTCCTGCCAGTGCTAAGTGGGCCCGGATGACCGCGACGAAAGCTACTACTCCTCCGTTCCAAATTATAAGGCGCGCTATTTTTATGCTGGTCTTTGGTGCTCGACTTTGACTAGTAATATATACTAAATTATATGGATTGAAAAAAGTATAAATGGTTTCGTTGGATTTGTCTTGCAAAGTTCCTTCATTTAATATATTTTAATACTCATTTTATCGACATATTATAAGTAAAATCATTCTCAAAGTTGTATGACACTGACCAACGAAATTTAAGGGCGCCTTATATTGTGACACGGAGGCGTGGGATGCAGACGACACGCCAATAATCTCGTCGCCATTAGTGACATGGGGGTATAGGACACACCGGTAGTAAGTGTGCTCGAAACGACCCGGAAGAGCCGGGCTACCAAACACACCATTTAAAATTTAGGAAAAGATCTTGCATATTGTACTTTTGTAACCCATATTCTTGGAGAGCTAAGAAAAACTTTGAAGTTTTTTTAATCTGGATATAGATACTCATAGATAGTACATGAAAATAGGTATCACATGATTCCCCAGAAGAAAACACCAACTCTTCATACAACCTCTTATGAATCTCACTTCTTAATGTCACCACCTTGGTTTTGCTGGAATTTAGACACTACGGAGCACCTCTCCGGTGAAACCCTAGACCCGCTGGAGAAAAGCCTAGCTTTTTGGCCTACCCCCTAGACGCACGTCGAAAGAGGGTAGCCCAGTGGACTTCGTTGTTTGGTTGTGTTAGGCTAGTCCATGGGAACACCCAAAACTATGATCTACCCAACTCTTGCAAAGATTCCCTCCTTTTCGCCCGAAGTGGGAGTTTCGACCTATAAGTCCAGGAACTCGGTATGGAGAAAGTGATGCCGGTGAACGCGCTCACACCCCGGAGTTGGATCTTCGACATCTACAACAGACAACACACTTTTGCACACATGGTATGCCACCACCTTGGTTCTGGTGGAATTTAGAAGCTCCGGAGCACCTCTCCGGCGAAAGCCTAGACCCGCTAGAGAAAAGCCTAGCTTTTTCGCCTACCCCCTAGACACACGTCGAAAGAGGGTAGACTAATGGACTTCATTGCTTGGTTGTGTTAGTCTAGTCCCTGGGAACACCCAAAACCAAGATCTATCCAACTCTTGCAAAGATTCCATCCTTTTCGCCCGAAGTGGGAGTTTCTATAAGTCCGGGAACTCAGTATGGAAAAGTGATCCCGGTGAACCCGCTCACAACCTGGATCAGTTGGATATTTGAAATATACAACAACCAACACAATTTTACACACATGGTATGCCACCACCTTGGTTTTGGTGGAATTCAGATGCTTCGGAGCACCTCTCCGGTGAAACCCTAGACCCGCTGGAGAAAAGCCTAGCTTTCTCGCCTACCCCTAGACGCACATCGAAAGAGTGTAGCCCAGTGGACTTCATTGATTGGTTGTGTTAGGATAGTCCCTGTGAACACCCAAAACAAAGATCTACTGAACTCTTGCAAAGATTCCCTCCTTTTCGCCCGAAGTGGAAGTTTCGAGCTATAAGTCCAGGAACTCGGTATCGACAAAGCGATGCCACTGAATCCACTCACACCATGGAGTGGGATGTTGGAGATCTACAACAACCTACACATGGTATGCCACCACCTTGGTTTTGGTGGGATTCAGACGCTCCGGAGCAACTCTCTGGCGAAACCCTAAACCTGCTGGAGAAAAGCACAACTTTTTTGCCTATCCCCTACGCATGCGTCGAAAGAGGGTATCCCAGTGGATTCTCTTTCTTGGTTGTGTTAGTTTAGTCATTGGGAACACCCATAACCAAGATCTATCCAACCCTTGCAAAGATTCCCTCCATTTCGCGTGAAGTGGGAGTTTTGAGCTATAAGTCGAGAAACTTGGTATGAAGAAAGATATCCTTTGACATGGAGTCCTTTTATGTGTACTAGTTGCTATGGTTTAAATACGTAAATAAAAATTTATTATTTAGATGTTTTTTTTTGTACTAGTTGCTATGAGCTTATCCTGGCATAGCTCAAAATAAAAAATGGACGCTACGCCGATGGCCTGGATAAGCCTACGCTGAGGGTGGCCGTCGGCGTAGCCAGGCTACCCCGACGGCTTTTTTTACGCCGAGGGCCACGTCGACAGCTGGCCTTGTCGGTATCTACGCCGACGGGCCCAACAAAAAGCCGTCGACGTAGAGTCTGTGTGTCGGCGTAGCTCTCTATTCATGTAGTGTATATTTGCTTGCTCCGAGTCTGTACCAAAAGTTGAGCGTGGCTTTGTTTCTTTGCTTCTGTCCAGCTGTAACCTTCCTTTTCCTACGTGCTTCATTTTTTTTTTCTTGAAAACTTATCAGCTTTTCCATCATAAGAGCATCTCTAGTGGATGGTGTAAATTTGGACGTGTATATCTCCATATACACGTCCATATACACCTTGCTAAATTTTACACCTCCCAGTTTTTTAGTGGAACGTGTATCAGGATGTGTAAATCAGGATGTGTATATTCCAACGGCTATATTTTCAAACGGCTATATTCCAGCGGCTATATTTTCAACGGCCATATTTTTGGTCTGTATAAACCACCCCGACCACCTCTCTTCCAGCATCTCTACCTGTGACTTCTCTTCTCACTCCTTGATTTCTCTATCGTCTCTCATGCAACACAATGAACACATCCTCTTGGGACATGAGTTTTTCGTCATCTTCATCTGGCGACGATGAACTCATACTTGCAGTATTCGCCGAGCGCGAGGAGTAAGAGAGGATGAACGCTCGACGCCATGGTGGTTCCAAGCATGGACTTTGGACAATCGATCGAGGAAGAGATGCCGGATTTGTTCTTCTGTGGGACGACTACTTCAAAGAAGTTCCTCGCTATCCCGAATATTTGTTTCGACGAAGGTTCGTAATTATTACACTTCTCTGCTTTGGCCCATTTTTCATTACCCTGTCTCATTTACTTTTTATGCACAGATTTAGGATATCCCGTAATTTGTTCAACTGCATAGCTGATGGTATACTTGAGCATGAGAGGGAGCATGATTATGATGGTTATTTTACGCAAAAAAGAAGTGCCTCTGGAGCTCTTGGGTTACATCCTCTACAAAAGATGACCGCGGCAATGCGGATGCTAACATATGGAATATCAGCTGATGGTGCTGATGAGTACATCCGGTCCGCTGAGGCTACTAATTTAGAGTCTTGCAAGAAATTTGTGATCAAAGTTTGTGAAATTTTTGGGGAAAGGTACCTGAGATCTCCAAATGAACAAGACATTGCTAGGTTACTTGCAATAGGGGAGGAAAGAGGATTTCCTGGTATGTTAGGGAGCATAGATTGCATGCACTGGGGTTGGAAAAATTGCCCCAAAAAATGGCATGGCATGTTTAAAGGCCATGTGAACGAGCCCACTATGATCTTGGAAGCAGTTGCTTCACAGGATCTTTGGATTTGGCATGCTTATTTTGATTTACCAGGGTCTCTCAATGATATAAATGTTCTTCAACGTTCTCCTGTTTTTTCAAAGCTAGCCGAAGGTGAAACTCCTGTAGTGAATTATAGCATCAATGGCCATCAGTACACAATGGGGTATTATCTTGCAGATGGTATCTATCCACGGTGGGCAACATTTGTGAGGAGCATACCAGCTCCAGATACCAGAAAGCATAAAACTTTTGCCAAGAAGCAAGAGGGGGCTAGGAAAGATGTGGAACGAGCCTTTAGAGTTCTGCAATCCCGTTTTTCCATTGTCCGTGGACCTGCTAATGGATGGAAACGTAAAGAAATCGGTGATGTCATGAAAGTTTGTGTCATAATGCACAATATGATAGTTGAAGAGGAGCGAGAAACTGGTCGGCAAAGCTGCACTTTTGAGGTAATGGGAGAAAGAGTCACAGTCTCTCGTACTCATGCGGAACAACTGAGCTCTTTTATTCAGATAACTCACCGGATTAGAAATGTCGATGAACATTCTCAGCTTAAACTTGATCTAATTGACCATGTGTGGCAAAAGTTTGGAGACGAGTGATGTCCTAGTTATAACTTTGTAATCCATTTCTTTTCATCCAGTTTTAATTTATGCAATGAGTGATGTAATCCATTTCTTTGTAATGCAGTGCTATCAATAAAATATTTTTGCTTCACATAGTTCTTACAACAACTAGCAGAAAGCATCAAATAGTTCTTACAACAACTAGCAGAAAGCATCAAATAGTTCTTACAACAACTAGCAGAAAGCAGTAAATAGTTCTTACAACTACAACATATAGCTCACATTTTCCTTTGTTGGATTTTCCTTTCTCTGTTATTGCAGAATGTTGCTGCGTTGATGGTGTTGCTTGATGCTGAGTTAATGGGGTTGCTTGCTCTCCAATTGGAGTTTCTGGTTGTGTTTGTGTGTAACCAAAACCCATGGTGTCCAAGAAGCATTCATCACCATCCATCTGCAAACAATCAACGAATACACAGGAAACAACAAATATCAGTAAACAGACCTCTTCTTCTACATATCAGGCCCTAGATCAGTGCCGAATCTGTAGCAATTCACTACCAAAACAAAGCTATTTTCTGCCACTGATCACAAACCAGTATCAAATCAGTATATCTACAACACTAAATCGAGACTACATCATAGCAATCAGACTACAACATAGCAAATCAATAGAAATTTGATAGCAATTTGATAGCAACACTGGTTATGTTTCTGGAGGCCGCCTACATCCCACACAACCAAGACTACCGAGAGTGTCGAAATCAAGCAGTACATCACCTACATCCTCCAGCACCTTGCCCGCCCCATCCTCTCCAGCAACAAATTGCAATAGACAAATACCAAATCGACATGGCCAAGGTCACTGCCTCTCCCTAGCCCGTCGACCTCACTGCCTCTCCCCAGGCCGCAGGCCGCCGGCCTCCCCAGTCCCCATTGTCCACGGCGAGCGAGCGCCCGCACCCCGCCGCCCAGCCCCCCATCCCCTTCCTACAGCCGCACCCCGCCGCCCGCACCCCGCCGCCTTCCTACAGCGCGAGCGCATCCGCCCAGGCCACACCCCGTTGCCCAGCCCCCCGTCCCCGCCCTCCACTCTCTCCAGGGCGCGTGCCGCCGCCGCCGCCAGATCTGGCTGCAGGGCGTGCGGCCGCTGCCCCTCTGCTCCCGCTCAATGGCTTGCGAAAAAAAAAATAGTTACCTTGGGTGGCGGCCGGAGAGGAAACGTGACGGCGAACTTGGGGGCGAGCTCCTCCGATCCTTGCTCCGGGCGGCCGCGGGACGAAGCAGCGGCCTTCTTTTCGCGAGCTCACGAGCGTGGCTTGCTCGTGTTAAGTTCCACGCCTCGTACCGTCGTGGCGTGCTCGTGGATATTTACACGCCGTTTTACACGAGTCGTTGGGAGCTGTTTTTCTATTCGCATCGTGTATATTTGCAATACACATCCATATAGACGATCCACTAGGGATGCTCTAGCGGATTAAAGTCCTACAGCTCTCACATCCAAAGATCCGATTGCACTAGGGTCCTATCGATCGTTTTCCTTTTATCTAAGGCAGCGCTGAGCGTCTCCGGAGGATCGAAGCGATCCATCCTCCGGGTCACGCGCCATTGGATAAGCCTGACGAGAGCCGTTCATCTCACTTCTGCCTGAAGCCACGACCGTGTCCGCCAACATTAGAAAAATAAAAAAAGGAAAATCCCCTGGCCCGCTCTACCAGCAGCAGGACGCCTCGCAAAAAGTAAAATCCCCACGCGCGGGCGAGCTGCGGTGACCTCCGATGATCCCTGGATGCAGATGTCGTCAGCAGAAAAAAAAAGTTGATTATGTAGCAAAAAATATGGGCAATTGTAGCAAAAAAAAAGTTGATTATGTAGCAAAATCATCCAAACATCTCGCCGATGATCTCGTCGGAGTAGCAAAATAGTGGTCAATTGTAGCAAAAAAACTAACTATGTAGCAGATCACCGCTGCCCCCGCCCGTCGGTAGCATCACCGTGCTACCGTTGCAGCAACGCCGCCCGCCGTCGGGAGCATCGCCGTGCTACCGTTGCTGCAACGCCGCCTGCCTTGGACAGCAACGCCGCCCACCGCCTGGAGCATCACCGTGCTACCATTGCAGCAATGCCGCCTGCCTTGGACAGCAACGCCGCCCGCCGTCGGTAGCAACTCCACTGGCCATCGGTAGCAAGTCCACCGGCCGTCGGTAGCAGCTCCACCCCTCCGTTGGTAGCAACACGACACCCCTTGCAGCAGGAGTGCCCCAGTTTGGCCGCAACGCCGCCCGCCGCTGGCAGCACCCTCGGCCGCCGGCGGTAGCATCGGCGACTCGGTGTCATCTCTCCCCTTGTAGCAGCACCGTGGCACCTTCACCACTGAGGCGTGACGACGAGGGGGGGGGGGGCGAGCACCTCCGCACGGTACACGGTGTAGGGTGCCGTTTCGCAGCATGGCGCCACCTCGAGTAAATTCGGTACTCGCCGGAGGTAGGAGAGAGAATATTGTGTGACTGGGGGATGGAGACGGAGCCGCCGGCGTGTGGGTTACACAGCGGCGCGCCGGACCGGGAATACGCCAGGAGCTCTCATATGGCAGCAGTCGCGAGGATTTGAATTGGAAGAAAAGGCGACGAGAAAACGATGGCGGCTTCGCGTCGTGGAAGAAGAGAAAGGGAGGAAGAGAATGAGTGGTGGAGTTGCATGGACCGATGACACTAGGCCATGGAGCGGAGCAAGGCTCCCTTGCTCGAAGGTGGACATGGCCCTATTCCACGCATCGACGACAATCACTTTGGGGGATGGCAAGAAGTCCCTCTTCGGGCATGACTCGTGGTGGCAGGGAAGCCCCCTCAAAGTGCGCTTCCCGACACTATACGCGATTGCCACCAGGAAGCATAGGACGGTGGCAAAGGAACTTGAAGGAGCAAATTGGATTCGAGCACTGCAGAACATCACCACCGCGGCCCAGCTTCAGTGCTTCGTTTCGCTGTGGCGTGTTGTCCATGAGGTACAGCTCCTACCTCAGCCGGACAAGATTGCTTGGAAATGGACGGCATCAAAGACCTACACGGCTGCGTCGGCATACCGATGCCAATTCATTGGTGCGCATGCACCCTTTGACACGGAGAAGATTTGGAGAGCCCATGCTGAACCAAAGTGTAGGTTCTTCGCATGGCTTGTGGCACACAAGAAAATCCGCACGGCCGAGAATCTGGCGCTGCGAGGATGGCCGCATGATCCCATTTGTAAGCTATGCCGCATCCACCCCGAGACGGTGCAGCACCTATGCCATGAGTGCTCCTTCACCACGGCGGTCAGGGACTCGGTCCTTGCAGCGAATGATCTCCCAATCCCCTCCACGACATCTACGACGGATAGGGACTTCGATGGATGGTGGTTGCTCTACATACAAAGCCTGCCAAAGGAGAGGAAGAGGGCGGCGAGTGGCATCATCACCTACATCATATGGGGAGTGTGGAAAGAACGAAACAGGAGGGTCTTCTCCAACTTGGCCAAAAACGTTGTTGACGTGGTGTGCCTAGTGAGAGATGAGGTGGAGGCGAGGGCCTATGCCTTCACCGATGACCCGGAGACCGGGGAGGGTAGTTTTTTTTGGTTCATAACCTTCTCTGGCCCTAGGGCCGGCCCTCCTTGTGAGGAAATTTGTGTAAATACTTTGCTTTCTATCTAATCGAATGGCAGAACGCCTGCCCTTAAGCTTCAAGAGAATGAGTGGAGGAGAGCGATCCGGGGAGCGAGATAAGGTAGGCGGCCGTTTTCCTTCCACGTGCCTGGGACGCGTGTCGCGCTCGCGAGGCGGAGGACGCGCGCGTCGTATCCTCCGGCTGATACGAAGCGTTTTCGTTTATCTAACTGACGTATCTTTTTTTCTACGTTGCGTGGACTGACCCGAAGCATTAAAGTAGATGGATAACACCTCCGTTAACTTGTAAACCCTATGTATTAACGAGCGTCGTCACCACCAAACCATAAACCCACCGACCGTTCCTCTTTTTTGGCGGGCAAGTTAGGGAAGTCCTCTCTTGTATAGTGATCGGTAACACCATATTAGGGAACAAGAGTCGCGTCTCTGGTCGCCCCCCGCGCGGGCGACCGAGGCGCACAAACCCTAGCCCCACCAGCCGCCTCCTCCTCCGCCCCTCCTCCCCGTCGCCGCCGGCGAGCGCCGCCGGGCAAAGCCCGCGCGGTGCCGGCGGCGGCGGGACTTCTCCTTCCCCCTCTCGCGACGCGACGGCGCGGGTCGTGGCGGCCGAGATGGGCGGCTTGCTAGGCGAGGGGCATGCCGGCGTGGCCATGGCGGCATGGTGGCTTCGCGACCGGTGAGCGCATCCAGGACCGGCGGCGGCTGCCCCTTGCGGCGAGCTCGGACCTGGGAGGCGCGGCGAATTCGGCCCGGTGGTCGGCCGGTGGCGGTCCATGGCGGCAGGGCTCTGTGAGGAGGAGATGGCCAGGGCGGCGCGAGCCTGGTAGATGGACGGCAGCAGCGGCCACGATGCTGCAGCGTGGCGGCAGGACCTCTCGGGCCTGATCTGGGCCTAGATCTGGGCCAGGCGGGTCTGATCCAGGCCTGATCTTGGGCCTGACGGGACCTGCTGCTCCGTCCGGTCGGCAGTCGTCGTTGGCGGCGGAGGGCTGTTCGTGGACGCCGGGGCGGCGGCCCTGGAAGGAGAGGCTGCACGGCCGGCTCTACGGCGAGCGGCGTGTCGGCGGTGGTGGCTTCTATCCTTGGCCATGTGGGTGGCAAGGAGCGGGCAGCGGGGGATCCTGGCGTCTACGGTGCTTCTGCAGCGGCGACTCCCAGATTACGTTTTGGAGGTCCAACTTGTTGGCGGCGGGCGGTCCGTGGTGACATGGTGTGGGATCAAAGTTCCCGAGCGAAAGCTCTGCGCTTCAGCGGTGACGACGGCGATGCCTGCGGGTGTCGTTACCCTCTTGGGGGCGTCGTTGTGGTCACCTGCCCCATGTTCGGGCTCCGGGTGAAAACCCTTGTCTTTTGGTCTCGGTAACGGCGGCGTACAACGTCGTTATCCTCTTGGGGGCGTCGTCGTGGAGTCCGAGTCCTGTTACCTCTCGGTCTCGTTTCGGTGGCGTGGAGTGCTCTTGGCAGCCTCTTATCTTCTACATGTGACTCTGTCTTCACCTTTCTCCGTCCTCGTTGTCCGCTGGCAGGCGCTCCATGGCCTGGAGCGAGAGGGCAGGCGGCCCTTTCCGACGACAATTTGGTGGAGGTGGTGTGACTAGGTCCGGTGCTTTATCGACGAGGCGTGGAGTTCCACTTGTCGCTAGTCTAGCTTTCTTTGTCAGGGTGTGGCTACTCCTATTTTTTTCTTGTTTATCTTTTATCTGCTTTGTAAGAGGATTCCCTCACCTCTATGTATCGGTTTGGCCGTTTGGTTGTTTTATTTATAAAGCGGGGCGAAATCCTGTTCCGCGGATCGTTCCTCTTTTTCTCGGATGGAATCCATGGCGGAGGCCACCGAAGCTGCAGAAGTTACGCCTCCCCACCATGGCCTCCTGGATGCGATCGTGGTCTGGGAGATCCTCGTCCGCCTACCTCCCAAGTCTCTCCTCCTCTGCCGTGCCGTCTGCCCCGCCTGGCAGAACGCCACCTCCACCCGCGACTTCCTCCTCGCCCACCACGCCCGCCAGCCCACCCTACCCCTCCTCTGCACCTTCCACGATAGCAGTACTGACATCATCTCCTTTGACCATGGTCCAAGGGTAGCCGCCCCTGACAACCTCCAGCCCATCGCCAGACTTGATGGTGCTTTATTCTATGCCATGGCCTCCTGCGACGGCCTCCTCCTCATCTTCTCCGACCGCCACAACGGATTCTCCATCTGCAATCCGACAAGTCGACAACCCGTCAGTTTGCTCCGCTACGGCAGCTTGATGAGTTCACGAGGGATGATGATGAGCAGACATTCTTGGCCATGTACCGGCATAGCCCTACCGGTGAGTACCGACTTCTCGGAAAGCTGACGGTTGAAACCGAGGAGCTATATGGCTACTACTACGCCATATTCACATTAGGCTCCAGCGAGCCGCCAAGGCCCATAGGGTGCCCTGATGAGTGGAAGCCCAACGACGTACCTGTCATATTCCGTGGTAACCTACATTTCTTTGCAGGCCACATGATAATGGTATTCGACACCACAGCTGAATCGTTCCGACAGATGCGATGTCCGGCTGTTCCTGGCAATGCTGACCTATTTGAGAGCGGTGGCACACTTGGCATATCCATATTTAATGAAAGAGCAACAATCGTGGATATCTGCATGCATGGATTACGAAGGGGAGGCATGGGCATTCAAGCACAAGGTTGAATTGCCTGTTGCAGCGCTCAAGGCGTAGTTTGGAGCGTACAGCGAACAGTGGAGTGTGCTGATTCCGTCTTGGAATGGTGAAGTGTTCGGGCTGGTCAAATTTGGCGAGTGGCTGCTTCAGATCGACATCGATGGCATGTTGGTCACAAGTTTCCATCATCATGAACTCATTCGTCTTACTCCCCTTTGGCTCAAGCAAACAATTGTTCAGCATTCCTTCTTTCCAACACTGGAGGGTTATGTCGTGAACGGTTCACCTTTCATCTGAAGATTGTTGAGTAGCTAGTGTTGTTTACGCTGGTTTGATTTTTTTTTTTCTGAAAGATTATCTAGGGCCTTCTTATCATTAAGAATCTGAAGATTATTGAGTAGCTAGTGCTTTCTATATTGGTTTGATTTTTAAGATTATACAGAGCCTTCTTATCATTAATATTTGGCAATCTGCATGAGTTTATTTATTTTTGTCTTGCTGCATATTGTTGGAAGTTGACTTGCAAGCAGCATCAATCTTCTTACTGCAGTGTATGTGGAGACTGAATAGCTATAAATTCTTGACAGTCACGTTTATATGCACTTAGAGCAGAGTTTAGCTGCTACAGGTTCTTGTCGGGGAAGACTTGTATAGGATCTCACCTTAGGTGAGATCGTAGGATCAACTCCAAAAAATCATTTTTTCAAACTGTAAAAAAATCTAAAAAAAATTACACAACATACCTACAGGCTATTCCTACAACTCCAAAAAAGTTCAGCTGAAAATTCAATCTACAGTTCGAGAAACAAAAAAGAGAAATTACACTGTGAATAGTGTCTAGCCTGTAGGTATGTTGTGTAATTTTTTCAGATTTTTTTAAGTTTGAAAAAAATGATTTTTTGGAGTTGATCCTACGATCTCACCTAAGGTGAGATCCTATACAAGTCTCCCCGGTTCTTGTCATAATAATACATGACTATCTTGATAAAAGTAACAGCAGCCCAAGCTGAATTTGATTGCACGGCAACAACAACTGCGCAGCAACAGTAGCAAAGATTAAACCAAGTTTAAGGTGAACCAACATTTTTTTTTCGACAGTTCCCCACCGGTTATTATATTCTCTCGACATGACCTATGGGTCCATCAAACCACAAAACAATGTCAACAGGACAACTTTACAAGGGGGTGGGGGAGAGAGTTACATGGTGGCCGGGCAAGGGTGCCGGAGCGAGGCAAACCAACATTTGATCATGGATATTAATCATTCTCTCTTATATAGTCTCTAAGATAATATTGTTACTGTATGGAATGAAATGAAACCCAGCAACATTACACCAACAGTTTCAGTACAACATATTTGCAGTTTCCCAGAAGCTTATTATATACAACCCAAATCAAGCGACAGCTACCAAAAGCAAAATTGAAACAAGGGGAAACAATGATAAAACCACAGTTAAAGAACAATGATCAACTTCCTTTACCAGGTTTTTTAACCAAAGACACCAAAGCGAGTGAGTACACAGCCGACGATGCAAATATATACATTGCTACCCGCAAAAAAATAATATACATTGCTCTCCAATGCTAGGGCTCATGAGAAGCAGTAGTACGTACTGTACTTAGCTAGCAGCAGGTAATTAGCATGCACATCCTTGGATCCATGCATGTTCTTGCATCCTGAATTGTCTAGTCATCCCTCCTCTAGAGTGACCCTTCAGTCTTGTCCGTGTTCTTATTTAGATCCTCCTCATTGTCATCCCCTGATCGTTAAAGCCCACCTGAACCAGACGGCAGAGTTTCATCTGTGCGTTCCTGGATTACTGACGAAAGCATATATATTCAGGCTCTTGCATTACTGACGAAACCAACAACAGGAGATGAACAGCACAGACAAACTGCATATATAGTGGAAAGGAGCAACGGTTTAACAACATAATATTACCAGCAGATCATGGTTCATATGCGTTCCTGTTCATTTTCGTCTTGGTTGTTGTCTACATCCTCGTCATCTTCATCCTCCGAAGAAACTTCTTCAGAATCTAACCACTCCTGTCAAACGAAAACAAACAGTACATTGAGTGCATATTCAGTCTCTATCATGCTAGTGAACTAATAAGAATATAATCAACAACAGGAGATTAAGAAAATAATAAAATATATATATACTGAAAAAAAGCACGGATTAACAAACCTCAGGAATGTTAGCATCAGGCTACGAATTCGCTTAGATAGTCTCACTCTCGAGGAATTGCTTCGAGAGGAATGGGAGTAGCAGTTGAGATCTCGATTTGGTTTGTTCTACAAGCAAAACGGCCACCGCCGTGATCCAAGCCAACTCCTACGCTGCAACGCACGTTACAGATAAACTACTTGGTCACCCACTCCTGGGCTGGATAGCGCGTGGACGGCACCCGTGTCCTCACGGCCCGCTGGGCCGGTGTTGAGCCTGTGAACTCCTCCTCCACGTCATGGCCCACGTCAGCAGTAGTCGATGAAGTTGAGGTCGCCGACGTAGCAGGTGTCCTGCTGACACTCCCTCTTCCTCGGAAACCAGCTTGTCCCCAAGCTGGAGCTCGCGGAAACCTTTGCCGAAGCTCGATTAGGTCTTCCCATGTCGCCAGAGACTCTGGTTGATTGGACCACTGAATCAAACCTTGTGGCACGGAGGAAGTTCCTTGTTGGCGCAATCGTCTCTGCAACACACGCATAGGAACTGCAAAAGCATCATCCAGTGAAGGAAGGTGAGGCTGTACCTGCTGGTTTGCACCCAGAGCTTGCTTCAGCTGGGAAACATGGAGAACAGGGTGAATACGGCTGCCAGCAGGAAGTTGAAGGCGATAAGCAGATGCACCAATGCGTTCTAGCACTTGATATGGTCCATAAAACTTGAAGATCAGCTTGTGGTGAGCACATGGTGCCACAAACGCTTGCACATATGGCTGAAGCTTCATAAACACGAAATCGCCCACCTTGAACTCCCTGTCAGAACGCTTCTTGTCGGCCTGATGCTTCATACGCAGCCGGACACGCTCGAGGTGCTGTTGCAGGAGTCTGAGCATCAGAGAACGATCCTGGAGCCATTCTTCTAGATCTGTTACCGGGGCAGCTGCGTCAGGAGTGAGCCCAAAATGGCGAGGAGAGTGCCCATACAACACCTGGAACGGGGATTTGCCATCCAAAGCAGAGTGCATGCTCGTGTTGTACCAGTACTCCGCTAACGATAGCCACTGCGCCCACTTCACCGGACAAGCATGTGTAAAACAGCGCAAAAACGCTTCCAGACACTGGTTTACCCGTTCCGTTTGGCCGTCCGTTTGAGGATGGTACGACGAGCTCATGCACAATTTGGTACCAGAAAGAGTAGCCATCTGTTGCCAAAACTTGCTTGTGAAGACCTTGTCTCGATCTGATACAAGTGATTCAGGCATGCTGTGCAATTTGTGGACATTATCCATGAAGGCTGATGCAACTGTGGCTGCGGTGAAGGGGTGAGACAGCCCAATGAAATGAGCATAACGAGACAGCTTATCCACCACGACCATAATACAGTTGTAACGACCTGAACGCGGAAGCCCTTCTATGAAGTCCATGCTGACAATTTGCCAAAACTGTTTGGGCACTGGCAGTGGTTCGAGAAGACCTGGGTAACGAACCCTCTCTGGCTTAGCTCTCTGGCAAATCACACATTCCTTGACAAAAGTCTGAATTTGTTGTTTCATTCCCTTCCAATAAAACAGAGCCTTGATGCGGCTAGATGTGACTGGTATTCCTGAGTGCCCTCCCACGGGACTTGCATGGAAAGCCTCAATAATTTTAGTTGTAAACTCCTTGTCCACTAGTAGCCAGATGCGCTGCTTGTATCGGATGAGACCATCACGCAGTGTAAATGGTTCACCAGGATCAACACGAATCGCCAAGCGAGTCAATAAATCAGTTGCTTCAGATAAACTTCCACAATGTCCTGTAACCATGCCGGCTGCAAGTGAGAAATGGCTAACACTGACCCTGCTTCTGGCGGCCGACGCGACAATGCATCCGCCACTCTATTCTCCGTGCCCTTCTTGTACTTGATCTGGAATCGCAAACCCAACAACTTGGTAAACACTTTCTGTTGCCACGGAGTATGGAGTCTCTGATCAGCCAGATGAGCTAAGCTACAGTGGTCAGTGTGTATAGTAAATTCATCATGCTGCAGATAAGCACGCCACTGTTCAACAGCTAGCAGAATTGCCATGTACTCTTTTTCATATGTGGAAAGTCCCTTGGTTCGAGGACCCAGACCTCGACTCACATACGCCAAAGGATGCCCGTTCTGAATGAGCACTGCTCCTACTCCTTGATCACTAGCATCGGTTTCGATAGAAAATGGTAGGGCAAAGTTAGGTAATGCCAGCACAGGGGCTGTCACCAATGCACGCTTGAGAGTATCAAAGGCTAACTGAGTTGTCGCAGACCACACAAATGGAACGTTTTTCCTCAGTAGCTGCGTCAGAGGTTGACAAATCACACCGTATTGTTCAATGAACTTATGATAGTAACCAGTAGCACCTAGAATTCCACGGAGTTCTTTAACATTCTTAGGAACTGGCCATTTCTGAATTGCTTCCACTTTGCTTGGATCTGTAGAAACTCCCCTTTCATCCACAACATAACCAAGATAAGATATGCTGCGCTGTGCAAAAGCACACTTAGATCCTTTCACCCTCCAGTTACTGTCAGACAGCAGCTTTAGTACATGCTCAAGATGCTTCAGATGGTCCTCATAGGAACTGCTGTACACCAGAATATCGTCAAAGAAAACGACGGCATACTTGCGAAGCACTGGGGCTAATGTCTCGTTCATTACTGCCTGGAATGTGGCTGGTGCTCCTGTCAACCCAAAAGCCATAACATTGAACTGATAATGACCACTGTGAGTATGGAATGCTGTCTTGTATTCCTCCCCCTCCGCCAGCCTGATTTGATGGTACCCTGCCCTGAGATCAAGTTTAGAAAACCAAGAACTTCCAGTCAGTTCATCCAACAATTCGTCGATCACCGGTAGAGGATATTTAGACTTCAGTGTAAGGAGGTTCAGGTTGCGGTAATCCACACAGAGGCGCCAGGTGAAGTCCTTCTTCTTAACCATAATGATTGGTGAAGCAAACTCACTGTTGCTAATGGAGATCTCCCCTGATTCCAGCATTTCCTTGATCTGCTTCTCAATTTTGTCTTGAGTTCAGGTGAATAGCGATATGGCCTAATTCTGACGGGCCTCGCACCTTCGATCAGAGGGATACGGTGATCACAAGCTCGGCGAGGAGGCAAGCCACTCGGAGCTTCAAACACAGTTTTGAACTTATCCAACAGGCACTGCACTTCTTCTGGAATAGGTTCAGACGTTGGCACCTGAGCCAGATGCACTTCTACCACTGTGCACAGAAACTCTGCTGGCAGTTCGCCTTGCAAGAAAATTGGTTTCCCCTTGTAATCAAATGACAGCCACTTTTGTTCCCAATTAATTTGCATTGTGCCTATGGTGGCCAACCAGTCCATGCCAATAATTCCATCATAGTGCTTCAACGGCAAGAACTTGAAGCTTGATTGGAACTCAGTATTGTTGGACATCCAGGTACACTGAGGAGCCCAAAAATCACAAACAAGATGCCCACCTCCTGCTATTCTCACTCGCTGCTTAGTAGCCAGCTGTTCCACATTAGCAACTTCACTCATCAATCTGTCACTGAGAAAAGAATGGGAGCTTCTTGAGTCCAGTAAGAAAACCACATCCTGACCATTTAGTTGGCACTGCAAACGAATGGCCAGAGTATTGGGTTCTGATGTTTGAGTATCAGCAGACAACAGCATAAGATCGTCATCAGTATCCTCTGCATCCGCATCATCCATTCGGCAGAAGGCCAGAAGTTCTTGCACCACATGCAGCTGAACCGTAGTTCCACACTTGTGTTCCTTGCCCCAACGTTCTCCACAGGTGAAACATAAACCTTTGGCTCTTCGATAGGCTTTTAAAGTTGCAAGCCTGTCCGATTCCGGAGAAGGCCTTGTTGAGGAAGCTTGCTTCATCTCATCACTTGATCTCGGAGAGTAACTTTTACTCTGCCTGGAAGAAGATGATGATCCTGGTCTTCGATACTGAGGAGAATTCAGCTCAGATTCGCCCTCTCCCACCTCTTCCTGCAAGATAGCAATAGTGTATGCAGTATCCAAGTCCTGAGGTAATTGAATTGCTACTACCATACGTACATCAGATCTAAGCCCATCTATGAATCTAGTAGTGTAGTGTAACATATCAGGTTGTGGCTCGTATGCTGCTATCTGATCCATTAAGGCAGAATAAGCAGCAACGTACTCCACAACAGTTCCTGTTTGGTTTAACTTGTATAATTTGCGCACTAGAGACCTATGTTGATTTTTTCCAAATCTCTGCAAAACTGCCGCACAAAATTGCTCCCAGGTAGCCCTGACGAACTGGTGTTGCACAGACGTCAACCATACAGCCGCGTCGCCCTTGAACTGCATAGCAGCGACTGCTATCCACAGATCGGGATCGGTGTCAAACAGAGCAAAGCAGTCCTCGCAACGCGCTTGCCAAAATTTAGGGTTCTCCCAAAAAATTCAGGGAAATCCATGGATGGTGGTTTGCCATGATTTGTGGAAGAAGCACGTCTCTCCCTCTGAATTAAACTACCGAAGGATGAAGCTGAAGCTGGGGCTGAGTTCAAATTCGCAAGGATATCTCGTGCCGGAGGCGGGACGTAAGGTGGAGAACCACCAGAGCCCGACCCCCGTGTAGTTGTTGCAGCGCGGTGCCCAGTTTGGCCGATCCCCGCGTCTCCCCTCGGCTGCCTGGTGTGCGGCGCCAAGTCGTCGCTCTGGGAGGCGAGATCTTGAGAGGACCGGGACTCTTTTTCCCCCGCGTCCTTGTTCTCGACGCTGCTGCCGATGGCGGTGCCGACCGCCTTCTCCACTGCCTTATCGACCGCCGTGGTCAGCGCCGCCGCCAACGAGCGCTCGATCGACTCCGAGATGAGCCACTCCAGATCAGACTTGAGGCTAGCATGGGCCTTGTCGTTCGCCGCCGTGACGGTCTCGTAGATCGCCTTCCCCTCCGCCGTGAGATTCTCCATGAGCTCCAACCGCCGCCGCTCCGCCGCCGCCTTCAAACGCGTTTCGTGCGCATGAAGGATCTCCAGCTTGCCGTGAAGGTGGTAGTGGGTAGGATCGCTTGGCTCTGATTACCAAATGTTAGCATCAGGCTACGAATTCGCTTAGATAGTCTCACTCTCGAGGAATTGCTTCGAGAGGAATGGGAGTAGCAGTTGAGATCTCGATTTGGTTTGTTCTACAAGCAAAACGGCCACCGCCGTGATCCAAGCCAACTCCTACGCTGCAACGCACGTTACAGATAAACTACTTGGTCACCCACTCCTGGGCTGGATAGCGCGTGGACGGCACCCGTGTCCTCACGGCCCGCTGGGCCGGTGTTGAGCCTGTGAACTCCTCCTCCACGTCATGGCCCACGTCAGCAGTAGTCGATGAAGTTGAGGTCGCCGACGTAGCAGGTGTCCTGCTGACACACTTCTTCTCAGTGTCGCCATCATCTGTATATGCCTCGACATGATGAATATGGCTGAACTTGTCCCACTCCGAGCCAGACTGTCCCGCAACCATCGAAGCGAGTACCACTGGGCTGCAGTCCAGCAGCAGATGTCTCGTCTTTACACCCGCCAGGTATACTGGCAGCTGTTTCTCGCTGCGAAAAACCGCCCGGACGAGTTTTCGGAGTGCATTCATGTCGTGCAGAAACTCAAGCTTTGGGCAGCGGTCAATCTCAATCTTTTGCAAATTGGGTAAATTGGATATCCTAGTGAGGTAGGGTATGTCAAACAAGTCGAGTTCAACCACGGAAGCAAAGTTTTCCAAAGTGTGGAGACCCTTTACATTCCATATGGTTAACTTCTTCAAAGACCTTGCATGGAAGGTAAGCCCAGGAGGGAAACAACTCAATTTGCAGACCCTGATAGTCAGTTCCTCCAAGGCCAGCATAGCTTGCACTTCCTTCTCCCACTCCCATTCCTCCCATTCCACGATCTGATTTAATACCATCTTTTGCAGCCTCGGAAACGCAGCCACTGCCTTGGATGAAGCATGGTGAGGGTGATTGTAGCTTTGTACAAATTCTGGCCCAACAAGCTTGATTGCGGGAGCACGAGACAATGATATAAACTCTAGACATGGGAGCCGGCACAATCCGTCCGGGAGTTGTGTTGAGCAAGCTAGGTCAAACATGAATAGAATCCTCAAGTTCTCGAGTGGCACCGTTCATGTCCACATCATCCATATTGGGAGTTTGCACCCAAAATATCCTTTGATGGCAAGGAATTCTAAGCAGGGTAGAGGGCTTAGGACATCAAACACCATCTCAATTGTTTTCTCTTCATTCTCAGAGACTACTCCTTGGAGCAACCCATCATCTCCTAGTCTACTTCCGCATTCTAATAAAATTCTGTTAAGATGTGGCTTTGCCCCTAGCCTAGCCTTTGCAACAGACGAGGTAGCAGCTACATTCTCTATACCATTTATTCCAAGCTCCCTGAGTTGGGAAAGAGGACCCAACTCTTCCAAGCTACACCAATCGCCATCCATATAAGCTGGAAATCCCCATAGTGCCAATAGATTTGTCAGAGCACCAAAACCCCTAGGAATACTATGTACATTTGTTTCTTCAAGAACAAGATACCTCAATTCCTGTAGCTTAACAATGCTATCAGGAAGCTTCACAATGCCTTTACAACCTTGAAGGTCAATGCATTGTAGGAATTTCATCTCGTGGATGCGCTCGGGGAGCCTAGATATACCGGTGCAAGTTTTAAATGCCAAATATCTCAAGTGCTTGAGTTGATGCACAGTGTGAACTAGTCCATCAAAATCAGTGGACTCAATATGTAGAGTACGTAGACTTGAGAAGGCAATAAATGAATCACTAGGCTGAATTCTGAACCTTCCAATCAACATTAGTGTTCTAAGGGATTTTTGCTCACACAAATGCCTGAACTCAAATGCATCCGATTCTAGTCCTCTAATTTCTATAGACATTCTAAGAAAATTGCGTGATCTAAGCTTGGGGATAGAAATATGTCCACCGTGAGCTACTAGTGCTTCATCCCTGACGATGAATTGAGCAAATGACCGAATGACATCATGCATGTTGCAAACAAATTGACCTGGGTAGTCTATATCTGTCTCTATAAGGTTCCTTAATATTAGATCCATATAGTATTTTTTTCCTTCTTCCAGACTACGTGCACCTCCTTGAACAAATCCTTCACCAATCCACATGGACACAATCTGATTGATATCTAGCACCACATTTTTAGGCTTAAGGGAAAAATGCAGAAAGCATTGCTTCAAGAAGGGGGGCAAATTAGCATAGCTAAGGTATATTGCATAGTTTAGTTGCTCTGGCATTTGAGATACTGACCATATACCATCATTTAGGACATCTTCCCAATCACGTCTTGATTTCTCCTTCTTGCATAGGAGTCCTCCCATCACTTTTATAGCAAGTGGTAAACCGTCACATTTTGCTATAATTTGTAACCCAATATATTTTAGCATATCAATCTCAGGTTCATTTTTATCTGTTATGAGTACCTGCAACCAGTTTAGACATATGGAATTATAATAAGGGGTACACTTAACATGTTTGCAGTGCTAGGGCATGCATTTTTTTTCTGGTTTGACTATTTGTAATGCGCTATATCACAGATATGATATATATATGCTCTACTTAAATTAAATTGTCAACATAAGTATGGAATAATGTGTTAATTAGTTATCAAAGCTGACATCATGTGCATAAATGCATATTGATCAATCGGTACCTTTCCATGTTTCATTTATCATCAGGAAATAAAAAGGTGTGGAACATGTAAAAATTACCATTTCCATTTCCATTGCTAGAGTGAATTTAAAGCAGGCAAGCATTAAAACAGTATAAAGTCTACTGTAGTAAGACATGTTAGGATGCTCCTAATATGCACCATGCATTCACAAAATTTATTAAATTGGTTTTGGTCTGATCTGTAGTTTTCGGTATAGCCTTGAGCAGCGGCTGAGACTGCGATAGGTGGTGGCATGAAGGACAGCGTTGACAAGCAACGTCAGTGTGTCATCAACAGACCGTGAGCTTGGATTCCAGCAGCATGGCGAAATCAAGACGAGGCAACGGGAGTGGCTCCGGAGCTCGCGAGGGCTATGTCATCAGAGATTTGTATCTCAAAGAAATGAGATATGAATTTGCTCATTCTTTTCCTTAACTAGTGGGATAACCATGTACCTGCCTTACTAATACGCTATTCCTTGGTATCGATGCCTCTAAATAATTTATGATTTTTAAATAAGCAGTTAGTATTTAGATGAAATATCTATGCCTAATTTGTTTCCGTAGGAGGCGTGCTTATAGAACTAAGTTGCATCATTGTGGCTACCTTAATCTCCTACCAAGCAATTATTAGTAATTGAGTAATGCTCTCACCGCTCATGAATAAATGCTTCAGACATGCTGATTAACGTTCCTAATTTTGATAATTGATAAGTATAAAAGTTTGCAACATCTAATATTATCATTATAATCGGCATGACCAAAGTTCATTATGTACAAATTCAAATTATTTACTAGCATGATGTCTATTGAGACAAACGGTCAAATATGCATAACGTGGACCGTGCTTATGTATATAGCGTCATTAAACAATATCTAAGACACACGTCCTTCCTCCAATAAAAAAAATATGTCTTTTAGGACATTAAATATTCTTCAAAAATTTCTTTTATCGCAGATTCCGTACCAACATGTCAACTCATAGGACACTAATTATAAATTATTAAATTAGAGTCCATGGTAATCTAGTAATATCAATTTGATAATTTGGTAATATTTCTTTCTTTATATATAGATGGTAAATTATAGAAGAATTTGCATTTTGTGACATAAATAGTATAACACACTAAATATTACTATAGGTTAAAACAATACCATGAAGCCCAAAATTTCTCCACAAGTATGCTATTACCGAACCACTAAACTTTTGGCTATGTATATGAAAGTGTAACAAAATCAAACCAGCAATGTATGTAGTAATGAATGGGTGCTACTCCTAAAAGGCTGAGTGTTGTTACTAGAAAAAAAGATGTGTGATAATATATGAGTACGAGGAAGTACGGACCTGCTTCGATCTTGAGCAATGACCATGCATCTTCAGGCCCTAATTTGTGGACATGATGATAGTGCACAGCTTTCATGCTTCGACCAACAGTGACATGTCGTGTGGTGACGACGACTCGACTGCCAGCGCCACCATAGCTAAAGGGTGCCATTAACAGTTGGTTCCATTCATCGTCACCCCACATGTCATCCAGCACAAGAAGGAACTTCTTGCCCTTGATGGCATTCATGAGAGCAACAACTAGTAGGGATTTGTCTCTATCCCCACCCCCTGCAGGTAGATCTCCGCCAGCGGCAGTGATGGCCGTCCTCAGTAGCTCAATATCATTGAAATCGTGAGTGACCCTGAGCCATATTTTCTTGACAAACTTTCCTGCAATGGCATCATCGTTGAAGACCTTTTTTCCTAAGGTGGTCTTGCCAATCCCACCAACACCAACAATGGCAACAACCATGAGTGTATCACCCTTTTCACCGGTCCCCACCCTTGTAAGCACCTTCACAAGTTCCCTTGTGTCCTCCTCGATCTTGTCGCCAACCGCACCCGACCGCTCCATCAATGAATCCGTTTTGCGGTCAGTGGCAAGAGATCGAGTTGTCTTCCGGGCTTGGTAGGCTTCCAACTTGGTGAAATTAAAACTATCACCCCTCTTGCATATGTCATCCAACTTTTCGTTGAGCGTCTTGATGCGGGTGCCAATTTCATGGGCATGTAGGGGATTGCGCATGCAGAAGAGCAGGGGGTTAAAGCACCCCATGTTCTTGGATGAACCCTGCTCCAATACCTTGAGCTGACACAGGTCCAGGATGTCAGTGACATCGTACTCCCTCCGTTCCAAATTAATTGACTTGGTTTTGTCTAAATATGGATGTATCTATACTTGTTTGATGTCTAGATATATCCATGTGTAACAAAATATGTGTCAATTAAATCCGAACGGAGGGAGTACATGGCACGCTTGAGTTCCTCCACCCAAGCTTGCACGCTTGTATCGGTGATGTTTCTTCTATCAGCATCTGCAAGGAAATTCTTGAGGTCCCTTAGCTTGACAGCAAGTTTATCAATCTCGCCGGACACCCCAATGACCATGGCTACCTCTTTTCCGGCCATCTCCGTGAGCATGTTGGTCACGTAGGATGCCAAAGCATCCAGAACCCCCGCCATCCCAGGGATCTCGTTTCTGTTGACACAATGAAACATGCAAATAATGTTGTTCCGTTAAGGCGTTAATCATGATCTTCAACAATTAATCTGATGCATGCTTAAGTAATTTCGTCTGTGTTCAGCAATAGGGCTAGAATTACGGTACTAGAAGCACTATAATAGCTTCGGAAATCTGGTGCTTAGCATGGCTAGCTAGGTGAGGAGGCGCGCATGCTTCTCATAAATTATGTTGCTGCAGCAACTTTCAGCACACCATTACTGGAAGAAATAAAGTAGAGGGAGTCTACAAAGATCATATATAAGACTTATCTCGATCGGCTCATGAGTCATGACTCATGACACAACTACGAAAGGGATCGGCCGATGAATTGAAACTATTAAAGCAAGTATGGTGTATATATGGATCTGTAGGGATGGAGAGAGAGCGTGAAATTACCTTCAACAACTTCAAGAGACTGTCTTGCTCTAGCCGATACTGAAGCTTGTGAAAGCGCCAGAGGAAAGAGCTTCGTCTAGATAAAGGAAATTAGAAACTTCGAAGAGTCGTAGCAAGTTCAGAATACTGATAAGAACAAAGAGCTACATATTTATTCAGCAATACGGATGGAGTCACTTTACAAGCAGCAATTAACAGGTTAATTAGGAAATCTGGTGCGTGCTTAGGCGTGGATTATTGGTAATTAACATGCAACATCGCAGAAGGACGGAAGATCTTGGCTCATGGCACAAGTACTGAAATCCCATGAAACTAAGCTAGAGGGCTGTACTACTGCAGGGAGAACGAGAGTTCGAAATTACCTCGAAGAAACCAGATGGATGGATGGATGGATTTTCCTCTGGTCTTCCTCTAGATCTACTAAAGTGCAGCTTGTGAAAGCACCCAGAGAGGACAGATCCTCGTTTATATAGAGCAAACGAAATGCTTTGGAACTCGTAGGACACTTCTAGATCTACGAGAGTTCCCTTGCTTGCGGGCAGGTGGTATCAGATCTGATTAACTTGCAACTTTTCAGAGTACTGCAAATTATTGGCAATATTAAGCTGAAAGCTAATTACCAACCATGCAAATGGGTCGGCTCTAATCAAGCAATATTAAGCAGGGAAGATTCTGGCGCTTGGATCCACTCGCTCAGCGACAGCCTGTTTCTTTGGAAGAGTGCAGTTTGTTTAATGCTATTCTTGTATCTCGATGCAGTGTAGGAGTAGTTTGTTGATCTTATTCCTTAATTATTATTACTATATGTCAAAGGTAGCGCACTGACCGATTTCTAACGCATTCTAGCGCAATGCATGGATCTGGTCGGACCCAGCCCCAAGTGCGCTTAGATCGACTGTGGACACATCTTGTTGTCTCGCTTGATTTTCTATTATGCTTTACCGACTGTCTTGTAAAGATAGACTCATAGGAAGGATAAGTTCTAACTATATTTGACATGGGTATGCATATTTGGTACACTACCATGAGGGTACCTGGTGCACGTATCGACTAGGCCCAACTATCAGAGCCTACATGAAGCCCATGAAGGAAGGCCTAAGAAAGATGGAGTATCCTCCAAGTTCGGCGAAGACATAGTCGGTTTTAGGCTTATCATATTTGTAAATCGAGTCGGTTACGAACACCCGAGACCCAGCCTACTATTTAAGGACTGGGAGGGCCGTCGGACCAGACCACGTACTTTCAGAGCCACCAAAACCCTAGCGAGATCGACATCTCGCCGGGACCCTTGTAACCACCATATTCGCAAAGCAATAACAGACAGGCAGGACGTAGGGGTGTTACCTCCACACGAGGGCCCTGAACCTGGCTAAAATCTTTGCCCTGCTTGTCAGCCGACGCAACTTCCAGCTCTACCACGTTCTCTCCCCCATATTCACAACCTAGGGACCTCGACTATGGGTCTTGATGAGTCTACCCCTCGTCAAGTGGCGCCGTCTGTGGGAAAGAATAGCGCTGGACTCGAAGTCTCACCGGTTCCATCAGCAAACGGCAACTCGCCGATCTCATCTGCGAACGGCAACTCGCCGATTGAATCTGCAAACGGCAACTCGCCGGTCATGTCAGCAAACAGCAACTCGCCGATCCAGGCGACACACGGCAACTCGCCGATCCACTCGAAAGGCGGCAGCCTGCCCGCTTCACCCGCAAAAAACGCATCCGCTCCTTCGACCAACTTCAATCTGCACTCGCCACAGATTCAGGAGGCGTTTTCCACTCTCGAGTCAGGTTTGGATCTAACAGTTGGAGCATTCAGTTTTTTCGTAAACAATCTTGGCACCCAGGACTTGACAGATCCACAACAACTGGCGCGGGGCGCATCCGAGGCTCCGTCGACTGCGCACGCCTCTTCGTCGATTCCTGAAGCCTGCTCACCCGCAACAACCATGTCGACTGGCGAGATCGACAAGTTCATGATGACGGAACTCCAAGGCGAGGAGGCTGAATCAGCATACCGCGCAAGCAACATCGACTTTGATCTCCCACTCGACGATAGCTTCGACTGCGGGATCTCCCTCGATGACTTCTGCGAGCCCGCGACTCATAACGGCAGCAACGTCGATTCTGAAATCTTCACCAACACCAATCTCGACTCAGAGATCCATAATGGCTACACCAGCAACGAGATGAGCATAGAGCACGTTGAGAACGAGGAGCTACTCGACGGGTATATCGGCTCTGACATGAGCCTGGACGACGACGTCGAATCCATGACTGGAATCGACAGTACATACACGTGCCCACGGGTCACACCCCATTAGGTCTACGTGGCCTTCTCTGCAGAGTCATCCGCAGCCGCAGCCGTCCGCAGGCCTACGCAGTTCCCAGGCACGGTAACCATGCCGGATGGGGTCACAACCTTGACAATCACGGAGGAGATGGCAGCAAAAGCAGATAAGGTCATCAAAGAGTGCACAATGATGCCAGCAACCTCAACTCCGGAAGAGATGTTGACCTACCAGTACTTCAATTGGCAAGAGTCAATTTGACTGCAAAATTACCGAGCGGCACTCGAAGAGCGCAGAAAGCAGGCTAGTCTTTCGAGTGCACGAAGAAGGGAGCAATCCCTTGGTTCCACAATGCAACGAACCGCACGGTCCAAGTCGCGATTGGCGAGTCTTCCAGAACATGAAAGGGTATCAATTACCCGCAATTTGTCATTTATGACACACGACGCTGATGGAATCCCAGTACCCGAAACCGCAGAAGGTGCTCTGATCTCCGTAGGTGCGTACCTAAAAGCAATGCAACCTCCAGCGGATGATCCCAACGCCGCCTTTCATCGTCAACAAATCAAATCGCTAGCTCTAGCGGCAAAGGCTATACAGCGAGTCGACAAAACTCCAGGAGGGAATAAGGATCGCCAGATGGCAACCCCGCGACATACAACACGAGAGCATAGTGGTCGCAGTCACCGCTCGGAAGAAGGAATAAGCACGCGCCGGCACAGGTCCAGCAGAAGCAGATCTCGAAGGTCATACAGTAGTGATTCATACTCTGACCGTGAACCAGAGCCATGCGGAGCACTGTGCTTCACTCGACGCATTCGCGAGACGCGGATACCCAAAGGGTTCAAGTTAACAAGTGAACAACCCAAGTACAACGGTCGCCAGGAACCTTCCGGGTGGCTAGAAGATTACAGACTCGCCGTGGCATGCCAGCGTGGCACAAACACTACAGCGATGCAGTACATACGAGTCATGCTCGAAGGCACAGCCCGTGACTGGCTCAAGGCACTCCCTCCATCATCATACGACTCGTGGGACGACTTCCGCAGAGACTTCATCAAAAACTTCGAGCCTCTTTGTGAGCGCCCGAAGACATTCGAAGAGCTACGAGCATGCACTCAACGATCAGACGAGTCGTTGAGGTCATACATACGGAGGTGGACCGAAATACGCAATTCGGTTGGCACAATATCAGAAGAAGGGCCATGGATGCCTTCACACAAGGTCTAGCCAGGAAAGACTTCAGAGAAGCACTTGGCCGCGAAAAGCCAAGTTCTTTGGCTCAACTCATAAAGATCGCGACTGAGTGGGCAGATGGAGAGGATTCTGTGCGCAGATCCCGCGCTTCTCCACCACGCGACAACCACGACAGCGGAAGTCGAAGCCGCATAGACCCCTACAGAGATGATCGCAGGCGCAAACGCTCCAAACGTCCTTACGACGACGACAGACCCGAGTTCATGGCGGCTGGCTACGCTCAACCCCGCGATGACCAAGATAGAAACAATCGGCGCTCGGATGATTGACGAGACAGTCGAGATCGCGAGCAAAGGAGCGACAGCTACAAAAAGCAAGAATGGCGCAAACGCGCTGATACAAAACCCGAGAGGTCATTCGAAGAAAAGATGGACGACTGGTGCAGACTCCACCTCTTCAAGGGAGATGATGGAAGGCTACGCTCCAATCACACCTTAAGGAACTGTAGGGAATTGACCAGATGGCGACTGATTACATGATACGGCTCAAAAGGCACGGCCCAGCACCCGCTCAGCCCACGCCTGCACCTGCACCCCAGCAAAACGCCATGCCTGCTCTCATGGCGCCACAACCGCCACCACAGCAACAGCCTGCCCCAGGCGCAAATATCGCAGGAGCCATACAACCCATGCATTGAGTAGAAGATGATCAATACCCACAGCCCCACGGGCAGATGTACATGATACAAAAGGGTCGCCCCTTTAACAGGCAACAAAAGCTAATCACCAGACAGGTAAACATGGCTGTCATGGCACCCCGGCTGTACCTGAGTTCCTGAAGGGATCGGAGACCACGATAAGTTTCAGTCGGGAGGATCACCCCCCAGCTATAGCTCGACCAGGGCACGCCGCTCTGGTACTCGACGCGCAAATTGGAGGCTACGCCATGACCAAGGTCTTCATGGATGGAGGCAGCGGCATCAACATCATCTTCGTGGACACGCTCCGCAAAATGAACAGGTCAGTCGAAAACCTTCCAAAATCTTCAAATACCTTCCACGGTATCGTCCCTGGCAAAGCAATCAACCCAGAAGGTACCATACAACTCGACGTTACGTTCGGGGACAAGAGCCACTTCAGGACAGAGTCGATTGAATTCGAGGTCGTCGACTGGAAATCACAATACCATGCTATTCTTGGTGCCCGACGTTCGCTCGATTCATGGCGGTGCCACACTACGCTACCTCAGCTGAAGATGCCAGGGCCAAAGGGAGTCATCACTGTCCGCGGCAACTTTCAAAGGTCCGATGCTTGCGACCGCGAGTTCAGCAAAATCTCCGAGACATTCGGCATGGAACAGACACTCGCCAATCTGGCGATCTCCAACGACCGCACACTCATGCCAGAGCATAAAAAACTAGCAGTCGACAGGTCCTTTAATGCAACGAACGACACAAAATCACATCAGGTACACCCGACTGACCCGTCCAAGACAGTCAACGTGTCGTCGAGTCTGCCTATCGCATAGGAAGGCGCTCGTCGAATTCCTCCGTGAGAACTGGGAGATATTTGCGTGGTGTCCAGCCGACATGCCAGGTATTCCCAGGGAATTCGCCGAGCACTCTCTCCAATTATTTCCAGATGCAAAGCCAGTCAAGCAAACGATGCGCGAATCTCCGGCACAAAGCGAACCGCAGTCGAATCTGAAGTCGACCGGTTACTCGCAGCAGGATTCATCAGAGAAATCAAGAAATCACAATGGGTGGCCAACCCCGTACTCGTGGAGAAGAAGCATACAGACATCCTTCGGATGTGCGTGATTTTACAGCACTCAACAAGTGCTGTCCAAAGGATCACTTTCCACTACCCGAATCGACCAGATCGTCGACTCCACCGCCGGATGCGCACGACTGTCCTTTCTGGATGCTTACTCAGGTTATCACCAGATAAGGATGAAGGAAGAAGACGAAGAAAAAACGGCGTTCATAACCCCACTCGGGGTCTACTGCTACACAACATGCCCTTTGGGCTAAAAAACGCGGGTGCAACATACCAGCGCATGATGCAAGACTGCCTCAAAAAGCAAATTGGACGCAACGTCCAAGTCTATGTGGACGACATTGTCATTACGACAGAGAAGAGCATACACTACTCGACGACTTGAGGGAGACATTCGATAACCTCAAGCGCTTTCATATCAAGCTCAATCCTAAGAAGTGCACGTTCGGCGTTCCAGCCGGGCAGCTCTTGGGATATCTAGTCTCTGCCCGTGGAATCGAAGCAGATCCAGAAAAGATACAGGCCATCCTCACAATGCAAAGGCCTTCAAAACTTCATGACGTGCAGAAGCTAGCAGGTCGAGTGGCAGCGCTCAGTCGATTTATCAGCAAACTTGGCGAAAAAGCGCTACCGTTCTATCGACTGATGAAGAAGGCAGACAAGTTCGAGTGGACGCCAGAAGCTGAAGCAGCCTTCGCAGATCTCAAGCGGATCCTCACAAGCCCTCCAATCCTCGTCGCACCCAAGGAACGGGAGCCACTATACCTGTATGTCTCAGCTACAAACAGGGTGGTGAGCACCGTGTTGGTAGTCGAACGCATGGAGGAGGGACACGCCCACAGCATACAGCGTCCTGTCTACTACCTGAGCGAGGTTCTCTCCATATCAAAGCAGCGGTACCCGCACTATCAGAAGCTGGCCTACGCCGTATTCATGTCTCAAGGAAGTTGACGCACTACTTCACAGAGCACCCGATCACCGTGGTAAGTAACTCAGCAATCGGTGACATCCTCACAAACCCAATGCAACGGGTCGAGTCGCAAAATGGCTCATCGAGCTGGCACCAAGGACATCAAGTACGAGCACCCGAAGGCTATCAAAGCACAAGTTCTACCTGACTTCACAACCGAGTGGATTGAAAACCAGCTGCCTGCCGTACCAGATTTATCTAACTCATGGACTATGTACTTTGACGGGTCCAAGAAGCACGAAGGCGCAGGAGCAGGTGTCATACTCATATCGCCAAAAGGACAAACTCCGTTATGTTCTTCAGATGGGATTCAAACTACCCTCCAACAACGAGGCTGAGTACGAGGCCCTGATTCATGGCATGCGGATGGCAAAAGCACTTGGGTGCACTCGATTGATGATCTATGGCGACTCGAATCTTGTGGTGCAGCAGACAATGAAGGCCTGTGACGCAATCGCGGACAACATGATCGCTTATCGCGACCTGTACAACACACTGGAGGCAGCTTCGATGGCTGCGAGTTGAGGCACATAGGAAGGGAAAGCAATGAAGAAGCAGACATGCTAGCCAATCTTGGCTCTACTGGCGCACAAGTTCCACCTGGTGTCTTCCTCGAGCGTATCGAGCACAGATCTATCAAGGAGAAACAAGCACCCCTCCGTCGACTACGCCAGCCAAAAGCAAAGCGCCTAGCACAGAGGACCCACCAGTCGAGGTACTCCTCATTGAGCCAACTTGGACTCAACCTTTTTTGGCTTACATACTCCGTGGCGAGCTACCAGATGACATAACCGAGTCCCGGCGCGTGACTCGAAGATCAAAAGCATACACCGTATCAACGGCGAGTTATACAAGCGCAGCATATCAGGTATGTTCCAAAGATGCATCGCATTCGAAGATGGCCAAGCCATACTTCGAGACATTCATGCAGGTACCTGTGGGCATCACGCCAGCAGTCGATCACTCGTAGCCAAAGCCTTTCGAGCAGGGTTTTACTGGCCTACAGCACTCAAGGACGCGGAGGACATAGTCAAAAGGTGCGTCGGCTGCCAGAAATTCGCAACAAAGCCGCACGCACCCGCATCGGCGTTGAAGACCATACCGCTGGCCTGGCCTTTCGCCCAATGGGGGCTCGACATGGTTGGGCCACTCAAAAAATCATCGCATGGCGGGCATACTCACCTACTGGTGGCAGTCGACAAGTTCACAAAGTGGATCGAGGCGGTACCCATCACAAATTCGACTGCCACAACGGCAGTCAACTTCATAAAGAGTATCATATATCGCTTCGGTGTCCCAACAGTATCATCACTGATAATGGCACAAACTTCACGGCTGAGGAGTTCAAAACTTTCTGCAAAGAGCAAGACATAACGCTCAACTATGCATCCGTGGCGCATCCACAATCCAATGGCCAAGTCGAAAAAGCCAATGGACTTGTGACAAGCGGAATCAAAAAGCGCCTTCTGGTGCCACTCAAAAGAGCTGCGGGTGCTTGGGTCGAAGAACTACCGTCTGTGCTATGGAGCTTACGCACAACTCCCAACACTTCACACAGTTCACCCATTCTTCATGGTCTACGGTGCAGAGGCAATCCTGCCATCCGATGTACGGTTCAATGCTCCAAGAGTCGAAGCATACTGAGGAAGACGCAGAAGAAGCACTCGAAGACGCAGTCGATTTGCGACGAAGCACGCGACACGGCTCTGGCTCGCACAGCTGTTTACCAGCAGGATCTTCGCAACTACCACAGCCGTCGACTGCGCACCAGGTCCTTTGAAGTTGGCGACCTAGTTCTACGACTGAAGCAAAAGAAGGTGCACAAGCTCGCTTCCCCATGGGAAGGCCCCTTCATCATCACTGAGGTCCTTGGTGGAGGCGCATATCGACTGAAGCACGCCAAGACAGGCGAACTCTCACATAATCCTTGGAACGTTGCGCACCTGCGCCGTTTCTATGCATAGCATGTTGACCTACAATCATACAATGTAATAGGCTATATGTCGGATGGCTGCAGGTTTCAGACGCGCTCTTTTCCTTACCAGGGTACCTAAGGGGGCTGGAAGGTTTTTAATGAGGCGGCCTGCAGTCTAACATTCAAAAGAGAATATAATCAATGTTTCTCCTACTCCTTTGTGTTTATCACTCGCATAACTCATAACTTAGCCGCACCGAAGCACTCGGGGGCTGCGTTATCAAACATACGAGCCCTCGCTCTTGCATAAAAATCTTAGACGCACCCGAGCACTCGGGGGCTGCGTCGCAAAGATCCAAACAAATTCACATAAACTCCGCAGACGCACTCGAGCACTCGGGGCTGCGCAGTCATTGCACAACAAAATACCTCACAAACCCCGCTCGACTGACTCGGGGCTTGGCAACAATCAAAATACACAAATTATATAATATACAAAGAGTTACAATTTACACTCGGGGGCTATCCCTGTACAATCAAAATATACTCTAGTCCTCAGGCTCGTCCTTTATGGGCAGCTCGGGACCACAAAGCTGCTCGCGAGTGCACTCGATCAGTGTCTCCGCAGCTCGAATCGTGTTATTCAAATCTCCTTGTTCGAGAACCTCTCCGGCTGTGGGTGGCTGCAACACCAACCTTGGTCTTCGACTGCGTACGTACGCCATCGCCGCATTGGCTCCAACCACAAGTCTCTGGGTCAGCAACTCTCGAATGGGAGTTGTGTGACGGAAAATATTCAACAAAGTACGGATTCCTTGTGGTTGAGGCCCCGCGGGAAAAAGGGTCTCGTTCAGGCGAATAAACGCCATCCGGCATAACTCGAGCAGTTCTGCACTTCGCCAGGCACGATCCTTCAAGGTGGCAAGTATGCGGGCATGGTACCTATGAAGCCAAAAGTGTTGACGCCCAGTCGTGGGGTTGTCGACCACACTGTCCAAACGCTCCTCCACGCGAATCTTCTCCGCCTCGAAGTTGTCAACAAAGCCTGCAAACCGGGCACATCAGTCAAACCAACAAATCAAAGACTATGCAAGAAAGTTTGTACACAGGGCATGACTCGAACTCACAATCGAGTTGCCTGTTCACAAGCTCCATTTCGCCAAGCACATAATCCTCGCGTTGGGTGGACAGCGCGGGTCTCGCCCTCAATCGATTTAGCTCAGCCTGGGCATCTTCAGATCTTGCTCCATTTTCACGAATTTGGCTTTCATAAACTCCATCACCTTGGCATCATTCACCACCTGACCCTGCGATCAGGTGGTGACTGGAGCCTGTGAGGAGCTAGTCACAGTAGCAGGTTCTCGTGACTGTTCAAAAGGCATAATCACAAACACAAAGTTTGTGTCAGAAACAGCAACTCAAATCATAAGCATACAGCTCTTCGAGCGTAAGACACATTAGCAAAAGACTATTTGCATAAACAAGGTAACACAGACAAAGCGCATACTCGCGCAGTTCAGAAGGTATCATTACAAGGCATGAAAAACAAAAGGGAGCAGCTACCCTAGACCTAAGAGGTCGATTTCCTAAGCAGACGAGCGGCAGTCTCGGCTGCCCGGCGCTCCATGGTGTTCATAAACACCTCGGCCAGTCATGTAGCGGCTCCGCTCACCCCCTTCAGAGACACGGGCTTCCCATCTGACTTCCGAGGGAACTCAGATAGTGCTGCCTCGTAGTCACAGGCTATCCCATGACCCATAAGAAGCTTGAGGGTGGACTCGGATCCGCGTACCGTGTTGGCGCGAGCGAAGTCGCCATGGTGGACGTCCCGGGGCCAAACACATCGGCGAAGCCGTCCGCAGTCGATGGCACCATGCCAGTCGGGAACACCACCTTGTACACAGCGCCAAGCGTACTCGCCGATTTGGCAAGTGCATCCTTCGCCTGGTCGCATACGGCGCCTAGGCCGCCCACAACCTGGTCCAGCGGAAGATCTCCACTCGACGCATCTGCAGAGGTTGGTGCGCCAACAACTTCTACACAATTCACAAAAGGGCAAAAGTCATTTCATGGCACTCTACATCTGCATCATAATGCCCAAAGAGAAACGAGAATACTCACCTCCCATGGCCTGCGCGAGTGCCGCGAGCTGGTCAGCATATCCTCGCTCGCGAGCAGCGGCTGAGTTGGTGGCGGCGGCCAGCTCCTTCTTCGACTCTTCGCGCTGCGCGGCGAGCGCATCCTCCAGCTCCTTCTTCTCGCCTGGTTCGGCAAAATCGCAAACATACTCGACAAAGTCAGACATTGCAAAAAGAACTTCAGCAAACAATGGCAAAAAGGAGAACTCGACTGAGCCGCTCTAACTCGGCGCGCAGGGTATCCCTCTCCTGCTCCACCTGAACATAAGCCTTGGCAGAATCTGCCAAGGTGTGGTAGAAGGGCTGCAAGCACACGAATTCAGCAAAATTTCTAACTCCCACAGTCCCAAATTAAACGGGTAAGGCAAAAAGGTACTTACGTGGTTCATCCACGGTTCAGGAGTCACGATTGATGTCCCGACCTCTGGAGCCGCCACCTTGGCCGTTTCAACGACAGCATCGGTGGCCGTCGGCTGGGCAGACTCGTTTGCGGTCGGTGCAGCATTCGCGTGCTCCAGGATCGGAACACTCTCGACTGGAGGAGTCGCAGGCTGATCGTTCTCGGCGCTGCGAGTGGTACAAAATTGGAGAGACAAATCAGCACAAATATGTAACAAAGCACAAATTCTCATATCATACTCACAAATCACATACCTGTGCTCCTCATCCTCCTCATCTTCGGAGTCGCCAAAAATTGGGCCTCCAAAGGCTGGAGTACCACTCGACTGAAGCAGGGGAGTTGAGCTTGTTGAGCACACACGCAAAGGAGCGGCTTGGAAAACAGGTGGTGAGCCTGATTCCTCGTCATCCTCCAAACTTGCCCCTTCGCGGGTGAACTCATAGCGGAGGGCGCCTTCTTGGCCAGTCGACGTCGCTTCGGTGGTGCGATGTCGACTTCCTGGTCAGAGGTGGCCTTTTCTTCAGTTTGGACCTCCTCTGCTGCTTCCTCCTCGACTTCCTCCGCATGTGAAGTGGTGGCCAAAGGGATGGGCGACTGATCCCTTTTCGGGTCCACCACCTGCACCTGAGTTTCTTCAGTCTCACCATTTTCCGGCAGAGGGGGAAGAGAGGTGGCAGTCGAGTGGCCTGCATCGCATACATCACAAATTGCAAAGTCAGAAGCAAGAATCGAATAAACGCATAGCATACGAGTGGCAAACTCTTAAAAATTGCAGACATACCTCAGGCAAAGGGTTTTCCGCCCCATATGGCTCAATGGGACAGTCGACGTCGCATTTGTCGCCTGTTGTCAAGTTGGTGATGTGCCGCACGTGCGTCACAAGCTCGTTCCTTGATAGCTCCTCTGGGCTCATCCGAGTGGAGTCACCCGCGCCCTCATACTCCCACATGGGGTGTGCTCGGGCACGGAGTGGCCACACTCGCCTCTTCACAAAGGTGGCGATCAAGTGGATACCTGTGACCCTATCCAGCATCTCGTCGATTCGAGTCAGCAAAGGACTTACTTCCTCCATTTCTTCGACTGAGAGCTGGTGATCCCACGCCTTGGTCCGGGCAAAAGCTGCAGTCGAGTAGGCGGCGACTCCGTCTTGCTCGACGCTCGCGTAAAACCACCCTTTCCTCCAGCCTTGGGCGGAGTCGACGGTCTTCAGGCGGAAATAGCGCGTGTCGCTGCGCACCTGGATGCCGCAGCCGCCCACGGGGTAGGTGCGGCCACCTCCTCTGTTGGGTCGCACCATGAATATAGTCTTCCACAGCGCCCAGCTAGGTGCGACGCCGAGGAAGCACTCGCACAGCGTGATGAAACACGCAATGTGCATAACACCGTTCGGGGTGAGATCATGGATCTGCACCCCGTAGGCAAAAAGCAGACCACGCACAAAGTCGTGGAGGGGAAGCGAGAAGCCCCTGGAGACAAACTCCGCAAAACATATGCGCTCGTTGGCGCGTGGTTCGGGGATTACCTCCTTGGGCGATGGCGCGCGGACGGCGAGCTGTTCCGCGGGTGGCAGGTACCCCTGCTCGCGGAGCTTGTTCAGTTGGGCATCCTTGATGGTGGACCTCACCCAATCCCCGTTGTTCTTCTTCAGGGCAGCGGAGGCAGATGTGCCCGCGGCCATTTTCTTGCCCTTGGCCGCATCAGTTGAGGCAGCGGCGGCAGCACCACGCTTGGCACCTCCTTTCGCCATTGCTACGGTGGAGGATGCGGGGCAGAAAGCTTGAGCGCGCAAAGAATGGAGACAGGCGCGAGGAAGAAGATGAGGCGAGGGGCGGCGCAGGGAGCAAATGGCAAGTAAAAAACTCTGCCAGCGCCGTCCCCCTATTTACCACAGAACGCAAAACGATCGCAACCGTCAAAACAAACCCATACGCTCCGCGCGAAATCTAGCCGTACACGTGGCAGCCATGGAGAGCAACCGTCGCCGGCCACTCCGCCCACTACGCACGGGAATCCAGGAAGCCATCATCACGTCCCATGAAAATCGCGCCAGAACGGTCAAATCAAGTCCACGCGGCGTCATCCCTGGTCCGCTCTGCAGAAATGGGCCCACACAGCAGGGTCACGTCTTATCAAGCCTTACCAAGCACGCCACCGCTTGTCAGAGATGGCAGCCGCAAAATGCGTCATTGCTGACATTGTTTCATCTTTCACGACCTGGCATCAAAAGTCACCCGATGATATCTTCGGGTGGTCTCTCGCACGAGTCTCGGTTGGTTTTCCAGCATAGTTCATAGAAGCCAGTCGAAATACTTTCGACTGAGGCATCATACTCCCATCGGGAGCATATCAAAAAATTTCTTTGACAAAAATGTGCAGGGTAAAAAGGTTTTGAGATTATCCTCCATTGCAAGCAATAAACACAATCTCGGGGGCTACTCCCATCGGGAGCGCTGTCGCGCACCCGATAGAATAATGGCAAAATATCAGTCGACAGATTACTCGACTCAGTTCATAAGCAATATCATACTCGAAATATTCCCGAGTTGATCCGACGATCTTGGATGCTGCATGCATAGTGCAAAGGTAAGACCCGCCGATCAGTCGAGCTGGGCTAAGACCGCTCCAGCAGCGTTATCCTTAAGTGTTCCGTGTCAGCAGACATGATGAATAATCCCCGACGGACGCGTCGGGTAGATTCAAAATTATACTGCAGTTTGATTCAATAAGACCTCAACGGCCGTTTCGAGTCTGTCCAGTCTGTTCCAGATTCGAGTCCGGGGACTCGAGTTTGATTGAAAGATAGTATGGTTTTGCCACAAATGGTAGTTAACTGGCCCCGATCCGTCGTGTGTGCCGGGCCTGCTAAGCTAATATCCCTTGACTATCATAAGCAAAAAATCATAGTCGATGAAACACTCGACACAGCCAGCATGTGCTATTTCATAGAGAAATCCCGAATCATACGACACAAATACAAAGAAAATAGTGTGCATGATATATGAGTCCATGCCCGACTCTTCGAATCAAATAAGTACTCGGGGGCTACTGACATGGGTATGGCTATCGGGTACCCTACCATGAGGGTACCTGGTGCACGTATCGACTAGGCCCAACTATCAGAGTCTACATGAAGCCCATGAAAGAAGGCCCAAGAAAGATGGAGTATCCTCCAAGTTCGGCGAAGACATAGTCGGTTTTAGGCTTATCATATTTGTAAATCGAGTCGGTTACGAACACCCGAGACCCAGCCTACTATTTAAGGACTAGGAGGGCCGTCGGACCAGACCACGTACTTTCAGAGCCACCAAAACCCTAGCGAGATCGACATCTCGCCGGGACCCTTGTAACCACCATATTCGCAAAGCAATAACAGACAGGCAGGACGTAGGGGTGTTACCTCCACACGAGGGCCCTGAATCTGGGTAAATTTTTTGCCCTGCTTGTCAGCCGACGCAACTTCCAGCTCTACCACGTTCTCTCCCCCATATTCACAACCTAGGGACCTCGACTATGGGTCTTGATGAGTCTACCCTCGTCAATATTTTAAAAGGATCAAATGGTTGTATTAATCGATTTTTTCAGGCGTATATGGATGAGAGATGGCAAATAATAGGATAAGATCAACTTGGTACCATTCAAAACACTGGTCGCATAAACACTGCTAAAACAATGTTCACTGATCTTTTGTTCACTGGATTTTTTTCCCAAGCAAAAACCACGCTTTGCCACGAATTTACGATTTTCAAGGTAGATGTGGGAACGTTGCGGTGACACGGCGGAGTGCCAAATGCTATATATCACCCGCATGCGGCGTCAGATGGCCACGCCGCCTGAAGCGCCGCGCTGCTCAGCCAACCCATTTCCTTTTTTTTTCTTTTCTGTTCCGTAGTTCTTTCCTTTTTTTCTTTTCTTTTTTGATTTCATTTTCTTTTCTTTTTCTTTTTCATTCTTTTAATTTGTTTCCTGTTTGTTTTTTCTCTTTTTTTCAATAATTATGATTTTGAAAAAAAAATCAAAAATTGTTCAAATTAAAATTTGTACATATTAAAAAATTGTTTATATTCAATATTTTGTTCATATACAAAAATTGTTTCGATTCAAAGTCGGTTCATATTTGAAAATTGTTTCAATCCAAGAATTTGTTCTCATTTGAAAAAAAATTCAATATAAATTTTGTTCATATTCAAAAATTGTTCCAATTCAAGGTTTGTTCATATTCGAAAATTGTTCAAATTTAAATTTTGTTCATATTTGGAAATTGTTCAAATTCAAAAAAATCATATTCGAAAATGATTCATCCTTTAAAAATTGTATTTCCTTGTTCTTTCTTTTTATTTCCGTTTTCTATTAAAAAATTAAACAGCAAAATAGGAAAAAATCACTTGATATGGGCCGCATCACTGCAGCCCATTTGATGGGTGCTGCATGCGGCGGGAGCCTCCCGCGCCGCTAATGGGCGCGATATAGGAGCTCCTCGGCGCAGTAATCAGTTCACTGAGGAAAGACGAGCAAGCTAGTGGGCCTAAATCAATAGGGCCAGGCTAGCCCGTGGCCGTTCGGCCGATTCGGCCCACTTCCCGCTACCACTGAGATGCCACCGTTGGCTCTTTCCTTTACTGATAGCCTAAATCAATGGGAGCTCTCTCTGAACGTTTTTCTACGATGTTGGAGTTAGAAAATAGCCTCTGAACTACTCCGTTTACTGATATACTAAAATGTTGTTGCATTCAAACAGCTAAACTACCATGCATATACTCTTCACGACAGATTCAAAGTAAAGGACTTGAAGCTACAAACAGTTGTGCAATTGTTCGATAGGTTCATCATGGAATGGATAGGTAAGAACTCGAACTTTTTATTAATTCAAAAGGAATGATTACAGGACATGATTCTGTCCGAAGATTTAAATGATATTGCGCGTCATTTGAAGGATCCAGATAAGACCCTTGTGCGGAGTTTTTTGGTCTATTACAGATTCGAAATGTAAGGAGTTGAAGCAGATTACCAAATACAAATTGAAGACTAACAATTGAATCTATCCAAGAAGCAAAAAGATATTGTTCGTCACAACTTATACCATTATATATACATCATAATCTGCCATGCTGCAAGCTTAATAGCACCGCATGGCCCTAAGATCCAATCAGACTGAATAGTAGAGCATGCAGTTTCACAACCTCAAACAAACCTGACTTGTTTCACAAAGCAAGATCAGCCATTGCAATGCACAAGAATAGCCAAGTTTCAGAAAAAAGAACTATACCATCATGACAGCCACTTAATAAGGTTGTTTGGTTCCTCAAATTATTACCTCACAAAATCACAGTAGAAAAGCAAAAACCACCCTACTTTAAAATATTTGTTTGTACAAACTCTTTTTTTTTAGAACCAGGGCGGGGAGTTCCCGCATTGCATTATAGAAGAAGAGAATTGATCCAGTTAATTAGGAAGACCATAAACGCGGTGCATCTAACTCATGGAACATCATCTGTGCCTGAAACAAGGGCAGCTAAACCCAAACTAACAGGCCACACCACAAAACCAACTAAAAGAACCTCTCCAAACACACACAAACTCTCTCCACTAGAGATGCACCGAAGTGCACCCTCCCCACAGAAGGGATCAGGCATTGCTCGCAACCAAAGCTTGAACAGCCTCCATCACCTTGTAAATTATATAAGAACTGAAGAAGAGCGAATGCCGTTGCAGTTTCAGTTACACACTACGGGAGAGCTAGACGTTGCCGTGTGCCAAAAGCACACGGCAAAGACCCAAAAGCACACGCGAAGGCTTTGTCGTGTGCCACACACGGTAAAGACCACACGGGGGAGAATTGCACGGCAAAGAATTCTTTGCCGTGTGTCGGGTGTGGGGTGCACGACAAAGACTAACGGTGGGACCCACATTGACTTGACGACGATGGACGGTGACGGCGGTTCTTTGCCGTGTGCCCGCTCACGGCAACGTCTTATATCTTTGCCGTGTGCTCCCCCACGGCAACGACGAACAGCGCGGGTCCCAGCTGTCAACCTTTGCCGTGTGCTAGGTAGGACGCACGGCAAAGTTCGTATCTCTTTGCCGTGTGCTAGGCTGGACACACGGCAACACTCTTACCTCTTTGCCTGGTGCTAGGCTTGACATACGGCAAAGGGGACACGTGTTGTCAGCCTGTACATCCTGGCGCCTGATTCACAAGAGATTATTATTGTGCTTCACAAATGAAGCTAGGGACCATAGTTTCAGAGCCTGACTAGTAGCCTCTTTCCTTCCGGTTAGAGCACACGCATATCATACTCACCTAATTTCCTATGATGTACAATAGAAAACCAACTTGTGCTCTGAGTCATTTGACAAACCAGTGTGGAGTCTGATTTCAAAAAAATGAAAGAGTGACAAACTTAAAGAAGAAAATTTGAGTCATGTGTACGCATACTCACTTAGTAAAATCTCTGAAAAGGACAGAGTACCCGCGAGTTCAGTCAAAAATAGATGGATTCAAGCATGAATTCTCTGCCACCGGAATCTAGTAATCAACAAATACAAAACCTATCCTTACGAAGATAAATCCATCACTCAATAAAATAACAGTATTACAATATGAAGGGCCGACAGTATGTAAACTTGAAATACAAGTAGTACCATGCATCTTTAGAAAATGAAACAACGTACAATGCCCCAATACAATTAAGCGTTGAATTATACGAAATCAGGAGAAGCACCCATCCGGGTGGTGGTGGTGGTACTGGGGGCGGTGGCCTCTGGAATACTGACATGGGTGAGCAGCGCCCAGAGGAGCGTTATCAGCTCACCACCCCGGGCGATTGCCATCGCATGGCGATCGAGCTTATCCGAATGAGCCATGTGGAGGATCATCTCGGACCAGAACCCGGCCAGGGCCTTCCACGCTGCCTCCTCAGTATTCACAGTGTTGGAGCTGGCATACAAGGGTTGGGTTCACATGAACCCAACAAAATTCATCAAAACCTCACTAATTTACTCTTTGACTAGGCTTACTAGTGAAATATTAGAGCATATCTAGTGGAGCTGAACCCAATAATATTTACCTCGAGCTTCGTCTCTGAGTATTCATCAGCTCCACTAGCTTCTCGGCCAGCCTTGTGCCCTCCTGTAGCACCTCGTGCTTGGATCTCAGTAGATCCACCAGCTGCTGGTACTCCTGCGTGGGCGTCGCCATCGGCACGGTGTCGCGGAGGGCGCGCTCGGCATCTTTCTTGGCGGCCTTGTAGAGGCTCTTGCTCCATTTATCGTCGTCGGGGAGCAGCTCGGGAGAGTGTGCCACCAAGTAGGCGCAGTAGCGTGACAGGTGGGTGGCGACACTCCTAGAAGAAGAAGAAGCCGTCGAGGGTGGGTGTCCCGCCTCGAAGATGGTTGTAGCAATGTGCCAAGCAAGCAAGGTGTCAGATGTACCACGGACACCGTGTGCTCGGAGGAAGCTGCCACCAATTTCTGTGCCCAGTTGTTGCCAAGTCATCTTGCCATTCCTTAGGTCATCTCCCCTGCTGCTCCTTCTCAGTGTGTCGACAATGGCAGCCTTCACTTCTGTAGGTACCTTGACCGTCTTCTTTGGCTCGGGAAGGGGAATGACACGCCTAAGAAGAGCCACTGGGCTGACTTTCCTAGGATGGAGCACTATGATTGAGCACTGGTTCATATCATCCCGCCAAGGCCTCACCAGCTTGCATCTACAATGCATCAGTCGGACAATGCACTTCCGAAGTTTTGGATATTCATGCCAAGAAACGTAGCGGCACATCAGGGCTACTTTAGTCCAGTCGGAGCAGACGTAGGATGCAATATCCCTCACTTCAGAAAGCACGACTAGTGCAGCAACTAAAAACAGTGGAACCATGTCAAACTTCAGGTCTCCGAAACCATAATAGCTGTCAGATGGATCATCGCCAATTCTCAGGTTACATCTCAACTGCCCTTGGGTTGCATAGGAGGGTAGAATAAACATCAATAAAACAAAACCACCAATAACAACTAAGCAGTGACCAATGCTCAAGACAGAAATAAAGATGCTCGAGATGGGCAGCCAATCCTTGGAGTAGGTGACCGGAAGGGATGAATAGTAATAATCATGAAGAAAAGAAAGCTCGGTTGCAATCACCCTCAGTGTCCTGGTGCCATCACTGTCCCCGAGCAACACATGCCATAGAAAGTCACGGGCCCTGATGAATCCAGCAGCTTCAGTGACACCGTACATTGCAAAGCGGCACCTCAGCATCTTGAACAATGCAAATGAGAAACATACATCTTTGAGCTGTGCTGTTGACTTGAAAAGCTTGTCATCCAACTCACAAACTTGGTCGATTGTCACTAGGCAGCCTGTCTGGTTATTTATCGTGGACAACCTATGATGGGCCCCTGATCTACTTCTACCACTGCTGCTAGTGCTGTTGCTGAGACTACTAGGGATTATCCGGTAACCATGAGGATGCTTTTCTACCAGCATAGTGTTCTCCCTTGAGACTATAAGTGGAGGAGGTACATGCTGCTGATCTGCCGCATGCTGGCTATCATCAGCTGGTAGCTGGTCCATCATGTTTCCAACAATAAGGCGTGGATTGCGTCCAAATGAATATGATTGCCTAGCACTGTACCAGGCATAACACTTCAAGAATATTTTTGTGAAGATGAGAATAAACGGGGTTGAAAAGATGAGGGCAAACATGACTTCCCGAGACTCTATCAAGTTGCTGACCGCAAGGTACGTAGTCCATACCGCTTGTACAAGTAGACCAGCTGGTGGGGCGATGCTTCGACCTGCTTCTCTATCATCCGCAGCAACGATCGTGGTAGTGTTGATGCCAATAATCTGAACAAGGGCAGCCCATAGCACGACCAGGTTCTTGTGTTGGCCTAATTTGCACAACGTTCCGGTGATGGTGAACTTGCTTCCAACGTTTGACACGATATAGGAGACGATGGGCAAGAAGAGTGTGGTAGCGCCGCTGAAGAAGTAGCGGGTCAGCGGATGGTGTCGGTACCGATGGCCGTAGGTACCTATCCCGACCATGACTCCCATCAGGATGACGTTCACCATAAGGAGAACATTCACCCGCAGCATCTGCCCTCTCATGAACGTAGTGAAGTCCTCCAATGGAACGTCGTTGCCTCTGAGTATAATTAGGCAACAAAATATTACAGATGAATATTATTTAATTGTGGCAATGAACTAATTAAGTATCAAGCTAGCTACATTTTTGATAAAGATCAAGCGAGCTAGTACATCATTGACAAGATTGTAGTACTAATTAGCGCCTCTTCACTTACAGGTGAGAAATTAATGCTTCTAACAAGTAATGACTACAAGGAGAGGAGACGGCCGGTTTACCTGATGGTGGCGGCCATGATTTGCACCTTGCTACTTCCGATTCCCTTGTGTGAGGAGGACAAATAAAACACTGAGTCACTGAGGTAAGCTATGCGCTGCTCTATTTAAGAGAGAGAGAGAGAGAGAGAGAGAGGGGGAGAGAGAGAGAGAGAGAGAGTTATTTGCTAGAGCCTTTAACGGAAGGTCAGCGCGGCTTTGTTTCTATCCAGCTGCAAGCTTGCTGTTCCTACGGGCTACGTCACTAGTACAGATCAGCCCAGTTCTTCAATCGCGTAAGCAAGGGGTTCTCCTTCTCCGTGTGCACCGCAAAGCTTACGACCTAAATAAAAATCTGTCTGCAGATTCTCAACCCGCGCGCAAAACCCAACACATCGCACACGTTTAGTACACTTCCGCTTCGGTCCTTCTCCCCTAAACACATCAACGTCCGAGATTGCACGATACCCCTTCACCATAAACGTATAAATTGCAAACTCAGTACGGCTCGAGCCGAGACTGCAGAATAGGCTCGGCTCGAACTGGAGACTTGGCGAGCCCAGCCGGTGAAAAAAGACAGCAAATATGTGGCCATGGGACTTGAACCTGGGTCTCCAGTACGCAACGCAGGGAACACAACCACTGAACCAGCTTTGTCTTACGATATGTAACACATTTTCTTTCTAATAATTTAACTATCTACGCTGCTAAGGAAATGCATCGAGCTGAACCTACCTGATCCTACCGAACACGTACGCAGTGGCGGACCGACGGCTCCGTTGCACTTGATAGCCAACAGCTAGTTAGTTTTGATCTGGTTTTGGCCTTTCCAGTTTCCATGCAGGCAGCTTTAGGACATGCACGTTTTTTTTTTAGCCTCTCCTGGGGATACAAGCTGTAGTATCTGTTCACACGCACAGATACGCACACCACACACACGCACACCACACACACCCACCTATGCGTCTAAACTAGACCTACAATCTAATATCCCTAATACGCCTTAAGAGACTTTCCGAAGACCAGTGCTCCGGGACATGCACGTTTAGGCCATGCATGCATGCATGCATGCATGCGCTTGTAGGTAATCAATTTTCAGGCCAATGCCCATAATCAACTTGGGTAGTAGGCCTAGTTAATTACATAGCTATTAATCGTCTATTAGCCCATAAGTTAGGATACTACTTGGCAGCTGGTGCACATATATACCTCATGTATATTGTGAATACATTTGTATAAAATATCGTCAACAAGTAGAGTTGCCACTACTATATTCAGATGCATTCTTTCCAACTGAATCAAAACGCTCGATATACTTCTAATCGGTCATAAAAATCCAAAAAACTTAAAAGTGGCCTAACCGTGTAAATTGCAAAAACCACCACAACTGGGGCAATGATAACAACCATGTAGAAAAAACCCACCACAAATCGCATGAAATCGTAGGTGTTTAACACATTTGCCCAAATTGTGGTTCTTTTTTTGTTGCAGTTCTCTTGCCTCAACCAAAAGAAACCAAGAGAGTTGAGCAAAAGATGGCCCAAATAAGAAATGTCGGAAAATATGTTATTCCAAATCTTCTCCGGTAAAATACGTTACGTTATTCCAAACCAGAGTAACTGAAGGAATTATAATAATAATAAAATATTGAAAATCATCCTTTTTTGTGCGGCATACCCTTTACTAAAATCCTAGGTCCGCCACATCACGGACGACACTAGCTTTGCAAACAAGAATTTCATTGTTCTTTCCCTCAGTAATCATTGAAATTGAGCACCAAATTATTTAAAATTAATTATAAGAAATTAACAACATGAAATTGAAATATAGATGAACCAATTTTTATGAAAAACTTGATAATTATAGCAAGTAATTTCTTCGATCTGCTCGAAATGACCCATTATTTTTTCCCTATTATAGTATGACCAAATTAGGCGTACTTAACAAGTAGTTTTGTTTTCTTGACAAGTCCAACATATTATTAATTTTTCGCTCAACTAATGTGCCAAAAAAGGGCATTCTCACACGTGCAGCGACATGTGGACACACATGCAACACTCATAGACATCTAGTTTTATATCTACCACCTTTGGGACATGTGGACCCACATGCAACACTCCTAACTATGTTGCATGTTGTGAGAACCACATTAATTACAGTTCTAGGTTAATCTGTCTAGGGTTGGGTCCAGATGTCTAGTAGGTAATATAGGTATGTATCTACCACCTTTGGCACGGGTGGACCCGAATATAGCACCCCTATCCATCTTGACCAAGCATATTCTGAACATGTGGACCTACATGCAACACTCACATCCATCTAGTCGTATATCTACCACCTTTGGGACATGTGAACCCACATGCAACACTCCTAGGTATGTTGCATGTTGTGGGACCCACATTATAGTTCTAGGTCAATCTGTCTAGGGCATGTGTATGTGGGTCCAGATGTCTAGTAGGTCATACAGGTATGTATCTACCACCTTCGGGAAAGGTGGACCCAAATACATCACCCCTATCCATTTTGATATAGCACATCCGGGACATTTGGACCCACATGCAACACTCATAGTAGCCATCTTGTTGTATATCTACCACTTTTGGGTCATGTGGACCCACAAGTAACACTCCTAATTTTGTTGCATGTTGTGTAACCCACATGATAGTTCTAGGTCAAACTGTCTAGTTAGGACTCGTGCAGGTGGGTCCATATGTTTAGTTGGTCATATAGGTATGTGTCTACCAACTCTGGTACATGTGGACCCACATACAAAACCCCTAGCCATTTTGACCTAGCTAGCACATCTGAGACATGTGGACCCACATGCAACATTCATAACCATCTAGTTGTATATCTACCATCTTTTGTTCATGTGGACCCACACGCAACACTACTATCTCTTTTGCATGTTGTGGGACCCACATGATAGTTCTATCAAACTGTCTAGGACTGGTGCATGTGGGTCCAGATTTCTAGTAGGTCATATAGGTATGTATCTACCACATTTGGGGCATATGGACCCATATGCAAAAGCCCTATCAATATTGACCTAGCACATATGGGACACATGAACCCACATGCAACACATATCTAACACCTTTAGACATGTGCAACATAGTTAAGAGTGTTGCATGTTGTGCAACCCACATGATAGTTTTTAGGTCAATCTGTCTAGATAGGGCTGGTGACCCACATGCAAAACCCCTAACCATTTTGACCTAGCACATTCGGTACATGTGGACCCACATCTAGTACTCATAGCAATCTAGTTGTATATCTACCACCTTTGGGGCATGTGTACCCAACACTCCCAGTTATGTTGCATGTTGTGGGAGACCCACATGATAGTTCTAGATCAAGCTGTCTAGGGCTGGGGCATATGGATCCAGATGTCTAGTAGGTCATATGGGTATGTATCTACCACCTTTAGGAGATGTGGACCCACATGCAACACCCCTAGACATGTGAAAAATATAATGGGTTATTTCGAGCAGGTCGAGAAAATCACTTGTTCACAAATGGACCCGTTCGGTCTATGTTTGGGACCCATTTCTAACAAAGAGATTTTTCGAATTTCGCGAGATGACCCTAGTTTTTTCTCCAGGCTAGCTAGACCAAATTATGAATGAATGGAATGTTATTTTGCATTTTGGCAATAGTTTCATACTTTTTAAAATTTTCAATAAAAAATGCTGCGAATAATGGCAAACTGATAGTTATGTGAAATTATAAAATGTTTTCAAAAATTCTGACAAAAACCAGTGATGAACATATATAAATTGTCTACATGCGTGCCAAGTTTCATCGTTAAATGAGATTTGTACTGCTCGCTACAAAAAAGACCAAATCATTGATCTAAAAAAACATATTTTGAAATCTCATTTTGACCACTGATTTTGTCTTTTTTGCACAGAGCAATACGAATTTTATTTCACAATGAAAATTGGCACGCATGTAGAATATTTGTATATGTTCATCACTGATTATTTTCAGAATTTTTGAAAAAAAATTACTATTTTTTCAAGTTTTATATTCAGGCACGAGCAGGTGAGGCAATCTGAATTTCTAGTGAAAGAACGATGGAATTGTGTTTGTATAGCTAGTGTCGTACTTGGGTTATGTACGCTCAGGTAGGCCAGCTGGATGTGCTTACTTAGCAACATATAGATTATTAAATAATAGCACAGACACAAAGCTAGTACAGTGGTCGTGCTCCATGCGCTGCGCCTAGGAGACCTGGGTTCAAGTCGCTGTGCCCACATATTTGCTGCCCTTTTTCACTGGCTCGGGGCTCACAAGGTCCGGCTGAATATTTGGCAGGCTCGGCTCGGCTCGGCTCGAGCGTACGGTTATACGTTTATGGCAGGGGAAGGCGAAGGACCGAAGTGGAGCTCCGTTTAGTATAGATAAAATGTTTGCGATAAATCGTAGACGGCTAGTTAGCCTCATCATTAGCAAAATTTGGTCACTCGCTAATTTCAAAACATGAAATGTTTGCGATAAATCGCAGGCGTTGGTTCCACACTTTATTCATCACGGTTTGACTTCTCCCGCCTTCTATTCCCGCCGTTCTCTCGCCTTCTCAAATTCTCTATAAATACTACATGTGCGGCGGCGGTTGCCGCAAATCCAAAGTTATGCTCGGGAGAGTGAGGGAACGACGTGCGGGGAGAACAAAGGGCGCGCGGGGATCACAGAGATGAGGATTCCCTCCGCCGTGGCAGTCGGCGAAGACTTTCTCGATCGTACACCCACCCCAGGAACGCCACTTGCCTCCACGGTTCTAAACGCCGCGAGAACGAAACGGACTAGTGCTCAATCTGCTCCTCCCACCTCGACCCGAGGATGCCCGGCCACTTCGGGTTCTGAGGCACATTGCCTAGATCGAACTTGAGGTCCTCCGGTAGCCGATTCCACCTATCAAGGGTGAGATCCCCCATCTCCTCGGTGTCGATAGCGTAGAGCGGCGGCACAGGCAAACCGCCCTCGCTCATGTGTCAGCTGCCTAACAGCCGACAATCACGCGGGACCATGATCCCGTACCCGATGAACTCTTAGGTAAGCTCCTTTCGGAGGTTGCACGGCCACAACCAGAGCTCCCGCGCCGGCCCACTGCCGTCACTCTCGCCGTTGCAGGACAGGGTGGAGATAAGAGGCGACAAGAAAGGAAGCGGTGAGGAGAAGAGCGCGTGGTGGGGAGAGAGTGGCAGGGATGATCTTCTCTCGACTGCCATGTCTTTAGCAGCTGGCGGCGAGGAGGAGGAGTGTTGCACTAGTTATGATCTGACTTGGCAGGGCATACATCACTCATCCCGCCTTAGAGGTTGGCCGCTCGACCGACGTTGTGAGAGGCTGAAAGGTAGGCCATGTCTCTGACGGAGGCCACGCGCTTATGGCCGGCATGCTGATTCAGTGGCATGCAGCTACTACGACGCACCACCACGGCTCAGAAACTAGTGGCGTCCTAGTTGGCCACGCCACCACTATGAAATAACAGTGACACGTAAAAAAGATGGCGCACCATCAGTATGTTCAAGCCAAGTAGCCTCGCGGGTCCCACCTACGATTGGAACGTATATGCATTTTGCGCCCCACTGGTGGACATGCACCTGTGCCCATTTAATAGTAGGACTGTTATGAGGGTTTTCCTATTAGTGGAACCTTGCCAAATTAAATGCATATCAATTATTTTTTATAAAGGAAATATATTAATATAAAAATAACAAATTACATCCTGTCTGGGCACTAGAATGATAATAAAAGCTAGTCAAAACATAAAGTATGCACATAGAAAAAACGACAAAACACAAATAACAAAAACTAGATAAAGGAAAAAAAATGAATAACATAAGAACTATACAACCAACATTGATCGAAACTGAGGGTAACATGAGATGTACTCCGATAATAAATCTCTCGACAAAAAAACGATGCATGACGCAAACATTGTTGCACCCAAACGCCAAAGCCAGATGGATTTTCACCCTTACAGAGAAGTCCAAGCAATGTCCAATCAATGCCTTAAACAAGGGAACAATGCGAGAACACCGCCATTGCCAGGTTCAACCAATGAAGGCCAGACCTAAAATTTTCACCCCTAAAACTTGAATCTCTGGACGCAAAGTGTGCCTCCTAATCGAAGTCTCCTTTGCTGCCACCACCTGTCAATCCATCATCGCACAACCACCCAGGCACGATCATGAAGGGACCAAGCGCAACATGAACCATGCTGCCTAGTAGTGCCTCGAGGGACACGCTACTGAGAATGATCACATTGCACTGAAAGATCATAACACCCATGTAGAGCGTAGGCCAGTCATGTAGTCCCTTAGATAAATACCAAAACCTCACACCGAGCAGAACAAGAGCCACCAGGTTTGTCTTCGTAGACACCTTCGTGGCCACATCAATCACTCAACCCCTACACCGAGCGGGGGACAACCAATCACCGCAGCGCCGGAAGCCTCTGTTGTAGAGGCTGAAATCAGCTGACCTTGCGCACGTAACATGGGGTCGTGCCGCCTTTGATGGAGCTTAGCTTGTCCGACTTGGCATCTGGTTATGGAAGATGACCTAGTAATAGACTAATGTCACTATTATATTTCCATCACAATGTCACACACACCACGATGTTAGCTAGATACACAAATGAGAAATATGCACAAATAACATAAGAAGTTTTTTCTTGGTTACGTATGAACTGATCGATATGGTCAACTAGAAGGGTTGAATAATCGACTAACATTTTTTAACTTTGCTTTCAACTAAGTGATACAATAATGAAGAAGATTATCTAGATGTGCACTATGTGTACAATCCTAATCTGGAAAGTACAAGATATATTCCCTGTTTGATTGGCCTAATTTCTGCCGTTTTGATTTTGTCTTATAAGCCACAAAAGCACCTTGGCTATTGGATTTTGGCTTTTAACTGCATATTGTTACATTATGATGTAAAATAAAAGCCAAACTCAAGATGCTTTTGTGGCTTCTAAGCCAAAAGCCAAAAGCCGAAATTAAGTTCAACAAAACAAGGCCAAAATAATAAACGGCAAACAAGGTCAATGTTAGAGACAACCGTAATGGTGGACACATGGATGTAATTCTTCAAGCTCCCTCCCAAGAGAAGTACGTCTTCACTGGAGAGGTATGGTGTCACAAAGGCTCACCAATACAACGAATTTTAACTCTATTCTTCTTGAGCATGTTCCACAAAGGAAGAGCTCAACCTACTATGAGATCGACTTGAACGCGTTTACCAAATCTTTACACAAGGTCAGGAATTCTCCGCAACACTTGGCTTCCAAAAAGGCCCCAAAGTTTCTTATGACAAGATGAAACTCTAGGGCACCAACTTTCGTTAAGGGTTTCAAATAACTCAATAGGTAACACGCCCTCAGCCTTAGCTGGGGATTCAAAATTCATTTCATGAAAGTGTAGATATAGATATCCTCATTCAGTCCTAAATTTTTCAAAGTGCAGCTGGATCTCGGCGATGGACCCGTGATGATGGATACGGAGGTGCCGCTGTCTGGCATCGTGGCAGCGTGGAAAAGAAATCTGACAATGTCAATGTGTTTATTTGTGTCCTAAAGATGAGTCGGTGGAAGACAATGGTGATGGCTTTTGAAGCGTGCGCGTGTGGTGCGTGCTGAGCGTCTGTTGGATGGGTTGTTTGTGCTCCCGGCTCGCCTTCGGGCAACTTGGCGAGGCCTCCGGTTTTAGGTGGTGGGGCATCGGTGTGTGGTCATGGCGATGGACCGGATCATGGCCACCCTTGTCATCAAAATTTTAGGTGTAGCGAGAGATGTCGCCTGGTTTGGTGTCTTTTGCTTGGTGGATGCATTCTCTTGGAAGGATTTGTTGAATACAAAATTAAAAGGTTGTGTTCATCTTCTTGATGCAGAGCCCAAGGGTTTCAACCTCCATTTCAAAAAAAGAAGTGCTCGGGATTGGGTATATTTACAACCGTGAGAAAAAACTATATTAACATTATTAATAGTGCCACCGTAATAAAAATCTTCAAAAGTAATTTACAAGTGTTAATTTCATTGGTAATGCTCTTAAAATTATTAGTATTCTCAATCACAAAAAAAAACAATGTGAATGTAATGGAACAGCTAGCTAGCTGTGTGTATTTTTAGCAAGACTATGAAGACCTGAATGAGAAGTGATCATTGATGTATCGTTCCACGAAACATTGTAAGATGCTTCAGCACATATGATGAGCAGAAATAGTATTAGTTCTATCATAATGAGGCAGTGGCGGCGGTAGCGTGAGAGTGATTAATTAGTTCGGAAGCTTAAGACTCCTAACATCCATTTGGGCGAGCAGAAATAGTAGCTAGCCAGAAGAAGCGTTGACCCGGGCTGGTTCAGCTGAGCAACCGCCCGGTCTGGTTCAGCAGTGGGCGGTGCGGCACTGCGGCCTACCGGTCCGCCGCGTCATCCAGAGTTGCTCGATTACAGAGGCCAGTGTAGCCAAAGAGCCACGTTTCCAGTTTAATGATCTATACATATGTTATTTCTCAGAGGTATATATATTTTATCTCATGTCTCGAATGACATGCAAATCAGTTCCCCTGCCATACCAAGTAAAGAGAATTTCTTCGTACACGATAATGATTTTGACATGGAAGACACAAGCCATGCATGTTTCAACTGTTACTCTCCAGCACACTGGCAGATTTCACCATACTAATTAACCTGAGAAAAAGAGAACACCGCTTGCTGCTTCACATATCAATTCTGGATGATACGGCAGATACATATTTAGAAACCCCTCTTATCACGACAACAAGGTAACCCAAACCCGCAGCCTACGAGCAACAAGGTCTAAGCTTCTTCCTCAACACCACCACAATCAACTAAAGCTAAAGATCAGTACTGACAACATGGCAGAGAACCGACTAACACTACTTCCATATCTCCTGAAAAATAAAGGAGCGGTAGTCTTCTCAAGCTACTACCTCTTCCTGTGCTTCGAGGGCTTCGCCAACGACACCTTTAGTTCTTCAGGCATCTTGGCCTCAACATGCTGCTCCTGCACAACAAAAGCAAGGGAAATAACTATATTAACATTATTAATAGTGCCACCGTAATAAAAATCTTCAAAAGTAATTTACAAGTGTAAATTTCATTGGTAATGCTCTTAAAATTATTAGTATTCTCAATCAGAAAAAAACTATGTGAATGTAATTAAACAGCTAGCTAGCATCGTGTATTATTTTAGCAAGACTGCGAAGACCTGAATGAGAAGTGATCATTGACGTATCGTTCCACAGAACATTATAAGATGCTCCGACACATAATTAAGATGAGCAGATATAGTATTAGTTTTATCGTAATGAGGCATGAGGCAGTGGCGACTCGTAGCGCAAGAATGATAAATTAGTTAGGAAGCTTAAGACTCCTAACATCCATTTGGGGAAAGACTTTACTCGCGCGTCCCGCGGATCTGGCAGTGGCATGCACATGCACCGAGTAATATTATTTCCAACTTGTGTCATCTACGACTTTGCTAATCATAGAGACATTATGTGGCCAATAGGTGGGCAGATGGAGCATCGATCTGAGGTATAGAGCATAAATTGACTATGTGATCTACATTGTTATTACCACTCCCAAGTCTCAAGTCATCCATGATCAATCACATCTGGCCACCTCTTGTTTTCCTTTTCAAATTAGGACGATCTGCCAGCCCGTACACCACCTATAACGTAGTTCACACAGATGGGTTTTCAAATGATTTGGTTAGGAGCAAAAAAAACTACATTCACTACTTGGGAAAAGCCTACTGACAATGTGTTGGTTACCCCATTGTCAACGTGTGCCGGCACGTTGCTAGTATGACGCGTTGCTACTAACGGGCAACGTGCCGGTAGACCAAGTAGTGGCAACGTGTATTATTTTAGCAAGACTACGAAGACCTGAAGCAGAAGTGATCATTGATGTATCGTTGAACAGAACATGATAAGATGCTTTGGCACATAAGACGAGCAAAAATAGTAACTAGCCAGAAGAAGCGTTGACCCGGGCTGGTTCTGTGGTGCGCCGCACCCGGCACTGTAGCCTGCCCTGCCGGTCCGCCGTGTCATCCATAATTGCTCGATTACAGAGGCCAGTGCAGCTAAAAAGAGCCACGTTTCCAGTTTAATGGCCTATACATATGTTTTTTTTCAGAGGTGTACATTTTTAATCTCATGTCTCAAGTGACATACGAATCAGCCCCGTGCCATACCAAATAAAGATAATTTCTTCGTACACGATAATAATTTTGCCACGGACACAAGTCATGCATGTTTCAACTGTTAATCTCCAGCACTGGCCGATTTCACCATACTAATTAACCTGAGGAAAAGAGTACATTGCTTGTTGCTTCGAATATCAATTCTGGATGACAGGGCGAGTACAGCTTCAGAAACCCCTCTTATCACGACGACAAGGTCAACTAAAGCTAACAACAACACGGGCAGAGAATGGACTAACACTATTTCCATATCTCCTGAAAAAAGGGGTGGTAGTCTTCTCAAGCTACTATCTCTTCCTGCGCTTCGAGGGCTTCGCTGACGGCACCTTTAGTTCTTCAGGCATCTTGGCCTCAACATGCTGCTCCTGCGCAACAAAACCAAAGGAACGAACACAACATCAGAGATTCCTTTTCTGAAGAAATCAAGAAAGTTCTGTCAGGAGTAAGATACAAAAAAAATCATGTGCAAAGAAATTATACTATGCACAAGACATACAGCCCTCGTAAAAAGATTTTGATGATTTGGCTAACTGGTACAGTAGCATCATACCAGCGGAAGGCTAGGAGCTGCTGCAGAAAATTGAAATCATACGAAAGAAATGCTGTATAGGAAGCAATAAGACAAAGGGAAACTGAAGAAGGGAGGAACTGATGGCACGAAGAACATTTGACTAATTACAAAATACAATAAATGCAACAAGTGGTTCACACCATCACATTAGGAAGTTACGAGTAAAAAGGTTAGCTGCTGCTGTCCCAAGAAACCAATCATACTCGTATCATTGCTCAATGGCTCGATGCAAAAACACCAAGAGAGTAGCATTTAGCAAGGAAAGGTCTAGGTGCCAAAGGACACCAATTTCAGTTCGACAAGGTCATGCATCCCTAATATAACCTGAACAATCGACAATACTACAGGCATGGGAGCAATGTTACGATTGGAAATGCAGAAGAAAAATAAACAGAATCACGGTAGATCTGGAAATCTTGGAGAGCAGCAGGATACAAACCTCCTCCCACTTCCTCTGCAGCTGCAGTAGCTCCTTACACCGTGCTACGCACTCGACATGGTAAGCAGCAGCTAGCTCTTTGATCAGCGCCTTCCTTTTGATGACGCCAATCACTTGAAAAACATGGAGATCGAAATCATGTGTCAAAATGTTGTAAACATGTAATGGATTATGACACGCAGTTTCAAATAGCAACAATTTGATAAACGAGAAGGAATCTGCTCGATTTTGCAAACAACTTCTAGCAGATCTGACAGAGGTCTCGGTTTAAGTGAAAGCCTAACAAAGTTTGCACTAAATGGAACCATGTAGTACTATAATATGTAGTCTACCAAAATTGTTTCTGAACTTGGTGTAGTTACGAACGAAAACAGTGTGTGGTGAATTAGACAGGATCATCGTCGTAGGCAACACATCAAAATACATCAAGCTCACAATTCATAAAGATTCAAGTCTGCATCAATGTACACATCAAGCAATCGGTCCCCAAGGCCCAAACCGCACAACCAAGCATCCATCATGGATGCAAGACATCATCTGTGGAAACTACTGTGAGTTGTAGTACCCTGTGATTCGGTTTATATTCTGTGGGATTTTCCAAGCCAAACAAATCGTGTGCAGTAACCAATGCAGTGGAGAAGAACCTAGAGCGACGAACCAAGGAAGCAGAGGAAGTTACTTACTCCGCCTGGGGTCGAACTCCTCCTGCGTCCCCTTCGTTGGCCGCCGGCTCGATCCCGGTTCCGACCTCCGCCGCGGCGGTTCCTGCCATCTCCTGCGGCTGCCTGCTGCCAAGAGAAGAGACACCCGCGCGTCGGGGTTAGGTTTCCGGCCAGATAGATCAAGCCGGGCGGAAGGACGGCGAGAGCTTGGATACGAACCGGGGAAACGCGAGCGAGCCTGAGTGCAGGAGAGAGGATAGCTTCACCTCCTCGGAGGCAGGCAGGCGGATTGGAAGTTTATTCGCTTTCTGGTCGCCGGCGGCGAGGAAGGGCTCACCGGACGTAACGTCCCTCCGCCCATTTCGTTCGTATGCTTCGTGTAGTAGAAGGAACTTATGGTGCGCGTTGCTTGTTCGTATGCTTCGTACGGTTTGCTGTTTCGCACGTGTTGCTTCTACTAGTTTCGTGGCTGTCTTGCTTTGGGCAAAGAGTACGAAACGTTTGAATTTATTTGCAAAACATAAAAAATACGAAAGTACTTTGTTTATTTTGAAATATTGGGATATGGCCGAGTTAAAAACTTCATACAAAAAAGTGACGAGAACGATCTGACAAAAAAAAGATCATACTTTTGCGGCCCAGCACATTCCATCGCTACCTACGATAAGACCAAGGCTTGTGACGAGACAGAAAACTATGTTTGAACTGTTTTTAAAAAGTGAACAGAAAAGAATGATGAATGAAATCAACTTTGGAACGACTTTAAAAAAGTGAAAAAAAAGTCTATGAACGGAAATTATGTTTAAATGATTTTTAAAAATTGCACAAAAAACTATGTGAACAAAAAACTATCATTGAACAATTTAAAAAATGAACAAAAATTGGCGAAGAACGAAAATTATTTTTGAACAATTTTATATATGAACAAAAAAGGTCGATGAACGAAATCAATTTTGAACGATTCTAAAGAACGGAACAAAAAAAGGTCTATGAACGGAAAATATTTTTGAACGGTTTTTTAAATTGAACAGAAAAAACTCTGCAAACGAGAAATATTTTTGAACAATTTCAAAAATGTGTAGAAAATGGCGATGAACAAAAATTAAATTTGAACGATTTTAAAAGTGAACAGAAAAAACCCGATGAATGAAATCGGATTTAGAAAAATGAACAAAAAGAATCTATGAAAAAAAATTATGTAAAATGATTTTGAAAAGTAAACAGAAAAAACTCTCTGAACAAAAAATATGTTTGAACGATTTTTGAAATATGAACACTTTTTAAGTTTGAACATTTTCCAAAAAAACAGAAATTTAAACAAAAATCTAAAATAGTATTTTAATATAAGAAAGAACGAAATAAGAAAAACACAGAAAATGAAAAATAGAAGTAAAACGAAAAATAAAACAGAAACTACGAAGAAAAAAAGAAACAAACAAAAAAAGAGAAAACGAAACAAAAAAGTAAAAATAAAAACAAATAGAAAAAACGAACATGAAAACGAAATCTGGCTGGACTTTCCCTTATTGGGCCGGCCCATTGCGCGACATGGGTGCGCGGAGCTGTGTTAGCTCCGCGGTACGATTTACCGGACCGGAGCCGCCGGTCTACTGATGAAGTGAGACGGCTCAGTAGAAGCCTGTTTAGGCCATGTACAATGGAGTGAGCTTAGTTAGGTGCTAATGAAAATAAACCGAACGTTTTAAACATTGGTGTTTATTTGTATAAGAGAGGTGCTTAGTCAAGCATTTGCCTAGTATAAATAAGCACCGATGGTTAAAAAAAATCGATTATTTCTCTAAGCACCCCTTGAGGCACTTTAAATTGTACATGCCCTTAGAGCATGTCCACTACTTGCACACTTTTTAAAAGGTCGGCCGAGCAAAATAAGAATACTAAGTTTAGAGGCCCTCTGAGGGTGCTGAACATGAGGCGGACCAACGCCCATGTTAATGAGGGTACACAGGTGACCGGTACGCCGGTACGTCAGCGTTAATGGATGCCAGACGGTCTCTGGGACGACGTGATTGCATTGGACGACAAGCGAGGCGATGAGACGGCACGGCGGCAAGCGCATGCAGCACGCTTCGCATTAACGTCAGCGACAGCGTGCGCGGTAGTCCATGTGCCGTTGTCGCGGTGTTCGCACTTGCAACGCATTAAACGTCGGCACCGAGCATATAATCCCCCCCCCCTCCCCCCGCCGCGGCCCAAACGCCATCGCTTCTCAGCTCCTCGTCTGCTTTCCCACATTCCCCTTTTCCACCTCTCCGTCGCCTGTTTCACTAGTAGGGAAATGCTTATACGTGAAAAGTTACCTGTGGCGCACAAGCATTTTGTGTGCCACTGGTATTCTCTCTCCTGTTTTGATAAATCTGTGGAAAAGTTACCTGTGGCGCACAAGGTTTTTGTGTGCCACAGGTAAATTATTACCTGTGGCGCACAAGCAAGGTGGTGCGCCACAGGTAAGTTTCCACCGATTTGTCAAAACAGGGAGAGAATACCTGTGGCGCACAGACTTGCTTGTGCGCCACAGGTAATGCAGTTACCTGTGGCGCACGGCCCTGCGCCACAGGTAACTGCATTACCTGTGGCGCACAAGCAAGCCTGTGCGCTACTGGTAGCGTGGGCTGGGCACCCACCCCCCTAGATCGCCTTTTCAGTTTTGCAAACAACAAAAGAAAATGGTAAGAAATTCAAAAAATAAAATCCTTTGAGATGTAGTTAGCTTTTAGTGTCTAGTTGGTATAAAAATTTTGAAATATGAATTTTGACCTTTTTTGCAAAAAGCAGAAAAAAAAAGTAAAACGGCCATAACTTTTGCATATGACGTCAAAAAAATGCGTTTAATATATAAAAAAAAACTAGAGAAAAAAAGGAGACCTAGCAAAAAAAAAAGGAGAAAAAAAGGTTTACCCGGTCAGCAATTCACAGATTTCTCAAATTTCAGAAGAAAAAAAAGTTATTTCAAACAGATGATTTTTTTCTACAAAATCAAAAAAATAAAAAAAATCATAATTTCAAAAAAATTCAAAAAGTCCAAAAAAAGATACATAAATGTATAAGAAAGAAGATTGTTGAATTATTTAGCTTTTTTGATTTTTTTTTTGAAGTGTTTTAACTTTTTTGAAAATTTTGGATTTATTTGGATTTTTTTAAGTTTTTTGAATTTTTTGATACTTTTGAATCTCCTTTTGAAACTTTAGAAGTTTTTGAAAATTTTGAAATTTAAAAACACACATATATAACACATACCACACATATACACATACAAGACTTAAGAGGGTTCATATGATATATATATCAATAAGACTTGAGTAGCATAGGGGTAGCTGGACTGGATAGAACTTAGAAGTTAAGCGTGCTAGGGTTGGAGCAATTTGAGGATGGGTGACCTAGCGGTTGGAGCAATTTGAGGATGGGTGACCTAGCGGGAAGTCATCGTCTGAGATAGGTTAAAAAATTCAAAAAAATGCAAATAAAATAAAAAATTCAAATATTTAGCTTTTCCAAATTATTTCATTTTTTTGAATTTTATTGAATTTTTCATTTTTTAAAAAAATTGCAAAATATCTTACCTGTGGCGCACAGAATCACTTATCTGTGGCGCACAGGGGGTGGTGCGCGTATAAGAGGTGTGGCCCGTGGCACTTATCAGTGGCGCACGGAGCCAGTTATCTGTGGCGCACAAGCTTGTGCGCCACATATAAGTTGTGTTATCTGTGGCGCATGGCTTGTGCGCCACAGGTAAGACATTACCACCGGCGGAGCGACAGTGGCGCATGTACAGTGCGCCACTGGTAACCATTTTAGGTGCGCCACAGGTAAGGTTTTCCCTACTAGTGTTTGCCCGCAATGGCGGAAAACGACGAGTCGGGGCAGCAGCCGCTGGAACGCGGATAGTTGACACGATTGGTGGGAGAGGACCGGCTACACGGTGATGAATGGGAAATAAAATAATATGGCTAGGTAGTTGTTGCGTCGACATAAGTTAGTCGTCATGGATGGATCAGAGTCGATGGTGCTACCTGGTTCTTGCCCTAGCCACCAATATACACGTACGTGCTCGTGTTAGCCCTGGAGCTGTGTCCATAAGGATGACGCATGCAATGTCCTTTCCATACAGCATCGTCTCCGATGACATGTGGTGGGTCCTCGCCATTTTAGGCCCCCGTACACGGCTGGATCTCTCCATCATGGAGCTCATCACTAAACAATGCTACACCGTATAGGAGAAGCCCACCTTAGGCCCCGTTTGAAACAAAGGAAAACCGTAGGAATTTTGGAGGATAGGATTCCTACAGGAAATTTTCCTATGGTACCGTTTGGAACAAAGGAATAGGAATCTCAGATTCCTTCGAAATTCCTATCGCATAAGCTATTCCATAGGAATTTTGGAGGAAAACAAACATGAGGTGACAAACATGAGGTCTCACCTCATGTTTTCATCTTCCCGTGTCTACAATTCCTGTATTTTTCCTGTGTGACATCCAAACAACACTTTGAAAAAATTCCTGTGGTTTTAGTTCCTGTAGGAATTTAGGAAACATGACACCTCAATTCCTGCGTTTTTCCTATTCCTACGTTTTTACTTCCTGTGATCCAAACGGGGCCTTAATGTGTTTATTTCGGAGTACTACAAAAAGCAATTGGGATTATCGGCCACCATTTTTTTCTCAATGGAGGAGATTGTTATAGATGACATGCCTCAAATCACTAGTGAAGAAAATGAAATTCTTACTTCAAGGTTTACCGAAAAGGAGATCTTGTAGGCGATTTCTCAAATGGAACATAACAAAGCACCGAGACCATACAGATTTACAGCTAAGTTTTATCAAAGATTTTGGGATGTGATTAAATCAGATTTGATGGCCATGTTTGTTAAGCTGCAATCAAGGGATTTGCTGTTGTTCAAACTAAAGTTTGGCGTTATTACCTTACTGCCTACAAAAGAAGACGCTAGTAGGATTGAACAATACAGGCATATATGTCTTTTGAATGCTAGCTTTAATTTTTTTTACTAAAGTGGGCACAAACAGGGTGACATCTATTGCGAGTAGAGTGGTTCGCCCAACACAAACAGCCTTCATATCTGGTAGGAATATTCTTGAAGGTGTGGTAGTGCTACATGAGACTATCCATGAGCTAAACCATAAAAAGATGGATGATGTACTATTTAAAATTGACTTCAAGAAAGCACGTGATAAAGTAAAATGGTCCTTCATACAACAAGTCCTACGCATGAAAGGGTTTGCACCACAGTGGTGTGAATGGATTGCTATGTTTGTTCAAGGAGAAAGTGTGCGAGTTCGTGTAAATGATGATATCGGTCATTATTTTCGGACTCTAAAAGGTTTAAGACAAGGAGATCCGTTGTCACCTATTTTGTTCAATCTAGTGGCAGATATGTTGGCAATTCTTATTGCAAGAGAAAAAGAGGATGGCCAAGTAGGGGGGCCTATACCGCACCTAGTGGATGGTGGGGTATCAATACTCCAATATGCGGATGTCACGATTCTTTTTCTAGAGCAAGCCTTAGACAAGGCAGTCAACATGAAACTTATACTTTCTTTCTTTGAGGAGTTGTCCGGTTTAAAAATAAATTTTCATAAGAGTGAGATATATTGTTTTGGTAAGGCCAATGATGATATTGATGAGTATAGACAGATTTTTGGATGTTAAGCGGGGTCTTTGTCGTTTAAATACCTAGTTATTCGAATCCATTATAGAAAACTGCTAAATAAAGAACGGAATCTTGTAGAGGATCGGTTTGAGCGCAAACTGGGATGCTGAATAGGAAAAATGCTCTCATACGAAGACCGTCTCATTCTTATTAATTCCATTCTTACAAGTTTGCCAATGTTCTTACTTTCATTCTTTGAAATTCCTAAAGGGGTATTAAAAAGATGGGATTTTTATAGATCAAGATTCTTTTGGCAAAGTGATAAAAAAGACAAAATATAGGTTAACAAAATGGAACATTATATGTTGCTCAAAGGACCAAGGGGGCTGGGCATCAAAGTCTTAGATATAAAAAACAAATGTTTGTTGTGTAAATGGATTTTCAAATTGCTTAATGAACAAGGCGTATGGCAGGAGCTATTGACTAACAAGTATCTACACGAGAAAATGTTAGCTCAAGTAGATGTCCAACCATCCGACTCCCCTTTCTCGAAGGGACTGATGAGGGCAAAAAGTGTCTTCTTCCCTCGTGGTAGATTTGTAGTCGGGAATGGTTTCAAGTACGGTTTTGGGAAGATGTGTGGTTAGGGCAAAATTCGTTAGCGGATGAATACTCATCCTTATACAATATTATGTCGCACAAAAATACACGGGTGGCGGATATCTTGATGATTGCCCGTTATCGCAGTCCATTCAGTTACTGAGAACACTTCTTGGGGACAAATGGGATGCATGGATGCACTTAGTTGAGCGACTAATGCGAGTCACTCTAACTAACACACTGCTGTATTCAAATGGAATTTAATTACTTCTGGTGTATATACAGTCAAGTCTTTATACGTTGATTTGTTGAATGGACACACACGGTACCTATCTAAGTACCTGTGGAAATTAAAAATACCACTAAAAATTAAGATATTTTTATGGTTCCTTTATCGGAAGTTAATACTCACTAAGGATAATCTGGTCAAAAGGCGTTGGGTCAGGTTGTACTAAGTGTGTGTTTTTGTCATGAAAATGAGTCTGTTCAACATTTATTTATATCATGTGCTTTTGCCCGTAATATTTGGAGACTCATGCATTTTACTTTTAATATATCGCCACCGACCAGCATTGCGAATATGTTTTGTTCTTAGCTAAATGGAATAGGGTCTAAAAGTAAAGCAAGGATACGTATAAGCGTGTATGTGTTGCTTTGGTCAATATGGAACTGCCGAAATGATATTGTGTTCAACAAATCAAATATTGCTCATTACTTGCAGGTTATCAACAAGGCAATCTATTGGATTCAAACTTGGTCCTGTGGATCAGATGGCGCTTTTGGATACAGGATGTATCCGCATGCTGGCGGTCGTACGTTCTATCTTATTTCCGAGAGGATGGTTAAATCCTAGAAGGCTAAATGCTTAGATTTGCTATATTCATTTGGCTCATTTTTATATTCACTTTGAGTGATCCATAAACTTGTAATACGCTATGAATCGATTACGGTTGTACTTTTTAATATAAAAATAAGTCTATGTGTATTACTTTAACGCAGAGACCAGGGTCTCCCCATTTCTAAAAACACCGTATAGGAAGACACCATCAACGGGTCAGAGTTCGCCGGCTTAGGCAGCCCGCATCCGTACGTCGCCTATGGTGTCTTCCTCAGCACCGGTATCATCAACGTTCTCTCATGTATCCTGCGGTTTTGTCAGCAACGGCACGGGTGACCACCGGCTGGCGCTTAGCCATGCACACGTACGCATGCCTAGCGGGTGAGCAAAGCAGTCAACGATGCACGAGGCCATGCACGCAAGCATGGTGACTGACAATCCGTTCCGTGCTATGTCATGCTAAGCCTGCAAGCATTATCGTGAACATAACTAATTAAGCTGAAGCACGCACCGTCGTCAAGTGTGTGTTGCGGTCCACCGGAATCCGTTGCTAGCAAGCTTGTAGCTAGACGATTTTATAATACTCTCTCTGTTCCAAATTAATTGACTTCCTTTTGTCCACATGTGGATGTATCTAGACATGTTACAAGTATATACATCCATATTTGAACAAATGAAAGTCAATTAATTTAGAACGGAGGAGTAGAAGAATTAAAGAAACAAAGGTTGGTGCATCCACTACATGGCGAATCCTTTTCGATCGATCGGGCCATATGCCATGTAGTCGCAACTTGTTTCTAAATTTGTCGAGACCTGTTAAATATAATGCTTAATCATTTTCATCAGTTTGAAATTTTAGGATAATTGGATAATGCATCCGTTCCGTATGGTATTAGAGCCAAGTGGTATCAAGTTCATGACCTGCACAACGCACAATTAAATCTAAAAATAGTTGCATTTGTTATTGATCTCACGTCTGAGGGTCTTCTTGTACGTGATAGGAAATGTTAAATATAAAGACTAACCCTTTCCATCATTTGGACTTTTGAGATAATTGGCTAGTATATATGTTTAATAGAGCGTAGTATAACTAAGGCAACACTATGGCCTTTCACTCAATTCATTATATTTTGCAAGAAACATGAAACAATGCTCCGAGTGTTGTAGTCAAGAGAGTGTTGTAGTCAAGACCTAGCTTCTCAACCTCATGTCCAATTCCAATCCATGGATGCATGGATTGATTAACCCATATATTGGCCATGCACGCACTTTCAATGTCCAGATATGGTCCATGCGCCGTTGAGTGCAATTATATCTTGCATTTGATGGTTCGAGTGCTTGGTATAACAAATGAGTTGTCACACGCATTGCAAGCGAAAGATCAAAACATAGTTTGTGCTATGCATATGATTGTATCAGTGAAAAGGTTATTGCAAAATCTGAGAGATCATGGATGGGAGCCTCTCTTGCTGGCTGCTACTAAGTTTTGTGATGGAAGAAATATTATAGTGCCCAACATAACTGACAACATTCCAGCTAAGGGTTATCCAAGGATCTCACGCAAGGTGGTTACTTGTCTCCATTATTACAAAATAGAAATCTTTAACGAGGTGCTTGCTAGAAACATGGTTGAGATGAATAATAGGTTTTCTGAAACATCTACACGCCTATTGATCTGCACCGCATGCCTTGATCCTAGAGATTCATTTAGCAGCTTTGATCACGAGAAGCTAATTGAACTTGCCAATATTTACTTCGTGGATTTCTCTTCACATGATTGCTATGTCTTGGTTGACCAACTCAACATATATATTGATATGATGAAGACAAGTCCAGATTTCTTATCATGTGATACTTTGGGTGCTCTTGCTCTCAAGTTGGTTCAAACTAGACAACATTTAATCTTTCCACTAGTCAACGTCTAATTACACATGCATTGACATTGCCGGTTGCAACAACATCTGTTGAGAGGTTTTTCTCGTCCATGAAAATTGTAAAGACTGATCTTCGAAACAAGATTGGTGATGATTGGCTCAATGATTTGATGATTTGCTATGTTGAGAAAGAAATATTTCAAAAGATTGATGATAAGAAGATTATGCTACGTTTTCGTGCCTATGGAAATCGTCGAGCTCATCTACCTCGGAAGTTTCATCTTGGTAGCACAACTACAAATTAATGGTATGACACTATCCTATGAAAAGCTAATAATTGTATGATACATGTACTCGCAAATTTGTCATATGTTGTAGGTGTCTCTTACATATTGGGATATCATATGTGGCTGCCAATTGTTCAACTCAAGTGACATGAGTCCATGTTACTAGCTTTTAAGTTGTTTTTAGGTTATTTCTATGTCATTGTTAGTTGTACTTGATGAGTTATGAAACTGAATCTTCATTCGCTCTTTATTTTCTTCAAGAGACTCGATTTTGGGGCATAATTTTTTTTAGACCTCACGTGTTCGCCGCCCCGCCACCCACCCCCCCCCCCCATCTCAATTCCTGGCTCCGCCACTGCCGATGAATGTTCCCATCCAATAAGCTCACGGAGACAAGTTACAGTCTTTGGTCTATCAAGATGAAAATCATCACGCAGAAGCTCGGGGTCTGTTCGCCGTAGTGTTCAGCTGAGATTCACCATGCACCAGGAATCAATTCCTCGGACGCTAGCCCTGTAATCTGAGCTGATGTAAGAGGATCTGTTTGAGCAGCACTGGAGGCTGGTGCTGGGTTTGGGCTGTAAGCTCCAGGTACGCCGAAATGCTCGAGGCACCAGCTGTACCAGATGAACCAGAACCTGCAGCGCCAACATTTTCGCTATGGCTCTGCCATACATGAACAAACTCCTGAAACCAACAAGGAGATGCAGCTAGTCACATGTAGAGTTCAGAAACATCAAGTTTTAGTTTCGGCTGACTAATTTAATTCCTGATGCCACACCTCATACACTCGTTCTTGGGCAGGCTTAGTATGGAGTACTTCAGGTACACATGCAAATAATGGACCTCGACCATAAGTAAAAGAGTCATAATATGAAGGACCAGCTGCCTCTTTGTTTTCCCTTCCTTGTGAAAAGTATTGAGTTATTTCGCCATCGATCGAATCAAGAGCCTGCAAAAATGACGTATATGTCATCAGGCTAAAGAATGGACTTAACAAGCTTCTCCATTACAGTTCATTGTTCACAAATGCTAAGGCAGCTTCTCTATTATTGCAGTTCTTTGTTCATACATGTTAAGGGAGCATGCACAACGATGATCAGAAAAGGAGGAGATAAATCTCCATAGTATGAAGACTAATCATTGGTAGGTACGGTGTTGGGGTGCAAACTGATGAACTAGAAAAGCAACTACAGAAGACCACATAGTCCATAGGAATTCAAGAATTAATGTTTCTACACCTTTAAGACACGCACAACAAAAAGTGTGTTGCCGTGTAGGATTAGTAATAAGATAGCATGTCAAGAACCTACCTTGCGCGTTGCCACGGACTCGATACTTGCGCAGCCAAGATCCAAATTGCCGTTGATTAGAATATGGATTACTTGCTCCAAAGTCTCACTGTTGCTAGTAAGGTTTTGAATAAGGCTTCGAAGATGAAACGATAGTGCGACGCGAAGCGGTTCCTACACCAGAAGGGGAAAAGGATAATACAATAGCAAAATAAACTTAGACAGAAGACACAACCATAGAATAATAACAACGCTTACAGGCCTTCAAAACAAACCAGAAGTACCTTGCAAGTAACACGGGCTAGACTTCCAGCCAATGACCCGACCATCAAACGAGCAGCACGATTTGCAGCATTGTAATCATATTCCGTTGCATAATCCTTCAACAAGTAAAATATCAGAAACATATCAGCAAGTTCAATATAACACAAAGCTTTCTTAACCAATGCAGGTCAGATAAGAAACCTTCAGGACAAGTTCTTTTGTGGTTTTGCTTGCTATTGTGACACTTCTTTCAATGACAGGGAGTAATATCTCTTTGATTGCCTTATCAAAAGCCACACCCATGATCCTATAAAATAAGAGGCGTTTAATTATCAGCTTTTTCGGTAAATTTCAAATAACACAGGAGACCCAAGTTTTGAAATACAAGAAACATACTTGCTGAACTGCAGCTGTGAGCCAAGAGATCCAGTTTTTGGATTTATCTTGAAGCGTATCTCATCATGTGGAATCAACGACAAAAGCTGCAGACGACAAATGAAAGAATGTGGACCAAAAATATCTGGTTGTTCAGAGAAATATGGGGGGGATGTTGGTTTTCTAGCCTGTAGATCGTTGCCGCTTCGAAGCAAAACTCAAGCTCGTATGAGCTTTGCAGTGCAAAGCTAGCTTCTTTGATCGATTGGCTAGTACACCCGTGACCCATACGTGAGAAGCTAGGATCCGTATACGTGAACCAACTAGCTAGCTCGGATCGGGATCGAAACTCTCGGCGACCTTGCGAACTTGGCGACGGAACGAAAACACACGGGAATCGATTTGATTGCCACAGGCCCGTCTCGAGCCTGTCCTTGCTCTCTCTATTTCTTTGTAATTTTCGTTGTGTTTACAGAACACCCCTGCCGGTGCTTTTATACATGTCCACGCAGGGACTTAGGAAACATACTAGAACTAGGAATCCTACTCCTATTAGGACTCGTACTAGCTATTCCTAATCGTACTCCTACGTGTACAGGGTCAACCACAAGGTTAACACCTACAGGGGAATAGTAGTATGGCAAACCTGACTGAGAGACAATGTCGATGCCAATGGTGTTTGTGATGGTGAGACCTGAGCCGAGGAGACTTGCTCAGGCATCATTAGAGAAAAAAATTCATCTTCCACGAATGTTAGGAGGTAGACGACCATGAGCAGTATACTGCATGTGTAAAAAATGTTCAAAATACAATGCAGGAAGACTGCAAAACAACATAATTGAATTGATAACGAATGTCTGAAGCCAACCTGATTCAGCATACTAGGAAGGCTCATGGCACGAGAAGTGTTATTGACTTCAGGCTGCAGTTCCTTGTGGACCTGAAATTCCAAAGAGAGACAGTTATGCAATGTAACAGAACAAAAGATGCAGATTCAATCAGTCAGTGTACACAGATCACTACCGGAAATCAAAGATTTGCCGTGTGGCGAAAAGACACGGGAAAGCCGCTTCGGAACACGGCAAAGGCTTTGCCGTGCCAAATCGCACGGCAAACACCACACGGCCTAATACGTGTCGGTAAAGAACTTTGCCGTGTGCTTCTACGAAAACAGCACAGCAAACGCTTTGCCGTGTACCTTCCCAGACGAGCACGGCATAGTCCTGTCAGAATAGGTCCGACCTGGTCAACCATCTACACCATTTTTGCCGTGCGCCGCGGCATAACATCACGGCAAAATGCCACGCTTTGCCGTGCGCTCTTTCACAGCATGCACGGCATAGACGAAATCTTTGCCGTGCGCTCTGCCTAACACCGCACGGCACACACCCCCTCTTTGCCGTGTGCTCTCTTCCACGCATCACGGCACATATTTAGACTTTGCCGTGTGCCTCTTCCAACACCTCACGGCAAAACGCCGTTGCCCAGCACGTTTGTCTCGCCTCTTTGCCGTGTGCCTCGGTCAGCTTTACACGGCAAATTTACAATATGGTCATCAGCACGTTGCCAGGTTTCACAGGTGCTCGCCACGTGTGGGGTTTGCCGTGTGCAAACGCACGGCATAGGTCTTTGCCGTGCGCCGCGGTCATCTTTACACGGCAAATTTACAATATGGTCATCAGCACGTTGCCAGGTTTCACAGGCGCTCGCCATGTGTGGGATTTGCCGTGTGCAAACGCACGGCATAGGTCTTTGCCGTGTGCCTTGGCACGGCAAAGTGACCATATGACCCAGATTTTTGCTGTTTTTGCAAAAATCTCTGCATTTTACAGATAAATCACAGAATAATAATTCTGACACAAATAATTCACAGAAGATAATTCACAGAATAATAGTGCTCCATAACATATATAAACAAGATCAAACTCCTCCATAAGACTAAAATCAACACATAGTTCAAACTCCACAAACATAAGACTAAAATCAACATGAACTACACAAACATGAACTCCGCATAGTTCAAACTCCACATAGCTCCAACATAGTCTCAAACACCACATAGGCATCATATTCAACATAGCATCCACATGAACTCCGCGACGATGGACGGATGGCGAAGATGGATGTCATTGTTGATCCTCCTACAAGTTCATACAAAAATCATGAGTTTGACAACTAAAATAGCTAAGTGTCAATCTCATGTGCATCATTAAACTAACAAGGTGGAAATGGCAAGTTTGACAACTAAAATACCTAAGTGTCAATGGCATAAGCATAGTTCAACTAACTAAGTGGAAATGACAAGTTTGACAACTAAAATACCTAAGTGTCAATGGCATAAGCATAGTTCAGCTAACTAAGTGGAAATGACAAGTTTGATTGGCTATGTCGATCTAAGTGAGACATGAAGTAAGTTTTCGAACGAGAGTGGTAGCAAGTTGAAATGGTAACTAACCTCTACTGGCCTTCCGGCGGTGGAGTAGGTCCTCAACATCATTGAGTAGGATCGTCCTACATGTTTGCAAAAAAATGATGAGTTTGACAACTAGGTGGAAATGGCATAGTCGTGGCATTAAAAGAAAGCTAACTAAAATTTGACAAGTTCAACTAATGGGTAAAATTTGACAAGTTCAACTAACTAAATTTTGACAAGTTCAACTAAAGTGGCAATGGCATGGCTAACTAAAGTGGCAATGGTATTTTGACAAGTCATGCGAGCATACCCACGGGAGCCTCCGGACAACGCTAGGGTTGGAGAATTGGGGCTGCCCCTCCGGATTGTCCTGGCCACCAAGCGGCGGCGCCATCGAGTGAGATCCACCCGCCGATCCAGGATTCACCTACAACATGAAAAAAGTCTCGCATTACACAAGTAATTTAGTTACAACAATAAGATGGATAGAATGACAAGTTTGAGAACATACCCATGGGAACATCGGTGGAGGCGGTGGAGGGAACATTCCCATGGCAACAGCCCCGTCCGCAGGAGAAAGGCGCTGCATCGTGCCATACATCCACTCCATCATCTGCCTCTGATGCTCCTGCTGCTGCCGCAGCTGCTCCTGCTGCTGCCGGATCTGCTCCAGCTGCTGCTCATAGAGCACCTGCTTCTGTCGGAGCTCGTCGACAGCTAGACTCGAAACTCGTGGGCGGGTCTCCACAGCAGGCGCACCGGACGCCCTCCCACGGCGGACCTGGCATAGAGACGGGACGGTGCGAGGGTCGATGGAGCCGTCACCTATCCACAAGCGGCCATTCGCCGCGCCTTGCCCCGCAAGCACGACAGCCTCGACGTCAAGTGGACTGGTGAGAGGGTCAGCTTCCTCACCGTTGCGCTCCTTGAACTTCTCCCTGTACCCCTTGCTCCGGAGCTCGGTGGTCTGGCTGATCCACATCGACCCTGTCTCAGGATCCGGCGTATCCCTGGTACGCATCTTTTCCCAAACGGCGAAGGGCGAGGGGTCTACGCCGGTCTTCAATTTCTGCAAAGATGGCACGAACATAGGTGAAAAGGAGACGATATTGCAAAAGAGAGCACGAACATAGGTGGATTAAAGAATGCATTTGCTCACCTCATTTTGTATGCATTGGGAGAGGCTGAGATTGCCTTGGCGGTGTGTTCCACCCTTGTTCTCCGCCCGCTTTGTCTTTCCCTCCGCGTGTATCTTGAGATACTCCTGGCTAGTCCACCACGCTACCATCGCGACGTGGCAGTCCTTGTGGTTACCGACGTACGGAGGAGGCACCTACATGCACAGAACACACATATTAATGATATTACACGGCGGTCAACAAAATCGATTATATAGAAATGACGCTACCTGCATGTACTGCCATGGCTGCATCAAGATGTCCCGAGCACGCTTCTTTTCCAGCGCAATGTTCTTTTCGGCGTACCAAGTGCGGACAGAGTTCACGCGAGCCTCGTAGTGCATGTCCGTCACCATCTTAGAGGCCATCGTCAAAAGGATGGCCTCGCACTTGGCCTTGTCCTCCTCCTGACAGGTGAAGAAGTTCTACAAGCATGCACACATAGGTAAAATAGGGTCAAAGCCATTAGTGCAATCTCGGATTTATAGAATGATGAGAAGTCAAACAAACTTACCCAGAAATAGCCGAGTGTCTTAACCCCCATGTTGAGGTACTCGCCATCGGGATCGGTCAAAGGGGTCCCCATGGTCCCATGTACCAACCTAACACAACCAAGCAAAAAAGTTCACGCGTCTACCCCCTCTCGGCGCCGGTCAAAGGGGTAGATCGACAGGTTTGACTTTTTTCCAGCGGGCGTAGGGTTTGGCCGTAGCGGGGTCCGGAGCGTCGGAATCCCACCAAAACTTGCATGGATCCCTAATATATGTATAACAATGTGTTGATAGGTTGTGGGAACCAAGATACGGCTCCGAGGTGCAACCCCCTTCACCGACCCCTCTTACTCCGTAGTAAGTTCCGGCACTTAGAGGTGAAAACTCTCGTGTCGGGTGCCGGGCACGGAATCATGCGACATACCACATGAAATGTTGGTTCCCCATGGTCCCATGTACCAACCTAACACAACCAAGCAAAAAAGTTCACGCGTCTACCCCCTCTCGGCGCCGGTCAAAGGGGTAGATCGACAGGTTTGACTTTTTTCCAGCGGGCGTAGGGTTTCGCCGTAGCGGGGTCCGGAGCGTCGGAATCCCACCAAAACTTGCATGGGTCCCTAATATATGTATAACAATGTGTTGGTAGGTTGTGGGAACCTAGATACGGCTCCGAGGTGTGACCCCCCTTCACCGACCCCTCTTACTCCGTAGTAAGTTCCGGCACTTAGAGGTGAAAACTCCCGTGTCGGGTGCCGGGCACGGAATCATGCGACATACCACATGAAATGTTGGTTCCCCATGGTCCCATGTACCAACCTAACACAACCAAGCAAAAAAGTTCACGCGTCTACCCCCTCTCGGTGCCGGTCAAAGGGGTAGATCGACAGGTTTGACTTTTTTCCAGCGGGCGTAGGGTTTCGCCGTAGCGGGGTCCGGAGCATCGGAATCCCACCAAAATTTGCATGGGTCCCTAATATATGTATAACAATGTGTTGGTAGGTTGTGGGAACCAAGATACGGCTCTGAGGTGCGACCCCCTTCACCGACCCCTCTTACTCCGTAGTAAGTTCCGGCATTTAGAGGTGAAAACTCCCGTGTCGGGTGCTGGGCACGGAATCATGCGACATACCACATGAAATGTTGGTTCCCCATGGTCCCATGTACCAACCTAACACAACCAAGCAAAAAAGTTCACGCGTTTACCCCCTCTCGGCGCCGGTCAAAGGGGTAGATCGACAGGTTTGACTTTTTTCCAGCGGTCTAGGGTTTCGCCGTAGCGGGGTCCAGAGTGTCACACCTCGGAGTCCTGAGATCAACAGAATCTTGGGCACACTAAAATCTTGCAAACTTACACTAAAACCATCCAGAAGCAAAAATTCCATCAACAGGGGCTGCAGTGCATTCAAGAATTGGAGCGCGTCTCCAGGACCCTTCACACCAAGAACGGAAGACACTAGATCCGAGAAAGGCCTGAACGGATTCTTTGGCAAGATCAAGTTTTACGACTGTACTGTCCTTCACTAGGAATATGTCCCCTTCACAAGTCAATTCTGCTGGCAACGCACTTTGCAACACCTGTGAGATTGTCCAGTATGGCTTTGACTTCACCACAGCAGGGGCAGGAAGAGAAAGCGACAGAAGCATGGCCAGCTGGTTAGTTGATTCTTTGCTCAACATGGTTCTTATAGACATGTGTTTCAGGGCTAGCAAACTGTCATTAGATAGCTGGAGGTTTACTTTGTATCAAGTAAAAATTGTTTCAAGGCTAGCAAATATCGATTTTCGGGTAGTGAATAATTGTTTAAAATTTGTATCAAGTAAAAATTTAAAAATATTAGCTCTCATTTTATGTCCAAAAATATGAGGTTTTTTTCTGAAGAATCTACCAAGGTTGGGGCCATTTTACCCAAAAAAAGGAGAAAAAAAGCAAATAAGGGAAAATTGCAATGGTATGGAAAAAAGTTGATGGTTTGCCGTGTGCAGATATCCTAGACACACGGCAAAGAGGTGATTTGCCGTGTGTTCTGCCCAGAGACGCACGGCAAAGAAATTTCCCGCCAGTGCAAACATATTTCCCGCGAAATATTGGCGACGGCGGCAAAATTTGGAATCCTGGTCAACCGATATGCCGTGTGGGTGCATCAGGGCGCACGGCAAATATTTCTTTGCCGAGCTGAACAAATTTGCCGTGTGTTTTGTGTTCATTTTGCCGTGCACTATACTTTGCCGTGTGCTCTTTCTCTGTGGTGCCGTGTTGAGTTTATTTGCCGTGATCCGTTGCTGTTATACACGGCAAAATTATCTTTGCCGTGTTCCGAAAATTTGTTGCACACGGCAAAGATTGCTCCACACGGGAAATTCAGATTTTCCGGTAGTGGATAACGTTGAATGTCAAATTTCAGATTCATCTTGAGGTTTGGTAGATTAGGGAGCAGTTATTATTCAACTTAAACAGTGAAGTCAGATGCTAAACCCATATGAGATGGAGGTCGTGGTGGGGAAAAGCTTTTCTGACATGCGAAGAAGTACCCTGGGATCACATCTTGATTTTTTGCTGCTTCTTGTATCTTCTGCTTCATTCCCCTCCATCTCTCCTTGTCGTTTTTGGATCCTGATTCCAGCCTGCAGCGGCTGATGCATGGGGGGTTTTGTGTGGGGCCGCAAATATATACATGACTCCAGGGAAGTTGCTAAAAAAGAAAGTTGCGTGGGGCCGCACATATATACCCTGATTCTGGAAACCCTAGATTAGATCATCCACGTCGCAGCTGACTCCTACTTTTGCAGCCCGATCAAATTTGCACATGCACTAGCTAGGCAGCCATGACGCCGTCACCGTGGGGTGACCTCCCCCCGGACCTGCTGGGAGACGTCGCAGGCCGCCTGCGCGACGCCGTCGACCTCATCCGCATTCACGCCATCTGCACGCCATGGCGTGACTCGCTGCTGTCCCTAACAAGGCCGAAGCCGAGCCGCCTCACGTTCCCGCCATGGCCCCTTCTCCCCTGCAAGGGCATGGTCTTGCACTCCGTGGTCGATCTCCAGCGTGAGACGGCAAGCTGCAACAACGATGTCGTCCTCGCAGAGCCACCAGGCGCCGGTGACAAGGCCATGACATGGGTGGCTAGCACGGACGGCACCGGAGTCTGGCTCTTCACCAACACAAGACTCCTCAACGCCTTCACCGGAGCAGTCACCCGGCTTCCCCGGTTCCGAGAGCACAATGACCGAAGGTACAAGCGCCGAATGGAGAATCTCCGTGGCGTTCTCTACGGCGACGGCACCGTCTTGCTCTACAGCGTCGTCTCCCAGTCCCACCGGTCGCCTGTTTTCACCGCGGCCATCCTTCGTCCCGGCGAGGCAACGTGGACGTTTGTGAAAACTAGCATAGAGAGGCCGTTGACTAGCAGCGACCTACATCCCGGAGCCACGTATCACGCCGGCCAGATCCTAGTGTGCCTCGGTGCTTACCATCAGTTCCTCATAACTCTTAATGACGACGGCAACAACGACCACAGGCTTCAGTCATGGTGGACTCCTCTCACTGAGCCCACGTATTACCGTGATTCTGACTACGTTTTGGAGTCGAGTGGTGAGCTGCTGTTGGTGTCCGTGCTGCTTAAACGAGACTCGACAGACGCTTTGTCTCTCATGGTGCAAGCTCTGGAAGAAGAAGCAAGCAGCAGCGACAAGATGCGGTGGGTGCCGAGGGATGGCCTAGACCTCCAGGACCACGTCCTATTCCTCGGCTCCCCAACTAGCTTCGCCGTCGACGCTGCGCAGCTCGGTATGGATGGCGGGTGTGCCTACTTTGTTTTCAGGCTTGGCCTGTTTAGGTACAACCTTGTCAATGGCGAGGCTAATCTCCTAAAGCGGCTAATAAGTTCAGTATATGGCACTGCCACGGCGTGCATGTGGCTCCAGCCCCAGCTATCCATAGCTCCAATCCATGAAATCAGAAACAGGATCAAGCGTCCAAAGAAGATGAAGAAGCAAAAACTTTTGTAATTTAGTAGCTCCGATTTCTGTTTCCAGCCATTTATTCCCAAACTGGCCTGGAAATTTATGTCATAAGCTGGAGATTTAAATTCTAGTTTTTTGTATCTACCAAACCTTAAGTAACTATACCTCTCTGATGGAAATTGTGCATTATAAATGTACAATTGTACACTTCTTTTTCAGCTTTAAGCTTCATTATACATGGCTATACCTCTTTCATGAAAATTGTGCATTTCTGAATTTACAGTTACAGGCTTCCTTTTCAGCTTTAAGCTACATTATATATGCAAAACGGTTTACTTTCTATCCCTGTGGTTTTTTCATTGAGTAATAATATCCTATAAGAATTATCTGATGTGCAAATACGGCTCCTTTCCTGTACCAGATTCTTGCCCACCAGAAAGTCAAGTACATTCTGGTAGAACCTAGGAGTCTACCGAGTCAGGGACGTAGGTTGTATGGGAAGGAGGGGGTTGTGTGGAGGCGAGGGGCTCGCTGCCGGCGGCTGGGCGCCGTCGCGCGAGATCGAGGAGGCGGCGGCTAGGGCAGGAGGCGGCGGCGAGTTGGAGAAGGCCGACTCCTCTAGGAGTCGGCAATAATATTCTTGATTATTGCTTGATTCTCAAAATCCTATTACAACTCTTATATAATAAAAGATAATGGGCTAAGCCCCTAATTCGGCCCACTAACGGGCTTTTTCCGACTATAGACCAAACCGGTCATAACATCTCTCCCCGCCTCGACAAACAGCTCGTCCTCGAGCTGGACATCTGGAAACTGCTGGCGGAACTCGTCGAGCTTCTCCCAAGTAGCGTCACTCACCGGAAGCCCTGTCCACTGCACCAGGACATGCCAAACATCACGGCGCTTCTGGGCCTTCAGTACCTTCTCCGGGGCTGGAAGAAGTCGCCCCCTAGCTGTAGGTGGTAAAGCCGGGGGCGCCGCAGGTGGGTCACCGTGGTAGGCCTTGAGCAGGCCCACGTGGAAGACGTCGTGAAGACGGGACCCCTCCGGCAGCTCCAGCCGGTAAGCGAGCGACCCGACGCGCTCCACAACACGGAATGGACCCGCGTAGCGAGGTCCCAGCTTGCGCTTGGAGCGTGGGTCTAAGGACTGCGTAGTCCGATGTAGAAGGCGGAGCCATACCCAATCCCCCACCGCGAACTCCGCGTCGCGATGGTGTGCATCATAGTACTTCTTGGACAGCTGCTGCGCCTGGAGAAGGCGCTGCCGCGCCTCGTCCAATATCTCGTCGCGGGTGCGGAGCAAGTCTCCCGCGGCCTCAGTCCGGGCCGCCCCGTCCTCAAAGGGCAGCATACGCGGAGGCGGCCTGCCATAGACCATCTCGAAGGGTGTGGCGTGCAGGGCGGCGTGATAGGAGGTGTTGTAGCAATACTCCGCCCATGCCAGCCAGTCCACCCAAGCTCGTGGGCGATCTCCCGTGACGCAGCGCAGGTACATGGCAATCACCTTGTTGACCACCTCAGATTGCCCGTCGGTCTGAGGGTGGAACGCGGTGCTGAAGCGAAGCTTGACGCCGGCCAACCGAAAGAGATCCCGCCAGACGTGCCCCGTGAACACCGGATCACGGTCGCTGACGATCGACGCCGGGAACCCATGTAGCCGGACGACCCCGTCGAAGAAAGCTCGAGCCACGGAGGCGGCCGTGTAAGGATGACCGAGCGCGATGAAGTGCGCGTACTTGGAGAAGCGGTCGACCACCGTGAGGATGACGGACTTGCCGCCCACTTTGGGAAGCCCCTCGATGAAGTCCATGGAGATATCCGCCCACACCTGCGAGGGGACCTCGAGGGGCTGCAAGAGGCCCGCTGGCCGCTGCGTCTCCGTCTTGTTGCGCTGGCACGTCACACATGCCCGCACCCAATCCTGCACCAATGCCTTGTCGCCCGGGATATAGAAATCAGCGCGAAGGCGGTGGAGGGTCTTCTGAACACCCTCATGGCCCGATGAATGTGCCAACTCCAGGACCTGGTGGCGGAGATCGTCGTGGTCGGGCACAAAGAGGCGGCGGCCGTGGAGGAGCAGGCCGTCCGCCAGGTGCCAGGGCGCCTCCAATGCGCCGGCGTCCAGGCGCTGTCGGAGGTCCTGGGCGTCGGTGGCCGATGCCGTGGCCTGGCGGATGGCGTCGATGAGAGCAAAGGACGGCCCGGAGCGAACGCACATGGCCGCTCCCACGGGCGCCGCGTCCCCCGCGAGGAGCTCGTAGTCGCGGCGAGAGAGGGCATCCGCCACCGTGTTAAGCCGCCCGGGGCGGTACTCGACGGTGAAGTCGTAGCCAAAGAGCTTGCTGATCCACTGATGCTGCGGCACTGTGGAGAGGCGCTGGTCGAGCAAGAACTTGAGGCTGTAGTGGTCCGTACGGACCCGGAACGAGCGGCCCCAAAGGTACGGCCTCCAATGCCGCACGGCCTGGACGAGGCCGATCAGCTCGCGCTCGTATGCCGCGAGCTTATGGTGGCGGGCGGCGAAGGGTCGGCTGAAGAAGGCCAACGGCCCGTCGCCCTGGTGCAGGACGGCGCCGAACCCGGTGCCGGAGGCGTCGCAGTCGACCACGAAGGGGCTGTCGAAGTCCGGCATTTGGAGTACCGGCCCCGTCGTGAGGGCTCGCTGGAGAGCCTGGAAGGCCTCCGTGGCCTCCGCGTCCCATGCGAAGGCATCGCGGCGGAGAAGACGTGTCAGCGGCGCCGCGATGAGGCCGAAGTCCCGGATGTACTTCCGGTAGTAGCCGGCGAGGCCCAGGAACCCGCGCAGCGCCCGAGGGGACTGTGGGGTCGGCCAGGCGGCTACGGCAGCGACCTTGTCCGCGTCCATGGCCACGCCGTCCGCGGAGATGACGTGCCCCAAGTAGGCGACCGAGGTCGTGCCAAACGAGCACTTCGAGCGCTTGAGGTGAAGATGATGCGCCCGAAGCTCGTTCAGGATGATGGCCACGTGCTGTAGGTGCTCCGCCCAAGATGCACTGTAGATAAGAATATCATCAAAGAAAACAAGCGCAAATCGGCGTAGTAGGGGCTGAGCACGTCGTTCATGAGGGCCTGGAACGTCGCCGGCGCGTTGGAGAGGCCGAAAGGCATCACCAAGAACTCGAAGTGGCCGTGGTGCGTGCGGAAGGCGGTCTTCTCGACGTCGTCCGGGTGCATCCGCACTTGGTGATAGCCGGAGCGGAGGTCGAGCTTGGTGAAGAAGCGCGCCCCGTGCAACTCGTCCAAAAGCTCGTCCACCACCGGGATGGGGAACTTGTCCTTGTAGGTGACGGCGTTGAGGGCGCGATAGTCGATGCAGAACCGCCAAGTGCCATCGGGCTTGCGCACCAGGAGCACCGGTGCGGAGAATGGCGACGTCGAAATCCGGATGATGCCCTGTGCGAGCATCTCCGCCACTTGGCGCTCGAGCTCGTCCTTCTGGAGCTGGGGGTAGCGGTACGGCCGTACGGCGACAGGCGCCGTGTCCGGCGGCAGGTGGATGCGGTGGTCGCAGGGTCGGGCCGGCGGGAGGCCCTGTGGCTCCTCGAAGATGTCGCGGTGCTGCTCCAGGAGGTCGGCCAGCAGGGGGTGCGCCTCGTCGAGGGCTGCGGCCATAAACTGGAGCTGCGGGGTCACGGGCCCGGACCCGCCGATGCCTGTCCACTGGACGCGACGGCCCCCCTCGCGCCAGAAGATGAGGGTGAGGGCCTCGAAGTCCCAGAGGATGGGCCCCAGCGTGGAGAGGAAGTCGAGGCCGAGGATGAAGTCGTAGCAGCCCAGGTTGATGCCGACGCAGTCGATGGCGAAGGACTCGTTGCCGATGAGGGCGGGAACCTGTCGCGCCACGCCCTCGCAAGCAAGGCGGTCCCCGTTGGCGACGGTGACGCTGAACTTGTCGGCCCCGGTCGGCTGGAGTGCAAGGCGGCGCAAAGTATCCCCGGACATGAAGTTGTGTGTCGAGCCCGTGTCCACGAGGGCGGTCAGCGTCTCCCCCTTAATGGTCACCGGAAGCAGCATGGTCTTGGCCGTCTTGATCCCTGCCATGGCGTGAAGGGAGACGACGAAGGACTTGGCGTCAACCGGCGCGTACGTCGTAACGCCTGCCTCGGAGAGCGTCGCGGTCTCAAGCTCCGCGGTGATGGCCTCTACGGCGTCGTCGTCGACGGTGTCCAGGTAGAAGAGGCGGGCGCACGTGTGGCCCGGCGAATACTGCTCGTCGCAGTTAAAGCACAGCCCCTTGCGACGGCGTTCGAGCTGCTCGGCCGCGGTGAGGCGTTTGAACGGTCGCGTGGGCGCCGGTGCAGCCCCTGGAGTGGTCGGCGCGGCGACGCGAGGCGGTGCCGGGGTCGGCGTGGCCGGCCGGGGGGAAACGCGCACGCCCCGGTTCGGCAGCAGCTGCTGCATGGCGTTAGCCCGCTGCTCGTATGCCCGCGCGTAGTACATGGCAGACTGCAGGTCCTGAGGTTCCCGCAGCTCCACGTCGACGCGGATGTGGTCAGGCAGGCCCCCGATGAAGAGATCGGCGCGCTGGCGGCCCGAGACGTCAGGCGCATGGCACGCCAATGCCTGGAAGCGGTCGGCGAAGTCCTGCACCGTGCCCGTGAAGGTGAGGCGGCCGAGCTCGGCCAAGCGGCTGCCGCGGACCGGCGGTCCGAAACGGCGGAGGCACAAGTCGCGGAAGCGCTCCCATGACGGCATCCCACCCTCGTCCTGCTCGAGGGCGTAGTACCATGTCTGTGCGGCGTCGCGGAGGTGGTAGGAGGCCAGCCACGTGCGGTCGGACGCAAGCGTCCGCTGTCCCCGGAAAAATTGCTCGCATTGGTTGAGCCAGTTGAGGGGGTCGACGGTGCCGTCGTACGTGAAGAACTCGAGCTTGGCGAAGCGGGGCGGCTGCTGGCCGTGGGAGGCGGCCGCGAAGGCGCCCTCGTGGCGACCCGGCGCGGCGGGGATGGAAGGCGGGGTGAGAGACGAGTACGCCTCGGCGTACCCCGGGAGACCCCCGCGAGCAGCGGCCCCAGATGACGCGGCCATGGGGGGCGCGGATGGCTGGCCGGGTTCGAACGTGGGCGCGGTGGCCCACGACGGCAGCGGAGACGGCGACGACGGGAACTTGAGCTCGGTGATCGGTACCCCCTGCTTCTGTGGAACGGAAGCCGGCGGTGGTGGCGCCGTCCGCTTGAGGAGCACCGCGAGGGCGTGCTTGATGTCGGAGACCGACTCGGTCAGGTCGCGGAGGCCCGTAGAGAGCTCCTGGTTCGAGAGGATGGGGGCAGGCTCCCGAGCCGGCGCGGACTGGCCCGCAGAAGCCGACGGCGGCTCCATGGTGGCGGGCGCGCCCGACGATGCGATCGCGGCGGAGGCGGTGGGCAGTCCCGAAGACATCGCAACCGAGGAATCTGATACCAAATTGGTAGAACCTAGGAGTCTACCGGGTCGGGGACGTAGGTTGTATGGGAAGGAGGGGGTTGTGTGGAGGCGAGGGGCTCGCTGCCGGCGGCTGGGCGCCGTCGCGCGAGATCGAGGAGGCGGCGGCTAGGGCAGGAGGCGGCGGCGAGTTGGAGAAGGCCGACTCCTCTAGGAGTCGGCAATAATATTCTTGATTATTGCTTGATTCTCAAAATCCTATTACAACTCTTATATAATAAAAGATAATGGGCTAAGCCCCTAATTCGGCCCACTAACGGCCTTTTTCCGACTATAGACCAAACCGGTCATAACACATTCAGTTTTCCTTCAAAAGCTTATGTATACAGGCCTGAAGTTTACTGTTCTGTCCAATGTTTATGAAACTCCAATTTCTTTTTCTGTGGCCATGTGGCCTCTTTAATCAAAGAAGAACTCCTAAGTCAAAACTACTTAAAATCATGTTGCAAGTTAAATGAGATTTATCGGGTGATGTCTATGTGTTGTAAGTATTTGCTGAGATGCATGAATGTCAAAGAGGGCTTTCTACGTGCTTTAGCTTTTGTTAGGGCCTGTAAGGTTTTCAAATGCTCTATGTCTAGTTTTATTTTACCTGATGTCATATGTTGAGATTTCAGTGCTCTAGCTCTTTTTATTCCCTAGCTGAAAGTTGTATCCCTGAATAAGCCATGGTTTGAATTACTCTTAAGCTGTAAATATGGACATACCTGAGATCGTTGGTTTGCGGGTCAGGTGGCGTTCTTTAGTTTTGTCTCTGCATGTTTACTTCAATGTTTTGGCCTTCCTTTTCCGCTTTGTTTTGGGAATTCAGTAGGTCTGTATGGTGTTATTTTTCTGTTTTTACATGTATTTGGCTGCTGCAGATATCTATCAGGTTCATGATTCGTGCATTATGTATGTGTTTTAAAACTTCTGTGCTTATTTAAGATTTAACATGGGAATTTGCCGTGGTGCTGCATGAGTAGATGTTATGGTTTTTCAAGCTATCTGCAGTTTCTGTGCTTTTAGAGCAATTGTATGCGCTGTATGAATAGATCCTTCTAGCTGTGGAGGCCTGGGGTTTGCTCTGTTTTTAGTAATGTTCTATTTGTTAGTATGGGGTTCATGGGATACAGTTTCTATGTGGAGGCTGTTCTGTTTGGGCGTTGGTTCGTGGAGTATGTTGCAGGTTGGTGGGTTCTATATACCCTACTCTTATTGGTGACAGAGAAAGAAGTATTGAGACAAGGGATATTCAGCATGCTGCTGTACCGGAGTTGGCTCTTATGAACCCTCAAAGAAAGAGACTAGTGTAAAAATAAAAGATGGAACACGGGAAACCAGCACTGCATCCAAGCATCTCACTATTAGGAAATATGAGGCAATCATATAAAAAATCTCTTATACCTTCAGATTAATAGCTTAATCAGGAGGTGCCGAAGAAACTGAAGGTAAAATGCTCTTATTCTGAGAGGTGCCCATGGGACCTTGGTCGTGTCACCAAGGACACTCTGTTGCCTTTGCTGCAAAGGGTAAGGTGTCCTTCCTAGCTGGTTTGGAGATGTACCCATCAACTGCCATGATGGTTCAGAAGCCTACATAAATTTTAACCATGTCAATCAGGAAAAGGGATTCGATCTTAGTAAAACATATCAATCATTAAGCACTTATCATCCTAATAAAATACCACAAATTACATTCCTGGGAGCCCTTCTTCATTTCCAATTCAACGATTACCCCATATATAATATTACCCTTTTACTTTAGTTTTTTGTGGTAATTACCTCCATGGTTTCAATAGTTGACGGTCTAGAAACAAGCTGCTCAGCAGAAAGCAAGTTGCCCATGCTGGGCTCGTTTTGACTTGATGAAATCCTGGCAAGGGCTCGCTCAATTGAAGAGACCATTTCAGCATGAGTTCCACGAAGATGTAAAATCTGCAATATGTGATTGCAGTATTGCGGCCACTCTATTGCCCTGAACTGTTCCAGTGCTGTCGTGCCAAACATAAACATCTGCAACCAAACAACACCATCAAAAGACACAGATTTTACAGATCAGACAGCAAATGAGGACCAACCTAAAACGGATAAAAGCTAACCTTTGAATCAATGGACTTGCGCAAGGCATCAAGAACAGCACGTAGAGCAATTTCAAGTCCGAGATGAGCCACATATGTTCTCGTGCAGCAAAAGATTTTGTATGCAAGTTCACATAAGCCATGAGCAGTTCAAGCACAAGGCAGAACCAGAAAAGAGTGCTTTAATGAGAAAAGTTACTTCAGGTCACAATTCAACATGATAAATCGCTCATGAAGATGTAGCAAAGTAAAGATATACTCACCAAACAGCACATCAGCTAGTTTAAGCTGCTTATCAGGATACTTCATAAAGAACTTGTATTCATCAAACAGATTTGGGATCATACAGTTAAAAATCGCTTGCTCCCTGGATAACAGTAGCATTCATGTAATCCAATTGTCAGCAAAAAACAACTATCAGTGCAGGAAAAACTATACTCTAAGACAGAGGTCCATAAAAAAAACAGAGGATACTAGTTAGGACCTCGATCGTGTGCTTATAATTTATATAAAACTTTGAGAAAAACTTTCGAGGCTATACAATCTTCCACAGAGATAATCATTAAACTTCTCAAAACAACTAATGTTCCTTGAGCTGCCTGTCCAGATTCGGACAGAAGTTAGAAGTTGAAATGATAAATGATTTCTAGAAAGTCAGATCACCAAAAGAAGATAGATGATGTAAATCATGTCACAAACAGTAGAAGAAACCAATCATATCGGATTTCTGCACTTGGGTCAGCTATAATCTTGAATATCCAACATTTCAGCTTAGAAATGTCAGTTGGTTCAAACGACTTGTAAATATTCAGATAATTTTTAGTTGTTTTCTATGTGACTATAAACCAGAGTAAGTCAAACAAGAAAAGCACTATTCATATTGATCTCAGAAATGCACCTCTTGTCTAGAGATTTCTTTGAAGCGGTTGAGCATTTGTATCCATAGAAACAGCCCAGAAAACAACAATGTTTCAAGCAAAATACAAGTTCTAGGAGTTACAGAGCATTGCTGAACATAGTATTACGGTTACACACTAAATGGTAGAGTTTTTCAGTCTAATATCAGCTCATTACGATACCCCTGATGCCTAAACCAAGGTTTTATGGTACAGAGGAACATAGGGAAACGCTGATCTCAACCTGCCTCGCCCAAGATCCCCAAAAGCATGAGCTACGTGCTCTTCAGATTGCTCACGACCAATGTCATATGCCATCAAAAGGTTATATCGGTGATTAGCAATGTAAAAAAGGCTACAGTCTGGATGACCTGAGATGACATCATAGTCATAGGAGTAGACATTATGATTTCTTATGCCCAGTAGTTGTGCAGGGCTCACAAAGTGCTTGAGTGTCCACTCGTATGTATCGTAGTTCTCAAGAAACCATACTGATGCTTGGGGAACAAGCCCTCTCTGTGACATGTAGTATAAGTGACCTTGGGACTGACCAACATAACCAAACCTATCAGTGACAGCATCTGGCAGTGGAATGATCCTCTTCTTCCCCTCTGTGTCTACTGCCACTATCGAAGAAGTGATGAAATGCATCATCCCATGGTGAAAGACATGTCTGCGAGTGAAAATCGCTTCCCTAAGGTCCCACCCACCTTCCTTGTAACTCCATTCCCCAGTTTCTGACGAGTAGATCTTTGTGCCTAGCACATCCAATCCCCAATGTTTCACAATCTGAAATACATGGTTGTGTGGGGAAATATCACGGTCGAAGGCCAAGGCAAATGTGTCTCTCTCGCCAACACAGCTGGGGTCAGGCACCATGGCCCATCTCTCAGTAGCAGGATTGCAGACAACAAGATGGAAAGGAGTTTGAGAAGAGCAGAGAAGAAGGCCATCACGGCAGTCCTTGAGCCCAACGCGTTCAAACTGATGTGGCAGGAAAGGGAAACTCGGATCAAACACAGGTCGTCGTCCTCCGCTGACATTTTGGAAATGACGAGCTGTTTTGGGGAAGCCCTCTATGTCTTCGGTCTCGAAGAAGAAGCCGACGAGGGTCTGTGGGAGCTTCTTGAGGTTATAGGGGTCGGAGATTAGGTTGCACCAGTGAGTTGAGACAGACTTGCAGCGGCACAATGCTTTGGGTGGAAGCCGGGACAGGATCTCGACGATGAGGCTGTCGGGGAGGTCGGTGATGACAGTCCCTCCTGTTGCAACAAGAAGCCCGGTACTTGGAAGTGTCAGCTGATCCCTGCAGCAGCATAAAAGCAGTAGCAAGATTCACTTGATGCTTGGTCTAGAATTACACGTAGAAAAATCATGTAAAAGTTGCTATAGTTGTTTGTAAGAAACAGAAGAATTAACTAACCATATACGAAATTTACTTGATGGTGTTCCTATCAAATTATATATGTACGTTGACATGTGAAGCACGTCCTAGTTCTGTAGTTGGGGTAAATAAAACTGAAGAGATAATCCACACAAGGGTTTGCCTAGCAAATTACATGTGTTGTTTGTATCATGTACTCCAAATGTCCAAAAATAGTTCTGTAGTTGGGTTTCTATATATTGCTTAGATTGTCCAAAAATAGTTCATGTATCATTTGTTGTTTGACAATTGAAATCGCAAGAGCTCATAGTACAAACTAGAAGAAGCAAGCAATTAATCAATCAATCAGAGAGGAAATGCATACATCACTGGTGGAGAGGGGGTCGGGCGGTGCTGTGTAGATCCAGCAGCGATGTGCTGACCAGTAGGGCCCCGGCGCGGCGGGGGCGGAGTCGATCGTCCTCCGCGTGGGGCGGCAGATGGAGCCTGGAGAGCCGGGGACCGGCGCGGCGGGAGTGGAGTCGGGGCCGCCGGTCGTCCTCCTCGTGGGGCGGCGGGAGTAGACGGGGCCCTGTGCGGCGGGAGCAGTGGGTGATCTGTCGCCGGTGCCGGTGGATTCGCGGCCTGGCCCTGACGGCGATGGAGCTTGCGTCCTGGTGGGGCGGCGGGGGAAGAGGAGAGAAGCGGCGGTGGATTCGGGGGCATGTCGACGGCGGTGGATTGCGGCGTCCGAGCTGCCGCCCGCCAAGTGAGAAAGAAAGACTGAGTTTTTTTTGGCTATGCCTTTTTTCCATTTTTCAGAAATACCACAGATTTCTCTCAAAAAAATAAATGAGATATATGTCACTCAAGTTGTGAGTACTTTAGTCACTAAACTCGCGGGATGTTGTCTGCAGATCACTCAATAAAAGAGGTCAAATCGAGACCAAAAGGTGGCAAGTTGACTATGGATTGACCATCTGAGCCGCATTGAAATTAAGCAAAAACACCCATGAAGAAACATTGAAGCACTATTCTATGCAGACCATCGAGGGTGGTCGTTCGTGTTTCGACAAAAGCAACATGGACGCGCCGGAGGAGCTCGTCACGGGCGGCGGGGGAAGGCATGCATGGGGGCGGAGAGGAACCACCGCATCCGCGCCTCATAAATACTTATCCTATCCTAAGCAAGGAAGCCCCTAGTTCTTGATCATAGGCTATATATCATCTTATATATCATCTTGGGTGTAAGCTTCTAGTTCTTGAGGAACTCAATCAAGGGAGAACTAGGAACTGGGAAACATAAGGCCCTAATCCCAGTAGAGGAGGTCGATGTTGTGGTCGCCACCTAACCAACTGAGGAGGTCGACAATCTTACAACATTACTAACTCATATATTCCCCCCTTATGTATTGTGGAGCACAATGTAGCATATGAAAGAAAAAAAAACTTTATTGTGATCTCTTCATGTGGTTCATTGTTGGAAAGTTTGTAACCACTACTATGGATGCAATCAAGGATTGACATCAACTGAAAACCATACAACATTATCTCTTATTTCAGAATGATTATTTAAATGCACACGCGACGGTTGCCCTCTAAATAACATTGTTTTTTTTTACAATACAACAACCTATAATTGGATCTTATGGTAGTGAAGGAGGCTGTACTTGTGCCGATGAAGATGAGGATTTCTTGTTACATTCTCCCTTGCAAATGTTCATTGTCGCATAACAGAGGTCCATCCATAAACAACAATAGCAATTCTCGTAACTGCAGCCAGAACCGTGCTTTCTTCTGGGTGCACATCCTGTTCGGAAAATTGATCTTCTCGATGTCCACATCTTCAATGGCTACGCCTATAATCCATTAATATTCGTAAAAATGTTATTGTTAACTGATAAGGAACCGGTTGATAAAAAAAGAAGCAAGAATACAATCGTCAGCAAAACATATCCAAAGGAATTATGTCCATCACACGCATACATCCGTCAAGAGTTTAGGGATTGGAAGACGAACATTGGAAACACTACAGATCAGCAAAAGTATAGCAATAACTCGTTGCCTATCCACCAGTTAATCTTTGTATGAGAACACTAGATGTTTCGCTGTATCAATCCACACATCAACATGCATATGAGCCACTCCGCACAGTAACTAGCAGTACGACCATAGATCCTCCACATAGGTAATTAGATTCAACATAAAACTTGATGGTTTTTTATATTACATTAAATTATTTATACTTTTATCATAGCTCCTGAATATATCAGACATATTTGGACGTTTGGGAAAATTATTATCATACCATTAATTTATCGATCTCCATCTGTTTATCCGTTGTCTAGATTAATGTCCATACATATCTGTCGGCATTGATATAAAGTTGCCAATCTATGCAGAATTAAATTTTACTTGTGGGACAGTCGAGTTACAAATTGATCATGGGAAATATTACATCGAGATCAATGCACCATAAAGAGACAAATTTCCAGCCTAACGGGGGATTGCATAGGTCTAACTTCAACCATAAAAATGACTATGGGGATCGAATGAACAATGTTACAGCTTACAACAACAGTGAAAACCCCACATAGATGAAATCAGTAGATATGAAAGAATTGTCTCAAATGAACTAATGATACCGTCACGATTATTATCATACAGAATGGGCTCACGATTGTTGCTCACACCGATTGGGACAAAACCATCTATGGAACGGATGCATGCATAACCGAAGATGGAGACGGATCTATGATGGACGTCCTCTGCCGTTTGCGTCCCCAACAAATCTTGCTGATCATCGTTTTGCTTCGCAAGTTAAAAGGAACTTCTATACAATTGGTCCAGGGTAACAAGTGGGTCTCCGGTTTTAGCCTGGAAGGGGAGCCGCTGCCCAGCCGGTTCTCCAGCGCTGCCGCGGCGGCATCCCGTGCTGGATTCTTTAGCTGGATGCCCAGGTACCCTTGGCAGCTCTTCGCTCCGCAGTGGCACTCCACCTTCTCCCCAAAATGCACAAACCTGTAAGGACGCATTAAATGGTTAGTCAGTGACGGCTCGGTTAGCTCATCCAAAATAGGTACTAAAACACATTGTACTTCATAACATGCATACTCCATTTTATTCCATGCTGCGCGTAACTGTTTGCCCTAATAATAAAAGTATATAACCCATGTTTGGCAAAAAAGGGTTTGAACAACCCGAGTTGAGACCATAAAATGCTGTAACCCAGCCGCTCCTCCTAGTGACGGCACGAGCGTGACGGTGCGAGTACCGACTTCGCGCTCCTCACGCCGGCCACCAGCCGCTCCTGTCGGGCTGCTGCATGGAGGGAGAGGAGAAGGCGTGGGGAGCGACGGCTGAGCCGCCGGCCCGAAGGAGGGAGGAGGACAGAGAGCGGGAAAGGAGGGCTGATGACGGGTAGGGTTTTCACCGCAGGGAGTCCCTCTTATGTGTCACGCGGTGAAACAAACCAACGGTCCGGATCACACTGTAACTGCTCGATCCGACGGTCAGAAATGCCAAACTAAGGAGAGAGCTCCTTGGGGTATCCCCATTTACCTCTTTAGATACGCTGGGGGTAGTGTGCATCGATTAATAGTGCCCTGTTTTTCCAGAATTATAGCAGGTGGTCTTGCACTTATAGTTCACTTGTTCAGGCTCCAGGATCTCAATGGGGGATAAACCACCAGGGGAAGGGGAGACGGAGCGGAAGATCGAGCATCATATCTGGCTTTGAACTTTTTGACTACATGCTTTATGCAGTCGTGGTTCACTCTGAATGCAGTCGCAGGAGGAACCGACCTCAACACACTCTGTTTCAGAGAGGCAGAGGGGCGGTCTTGCGCCCGTTCATGGTGACGATTCTTCTACTCCTCGCCCTCAAGTTTTCGCCAGAGGGAATACTAGTACTTTCAAGCCATACCCTAGCTTGAGCGACCATGAACAAGAATGCGATCCATTTCTGAGTCCGAGAGGGGGACAAATATGGGGAGGAGATCATAGTGGCGTAGATCTGAGAGGAAGGCCGGGAAGGAGGAGAGCGGCTGAGGAAGGGGAAGCTTTGCCCACAGCGCCGCCATGGATCTGAGAGGAAGGTGTGGCAGCTACGTCAGATCTTGGGCGGCCTTCTTCAATAAATGCGGCGGTTTCTTCTTTTCATTGCCGTCATGGTCGCGCACCCTGGAGCCTTTTCCAGGGATGGCCGGGTTGCTGCAGATCCTGGAGTTCATCAACGGCGATGGCAAGACCACGCTGTTATCTTCGAGTTACTCCATGCCGGAGCACAGTTGCTGCTCCGGATTCTTCCTCCTTCGGTGGAGGATCTTCGGGAGCTTGGATGCAACACTCTTCGTCGCGTCCTCGTCAAGTGGTGTCGTCCCGGAGGCTGTTGGCGGTTGCAGGTCCGAGCTTAGTGCCGGTGGTGGTCAAGGTGTTAGATCGCTAGGATCACTAGGCTAGATCGAGCGTGTAGAAACAGTGGAATGGGAGGAGGATGTGGTACCTTCTCCTTGAGCAGACGAGTTCGAGCTGCCGGCCATGGTGATCGGCGGCAGCGATGGCAGTAAGCAGTGGCGGTGGTGGCGGGGCTTTCCGTGGGCACTGCGCAAACCCTAGATCGGATGGGTGTATCGGTGGGGTGGTGGAGCACGATGAACCTCGTAAGATGTGCCCCCGGCCACCACCTATATTTATAGCGCAGGACACAGGGGCCCACCAACCATTGTTTGGTGGGGCGCCCCCGATCAGGGCGCATAGACCAGGGTCTGGTGTGGCCCGTTGGAGCTGCACCGTTGGAGATCAACCTAACACAAGGACCTAATGGCGTTTCTTCGGAGTGTCCCAGGTGCTTGTTGAAAAAATTAGGGCCTTATCTGTAATTTTATTACTTGATCAGGGCCTTTGTGTGATTTTGACCACTAATTAATGCAGCATCGGGCCCTTCAATGTCCTTATCTTGTTAAAAAAAAGAAAGGTCCACACCAGGCGAAGAGGTAGGGGCACCAAGCAACGAGGCAGTAGGGGGGCAAGTTCACAGGGCCACCAGGGGATGCGAGGAGAAGGGATGTCAACTAAAGGCCTCCGCTCTGTTTTCATCTTGGTCGCTAGGACCTACGAAAGAATCCACTCAACTTTTCTCTTACCATCTGTATAAGCCAAAGCAATGGCCTTGAAAGAAAACTTAAGTTCTAGGATACGCCATATAGGATGCAACGGTAGAAACCTTCAGCTGTCTCAACTCAGCTCACGCCTTGCTTTGTATAAAAAAAATACACGGCACCAGGAGATCAGCGATCGTGGTTTTGGTCAAACCTGTGGGCGGCCGGACTCCTGTTCCAGATAGATGTCAGGGCGACGGAGGAAAGTGTAGCGGAGGCGACGTCACTTAGCGTCTTGCAGGGCGGGCGGGTCGTGCAGGTCGGCGTCGGCGTGCAAGACGACGGGCGTCTGGCGGGCAGGGCGTTTGCAGCCAGGCAGTGCGACGGCGGCTGTTTGGCAGATGGGCGGCGTCGTCGCGCCGTGCAGGGCGGCTGCGTCGGTGTGTAAGGCGATGGGTGTTTGGGGGGAAGGGAAGGGGCAGTCTGGCAGTGCGACGGCGGGAGTCGAAGGTCGGGGGCGGCGAGCGTGCAGGCAGAGTAATCCGATGGTTTGGGAACGGGAATTTGGGAACGTGATTAACAATTAGCAGAGCGGTTAGTTGCGGTGATGAGCGCTAAACGCGGCGACAGGGTTTTCGTTAGACCGAGTGCTGACCATGGAGTCGATCTTGAACGCTAGATTTAACGATTTGACGGTCATGATCTGTTGGATCACCCCTGTCTCTCCCTTTTTATATTAGTGGTGACAAGGCCTCTACAGCTAGAAATCCAATCGCGAAAATCATTGAGGAAGGCGTTGCGTGGTTGCGTGCTGGTGCCAAGCACTTCGCCCAACTAATAGCATAGGCGTACGTGGAGAGTTTTTTTAGGTTAAAATCGGTCGTATCCGCCGTCCGATTAGATATAATAGAGTTTTATGTATAGAATTTTGAGAAAGGGAAAATCCCTTTACAAAAACAAAACATGAAAATGCAGAGCTCCTACCCCATTTCATTAGGGCCTTATCTGTAGTGCCTGGTTGCCTTATCTGATAAGCTCCTAATTTTTTTTGAGAGTATCTTTTGTGTTGTGATGTAGTGCCTGGTTTCCGACTGGTCCTCTGGCCGGCTGCTGTTGTTTTTCTTTCTGGGTTCGGCCTTTTATTCCTCCTTAATACATGAAAATGCAGAGCTCCTACCCCATTTCAACAAAATCGTTTACACACTGCAGTTTCCAAATTCAAGGCTACCACAAAATGCCCCGGATTGATTTAGTTTAGCTCTTGTGTACAATCCTAAATTAACAAGGAATAATGACATTATTTATAGGACAGATCCACATCAGATATGAACAGTGCAGTATTCAGAGGCATCAATTACAGATTGGACACAAGAGACAATATGACAAAGAAATGCTGAACACAAGATGCAGGATGCCACAAATGCCCGACAATAGAAACAGTTCATCACATTGCCATGCACAGTTGGACTGCCAAAATGCCGATCGACTCTGGGACAAGCTACAGCTACAACAACAAGCCTCACGGTCAAACTCCATAATACAAATCCTACAGGACACAACACCTGCCAGAGGAAAGACATGGCCAATTTGGGTTGCTGCGGCTTGCTGAATTTCTGGAAAGCCAGAAACAACAGGGTTTTTAATAACAAGACAATTTCACAATAGACTTTGCTCCAAAGAGTTAAGGAGGACCTAGAACTCTGGGCAACCCGGGCACACTCCAGCAAAGAGGAAAGCAAGAACTGGACACAACTCTTCCAACCATGAACATCGCTGTAATTTTTTTAATTTCTCTCAATTTGGCCACACTTGTGGCTGCAACCATGTAAATAAAACCATAAAATGCAAGCAATAACGTAGAGATAACTCTACCTTCTTTTTCTGAAAAAACATTACAGATTGGAGAAGTGGGCACAAGAAGAGAGGGCTGGACCTTGAGGGCCTGAAAGTACTTGTAGTACCTCCCCAATCACCATAACACAGCTCTTCTAAATTTATTCGCGAATAAAACAACAAAAGTGGCGTAAAGGCAAATAGTCTTACGGACTTTTAAAAACGGAATAAAATGAATATACCCGGAAACATCTTCACTGTGACTAATTATCGACGACAATATGAATGGGGGTGTCATCGGTGGACCGCCTGTCGTCCAGGCTCTCTTCAACTTGACCAGTTCTGAGCTGCCTGATTATATTTGCTTCCTCCGGGGTCAGACGTACCTTAGCCTCGTCGTAATCTTTTAGAGTATTTCTTTCCAAGGTGTAACATGAGGAGGGAGACATGAGTGAGAAACTCGCCGCCTTTGCTAAGCTGCCTGGCGTGGAAGTTCCCATCTGTTATGAAGGCTGTGTAGCACAGCATCTCCACCCACACTGAAGCCACCATTCCGAGCCTCTTGCCGAGGTCCAGCCTCACGTCATCGACCAATGTTCTGCCAAGTAGGAAGGCTCTGTCGGGCAGATTCATGTCAGCCACCCAATATGAGTTCGGGATAGCCACCATAATGCTGTCGTAAGGATCTGTAGCACTAGAAGGAAATTTGCGATACAGACTATGAGGGTATCTCCGCGGCATTTGTGTTGGGAAGAATATGTTCTCCAAAATTTCGATGTCTTCTTTGTGTGTCTCCGCGGCATTTGTGTTGGGAAGAGTATGAGGGTGCACGGCAAGGAGGTACATCATGTAACCAGAGAGAGTACCGATCACTTGAGCTTCCTCCACCTCCTTGTCGTTGCTGGGACTGGAGAAATGCAGAAAGACTTCTGTGGCGATGTGCCACAAAACTATACTTTCCTCAAAGGGGCAGTTGAAGCTCCACCCGAGCAGCTCGCTCTCATGGCGATCTCTGAACTTGACAGGCAAACCGTCCTCGGGCTCAGAGTGTCCATCTTGGATCTTCCTCAGTACCATCTGCTTCACGGCAGTTGGAAGCATCACATGTGTGGAGTAATATGAGGCCTGTATCCCATACCAGGAGATTAATCTATCCTTGAGCCCCTTGAGTAGAACGCTCCTGTCGCGGTTGCAGACTGAAATCAGGTTATACTGGCCGATGGAATTTGACCAACTCCCATCCCTGACAATGAGGTAACGCACAAACAGGAGTCCCCGGAGTATGAACTTCAATCTTGACCATATGATGGGGTAGAAGAGCCAAAATGTCGAGGTTGACCCAATCTCCTTCAATGTCGATGTGACCTCCAGGGCAGCAGCTCCAATCGAAAGGATGTAAGTGACAGCAATATCGGGGGTACCGTAACCTCTCTTGCTTGCTCGGATGAAGATCTGGAGAGCGGTAAGGGTAGCACACAGGCAGAATACACGGATGCATAAGCCATACCATGTCCGGAACACTGCAGCTTTTGTGTACACGAGCTCGTACTTGAGCTGGAGCTCCAGTTGTATTGTTCTGTAGATGCTCTCAACTCTCCTCGGATCCTCCTCAACCACATTATTCATGTGTTCTTCTTGTCCCGAAATACCCACATTACTCTCTCTACTGTATGATGATGCTCCTTCAAGCCACTCGGAAAGACCGTCAGGGTCAAAGTCCCTTATCCGGTCCTCCCTTAGCTTGCATAAGACTGCAGACCTGTACCAATGCACCATGTAGTGTGCTCTAAGTACTAATCTTTGATAAACTGCAAAATCGTGGCCGCCTTTTGCAAAAGCTGCTATTATATATGTTTGTCTCGGACGTCTATCATCAGCACTGCGAGAAAATCGGGTAACCAAACTATGTACAAGAGGCATTAATTGGTACCGCAGGTTTTCCTTCGTGCATATGCTAGCGCGGTTCAGTGCCCATACCCTCTCGCCGTACCTGAGCACACCGGCGGCGAAGACCAGCCATGTGGCACCGTTCAAATGCCCGTCTGCGTTGACATACTTGTAGAGGACGTAAGCCGCGGCTGCGACCTGCACCGACATGTTGAGCAGGTGCCGCAGCCATAGCCGGTTGTCCTCCAGAGAGAAGGCGGTGATGGTGTCCTCCCCGCCAAGGTGCAGTAGCAGGAACTGAGCCCAGAACGCCATCAGCTGCTGCTGTGGAGAGGGAGACGACGACCATCTGTACTTGCTCCACGTGGATATCTGTCCCATGGCGAACGTTGCAACCACATCAGAGAGCACAAATCCCAACCAGAGAAGGATATACGGGACAGAAGATCGGCTGTAGCGGCGCATCCCCGCGAAGAGATAGAGGAAGGCTTGCAGGCCGAAGCTGGCAACAACAGCAGCGTGGACCTCCCACTCATTCCACAGCTCCCCAAGAGCTGCCGTCGTTGGTGGTCTATCCATGGACGATCCCCCACGGCGCCAAGCTGCAATCAAAGGAAGATATCTACAGGACGTCAAAATCCGAGATCTAAGTTTGAGTCACATAGATCAACTTACATATGCTTACACGCTGATTCTTGGAGCTAGTTAGCTAGGAGGAGAGCTGGACTCAATAACGCATCATATCCTGCTGCTTCCAAGAAGACGCGTATTAAGAGAGTGAGAGAGACACGACGGCCCAACCCCCTCTCTCTTGTTTAGCATATGGGTGCTCATGCGCCGCACTTCACGTAATGTTATAAATAAAGTCAACTTGGGGCTTTCCAAATGTTGATGTCAATGTTACATGTTTATTCACCGTTTAGGGCATGTAAAATGGGGTGACGTCAGCCCTCTCTTAGCGTTGACACGTAGGATATTTGTCTAGTTGACGGAGAGAGAATCAAAAAAGTGGAGGTTGTCTTCCCTTAGGTAAGAGATGATCTCTTATTTAATGAAATAAGGGAGACTAATTTCACCATTGTATCATTTGTCTTCACTTAAAAATATAATTTCCTACTAAAATATAATTAATACATATTAATTGTTAGTGATGGCAGTAAAAGATAATGCATTTTACAACTTATAATTTTGTCTTCTCTAAATGGTATGGATGGCTAAGACAAGGCGTGTCTTCTCTACCATTGTACATGTCCTTAGTTAACTTCAACCGAGATTTCAGAGAAATATACAGTATGTAATATGCAAGTGGTGGTTGTACTTTTCTTATAAACGAAGTCAAAGCTCGATATCATATTTTAAAGCTAAACCGTAGTTCGACGGCAATAACTTTGTGTGAATGGAAGTATCTTTATTTTTATCAGTTGTGGTCGATTGTATGGGATTTCTGAGAAGAAAATGTGTTGCCTCAAAATTTATCCCCAAATTATGTAGAAACCAGGCGATTCATATTTTTGGATAGGTTGAATGGCGACGAAGAAATATTTCTTCTAGTATGGATCTTTCTCAATTCTTAGATCAAGTGTGGGTATATTTACAGAGGAGATAAAATTACATTCACATTATTAACAGTGTTTTTATTATAAAAATCTTCGAAATATTTTTCAAGTGAAGTTCAGTTGTAATAATATAATGCTCTTAAAGTTCTTAGTATTCGCAATCACAAAAAAAAAATGTTTACTTTGAATGTAATTAAACAGCTAGCTTTTTTGTGTGTGAATGAATTAAACAACTAGCTAGCTGCGTGTATTATTTTAGCAAGACTACGAAGACCTGAAGGAGAAGTGATCATTGATGCTCCGGCACATAAGACGAGCAGAAATATTAACTAGGCAGTGGCAGCCAGCGCGAGGATGAGAAATTAGTTATTAGGAGCTTAAGATTCCAAACGTCCCCATTGAGAAGACTTTCCTCGCGCGTCTCTCGGATCTGGCCGCCGAAGAAGCATTGACCCGGGCTGGTTCAGTCCGTCTTGTGAGCAGCTGCCTCGGCCGTCTGGCATCGCTTTCCCCACTCTCCTCTCACATCCCCTCTGAAGATCTTCCGCTAGCTGCGCTCTTAAACGTCTTGAAGAATCAAATTGAGTTAGATATTCAGATCCTGAATATTTCTCTCGATTTCATGCTGTAGGGACCGGAAAACCCAGGATGCATGCACACTGTAGACAGGGAGCCATTAGTCTGAGCAGTCCACACCAAGCCAATCGGCAAAGGATCCTCAAACCGAAGAAAATACAAAGCCGAAGCAAGTATGCAAACTTAATCAAATTTGATGGATCATAAACGATTTGAGTTAAAACTATATGTTCAGTACGACAGTCTTTTCCTTTGCTGTATAATATTTGCCAAAACCCTAATTCCACTTTTAGGAGTTGCAAGGAGGTGGGATTTGTGATTCCTTTTAGAAGACGGTTGTATCCACCGTTGAATGATCAGTTAAACTTCATTGTGCAGAAAGCTAACAGTGTTAACCTGTCGAGTGTGGATGATTCTATTTTCTGGAACTTGACAGATAGTAAGAAGTTTACTACTAAGTCGGTTTATAACTATCTAGAAAAACCTTTGTTCGGTCCTTATTATAAGTGGATCTCGAAGGATAAAATACCCCTCAAAATAAAAAAATTCATGTGGCAGATAATGCAGGATGCGATCCTGACAAGAGACAATATGAAAAAAAGGAAGTGGCCTGGGAATCCTAACTGTTCTTTCTGCTTTCAGAAAGAGTCCAGAGACCATTTGTTCTTTGGTTGTGCCGTATCTAAGGTGGTTTGGGGGTGTGTGGGGGAGATTTTCCATACCAACACTTGTCCAAAAAATATTTGGCAATGTTTAGCTTGGTTCTATGTTTTCTGGCCGGGGGAATTTTTTTTTATTCGATTCGTTTGGCTTCAGTTTGCTGGGCCATTTGGACCACGCGGAACAAGGTTACTTTTGAGAAGTATAAGTTGAAAACTCATGTTACTATTCTGTTTACGGCTTGCTCTTTGCTAAAATCTTGGGCAGGTTTATATGGAGCAGAGGAGCAATAATTCATCAGGAATGGTGAGGAGCAGCTGGTGCGGAAGGCGATGGAGATTGCTAAGAGAAGCTCAGAGAACAGACAGGCTCCAGTGGTTCCTATCAGCCTGAGGATCACCGGCAGCTAGGAGTTGCTGCTGTGCTGGGTCTAACTAAAGTTTGTTCCCCTGCTGAGTGTCGGGTTTAATGCCCCTGTTTAGTTGCCTTTGCTTGCTGTAGATTGTAGTGCAGCTTAGACCCTCCTGTCCGTGGCTGTGGTGAATTTCATTCCTGCTTTCATTTTGGTTTACTTTGAACTCTGTAGTATAGCGAATAAGGTGGTAACAGGTTTTTGCCCCACAGGTCTGTTTCGAGATCGGCAGTTCTCAGTGGGTTTCCTGTTACTGCCCTGACTCGCTTTCCCTGTTTCCCGTTTCTTGCTATTTCTTTGGTTGTAATCTGAACTCTGTATTTCCGTTGAGAAATTAATGGAAAGGGGATAGCCCGGTTGGAAGGAAAAAAATATATGTTCACTACGATCCGCAGGAACCACCCATACTCAACATGCACTAGTACAGAGCGACACATCGGAAACGGGCCAAAAACCCCATCGGAAACGGAAAAAGGGTCCGTGTCCCCGACCCCGTGACTGATGTGAAGGCCCTCATCGGTAACGGAGGCGAAAAACCGTCGCTGATGAGGCGTCGGTTTGGCAACGGTTGTGCACAACCTCCGTTTCTGATGTGTCGGAACATCAGAAACGGAGATTCTGTTTCTGCTCATTTGCATTGAGATTTCTTCATAAGCTTAGAGCAGGAATAGATTTGGCACTGGACATTTAAAATTTCACAGCAGAAGCACAAAAATGCTAACAAATTCATTCATAAGGTATAACAAATGTCACCAATACATTGCATTACAAGACAACCAATTACTTATCTTCATTGTCATGCCTCTATAAATTTATCATTGACATGTCTAGCTAAATCTATCTATGTCATGCCTCTCTAAACTTATCCTTGTCATTTCCAACTTAATTTATCTTCATGACTTGCTGTTAGAGTTCATGAATTCAATCTTCTTCTTGGACGGTGTCGCCAAAATATAATCAACTCGCCGCTTTGTCCCCGACCTTGTATTTAGCTCATTTAAATGAGCTAAACGGATCAACACCATGCTCTGCACATAGTGCAATAAGCGAGTGCTGATGTACTGAAGGTGCCTCTTTTGTAAAGTGGTCACTGAAATGCAAAGAAATAATATATGACTCCATGTTAGCTCACTATACATCTAGCATAAAGGACATACAACACAAAAGGATGCATAAGACAGAATAACAAACTTACAAATCCATTGCATAGTTCTTCTGTATCAACAATTATGCCGGACGACAAGCGCACCTTGGCTAAGGACCCGGCTTTTTATACAGTGTCACCGAAATGTATATCTGTTTTGTAAAGGAGATAAGTCAGCCATGAGTTTTAATTTGCCTAATTATTTAACAACATTGTTCTATTATATTTCCTAGAACAAAGTCTATTTTACCAAGTATATAAAAGGGTATGAATTGTTTGTTGAGTATGATTTATCGTAATCACTCATATAGTCAGCGTATGAGAATTTGCAGCGAAAAACATCGTGATTCAAGAAGTAAGCTCGACCAGTGGGTGTGAACGACTAGAGAACTTTGTTTTCTTCCAAATGTAATAATCTTCTAACAATGAGTAATTGAGCTTCTGGACATCCAATGTTCTGGTTTATGCCTGAGTTAGTACACGATCTATAGGCGCGCGGCAGAGAAGAGCGCCCAAAGACCGGCTATCGTTGTCGCTATATGGCTATTCACACACTTCAGGCTCAGCCAAGTCGTATGCATATTTGCCATCCATCCTGTGCCACCATTTCCTTTTGCGGACATCAAGGCTGCATCGAAAAAAAAAATGATGAGTCACGGATCGTTGGTTTTGGTGGGTTCGGCAAAGTTTACAATGGAGAGAATGATGGGGGCCCAACTAGGAGATTGATGAGAGCTGTGGGACTAAACTGGGTTGGGCTGCTCTGGGCTGGGCGCGGCGATTCAGCCCATATGGGTCGACTGATCGCTGCTTCCTATATGACTATTTTTCCAACTGAACTATTGCAGTCACCAAACTGAACTGTGGACTGAGTCTGCAAGCAAGACTCTGGAAGCTAACAAACAAACCCAAATTGCGTGCTGCCCAATAACTCCAGGCGATCCAACGAGATGTGTCAATCAAGGCTCGTATTTTTCGACGAAGTATACTGTGTGATCGTTGTAACAAAGTCAAAGAATCAAATGAGAGAATTCCGGTTGATTTTGCCAATGGACGGGAGCGGCGACTGACAAGCCTTTTATTATTACAACTGGTTTAATCCTATACTGGATATCAAATTACAAACAAATGTTTTCGCAAAAAGAATAAAAAAAATAAAAAATACAAACAAATGTACATACATGTATTATGAAAGTTTGTAGTGGAAGGAATTTGCACGCAATGGTATATATGGTACATGTGCATCGGTAAAAGGACCCACTGTTGGCCCTATCTGGAAGCATGGTTCTTCATAGGATGTTTTCTCTAATCAAGTTCAAAATCAAATTTGAAGTAGATAGAAAACTTATCCAATGAAACAATTAAGCTTCCAAATGTTTATGACCCACTATGTGAAAAAAAGAAGAAGCCGATACCGCATGCACCTAAATGCAGTTGAGTGAACACGTACGCATAATTACAGGCGATCAGCGTCGTCAAGCACAAGAAGCATTGACCGGCCGGTAGCCGTAAGGCATGTAGGTCAGCGCCAGCTCGCTATCCGACCTCCACCATTGCCGAAGCCCGTGTGCCTCCTTCTTGTTGGTGTTGCCCGTCCACAGCCTCGCGGACGGCAGCAGGTAGGGCAGCGACTTGTTGGAGAACATGGAGATGCACATATCGCGATACGATACTCTCGCCGCCGTCTTGCCGAAGCGGGGATGCTTCTTACAAACTTTCTCCCTCTGCACGAAGTAATCGATATAGCCCCGGCAGATAATGTCATGGGGGTTGACGTACAGCTCAGGCACCCACGGGTCCAGCTGCTGGAACTGCTGCTTCGTGCCCTTGTGGTACCAGGGCAGCACATTTGCGAGCCCATACTTCACCATGAAGCTCACGGTGTAGAGTCGAGTCTTGTTTTCCTCCGATAACATCTTGTTGATCGCCGGCGCCGGCGAGACGTGCGGCGTGTTGAAGAGGAAGGCCGGGACGTTGCGGCCCTTGTCCAACATCAGGTTTCGCCCGATCTCCAGCGCCATGGACGCGCCAAGGGAGTGCCCTGCGAGCCAGACGGAGCGGCCGGAGCTGATGAGGCCGTCGATCTCCGGATGTGCGCGCTTGAATCGCGTGTAGTCGGCCAGGGCGTTGAACACCACCCAGAAGTCCTGCAGCAGCTCCTCCATGACCTTGGGATGGGATAGCATGGTGCCTCGGAAGGCAATCACGTACTCTGGGGCTGACGGAGAGGGCGTGATCAGCCTGAAGATGGCGCCGTACGTGAACTGGTGGTTCTCGACGCTGTCGTTCACGAACGCCTTCTCCCTGATGAAACCGAAACTCTGCCACCACGCCGGGGCCAGCTCCGTGTCATTGTACGTCCTGCACTTGAGTCTGTCGTTCTCCATCACGCATGTGCCTTTGACAAGGCACGCCATGACGCACCGCCGGTGTTCCTCGTTGTCCCTATACCATGTTCATATGCATCAGCATCAGCTCCTTTATGCTACCCAACACTGGATAGCTAGCTAGGTATTTCCAGTACATGTATGTATAGACCATAAACCGACATAAACATTGGTTATCTAGTTAAGTAGCAAGACATTCCTTACGTGCAGTGCTAGCTGATTCATTGGTATTTAGAAGCAAAATATCCAAGCTCTAATCCATCCACAAGTACGTACACATTAGGGATAAAAAAAAACTCAGAATCATGTCCCTCCATGAATGAATAAACGAAAGAGTGGAGAATCCAACATACCAGTCAATAAGTATCTTCGAATCGGCACCATTGGACCTCATGTGCATCGGGCCTGAGATTTCAAAGTTGTCCTCGTCGTCGTTAATCACTGGATGCCCCATCTTCACTGTCAGTAACGTTCGATCGAGCTCTCTAGAGGGAAACTCGTGAACCAAGTAAAATTGAGCAACAAGCAGCGGCTCAATCAAACTAGCATGTAGCTCCAACACCTATCACTAAACTAGGAAGCTGCGCATCCGATAATCGCCTTGAGAGAGGAATGGTTTATAAATAGTGTCAGAAAGAGGTGGAGTGACAGGACAAGCCCCAACACCTATCACCGTGTGCACTAGGTTTGTTTGACTCGCTCCAGTTTTCCTTCTCGATTCCACGCTCAAGCAAGGTAGCCATGCAACTTGCAGACAAGAGAAAGGGACTTTTGTGAAGACTGGACCAAAAGCTTCTAGGCCATCAGGCGCATATGAACAAGTCACTCTTGGGCAAGTGGGGTTGCGTCACTCTTAGCGCGTCATTGCACCGCTAAATTATAATCAAATTCTTGTGAGAAAGAAACCACACAAAAGTACTAGTAATAACAAAATCTTTATTATGTCAAAATGTTTAATTGTAATTGTTTTTTCTATACAAAAACTCCACCTTCTGTTTTATCCTCTCCGTTTGCAAAATACATGGAATTATGTATGAAATGCAGTGATGCTCTTGGGAATGGAGATTTTTGGGAAGATATATGGCTTGGGGATAATCCCCTTCCTAGTCAATATCTTTTCTTATACAACATTGCCCGGCGAAAAGGAGTTTCGGTGGCCGATGTTTTTGTCTCAGCAGCCTCCACGGAACATAGGTTTTAGGAGAAATTTGAAGGGAAATAAGTGGACAAGATTGTTATACTTGGTCAGCCGGTTAATGCATGTTAGTGTTTTCGCGGTCAAATCCTTTTATTTAGAATTCATAAGTGATCATACAAGGTTTCTCCGTAAGTCCATATGGAAGATGAAAGTATCTCTAATTTTTTTTATGTGGTTCTTATTTTGTAAGGAGATTCTCGCTAAGTATAATCTAGCTAAGCGTAGTTGGAATGTGTGTAAAAAATGTTGTTTTTCTGATCAATACAAAAAAAATTAGCATTTATTCATATATTGCCACCTCCCAAAAATGATTTGGCGTATTGTTCATATGGATTTTAATATTCAACCCCTAATAACATAACAAACTTATTTGGCATTTGGGTAAGGGGAGTTTCTAAAACGGAAAAGGTCCAAATATCCGAGTTGGAGTTTGTGTCTTGCATTAGGCATTATGAAACATACGCAATGATTATATTTTTAACACAACAAAGAAAACTTCCTTTATGCATGTTATCCCGATGGCTACACTGGATTCGTATGTGGTCCTATCTACAATCATCGGAGAAACGCAACACAATGGATTTTGGGTGCAGCTGCCTACGCTCGCGTTGGATCTATATTCCCGATGCAGCTGACGTTCTGATATAGGATAACATGTTGACGTAGAGCCATTCCGTATTGTCCTTACTCTTTAGATGGTTGATTCATGTTGTAACTTTGTGCGAGCCATGATATAGTCTTATAATAATGATTGAACCTTAATAAAATAATAAAGGTCGCATGCATTACTTTTGGGCAGCGCTGAGCGTCCTCCGGAGGTTGGAAACGGGCGAACCTCTGGGTCGCCAGCCGTCTGTTGTACTTGATCATCACCGTCAGTGCGCGTCATCTGGGCAACCCATTCCCGCTTTTGCTCAAGGAAGCAAATAACACGCGAATCGCAGCAAACCGAGCAGAAACGATAAAAGGGCAGGATCCCGTGGATCACGGGGAGAGGCGACGTGAGGGGCGAGGTGGCTAGCGGCGCGCTGTCACAGCAGACTCCGTTGCTCATGGCGGCAAGCTGCTCCTCGGCGGCAAAACACAAACGGCGAGCGGCAGCTCCGGAGCATCCTTGTAGCAACGTGGGGCGTTGTCTTCGGCTCCGGTGAACACGGCCGGCAGCACCACCACATGTCGCTGATGGCGCCGCCGCTTCCTCCTTGCAGCAACCCTGCCTGCCGACGATAGCAACGCCGCCCACCTATGGCAGCTCCGCTTCCGGCCGACGGCAGCACCGCCGCACGTCGACGGCAGCAACGCCGCCCACCTATGGCACCTCCGCCTCCGGCCGACGGCAGCATCGCCGCCCAGCTGCGGCAGCACCGCCGCACGTCGTCGGCAGTAGCATCACCGTCCACCGTCCTGCTTTGGCAGCACCGCCGCCCTCCCATGGGAGCAACGCCGTCCTGCTTCGGCAGCACCCCCGCCGTCTGGCAGCGGCGCAACGGCAGCGGCGATCCGCAGTCAGCACGCGACGACTTGAAGCAGCCCGGTCGCAAAATAAGTGGAGAGAAAGGGTGACAAAAAGGAGAGAAAAGGCAGGAAGAAGGAGGGATTGGGCGGCGGTGGCCGGTGGCGTGGCTGCGTGGGCAAGCAACGGCGGTACAGCGCGGAGGAGGACGCGAGGCGTCTGTCCATGGTTTGGGGAAAGAAAGACGAAGACGATGGAACGTTAGTCAAATTTGTGGACGGGAGTGGACAAGGAGGTCGGCTTCGGTGGTGTGGGCCCGCACTGTGGACGCATGGCGCGATCTGGAGGAGGAGGCTCTCGATCCTCCGGAGGGATGGAAGCGTTTTCCATTACTTTTCTAACTTGCCATGTCGTGCGTGTGTCTTTACATACAAATTCGATTTGCCTTTTTTCTCTAGCTAGAAAAGTAACAAGATTAAATAGGTCGTATCGTTTTCCGCGCGGTGACCTAAAGCAATACGATCTCCCTTGTGCTAAGCCCGTCTCGAAGCTTGTATTCCATGCTAATTAGCTACGTACGGTTAGACGTCAACCCTAAATTCCTACTTCCGCCGTCACCGCTCCCCGTACGTCCAAAAGAAACCCACCGATCCTTTTCTTGAGATGGAATCGACCACGACCATGGCGGACGCCACCGGAGCAGAAGCTACACCTCCCCACCCTGGGGTCCCGGATGCGATCGTGATATGGGAGATACTTGTCCGACTGCCTCCCAAGTCGCTCCTCCGCTGTCGCGTTGTCTGCCGGGCCTGGCGCAGCGCCACCTCCACCCGTGACTTCCTCTACGCCCACCACGGCCACCAGCCCAACCTCCCCCTCATCTGATGCTACCACAAAAGCAGTATTGACATCGTCCCCTTTGACAATCGGGTAGGGGTAGGCGTAGGCGCCGTCACCGACCAGCTCCAGCACGTCGCCAGACTTGATGACGCCTCGTTCCATCTTGAGGCCTCGTGCGACGGACTCCTCATTATCTCCGACCAGTACAACCGGTTCTCCATCTGCAATCTGGCCACTCGTCAGTACGCTCCCCTCAAGCATCTTGATGGCTTCATGCTCTTAGGGATGTACCTGCACAGGCCGGCCAGCGAGTACCGACTTCTCGCAAAGTTGAGGTCTAAAACAAAACAACAAGATAGCTCATACTGCGTCGTATTCACATTAGGCTGCAGCCAGGCGCCAAGGGAAATAAGGTGTGTGGATGGATGGGAGCCGATATACGACATACCTGTCATTTCCCATGATAGAATGCATTGGTACGCATGCCAAATGATCATTGTATTCAACACCACAACTGAGTCGTTCCACCAGATGCGCCCTCCAATCGTTTCCAGCGATGTTGACGTTGTTGAGATTGGTGGCATGCTTGGCATGTCCAGATATAATAATTCTGCGACGATCGTCAATATCTGGGTGATGCAGGATTATGAAGGAGAGGTATGGGCCTTCACGGTGCAGTTCGGGAGGTTCGATGGCCATTGGAGTGTGGCATCTTTGCAATGTGATGTGTTCGGGGTGGTCATATTTGGCAAGTCGCTGCTTCAGATCGACGTTGATGGCAAGTTGGTCGCTAGTTTCCAAGATCGTGAACCCCGTTGTTTTACTCCTATTTGGCTAAAACAAACACTTCTTCCGCATACCTTCTTTCCAAGACTAGAGGGTTATGTTGTGAATGATTCACCTTTCATATGAAGATTGGTTATGTTGTGGTTTTCATGTTTCTTGTTTTTTTATTTAGACTTTTCTGGCGAACTGCTCCTCCCGGGTCGCTCCTGCTCGAGCGACTCCGGTGGCTCCCAAGTCGAATCCACCAGGCCTTCCCCATCCTGCGCTCCTGGCCGGCGCGGCGGCGGCGCCCTTCCCGTCGAAGACGGTGGCTGGGGAGTGCTCCGCGGTGGCGCTTCACAGGCGGAGGTGTCGGGGGGCTACCCCGAGGTAGGGTCAGGGTGAGGATTAAACAGTGTCCAGGAGTGGACCAAGATATATGGCAACCGAGTTAGCACGGCCTAGAAGAGGCCGAGGTATGCTATTGGAGTAACCCGACATGTCTTGGCCAGAAGGGGCCGAGGTAAAGCCCTGTAAGCCGAGGTAAGGCCAGGTCCAGAAGGAGCCGGGTTAAGCTAACCGAGGTATGTGGACCGTCATACCAGTGTCGGTATCTCCATGTTGTTTGCTTTGTGCAGGAACTCTCCGAGATAAGGAGGAGAGGCACTCAAACATTCCGAGATATACAAGCCGAGTTAAAAGAGAAGAGGCGCAAAGTCAATGTCTCTGTCACGTCCCGCCTGATACGGGGGCGTGGCAGAGGATAAGGTGCAGAGGATAGGGATAAGCTGACCGGCATGCTTATCTCTGACACCAGGGGAGCAGAAGACGAGGTAACACTGGGCTCGAGGCACTGCGTGTCCCTGACAGAGGTCACAATGCTAACCAAGAAGCTGATACATGCGTGCGTGTCGGTGTCAGAGGGGGTCATCATGAGCTTGAGGTTGACTCGGAGGTGACGGCTACAGTGTCGGTTTTGGACACTAGCGTTTGGACTGAGGTGTTTGGACAGTAGTGATTACACTGTAACTCGGTTACTATACCTCGGCTACAGTACGTCGGTTACTGTAACTCGGTCTAGCCTATAAATAGGCTCGCACCCCCTCCTGCGTGAGGGACGGAGCCCTAAGAGATCCTTTCCCACACAGCTAGCTTCTTCCTCCCTGAGAACTTGGCAACAGCTGAGGGCATAGAGCTCAAGGAGCACCATTGTACTTGTGAGATCCCAGTATATCGAAATAGACAGGCAGGAGTAGGGGTTTTACCACCTCACGAGGGCCCTGAACCTGGGTAGTTCTTGCGTGTGTTTCACCATTTCCGTGTGCGCTCTTCTGTGCGCTAGCCCTCCCCGGTATCACCAGCATCCATCGGCCCCCAACTTAAGCCATCCTATGGCATCTGTTGTGATCACACCACGACAGTTGGCGCTCACCGTGGGGCTGACAGAGGCGCTGGCTGGTGTGTTCATCCGGACGGGCTCCATCATCGACTCGGGCGAGCGCGTGGTTTGTGGCCTTGTCCACAGACTCGGCTCGCTGAACTTCATCAGTGACAACGCGGGATGCTTCGGCAGCAGACCGCTCCCGAGGAACGGCTGCCTCGTCAAGTTCGGCACGTTCGAGGTCTACGTCGCCACTGCGTTTGTCTGCAAGTACCCCGCGCAGGTGCTTGTAGCAGAAGATCCCCCTGCTGTCTGTGCGGCTCGTGGCCGGCATGTCGCCCGTCTCGAGAGCTGCGCAGAGGTCATGATGACAGGACCTGTGGGTGGTGCTGGAAGAGGCAATGCCGGCGATCCCGCCGACAGAGCCGCCAGAACGGCAAAGCCTCCGCTGGAAGGAGATGGGCACCCCCGAGATCAGGCTGGTGCATCGCATGTGCCGGTCAGACCAGCCCCGCTGGAAGAGATCATAGAGAAACTGGCTGTGCCGGTAACTGACGAGGTAGATGCTGTACTGACAGCAGCCGAGTTAGAGATGCAGTGCCAGAAGCTGTATCAGGAGGCCATTGTGGTGGCCGAGATTAGGAGAGAGTTCGGGATAACTCTCTGTGAGTATAACCAAGCTCATGGTTTTACCCCCATAGCTACTCACCCCAAGCGCTTAGATGAAGTGCGCCAGAGGGGCAGAGATCTCAATGCCGAGATTGAGAGGGATGGTAGGTCAAGTGCTGGTAAAACTCCTAGCCTTGTGTCGGTGGAGAAGCCTATGTATAGCTCGCCTGCTAAAACTCTTAGAGCTGCCGAGGCAGCAAGAGCCGAGTTGCCAGGTTTATCTGGAGAAGCTCGCCGTAGGCAGCAAGACCGAGTAAATGAGCTAGTAAGTATTGCAGTGCGGCAGAATGCAATTTACCTGAAAGATAACACAATAGCAGGTGGATCCGGGTTAGTTCACTCGGCTAATTAAGGGGGCAAGTGCAAGGTCCAAAGGGCAAGCTTCGTCACCACATGTCGGTGGTAGTCGTGACCGGAGTGTGAACTCTGGTAGAAACAAGCAGATGCAGACATATGACCCGGTGCAGGCCGGGAAACAGTTGGTTGCGCAGGGCAGTGTTGGCCGGGGTAAAAGTTATCCTGGTGCGGGTAATCCTGGTGCTGGGAGAGGTAAATCGGCTAGGAGAGGTCATCCACCTCAGTATCCTACGCAAGTCCAACCTCGGCAAGAGCAGAGTGTCGGGCGTATCCAGCAGCCACAAGATGTTGGCCATGCGGCCAATCGTTATGATGATGGTTATTCGGCTGTGGAGAGAGCCGGGTATCCGAGGTTTGAAAACGCCCTTGGATCTCGGTTGGGACCTTGCCAGTTGTCCGCAAATGATGCGCGGTACAAGTTGGACAGAATTTATATGTCGAAGATGCTGGAGGAGCAAGGTCCACCTGGTCCTGCTTGCTTTGGGCCTCGGATCATGAAGGAGCCACCAGTACACCACTTTCAGTTGAACCGAGGTGCCAAGAAATATGACGGCACCACAAAGCCAGAGGACTGGCTGACAGATTATGTGTCGGCGGTACACATAGCTGGGGGAAACAGACGTTGGGCGGTGAGATATATCCTGCAGATGTTTGAAGGGTCAGCGCGGATCTGGCTAAACAACTTGCGAGAGAACAGCATTGACTGCTGGCTGGACTTTGAAGATGCCTTTGTTAGCAACTTCTCCAGCACATACAAGAGGCCTAATCACCCTCAGCAGCTTGCCATGTGCAGGCAGAGAAATGATGAGAATGACCGAGATTACTTGACTCGGTGGAGTACTATTCGCAATTCCTGCGAAGGAGTTGTTGAGGCACAGGCCATTGCGTTTTTTGCTCAGGGATGCCGACATGGCTCCATGTTGTGGCAAAAGCCGCAAAGAGAAATGCCAACCACTTTGGCCGAAACAATCCGAATTGCGGATAGCTATGCCTTGGGTGATCCGATGCAACCCCTGCTAAACTCGGTGGAACCGAGTAGAGAATACACTGGGTCATCCCGGCGGGGTGAGCACCAGGATTCTGGGACTAAGAGGAGAGAGGACCGACCGGATCATAGGTATGGTTCGAACCAAGTTGCTGCTGTTAATCAAGAGCAGCCAGAGGCCGGTAATAGTCAGCGGCAGAAGAGCAATGGCCCTGTTTGGGGCCAGAACCAAGATGGGAAGAGCCAGTTTGGGAACCAGCAAAAGCCTTGGGATGATAAGCCAAGGTTTACATATGAGGCCATGTTGGATGGGCCTTCAGCTACCACACACATGACCCTCGCAGGCCCGCAAACCACTCTACTCGGCAGTGCAGTTGGTATGAGCGCATGATGTAGCAAGGGGGAGGATCAGGCGCAAACCGGCAGATGGGGGCACCACAGAGACCCCCTGCTCAGAGGCCTGTACCGCTCACCGGGGCAAACACTATCGCGGTAAATGCATCTACTCCGAGGCCTGCAGCTTCGAGGCCTGTAAACCAAGTGAATGTCGGAGGCAATAATGGCAGTGCCGGTCCCAGTCGCCAGGCAGAGTATCGGCAGAATGATTACAGAGAGGCTCACCAGAGTTATGTGGTCTTTGTGACTGAGCCAACTGATAAGCAAAGCCTGCATCGGCGTGTGATGAAGGTAAATGCAGTTATGCCAGCTGTGACCAAGTACATGAATTGGGCTGATCGGAAGATCAGTTGGAGTATAGATGATCACCCTCGGATCATGCCAAGCCCGGGATATTATGCTTTAGTTGTGGATCCGACATTCATCGGGCCCACCGTTAATGTCAGATTCACCCGAGTTCTCGTGGACAATGGGAGCAGTATCAACATCATGTACCGAGACACCATGGTGAAGATGGGAATCTCGGCAAACATGTTGCAGCCAAGTCATACGACCTTTCATGGCATAGTGCCAGGTGTATCATGTGCACCTATGGGCAAGATCTGGATTGATGTGTTGTTCGGCACCCGGGACAACTGCAGAACAGAGAGCATTGAGTTCAAGGTAGTGGATCTCGAGAGTCCGTACCATGCTTTGCTCGGCCGGCCAGCCTTGGCCAAGTTCATGATATCTACCCATGTGGGGTACCTCAAAATGAAGATGCCAGGTCCTAATGGTATTCTCACCATCTCGGGGAACTACAAGCGCTCCATGGAGTGTGCCTCGGCTGGCTCTTGTCTGGCCGAGTCTCTGATTATAGCTGCTGAGAAGAAGAGAATTTATGAAGTGGTTGCGCTGGCTCAGTCAGCACAACTCGGTATGCCAGGTATGGCTAACCCGGAGCAAAATGCGGCATTCCAGGTGCCCAAAGAGGCAAAGAAGATCAATGTTGACCCGGCGTTCCCAGAGCACAATGCCGTCATTGGAACCGGGTTAACAGAGAAATAGGAAAGCGAGCTCAGTCACTTCCTCCGTGAGAATCGGGATATCTTTGCTTGGTCAAATCATGACTTGCCAGGTGTTCCGAGGGAGTTGGCTGAGCACTCTTTGTTCGTCAGACCGGATATGAAACCGGTGAAGCAACCAATGCGCCGTTGGGCAGATGAAAGGAGAAAGGTAATTGGCGATGAACTGGCCAAGTTACTCGCAGCCGGGTTTATCATGGAAGTACTGCACCCGGACTGGTTGGCTAACCCGGTCCTGGTAGAGAAGAAAATGGATGAACTTTTGGTGATCAAGGTGTGGCGCATGTGTATAGACTTCACAAACTTGAATAAGGCATGTCCAAAGGATCCATTCCCGCTGCCTCGGATTGATCAAGTGATCGATTCCACAGCCGGGTGTGAGCTATTATCCTTTCTGGATGCTTCTTCTGGTTTTCATCAGATGCCGCTAAACCCGGTTGATCAAATAAAGACTGCTTTCATTACCCCGTACGGGGCTTATTGCTTTCTTGTTAGGACTTTTGGATTGAGAAATGCTGGTGCTACATACCAGCGCTGTATGCAAAAATGTTTGCATGATCAAATAGGTAAAAACGCGCAAGTGTATGTCGATGATATCGTCATTAAAACTAAAGAAAAAGCCACGCTAATTGATGATCTTAGCGAAACATTTGCAAACCTGAGGAAATTCCGGTTAAAGCTTAACCCGGATAAGTGCACCTTTGGTGTACCAGCAGGAAAATTACTCGGTTTCCTCGTGTCAAGCGAGGTATCGAGGTAAATCCGACTAAGATCCGTGCTATTGAGAGCATGAGGTTGCCGAGGTGTCTCAAAGATGTGCAGAAATTTACAGGTTGCTTGGCTTCCTTAAGTCGGTTTGTTAGCAGGCTGGGAGAAAAGGCATTGCCTTTATACCAGTTAATGAAGAAAAGGATAGCTTTACGTGGACCCCGCAAGCAGATGCGACGTTCACCGAGTTAAAAAAGATGTTGGCAACTGCACCGATACTGGCCTCACCATTACCCAAAGAGCCGATGTTGCTCTATATTGCTGCCACAAACCAAGTTGTTAGTGCTGTAGTGGTGGTGGAGAGAAAAGAAAATGGTAAAACCGTGCAGAGGCCGGTATATTACCTGAGCGAGGTGATCTCGTTGTCTAAACAAAACTATCCTCATTACCAAAAGATGACCTATGGTGTCTATATGGCTGCCAAGAAGTTGAAGCATTACTTCCAAGAGCATTCAATCACAGTGGTATGTGAAGCCCTATCTCGGAAATCATCAACTGCAAAGATGCAAGTGGTCGAGTAGCCAAGTGGGCCATAGAGGTGTCCCCTTACGCACCACATTATGAGAGAAGAGATACCATCAAGTCTCAGGCACTGCCAGATTTCTTGGTAGATTGGGCCGAGATGCAGTATGAACCACCATTGCCTGACTCCAATTACTGGAGAATGCACTTTGATGGATCCAAGACAAAGATTGGTCTGGTGCCGGGTAGTCCTTACCTCGCCAAAGCGAGACCAGTTGAGATATGTGCTGCAAATTCATTTTGCGGCATCTAACAATGTGGCCTAGTATGAGGCACTTGTTCATGGACTAAATGTGGCCAAGGAAATCGGCATTCGCCGGATTGAGTGCTTCGGAGACTCAGATCTGGTCGTGCAACAAGCTTCGGGAAACTGGGATGCTTTGGACACCAATATGGCGTTGTATCGGTTTCATGTGTAGAAGATCTCGGATTCTTTGAAGGCTGCGAGTTCAAGCATGTACCTCGGGCAGAAAATGAAGCAGCTGACATATTGTCCAAGCTTGGTTCATGTCGGGATCCAATTCCACTCGGAATATCCTTAGAGCATCTCAGAAAGCCATCTATCAAACCCTCGCCAGAGTCCGAGTCAATCTTTATCCCGGCAAAACCGGAGTCTGGAGCTGGTCCCATGGACATTGATGTCGGGTGTATTTGGGAGAACCCGGGGACTGATTGGTAGATCTCGGGGACTGGTTGTGTAATCTCGGAGGAGGCAATGTCGGTTCATTTCATGGATGTGGATGATCCGTTATTTCCTGTGCATCCTGTGCCGGAATGGGCGCAACCTATAATGGCCTATATGATAGATGGAGTTTGCCGAGCAATGAAGTTGAGGCCAGGCAAGTACAAAGAAGATCCAAGGCATACACCATCATCAACCATGAGTTATACAAAAGAAGCGTGACTGGGGTGCTGCAGCGCTGTGTAGAACTGCAGGAAGGGCAAGAAATGCTCTTGGAAATTCATCAAGGAGAGTGTGGCCATCATGCTTCATCAAGAGCCTTGGTGGCTAAGGTATTCCGGCATGGGTTCTATTGGCCCAATGCTTTGAATCAAGCAGAAGATATTGTTCAAAAGTGTGAGGATGTCAGAGATTTGCTAAAAGATCCACTTGCCAGCTTCGGCACTCAAGACAATCCCAATCACTTGGCCCTTTGCTGTGTGGTGCCTAGATATGGTGGGAGAATTCAGACCAGCCCGAGGTAACATGACTCATATGCTGGTAATGGTGGACAAGTTCACCAAGTGGATTGAGGTAAAGCCAATCCGGAAGTGTGATGGACACACTGCGGTGACCTTTTTGAAGGACATCATTTTAAGATATGGTTACCCCCACAGCATTATCTCGGATAATGGCACAAACTTTGCTGTGGGCGAGTTTGCTCGGTTTTGTGCTGACAAAGGAATCGGCTGGATATAGCTCGGTGGCACACCCTGAGGCAAATGGGCAAGTGGAAAGAGCAAATGCCTTGGTGCTGGCTGGCATAAAAGCTCGGTTAATTGAACCATTGCTGAGAACTCCGGGATGCTGGATAGAGGAAATACCAGTAGTATTGTGGGGTCTAAGGACCACACCGAATCGCTCAACTGGTATACGCCATTCTTTCTGGTCTACGGAGCAGAAGCGATCTTGCCGACCGACATAGAATATGATGCGCCGAGAGTGGCGTTTACACTGAAACCGAGGCAAAAGAAGCTCGGCAAAACGGTGTTGATTTGCTAGAAGAAGCAAGAGAGCTGACCTTGACCCGGTCAGCGATATATCAGCAGAATCTCTGACGCTATCATAGTCGGAAGATCAGCCTCGAGTGTTCTAGAAGGGGACATGGTGCTCAGGCTGGTGCAGCGCACTGCAGGCCGACATAAATTGTCACCTCCATGGGAGGGACCGTTCATTGTGAGCAAGGCTCTGCACAATGATTCATACTATCTTATAGATGCGCAGAAACCCATGAAGCACAGGAGGGACAAATCCGGAGAGGAAACCAAACGTCCCTGGAATGTAGCTCTACTGCGACCCTTTTACTCATAAGGGCATAATGTATGTATCTCGGTTTCCTTTGAATAAAGTGCTGGCACTCCGAAACGTAACTCGGGGACTGCCTTTTGTATATGCTTGTGTTTTTATCTCTGTTTTATCCGTGTTGTTTATATGTCGGATGATTTTTTGGCTCTGTTTCAAAGCTCAAGTAATGTATGCTATCTTGTTGTGATCTTGTGACTCGACTGACGAACGCCAAAATGGAAGTCAAGAGCAGAGGTTATGATGCGTGGTAAACATGAAAACGAACTCGGGGACTTGGTTCGAAAATGATCTGACATATGTTGTTTACTAACTCGGCTTTTTGCGTGTCGGATGACTCTGAATCTTGCCTCAAAATTTACAAGTACTGTATGCTATAATTTTGGTCTTGTGACTCGACTGTCGAACGCCAAAATGGTAGACAAGAGCAAAGATTATTAAGTATAGTAAACGAGAAAGTAAACTCGGGGACTTGATAAAAAGTGATCCGGGATCAAGCCGTATTCATTCAGAGGTAGCAAGGCAAAAGTAGCATTATGAAATACTTAAGAGTATATTTACATCTGCGCCCGGCATTCCGGGGATTTAATGTTTCAAGTTTTTGATAAAAGCTCAAGCAGCTGCGCCAGAAGAGCTCGGATCGGTGGAAGCAGGAGTTGTCTCGGAAGGGGCAGCACCGGTGGCAGTGGGGCGAGCTTCAGTCTCGGCCTCCTCGTCAGACTCGGTTTCCTCGTCACCCTCATCATCAGCGTACTCTTCATCATCGGAGTATGCTGTCCCAGGGACGAAACACCGGGTTGGAGCCCAGCCAGCCATGAAGGAAGCAGCCTCCTTGCGACACGCGATCAGCACGGGATCTTCAGTCCATTGGGAGTGGGCGCGCAGAGATTTCAGTATGTTGAGGTCAATCTCCTCATACCAGGAGAGCACAAAGGTTAGAGCTTGATCCGCTCCGGCACGGGCTGAGGAGGATCTCCATTCTCGAAGCCTTGCCTCGGCTGTCAGCAGGCACTTGGAAAACTCGGCAACAGAGGCTGGAGCCACGGACTCTGGCCATAGAGCATTGTAAACTCGGATCCCAGCGGTGAGTTCTCGGTGCCAATGGTTTTCAGTGGAGAAATGCGAGCGACCAGAGCTGTCAGATGATCTTCCATGTCCCATTCATCCGAGATGGGGCCAGCCTCGGCTCTCTTTTCCCGTGCCTTGTGGACAGTGTTGGTCGCAGCGGCCTTGGAGTGGGCAAATTGCTCTGAAGAGAGAAAAGCTGTTACCGAGTTAAACTTTGTGTCGGCATATTTCAAGTGTCGGTAGAAGCGAATGAAAAGGAGGGATAAAGGGAACTCACTGTCCATCTCATTGTTGATGCGGGTGACCGTGGCTAGCCACCTGTCGCACTTGGCCTTGAGGGCTTCAAGCTCTTGTTGTGCCGAGGTGAACCGAGACTCGGTCTGGCCAAGGAGCTCCTGCTGCTTCTGAGTTTGCTCGTCCCGCTGCTTCAGAGTTTGCTCCATCTAAGACTTCTCATTTTGGACTCGCTCAAGCTCCTTTTGGAGGCGAGACACCTTGGACTTCTCTTTCTCAAGCGCATCGTTGTGCGCGTTGTCCTTGCGCTTCATCTCGTCCTGCAGCTGCTTGTGCGAGCTCTTGAGCTTGTTGTGGGCCAGCAGCAGTTTCTAGAACACCGCAGTCCGAGCATTGGTGCAATCCTGAAAAAAGCAAAGTGTTAGTATGTTTTCTTGAAGAGTTGGGCCGAGTAAAGCTTGAACCGAATCTCGGGGACTTAATGTCGGTTTTTTGAAGATTTTTGGGAAGATTCGCACCGAGTGATCTTTACTCGGGAGAGCATCAATCACTCAATCCAAATCTCGGGGACTGGGGATTGTATAGTATTCAATTGTTGCAGAGAGAAGAGTGGTGGCCGAGGAAAGTTTACCTCGGTAACCTGGCTGGCTCGTAGGGTTGCAAGTTGCAAGTTGTGCATGGACTGAGCAATGGCACTAGGCCCAGCTGGATGTCGGCTCGCCGGATTTGCAGAGGAGACCTCGCCAGTGTCAGCGGCGTTCCAGTCCATATGATACTGCTTCTCAGAGCCCAGGCTTTGTCCGCTCTCAGTGCGGAGCTGAGGAAAACCCCAACTGCCAGTGGAAACTTTGGCAACAGCAGTGCTAAGTGCTTTGTGGGCCGCTGTTGTAGTGGGAGTAAGCACCACTGTCTTCGCCGAGTCAGTAGGTTGTTTCCCGAAGACCACTTGACCCGGTGGCGATTTGCTCGGCGAAGCTGATTTCCGAGTTGTCAACTCGGTGGGTTTCGGAGTGGATTTCGGTGGCGGCTTGGTGAGCTGTTTTTGCTTCGACTGCTGCTTCGGCTGCTTTTCTTGTTGCTGTTGTTGCTGCTGCTGGTGCTGCGGTTGTGGCTGCTGGGGCTTCTACTTTGGCGGAGGTGGCTACTGATCCGGGGCTGGCGGAGTCTCGGTCCGCGCAGTCTCGGAGGGTACAGTATCTGCGCCCGAACCAGTGTCTCGGTCGAGCGTCGAGGCTTCTGGGGCAGCTTGGCCTTCTCCAGTTCCAGCCTCGGAATCTGGCAGGATTATGATGGGTGGAGTCTTGTGTGCTGGAGCTGGGCTAGCGGCTCCAGTGTCGGTTTGCTAAGAAAGAGGTGAGCGCATGCTGGATGCACTCTGGCGTACTTCAAGGGGGGCCCTGTATAGAGAAAAGAAAGGATGTTATCCCGGGGAAATGTTGTCTCGGCTAAAAAAGGAAATAAAGATAAAACTTATGTCGGCAGAAGATATCTTACCCTTCTGTGACTGGGGGCAGTTTCCTCTTCCGAGGCTTGTCACCCGGTTTCTTCTGCATCTTCTGCCTCTTCACGGCAGCCGTCGGGTTGTGGAAGTCTCGGTGTCCGAGGTGCCGGTACATTTGCGAGATGCGCTCGCTTGGGTGCTCGTGGCAGCAGGGCCCGAGCTTGGAGCTTGGCCTGCCGGGTTAACTGTTGCCGAGGTTGTGGGTAAGCATATTTGAGAGGGCGAGCTTCAAGTATCTCAAGAATTTCAACATCATCATCGTCATCATTATTACCAGAGGCAAGGGCGCCCGCAGCCGGAATCGCCATGTGGTCCTCATCGTCTGGGTCCTCTACCTCGGCGGTGATCGGGGCAGGCAAATCCTGGCCCCATTTGGCAGAAGGGTCGGCTCCGTCCTCCTGGATTTGTCGAGCAAAAAGCTGCAAAACAGATGCAGTGAAACCGGGTTAGTTCAGAAGCACAGTATAAAGCCGACACAAAAAGTGATGTCGGCGGGCAAGTTGTGTCGATCGAGACTGCATGTTTCTTACTTGCGTTGGAAGGTGATCTCGGTCATGGGGTCTTTTACCCCATGCCCATTTCTCGGGCATCGTTGTCTTGGCGATGGCCTTGACGCGTTTCCTTATCTCGGCCTTGGTCAGCCCGTGAGTGCTATGCCGAGTTGGGTCATATTGGCCACTCATGTGGCAGATCTTGTGAACTCTACGTTGGAGGGGCGAAACCCGACGGCTGATGAAGGTCCGCAGGAGGTCATCCGCCACCAGCCCTTCTCCTTGCCACGAGACGATGAACTCGTGGATACGGCTGATCTCAGGGTTCGTCTCCCTGGGATTGAAATCCCAGTTGTGCTGCTCTGCGGGGGTGCCGAGTACGAATTCCGGCAAGTTGAGCAGATCGACGTCTGCTGATGGACTCTTCACGTAGAAGAAGGTTCTTTGCCACTTGTGGCAGGATTCCAGGCCATGTATCCGAGGAAAGATGGAGGATCACCGGGGTATAATAGTGGCAGCTCCGCACGGGGTCAGCGCCTTCGGGAGTGTCTTGTTGTCCTTGTCCGGGATGCTCTGCTTCCGAAGCTGGAAGTAGTTGGCCCATAGATCTACTGTCGGCCAGAGGCCGAGATAAGCCTCGGAGAAAGCGGCGTAAGCCGAGAGAGTAGTGATGGCGTTGGCAGGAAGGTGGTGTGGTTGAAGTCGGAATTTGGTGAGGAAGGCGCGGAAAAAAGGGCTCGCCGGGAGTCCGAAGCCGCGCTCGAAGTGCGCCACAAAGACTACACGTTCGCCGGGTTGTAAATCCGGCTCAGCTTCGTTGCCCGGAACCCGGCATATCACCTCGGCGGGGATACGGTGAGTTCGGACTAGCCAATCTATCTCGGCTTGCTTGGTGTCGGAACCCTCCCATCCGCCGCGCTCTCCCTCTTCTTCGCCTATGTTGGTGGGATCCGACATCTCGGAAGTTTCCTGAAAAGAAGCAGAAGTGTAACCGAGTTAGTTATCTTGGAAAACCGAGTAAGCAGAGGGGAAAAGAGGAATGTCGGAGGGAAACACAAATCTGCATCTAAGCACTTCGCAAGAAGATCTACGGAGAAGGGAAAAACAGAAGATAAATGCGAAATAAAAGGGATGAATCTAGAGGGACAGTGAGAGAAACTAGTGCAAGCCCAGCTAAAACTATGGTAAAAAGGATCCAAAACAGATCTAGTATGGAGGAGCCAAGGGTAACCGCAATGGCGGTGAGCATGTTCATCAAGAAGCTCAACAAGTTCATCGGAGGAGATGAACGTGTTCATCACGGAGATGAACACGTTAATGGGGCAATGCCAGAGGAATGAATCTCACCGAAGAAGGGCGCGGTGCGTCGTTGGTGAGGTGGAGTTCGGCGGCGCTGCAGTGGCTTCTCGAACTCCGGTGCGGTGGTGCTGTTCTCCGTGCGCGATGAACTCCGGTGCGGCGGAGGCAATGGCGTGGAGCGGAGCAGTGCGGGCGAGAGGAAGGAGAAGAAGTGGAGATGGGTAAAAAGGTGAAGGGCCCCCCCCGCTCCCCTATTTATAGGCAGAGGAGGTGAGTGGGGTGCGGTTTAAACCGCGCACGATCTCCAAAGCGTGCGCGCGGATTTATTACGCCTAAATAAACCGCATGACGCGGTGATAACGGCCACAGCATGGGCCACGGAGTGGTAACTGGCGCAGGGCGCGGTTAGTGGAGAGCAGTAATGGGCGCGGGATTCCAGGGGCCGTGCCGTTTTACGTGCGCTGACCTGGACAAAGCACTCAACTGCTTGGTGGACGTGACAACTCAGTGAACTCGGCTGACGTGGCTGGCATACGGGCAGAGGCGTGTCTGTCCACGCATGGTTTTCTGAGCAATGTGCAGAGTTATGTGGCCACGTGTTGTGGCAAGATCTCGGAGGAGATCGTGGCCAGATCTTGGATAAGATTTAAGGGAATTTTCTTGTGTCAGATAGACCGACATAATAGTGAATGTCGGAAATAATTTTGAGATGAGATTCTTGATGGTTGAAGTGAACCGACTTTCTAGTGTCGGGTGCTTGAAACAGACCGCCACGGTTATGTCGGATGGTTGGCCTAAGGGGTTTTGTTTTGGTCAACCTGCTGTGGTCCTTCATCCAAGGTTGTAGGACCGCACCAGCTTCGGGGACTAATGTCGGGGGCTACCCCGAGGTAGGGTCAGGGTGAGGATTAAACAGTGTCCAGGAGTGGACCAAGATATATGGCAACCGAGTTAGCACGGCCTAGAAGAGGCCGAGGTATGCTATTGGAGTAACCCGACATGTCTTGGCCAGAAGGGGCCGAGGAAAGCCCTGTAAGCCGAGGTAAGGCCAGGTCCAGAAGGAGCCGGGTTAAGCTAACCGAGGTATGTGGACCGACATACCAGTGTCGGTATCTCCGTGTTGTTTGCTTTGTGCAGGAACTCTCCGAGTTAAGGAGGAGAGGCACTCAAACATTCCGAGATATACAAGCCGAGTTAAAAGAGAAGAGGCGCAAAGTCAATGTCTCTGTCACGTCCCACCTGATACAGCGGCGTGGCAGAGGATAAGGTGCAGAGGATAGGGATAAGCTGACCGGCATGCTTATCTCTGACACCAGGGAGCAGAAGACGAGGTAACACTGGGCTCGAGGCACTGCGTGTCCCTAACAGAGGTCACAATGCTGACCAAGAAGCTTATACATGCGTGCGTGTCGGTGTCAGAGGGGGTCATCATGAGCTTGAGGTTGACTCGGAGGTGACGGCTACAGTGTCGGTTTTGGACACTAGCGTTTGGACTGAGGTGTTTGGACAGTAGTGATTACACTGTAACTCGGTTACTGTACCTCGGCTACAGTACGTCGGTTACTGTAACTCGGTCTAGCCTATAAATAGGCTCGCACCCCCTCCTGCGTGAGGGACGGAGCCCTAAGAGATCCTTTCCCACACAGCTAGCTTCTTCCTCCCTGAGAACTTGGCAACAGCTGAGGGCATAGAGCTCAAGGAGCACCATTGTACTTGTGAGATCCCAGTATATCAAGATAGACAGGCAGGAGTAGGGGTTTTACCACCTCACGAGGGCCCTGAACCTGGGTAGTTCTTGCGTGTGTTTCACCATTTCCGTGTGCGCTCTTCTGTGCGCTAGCCCTCCCCGGTATCACCAGCGTCCATCGGCCCCCAACTTAAGCCATCCTATGGCATCTGTTGTGATCACACCACGACAGGAGGTGGGGCGTTGACGGCGGCGCAAGGTGGCGCGGCTCATGGGCCGGGGCCTGGTGATTGCGGGAGCAACGAGGTGGAGATGGACGGCGTGCATCTCCTCCTGTGCGGGTGTGTCCGATCCGTGCTACTGCAGTCTGATTGTTCTTTCATGGATCGATCTGGCAGTAGCTCGTTCGATCTATGCCACATGCATGGCTCGATCTGGACCAAGCACAAGCAAGGATCCGGTCTTTGAAGGCACAACCTGCAGCTGCGCTTGTCGTGTGCTTGCGGCTGCCTTCTCCAATGCCGCTCCGACCGGCGGCGTGGGGGCTTGCTGGTGCGCTCGAATAAAGGCGGTGGTTCTAGGGTTTCTCCTGCGCCAAGTCGGAGATCTGCTTGACGTCTGTCCTCCTCGATATGGCCGGAGTGTGGGGTTTTGGAAGGCTCCGACGGTGATATCATATGGGCGTTAAGCCTAGATATTGCTGAATCGGGTGGGATTCGGTCGCGCTGGAGGGAGCGGCGTGAAGCTCTGCTATCTGTTTCCATCATGGGCAAATCCATGACGAAGTCAGAGGCGGTGAATGACATACAAGCCGTGATTGGAGGACTAGTAATGGTGATTGGGATTCGTAGCAGCGATATGTAAGTGGGGGCGACAACATAGGTGAAGTCCAAAGTCTCACCTTTCAGGGTGAAAATCCAAGGTCTGGCCTTAATTGGTTGTGTCTGGCGATGACCTTGATAAAGGCATTGCTTTTTAGAGCAGAGACAATGTTCACGGCGAAACCCAAGATCTGCGATCGGTCGACGACGGTGCAAGTGCACTGTTCCCTTCTTGGAGGCGTCGCTTTTGAAGAACTTAGACATCATGTGTTGTCTTTGTGGTGTTTGTGTTGCTGCTGCAAGTACCGAAACTCTGTAGCGGGACCTTTTCTTTTATAGTTCTTCTTCTTATTGTTTTTAGTCTGTGTGCATCCGTAATACTCCGGTAATTACGTTTTTGCAGAGGCTGGGTGTAATTGATATCTCCGTGATATTAATATATACTCTTTATCTAAAAAGAGTGGTTTTCATGTTGGCTTGTTTTCTTGAAATATTATCTATGGCTTTGTTTTTTTAAAACACTAAAAACTCAACATCCATATTCTGAATATATTCAATCTGGCCTAGTATTAGAAAACCTCCTCGATGCGCCTAGCTAACTGACTGCATGCATCATCCGCCAGAAGAACAAAACTTGTTCACCGCTGAATATATTCCTCATCACGTACGGAGCACGTCTAGAATTTGTCTCCCGTTCGGTCGATCACTATTGGATCGAACAGCAACGCCGCGCGTCGCCTAAGCCATTCGGCTTGAGGAAAAACAGGGCTAAGTAATCTAGGGTAATTTTGATTAAAAAATATGGTTCACCATATATGAAAATGATCTGATTGTCAAATATACTATTCACGCGTGACAAAGTACATATATTCGTGTAAACTAAGATATTGACGCGCCTGTTAATTTTTTCAGTATTACTGTATGTTGGACTACAAAACGTTAACTACATGTTTTCACTTCAGAGGGGAAAAGGTTCATGCCAGAAACGGGAATGTTCTAAACCACATTTCTCCGGCGACTTCTAAAGTATGTTTGAAAGATAAATAAATTATTCGTATGGAAAATATTGTTTTGTTCATGGAATAATGTTCAAGCCTTTAAGACAAGATTATTTAGAAATGTTCGCTGCCACCACCAAACCCGTCGAGCCGCCCGTGGCGAGTGACTCGCCGCCGGCCCATAGCTTATTTGTAGGTATTTATAGTTTTAGATAACTTAGGTGTGTAATAGATGTCTAATATAAGTTGATTTGGGTGAGTAGTTTTAGGCAGTTCAGATGTGTAGTTTAGGTAATTTCTAATGTTTAGATTGTTATAATCTAGAATTTGTACGTGATTTTTAGGAGATTTGTAGTTTTAGATAAATTAGATGTGAAATATTAGTTGATAGAACAAGAATAACATGACTTTAGATGGTACTGCGTGCTGGTTGCACAAGATTCTACCCGACTGGCACATTTAGGAACAACCCACTTAGAGCATCTCCACCGGCGCGCCCAATAGAACGTCCGGCAAAGTTGCCGGACCGGCTCTTTTGGGCGTATACTAAGTTTGACTTTTCTCGTTAGTGTGAACATGGCCGACAACGACGAGCCCGGGGGTTCTCATATAGAAGGCGAGGATCCGATGCAGGCGTTCATCGAGAACGAACTCACAAATACCTTCAAATCTATGTTTCCTACCGTCTGTGAGTTTGTTGGGACTTGGATGAAGGGAGGCCAAGTACGGCCACCCCACATGATCGGCTATGGGTGTGGCGACTCTATCACCAATTTGGTGCCTATCTTTCCAAATCATGAGACGCTGATAATCCCCAAGAGTAAGGAATCACTGTAGCACTATTCGATAAGTATTTGAGTGTCGAACCCACGAGGAGTTGGAGGTAAACTATCTATTCTCTAAAGCCCTATAACCCTCTTATATGGCCTTTTATACAAAGCAATAAATTTAAATATGAAATGAACTAACTAATAGAAGCAAGTGATGTGGAATGGGTTTATCTTGTAACAAGTTTCTCAATCAAGTTTCAAACGCAAGTTTCTTAGAACAAGTTTCTCTCAGCAGTTTTCTCAAGCAAGTTTCTCAAAATAGCAAGTAGCAAATATCTCAAGTAGCAAATATCTCAAGGGAGCAAATGTTCTGGCAATTGTTATTTCATTCGTGTGGTTGTCACAATTAGTGAAGCACATGTTTCAGTCTTAATTGTTTCTTCTAGGAAGGAGCCATAAATAAGTGTAGCCAAGTAAATGAACAAATTACACAACTCTTATGATGGCTCTCATGGCCAAGTAAATGTGCAGCACAAGAATTATTAAGACATAAAGTCCCACCATAGCCTTAAGTTTTAAGGTCTCCTATATATATCCCCCAATAAAGTAACTTCATGACTCGGTCTCAGGTTTACATGTCCTCCCAAGTCTCTCTCACTCCATAACATTACCGGTGATCACCTTACATGCATTCCCCAACATATGCGTGCACTCATATATTGTACATAAAGACAATCATAAAAGATAACAAAACTTGTATGCAACCAATCAACGAACTATTTCACTATTGCCATGACAAAACTTGTATGCAACCAATCAACGAACTATTTCACTGTTGCCATGAACAAATCACTTCTCAAACATAGATGGGGAGACACAATAGATCAAGGGAATAGTATATTGCATCATACATGAGGTTTGCCAAGAGTTTACAGTGGAGAGATGGAGATGATCTTGCTGTAGATGTTGGTGATTTCGACGGCGTTTCCTCCCTTCGATCTTCTCCGACGGCACCCTTCTGAATCTCTGTTTCATGGTTTTCTGTTTCTCCGCCGCCTCCTCTCGAAACTCCTCGGGGGACTATTTTTATAGTCGGTTTTAGATCAAGACGAAGCCACGGAAACGAAAACGGATGGCATCGAAGCCACGAGGGGAAAAGAGGTGGGCCCACATGGCCAGGTATAGTAGGCCGCATGGGACCCTCTATCTTCTAGCCTGTTGGGCTTCTAGTCTTCATTTTAAGCCCATTACGTTCGTCTCAAAAATTCTGAACCGTGCTCTTTGGCCTTGCCCTTTTTGGAGTCCCGAAGCTCCCGGAAAGTCTGAAACACTAAAAAAGACGTTTTCTGGAAAAACAGGCTTAATTCCAAATAAATGGGAAACATATAAAATATTTCCAAAATCATTATAAAACATTGATATAACACTTATATGATGGAAATATGATTGGAATATAAGTGATATAGCGCAAAGTTCATGTATGCATTTTACATGCATCAACATCCCCAAGCTTAACCAATACTCGTCCTCGAGTATGAAGGTGATAAAATAACATGGACTTTGCTGTTTAATACTATCAATGGATATCAAAAGTGATTATTATTGCTATAGATTCAAATGATTCATTCTTCAAAGGAGTAGCAATATGTAAATAGTTTATGTAGTGATATCAAGTATTCAATGCAAGGATGTTCAATGATAATTCACAAAGTGTAACATAGAAGATAGTAATATGGACCACATGTATGCATAATGATAAGTAAGAACATCCTACATTGGTCATAGAGTGAAGATGAAAATCTGAATATAAAAAGTGGACACTTTGGAAAGATGTATATGTGAGTAGAGATAAAGCATGCATAAGTTTCATCTAACCTCCAAACTCTTCTACTTAAGTTAATGATTGCAATGTGGTAATACTTGGTGTCAAGTTCTCATTCCCTATCATAGCATCTTGAATGATTAAAGTTTAATGTGAAAGCAAATATGAGTAGTGTGCTTGACAAAGTAAAGGTTGGATGTCTCATGCCCCTTGAATACAAGTACCTACTCCATGGTTTACTCAACTTGGAAACAAAGCAAGTTCAGTTATTTCATTGTAATTAAGTAATAATGATATCATTAAGAGCGTCAACTGGGGTACCTCTTGTCCCAGGATATGGAACAAGCCCATATCAAAAACAAGACAAACAAACAAAATGAACAACCTCAACACCCTTTTTATTTACCATTGGAATAGCTTTTTATTATAAGGTGTATCACAGATGGTTCACCATAGTATGTAAGTAAATTTCCACCATGAATGATGCATGGCTTAGATTAGCGGCCCAGGCGTCTCTCTAACCATTTATACAAACTCATTTAGCTACTTACTTTATTTCCACATTTATTTCCATGATAAGCATCCATAAAAAAAGTACATGATATCAACTAAATGAATGAAGTGCATGTTGAAAGCTTGCCATGTGACAGCACATATGAGTAACTCCCAAACTCGAACATTTATCAAGCCACTAACATCATAATCTTAATCACAATGGGTCATGTTTTATTTATGCAATGATAGTAAAATGTGCATCAAGTTCGTGAGAGCTATATAACCAACTTTTCCCATAACAATCAATAACATAAATTTTCATTCAGAGGTATAGATAACACAAATAACATGATAACATACTCGGAATAGCATAAAGCTAATAGGTAGATATGGTGGACTCACTGGAATAACTTTGGTTGAAGGTGTTGGAAACAAGTTTTTGCTTGTTGGAATTTTTGGGCTAGCAAGAGGGAGAAAGTTGACCATCTAAATGCATGCATGAGTGTCCATAGAACTAACTAATCCATGTTAAACAAAGTAAAATAACATTTAGCATCAAAACATGAATAAGTGATAGCTCTTGATAAAGCATTTGCAAATTATTACTCATTAACAAGCTCATGAATCATGCAACTATATGTATCATTAAAAATCAACTCAAACATCCCTTTTCCCAATCTTATAATAGCATCCAACATATTCAACCCAATTTCCAGTAGCTTTCATATATAAATGATAGTGTGGTGGTCTCACAAAACAAACCAAACAAACAAAAAGACGCTCCAAGTTTATGCGATAAAGTGTTTCGATCGAAAAACAGAAGTTAGACGTGTGCAAACCGAGAGTGTGTAGGTCCAGTGGGGTTGTCTTCACATCCCCAAGCTTATGGTCTTCACCATCCTTGGATAGCTCTTGGTGCATCTCCTCCAATCCCTGTGAAAAAACTTCAAAACACCGTTTCTCCCATTTCTTTTCTGTGGGTGCATTAGTAGTGATAAACAAATAGGTTTCTTGCTGCATATAATCCTTGGACAAAAATTCATATAAATGTCCAGAAAGTGTATAATGTTGTATGCCTACTCATAAACTCAATTGGATAAAAAAGATTCAACTTAAAAGCTCAAAGCATGCATCAAACAAAATGGGACAGAATCTGTCCAGAAAAACAGCAGCAGCAAAACGTATTTTTCTACCCTACTGAACTTTGTCGAAAATTCCGAAAAAATTCATGCATACATAGGATGAAAAGTTGCAACTACAGTTCAAATATGAGCTCATTCGGAGTTACAAATAAGAATTAAAAATCATACCGTGCACCGATTCGTGCAGGAATAAAATCTCCGAACGCTATAAGCAACTTTTCAAACCAAAAAGGGTAAAACTTGGCACTTTATTAAAAATCCAGAAACTAAACTATAAACAAACTCTCTTGTTACAGCAAGAGGACACAAAGAAAATCACACATAAAAATAACCGGGTTGCCCCCGCAAAGTGCTTTCTTTATAGCCATATAGCTAGGCTTCTTACTTGTTGTTTATTGAAGATGAAGCTCATGAGGGAGCTTGAACTTTGGTGTGCCCCTCTTCCATGGGAAGTGTTCTTGAATAATACCAGGGTCACATGATGCTCTCAACCCAATGAAAATTATAGTCAAGTTGGAACCTAGTATAGAGAAAAACAAAACACAAAAGTAATAACAACGAAGTCTAACTTTCTTTCTATGCATTGGCATTTTGTATATGAATGAATCGCAATAAATAGAAGTTTTCCAATGCATATTAACAATAGTTACTTGCAGCCCATAATTATTAGTAGCATACAGAGGGTTCTTATCACCTCCTCTTTCATAATAGTTGCAAGTAGTAGAAGTGTATTCAACCATATAACCAATAGAATTTCAACTTAGATAATTTAGGCATATAAAGAAGATCATTAAATTTATTTTGGAATTCATTAGCATGCTTCCCTCTTTCAAAATAGTTATTAAGATCAATATCAAGTTTAATATCATGGTTGCAACAAAGATTTGGAACTAAAGATAATTGCAAACCACATAAGTATTTCTCAACATAAGCAAATTTCTCCTCTATGGTGTTATTAGGAGAATTCAGGAACAAAGTAGGACTCTCATTAGTAAGAATATTTTCACAAACAACAAGTATATCATTTTTATCCTCACATAGAGTAGTAACAAGTTCTAAACATGGAGGATTATCAATAAGCATAGGACCATCATTTAAAGAATTATCATATAGCATATTTAAGCAACACTCCTTATTGTCATCAATAAGTTCACTAGTAGCATTAAATAGTAAAGGAGCATTATTAGTTTCATCATAATAGCATGGGTTATCATATAGGACCATAGAATTTTCAGTTTCACACTCATCATAACATGGGTTCTCATAAGCTTCTTTAGGAGTAAAATGTGTAAGAAAAACCTTCCTCAAAATACTCCATTCACCTTTCACTTCTTCATCCAAAGACCTGTACCAATCACGAGCATTAACAGATAAAGACAAATATAATAGCTTCCCTTTTACCTGATCCTCAGAGATACCAGGAAGCCTAAATAAACCACATATTTCTTCCATTGTCTCTATGTGTTCACGTGTAGACTCAGTTCCATCCCATGTAAATGGATTTTTCATAACTCTTTTAACATGACCAATGGGAATTTTATATCCCACTTTAGGTACCTCAGACACAGTAGTTTCAACCACTTTAGGAGTAGTGGCATAAGCACTTTCATATAAAGCAAGGTGCAGCGATGCACGATTCATAAAAGCCATAGTAACACAAATGAGAAACTTACAACCAAACAAGTTGAAAGGAACCTCCCCAAACTTAGATGATTGCAAGATCTAAAGTCTAGTGCACACAAGAATACAAACTTAAGCGCTACGTTCCCCGACAACAGCGCCAGAAAAGTACTTGATAACCCCCAAGAGAAGGGGATCACTATAGCACCTCTCAATGTGGAAGTAAAGTATCGATCCGCAGGAGCAAGAAGGAAAAGTTATCTATTCTCTACAACTAAAGTGTCACAAGTTTTAGTTGATTATGCACTAAACAAGTTTAAAGAACAAGGTGGTTGATTTAATGGATGGAAGTTTAATGTAACAAAACAAGAATATAAAAGTGTCCCAATCCTCTTCAATGCAAGAGGACACGACAAAGGTTTTTCTCTTATGGGAACAATGGACATGGGTGCATGGGTTCACTTAATCCTCTCTCTCTCTCTCATCTACGGTGATTATCATGTTATAGATAAAGTACACACAATTGTCATGTTCTAATGGTATCTTTTATGATGGCTATATGTCCTAAAACACATTGTGAAAGAAGTACTCATTTGTGTTGCTAGGTCACCCTCATAAGGCTAGCGTGGTTGCTGTCACTCCCACATCATACTCTTCCTTTTTACCCCCAGATAAAGGATGTTGGGCTGTATATCACATGTCACTCAATACATATGCCGTGTCACATCGGCCATCCCGTACCTACATACATCATACTTCATAATGGACAATATTCTAAACACTAGTGCAATGATTTATATTTTGTGTGTGTGACCACATCTCTCTCATCTATCCACACTTGGTGGTGTCAATCACCTCATGATAAGGATAAACAAGGCATTATGCATAAATCAAACCATCACATGCATCATAGAATATCTCCAAAGTATGACAAATCATAAAAGTTCCAACACAATAGTAAATGCATAACAAATCATCTCATACCACAATATCCACCATAGAAATTATATAGATGACCGTAATCATGTTCAGCAGCTCATACGGTACTAATTAGTGAAGCTCAAAGAGAGGAGAGATACATAAGTTAACACCACAAACCCAAGTCCAGGGGTGGACAACTCCCTCTTCATCATGGTGACGGTGGAGATGTCGATGGAGAAGATGGAGACCACGCTGGCAGCGCCCCGCCAGAGTTTTCCCCCTCCAATCTGCAGCTCCAGATCTCTGTTTTCGTGTTTCTGTCTAATGGCGGCGCTCCTTCCAGAAAATGTTGGGGGACAATTTTTATAGGCGTTCTTAGGTCACGACTAGGTCGGTGGAGCAAAGATCGACGCGGCGGAGCCTCGAGGCCCAAAAGAGGTGGTCCCACGTGGCCAGGTACAGGGGCCGCATGGGGCCCTCTCATTTCCAGCTGGTTGTGCTTCTGGTCTTTATTTTAAGCCCATTGCGTTCATCTCGAAAATTCTGAACCGTGCTTTTTGGCCTTGCCCTTTTTGGAGTCCCGAAGCTCCCGGAAAGTCTGAAACACTAAACAAAAACGTTTTCTGGGAAACAGGGTTAATTCCAAATAAATGGGAAAATTATGAAGTATTCCCAAAATCATTATAAAAGATTGATATAATCCTTATATGATGCAAATATGATTGGAATATAAGTAAAATGATGCAAAGTTCATGTATGCATTATACATGCATCAGTCATGTTCCTGGAGTCTATGAAGAGTGGGAAGACTGTAAAAAGCAAGTGAACGAGTTCAAAGGCAACAACCACAAAAGCTACAAAACTAAAGCGGAGGCGGAAGCTAGGTATTCCAACCATCTACTTGAGGAAGAAAAGAAGAACCAGATGAAGTCTAACATCATCGTGAACAACCACAACATTTACGATAGTAAAGCGGAGACAGAAGCTAGATACTTGCATCACCTGCTTGCGGAAGAGAGGAAGAACCGGATGAAGTCCAATTTCATCGTGATCCCCTTCTTACTCATCATTATTGTCATTATCTTGTATAAGATTGTGGTTTGGATGACAGTAGTTCATTTGGAAAACTTCCGTGTATGAATCTATCGACATGTATTCGTGTATGACAACTTTTGACGCTTTTGTACGTGGAATTTTCTATGATATTGTCATTTTGGTCGGCTGTACCTCAATATACTGTATTTATATTTGATATACTGCTGGAATACGTTATTTTAGAAAAAATAAAAAATACCACGAAAATTATACCGCTGGTGGACACAGAGGCGTACCGCCGGCGGACATCACTCCCAGAAACCCAACCAGCGAGAAGTACCGCTGGCGGCCGTGGTGACTTAGCACTGGCGGCCGCGGGCGCACGCCTGCGCTCTCTAACCTAACGCTGGCGGGCAGAAAATGTGCCCGCCGGCGGTAACGAGCCTTACCGCTAGCGGACGGCCGCCCGCCAGCAGTATATATTACCACTGGCGTAATGATCACTGGCGTGCGCCCGCCCGCCAGCAGTAGGCCAATTCTGTCCGCCAGCGGTAGGCGTTTTCCTACTAGTGTCAACCGGTAAGAAGAATTGTCTCAGTCGATTCTCGTTCGAAGCCCCCGTCTAATTATCGATAAGCTCACTGACTTCAGGGAGGAGGACGAGCACGTCCGTCGCTACGTACATTTGTTGGATATGCTAGTAGTGTATGACAGTTGATGGTCGATTCTTCATAGGGTTCCTTCTCATGTGAGTTTTGACCCTATGATGGTTCATGTAGCACCCCGCGGCTTAGGACCCGGTCGAAATTAGTGATGTTATTCGTGATGTATTATGATTAAATTAAAATAGACCTGATCTATGTAACTGGACTAAATAAAGATATATTAGTGATACTTTTGCATATTTGATCAATGCTGCTTTTGTAAAGTGAGGAAAATAATGTTCCCTACTTTTAATTATTCTGCAATGCAAACATTGTTTTATATTTGTTTTGTAATATTCCTCCAAGTATTAGTAATTTTCTTCATTTCTACCTAGTTCCTTCTAGTTAAATGAGTTTATGCTAATTTTTCGAAATTAATCCAAATTTGAACTACAAGTATTTTATAGTCTGGTCTCCAATTTTTTTAAATATCATTTTAATTAAGGTACACAACCAGTGATTATATCATAGAAATATCAATAGTTTTAGAGAGTTTGACCTGTTTCGGTGAATAGTCCTTGTGGCCGTTTCGATCGACAGTTTTTCGAAAAAAAACAAATAGAGTAAAAAACACTAAAAGAGATAATATCCTCTTGCATGAAGTCCTTTTATGTGTACTTAGTTGCTATGTAAAATGATAAACTTGAATTTTGACAAAAGTTTCAGAAGCATTCTTCACAAAAAGCACTATCATGTATAAATATCTATAAAGTTTCAAACTAAATAATCAAGTTATGTCAATTGCCAACGCTTAGTTTGTGATAAAGTGCTCATATTCGACACATATGTGTGTCTTGGTATAGAAAGCAACGTCTTCGAAGGGAATTTAAAGATTATTTTTATAAATATCATTTTACTATTTATATGAAATACACGCTAAGTTACCCCCGGCGGACGGTGTGGAGTGCCCGCCAACGGTATTGTACTTCCCGCTAGCGGACGGTGTTTAGTGCCCGTCAGCGGTAATTTGCTAGTTTTTTTGCTCAGCCGAGGCAACTACCGTTGGAGGTCGCTATACACCGTCCGCCAGCGGTACGTTTACTACCACTGGCGGGCGCAGGGGCCATCCACCAGCGGTAGTTAGCCCACCTCCTCGCACCTGCCTACCACTACCGCAGGCGGGCGCAACGTGGGACGTCCGCTAGCGGTACGTGTAGCACCAGTGGCGGGCGCCGAAAACCGCCCGCCAACGGTAATAACGCTGGCGGACGCAAATGTTGTCCGCCAGCGGTAGGCTGGTGGCAATAAGCATATTCCTACTAGTGTAAAAAAATGTTGGTAGTTATACTTGTCATTTGTACATGACTCACTACTTTTTACCGACACTTTTACCGTATCGGAGGGAGTACGTAAATTGCCTGTGTACTTGACTACATGTACACTGAATAAATAAACATCATTTATTCATATGTGGAATATTAAGAACGCACTCCCTCTGCTCACAAAAGATGTCTAAATTTTCTCTAAAGTTGCATGTGTATAGACATGTTTCATGTGTAGATACGTATAAATTTAAATAAAGTTGAGACATCTTTTTGTAAACGGAGTGGGTACTACACTATAGACAGATTGATATTCGTATTTGGAGCTAGTTGTTGCCTAACAAGTTGGTTGGATGACGATCGAGGATAACGCAAACAATATGTATTGAAAACCCAGCTGTGTGAACTATACGTCACGTTGCAGGGTGTTGCTACACGCTGGCAGATCGTGCTAATTTGAAAAGGAGAACAAGAGGTGGACAAATATGATGGATCATGGATGACTCGGGACTTGGGAGTCGCAATAACAATGTAGATCACATAGTCAATTTATTGTGATCATGAAAAATGTCAATTGGAGGTGGCCAGATGTGATGGCTCATGGATACTCCATCTGTGATTAGCAAAGTCGTAGAGGACAGAAGCTGGAAATAAATATTACTCGGTGAGTGTGGATGCCACTACCAGATCCGTGAGACGCGCGAGCAAAGTCTTTACCCCATGGGCGTTGGGAGTCTCAAACTTCCTAACTAATTAATCATTCTCGCGTTACCGTCGTCACTGCCTCATTATGATAGAACTAATACTATATCTACTCATCTTATGTGCCGGGGCATCTTATAATGTTCGGTGCATTGATACATCGATGATCACTTCTAATTCAGGTCTTCGTAGTCTTGCTAAAATAATACACTCGGCTAGCTAGCTGTTTAATTACATTCACATTGGTTTTTCTTTGTGTGATTGAGAATATTAATAATTTTAAGAGCATTACCAATGAAATTTACGGTTGCAAATTACTTTTGAGGATTTTTGTTAGGGTGGCATTATTAATAATGTTAATATAGTTTCTTCTCACATTTGTAAATATACCCAATCCTGGACACTTCTTTTCTGAATATTTTTTAGATAAATGGCTTTATTCATTAAAAGGATTAAGCATTACATCCGACCTCTGCATAAGAATGCATAAATCCAGCAGAATAAAAAGAAGAAGAAAAGTAGCACTAGCCGAATTACAATGATGGATACGTAAAGCGCCAATGCCAGAGACGAACGCTGACGCCTATGGGGGACAAATCCGGCGATCAAGCGACCATCCATGTCGGATAAAAATATCTCTGCCACCTCTTTCAGTCGTGCACATGCCTCCGTAAAGAGGCCTCGATGCCCCGCCCGTTGTATCGTGGACCACGAACGGAGATTACCTGTGCACCGGTAGAGTACCTGTAAACAGAAAAACTCTTTCATTGAAAACCTTGTCATTTCTACTCAGCCAAAGCGTCCATATAACGACTATCGCTCCCACCCTAATAACAGTTCAAACTTTTTTATCTTTCCATGTAACCTGTTGCCAAATACATTTGCAACATACTTGGATGCACTACAAGAAATATGCTATTCTATGACCCTCACTATTGGTCATTCAATGGTCACATATTTTAATTTGTGACCTTTTTGTGACCAATAACACTTGGTCACGTTATGAGCGTCACTAACGATCCAATATGACCTTTTTTGTGGATTGGTGATGCATGTAAAATGCATATATGAACTTTGCATTATTTTATTCATATTCCTATCATATTTGCGTCATATAAGGGTTATATCATTGATTTATTATGATTTTGGGAATAATTCACAAGTTCCCCTATTTTTATGGAATTAACCCTGCGCAGGCAGAAAACTCTATTTCTTTCCTTTTATGTTTCAGGGACCCAAACGACGTCCAAAAATTATGGAAAAATACAGGCGTCAGTATTTTTGAAGGAGGAAGACCTCGGAGCGAAGGAAGCAAGCAAACGGAGCCCAGAAGGCAGAAATAGTAGGCCCCACACGGCCAAGTACAATGCCCATGTGGGACCACCTATTTTAATCATCGTGGCTCCGATGCCGTCCGTTTTCGTCTCCGTGGCTTCGTCTTGACCTAAAACCGTCTATAAAAAAGTCCCCCGAGGAGTTTCGGAGGGAGGCGGCGGAGAGACACAAAACCAAGAAACAGGAGACAGAAGGCTGCCACCGGAGAATATCGGAGGGGGGAAACGCCGCCGGAGTCACCTCCGGAAGGCTCCTCCATCCCCCATCCGGGAGTCTCCATCATCATCACCGTGAAGACAGCACCATCTCCATCACCATCTTCGTGATCCACCTCATCCCCCTCATAGTTTGAGATTGCTCGAACCCTAGCTATTTTCTAAGTACTATTCTACATGTTTGTGAATTGCTACTTGTCATTGTTTCGTGGGGAGATTATAATTTCAGATTGTGTTGTATCACTCATACCATTGAATCATATCATGTCTTCACGTTGTGAGTAGTTCTCTCATGTTCCTGGGGGCATAGGATGGATTGGCAATGATTTATATATGACACGTGTTGGTATTTTGTCTAGTTTTTATCTTTGATGCAATTCTATGATGGTGTTGTGCGAACGTCGACTGCACCTAACTTCACCTTTATGGGCTCATAGGAGAACACACTAGTGTAATGAATTGAGGGAGACTTGGGAGGACACGTAAACCCTTGACCGAGTCATGAAGTTACATTAGGAGGGAATTTATACCGGGGACCTTAGAGTGTAATGCTATGGTGGGACTTTATGTCTTAATAACTCTTGTGTAGTCATTTACTTGACCATGAGATCCATCATAAGGGGTTTAGTTTATTTATTTAGCTACACCTAATTATGGCTCTGTCCAAAGAAGATTAAAACTTGACAAAATGCTACCTTGTTGTTCTAGAAAAATCTATGCCATGAAATCCATGTATCCCTTGGGAACGTTTTCCACACATAAGAAGCACACACTTGAGCTTGTCCTCTTGCTGCATAGAGGATTGGGCTTTCTCTCTGTTTGAGATCTTTCACTCATCATATTTTATTTTCAGCTTTGCATTCTTTACACCAAAAACCCAAAAACACTTGCATCATTTTACTTTGTCTAGTGCATAGATAATAAGACAAGTGACACTCTTATTTGAGAGGATAAATACTTATACCTTCTACTCCTCGTGGGATCGATACTAATACTTACACAGCGAAGACTTCAACGATCTCCTGCACTTGGGAGTCATCAAGACATTTTCTGGCGCCGTTGCCGGGGAGTGTAGCGCTTAAGTTTTTATTCTTGTTTGCACTAGATATTTATTTTCAGTTTTGCATTTAGTTTAGTTTTGCATACATCCATATATCAAAAACACAAAAAAATTAGAAAATGGAAAATACCAAAAAAACTGTTCATGAGATAACGAATCTTTACTATGAATATATGAAAACTTCTAAAATTGATGAGGAATTTAGACAGTCAAGTGAACGGAAAAGACTAAAAGATTTCATGGAAACTTTAAATTATATTGCTGGAGAGTGGCTTTTATTGCATAATAATACAACTTGTTGCTTTAAACAGAGAAAAAGACACTTTCGATTTCAATGTAAGTTCCATGAAGAACATGTCATAGCATCTTACAATACTAATGATTACACTCATTTAGAGATGGAACAAGTAGAGGAATTTGTTACTTATTATGCATATAGTGAATTGCACACCTTTGCTAATGAAAATAAAACTTGCCCTAGGGTTAAGAGATTTGAAGGAAAGGTCACTTCTATTCTTGAATATTGCATAGCCTATTTCTCTCAAAATATATATGCTATAGATTATTATGAGAGGGGCAAGGTTCCCCAAGAAAGTACTGATGTTTTGCAGGAAGAAGAAGATGAAAATACAAGCTTGGAAGAGGAAGTATGTGAAGAAGAGGATAAAGACCTAAGCTTGGGGATGCCCATGCAACCCCAAGAAGATGATGAAAATGATGAACAACTAGAGAATGAAGAGAGGGAACTTCCACCTTCACCACCTATGGATGAGGGTAACCTTCAATATATTGCTGATGATAAACTTTGCTTTTATGATTCTGATGATGGGGAGGAATGTCAACCTATGCCTAATGAGAACCTATGCTATTATGATGAAACTAATAATGCTCCTTTACTTTTTAATAATGCTACTAATAATTTTAAAGATGATAATGAGAAGTATTGCTTAAACATGCTATATGATAATGCTTTAGATGATGGTCCTATGCCTATTGATAATTCTCCATGTTTAGAACTTGTTACTACTTCATGTGAGGATAAAAATGACATACTTGATGCTTGTGACAATACTCTAACTCATGAGAGTCCTACTTTGTTCTTAAATTCTCCTAGTCATACCATGGAGGATAAATTTGCTTATGTTGAGAAGTACATATGTGGGCTGAAATTATCTTACACTAATAACCATTTCACCCACAACCATCATGTTTATGGTGCTTCTTGCAATTATTTTGAGAGAGGAAAACATGCTAATATCTTACATGATAGTTTTAATAATCCTCTTTATGTTCCTAAGCTTGCAAAGTTGCATCAATATAAAAGTTCCTTTGTCAAATTTGTTTCCACTACTTCTAAACATTTCAATATTATTACGTTTCCTCTCTTTAAGTTCAAAGTTTTGAAATTGCTCTTGTTTAACCTTCCTATGCTACTTACTTTGTGTTTCAATGATTTATTTTCTTACAAGATTCCAGTGCATAGGAAGAGAGTTAGACTTAAAAGTAAATTGTTTAATATTCTGTGGTGTGTTCCTTATGCTTCAATTTCCTATTCGGTTTGAGCACACCTTTATATCTTTACAACATGTAAAATAACTTTACTTACTATTTTCTAATTGCTAGTTTAAGATTTTCATTTTATATAAAAATTTGGGAAAGTAAATGAGAAGGATGAGTAATGGAGAAGTTGGGGTCGACCTTGAACATGTGTTGTTCATGCCAATGGAACCATTGCAAAGTCTCTATCATTAAAACTTTTCCCAAAGTTAAAACCAAATAAAAAGAGTGTTTATGGCAAGAATAACCTCTTTTGAGAGGTAGGATTAAACAATAGTGATTTGCTGTCCAGAAAACAGATTCCTAAGCTTCACTGCGAAAAATGTATAAAATCACAGAAAAGGAATTTTGAGCTGAAATTTTAGGACAGCAATCTTCAGTTATTATTACACATTTCATTAGTTCAAAGTTTCTGATTTGAGCAACGTAAGTGCCTCTAAAAATTCACTCTTTACGGGCTGTCCAGTTTTTGACAGATTCTGTCTTTATTTTGCATTACTCTCATTACTTGTGTTTTGTGTAGTTCTTTTGATCAAGAGCAATACACAACCATAGTAACAGTAGTTAATGTTTAGAATCAACTCATGATATGTCTTTGCTGTACCTATTGGATTTAATTTATGGAGACACTAACCCCTCTAATCAAGTTTTATGATGAGTTTTGTGTAAAGAAATTTTCAAGTGGAAGAGTTGAGGGTGATGAACAATGATCAAGAGGGACAAACACTCAAGCTTGGGGATGTTACCCCTAGGCTCAATCTACATATATCAAATAAGTACAAGAATTTAAGCTTGGGGATGCCAAGCCACCTCACTCCAACCATCTTGATACCAGGTAAGTAAGCCTAGCTATATGGCTATAAAGAAAGCGCTTTACGGGAGGCAACCCGGTTGATTTTATTTTTGATTTTCTTTGTATAACAAGAGACTTATTTATAGTTTAGTTTCTGGAATTTTTAATAAAGTGCCAAGTTTTACCCATTTTGGTTTGAAAAAGTTGCTTATAGCATTCGGAGATATTATTCCAGCACGAGTCTGTGCACGGTTTGATTTTTAATTCCTATTCTGTAACTCCGAATGAGCTGATATTTAAAATGTAGAAGCAACTTTTCATCCTCTGTATGCATGAATTTTTTCAGAATTTTTTGACAAATTTAAGTAGGGTAGAAAAATACGTTTTGCTGCTGCTGTTTTTCTGGACAGATTCTGTCCCATTTTGTTTGATGCATGCTTAGAACTTTTAGCTTGAATCTTTCAGATCCAAATGAGTTTATGAGTAGGCATACAACATAATACACTTACTGGACATTCATATAAATTTTTGTCTAAGGATTATATGCAGCAAGAAACCTATTTGTTTATCACTACTAATGTCACCCCACAGAAAAGAAATGGGAGAAACGGTGTTTTGAAGTTTTTTCACAGGGATTAGAGGAGATGCACCAAGAGCTATCCAAGGATGGTGAAAACCATAAGCTTGGGGATGTGAAGACAACCCCACTAAACCAACACACTCTCGGTTTGCACACGTCTAACTTCTGTTTTTCGATCAATGCACTTATCGCATAAACTTGGAGCGTCTTTTTGTTTGTTTTGATTTTTATTTTGAGAGACCACCACATATCATTTATATATGAGAGAGCTACTGGAAATATGGGTTGAAATATGTTGGATGCCATTATAAGATTGGGAAAAGGGATGTTTGAGTTGATTTTAAAAGATACATATAGTTGCATGATTCATGAGCTTGTTAATGAGTAATAATTTGTTAGTATTTTATCAAGAGCTATCTTTTATTCATGTTTTGATGTTGAATGTTACTTTACTTTGTTTAACATGAATTAGTTAGTTCTATGGACACTCATGCATGCTTTTAGACGGTCAACTTTCTCCCTCTTGCTAGCCCAAAAATTCCAACAAGTAAAAACTTGTTTCCAACACCTTCAACCAAAGTTTTTCCAGTGAGTCCACCATATCTACCTATTAGCTTTATGCTATTCCGAGTATGTTTACATGTTATTTTGTATCATTTATACCTCTGAATTAAAATGCTTATGTTGTTGATTGTTATGGAAAAAGTTGGTTATATAGCTCTCACGAACTTGATGCACACTTTACTTTTATTGCACTTAATGAACATGACCCATTGTGATTAAAATGATGTTATGAGCTTGACAAACGTCTTTGGTTGAGAGTTAGCAGAAATGTGCTGTCACATGGAACGCTTTCAACATTGCACTTTTATATCTAGTTGATGTCATGCACTTTTGTTTATGGATGCTTATCATGGTGAAATAAAAGTGGAAATGGAGTAGGTTTAAATGAGTTTGTATAATGGTTAGAGAGACGCCTGGGCCGCTAATCTAAGCCATGCATCATTCATGGTGGAAATTTACAGCGTACCATAGTGAACATTCAGTGATGCACATCACAATAAAAAGCTACACAAGTGGTAAATAAAAGAGTGCTGAGATTGTTCATTGTCTGTTTGTCTTGTTGTTTGGATATGGGCTTGTTCCATATCCTGGGACAAGAGGTACCCCAGTTGACGCTCTTGATGATACTATTTTACTTACAATGATATAAATTGAACTTGCTTTGTTTCCCAAGTTGAGTAGCACATGGTGTAGGTACTCGTATTCAAGGGGCATGAGACTTTCAACCATACTTTGTCAAGCACATTACTCATATTTGCTTTCACTTTAAACTTAATCATTCAAGATGCTATGATAGGGGCAATGAGAGCTTGACACCAAGGAGTACCATATTACAATCATTAACTTAAGTAGAGAAGTTCAGAAGTTAGATGAAACTTATTCATGTTTACCTCTACTCATATATATCTTTTCAAAGTGTCCACCTTTTATATTCAGATTTCCATCTACACTCTATGACCATTATAGGATGTTCTTACTTATCATTATGCATACTTGAAGTCCATAGTACTTTTTCATTTATGTTACACTTTGTGAATTATCATTGAACATCCTTACATTGAATATTTGATATCACTTCATAAACTATCTTGCATATTGTTACATCTTATTAAGAATGAACCATTTGACTCTATGTAGCAATAGTAATCATCTTTGATATCCATTGATAGTATTGAAATGCAAAGTCCATGTTAGTTTTATCACCTTCATACTCGAGGACGAGCATGGGTTAAGCTTGGGGATGCTGATGCATGTAAAATGCATACATGAACTTTGCATTATTTTATTCATATTCCTATCATATTTGCATCATATAAGGGTTATATCATTGATTTATTAGGATTTTGGGAATAATTCACAAGTTCCTCTATTTTTATGGAATTAACCCTGCACAGGCAGAAAACCCTATTTCTTTCCTTTTATGTTTCAGGGACCCAAACGACATCCAAAAATTATGGAAAAATACAGGCGTCAGTATTTTGGAAGGAGGAAGACCTCGGAGCGAAGGAAGCAAGCAAACGGAGCCCAGAAGGAAGAAAGAGTAGGCCCCACGCGGAAAAATACAGGCGTCAGTATTTTGGAAGGAGGAAGACCACCTATTTTAATCATCGTGGCTCCGATGCCGTCCGTTTTCGTCTCCGTTGCTTCGTCTTGACCTAAAACCGTCTATAAAAATAGTACCCCGAGGAGTTTCGGAGGGAGGCGGCGGAGAGACACAAAACCAAGAAACAGGAGACAGAAGGCTGCCGCCGGAGAAGATCGGAGGGGGAAACGCCGCCGGAGTCACTTCCGGAAGTCTCCATCATCATCACCGTGAACACAGCACCATCTCCATCACCATCTTCGTGATCCACCTCATCCCCCTCATAGTTTGAGATTGCTCGAACCCTAGCTATTGTCTAAGTACTATTCTACATGTTTGTGAATTGCTACTTGTCATTGTTTCGTGGGGAGATTATAATTTCAGATTGTGTTGTATCACTCATACCATTGAATCATATCATGTCTTCACGTTGTGAGTAGTTCTATCATGTTCCTGGGGGCATAGGATGGATTGGCAATGATTTATATATGACACGTGTTGGTATTTTGTCTAGTTTTAATCTTTGATGCAATTCTATGATGGTGTTGTGCGAACGTCGACTGCACCTCACTTCACCTTTATGGGCTCATAGGAGAACACACTAGTGTAATGAATTGAGGGAGACTTGGGAGGACACGTAAACCCTTGACCGAGTCATGAAGTTACATTAGGAGGGAATTTATACCGGGGACCTTAGAGTGTAATGCTATGGTGGGACTTTATGTCTTATTAACTCTTGTGTAGTCATTTACTTCACCATGAGATCCATCATAAGGGGTTTAGATTATTTATTTAGCTACACCTAATTATGGCTCCGTCCAAAGAAGATTAAAACTTGACAAAATGCTACCTTGTTGTTCTAGAAATATCTATGCCATGAAATCCATGTAGCCCTTGGAAACGTTTTCCACACATAAGAAGCACACACTTGAGCTTGTCCTCTTGCTGCATAGAGGATTGGGCTTTCTCTCTCTTTGAGAGCTTTCACTCATCATATTTTATTTTCAGCTTTGCATTCTTTACACCAAAAACCCAAAAACACATGCATCATTTTACTTTGTCTAGTGCATAGATAATAAGAGAAGTGACACTCTTATTTGAGAGGATAAATACTTATACCTTCTACTCCTCGTGGGATCGATACTAATACTTACACAGCGAAGACTTCAACGATCTCCTGCACTTGGGAGTCATCAATTGGCCATAGAACTCTATGACCAAAAGAAAAGGTCACAGATTTTGTGACCAATTTTTTGGTCACTGGCGATCTGGCCACGCCACGTCAAATCCAACGTGGCAAAACAGACGTGGCAAATTTGTGACAAAATGAAATGGTCGTAGATTAGAGTCAGCCCGGTCCGGTTCGGTCATCTACATGGGCCGGGCCCAATAAATCAGCCCATTTAATATATTTTTCCTATTTATTTCAGGCAGCTAGATGGGCCAAGCCCAATAATTCAGCCCTTATATTTTCTGCGCAGTGGCCGTTTTGCAGTCCATTTTTTTTAGCCTTCGCCTTTTTAGTATACATTTCGTTTTGGGGCCTCAGCCTTTTAAGGTCCACTTCTGTTGTGGACCTCAGAGTTTTTACAGCCCATTAACTTTTCAGGCCCTGGCCTTCTCAATAAGTTGATCACACTGGTCAGATTTTTATATCTCACACATTCAAGTATACAAATGACAAAGAACTCAAATCGAACAGAAAGAGAGCATACAAAATTATTGAAATGGTAGCCAAAATTAGCCTATTAGAGTCTTTACATAGTGTTCATACAACCAGATATGTTGACTACTGTACAACATAACTGGCACTAAATTATAACTAGCTACCCGTTACTTTGTCAGGCTTCAGGCTTCCTCAAATTTCTTCGACCTGGAGCCCCTGTAAAAGAGAGGTAATGCCACACTTTAGAGCTTGACAAAAGCACAAATGTTCATTTGGTTGGGCACGAAAGTCATGCTTCAAAAACCATGTAGAACCATAATTATAAGCACAAATACAGCAGCCATGTTAATTCAAGCAAAGGATCTGCTAGCAGAGCATGAAAAACTACACATGGCAGGAATGTTTACAACGTCTAAGTCGGTGACATTTAAGACTAGAAGGTAATGGGGTTCCGACATGCAAGGCACGAACCTTGAGATGTTTCCAACAAGGTAAGGCGTCTGCTTGTTGAGCTTGGCGATGTGACCATAAGCAGCCTCCATCAAGTGAATACCAAACCAGCTCCAGTGGATTGACGGATCTGCGCAAGCAGTAGCGCCAGGCTCAAGGCATTTCGCTGTGATGTTGAAGTTGTAAGCGGCTTTGGCAACTGAAACGGGAGCCCCACAACATGCCCTAGGTAGCTTCTTGGCAAATCCTGAAATGACAAACATAAATGGTTAGGACACTGCATGTGTGCCATTTTCATTAGCAATAAAGCATCTGCATACTAGTATATGTCCAGTAGTTGAGACTGAAACATCGTTCTCTGACTGAAAGATTAGGTTGGCAAAGGCAAGTCCCAACTGCTACAAGGACAACAATGAAATGGTAATTCTAAAGAAGAATCTTGATATGACAAGGACACTTATCAAGAAAATGCACTACCAACCAGTTTCCTTAATAAAAAGGGACACAAGTGTAAAGCATAACAATTGTATGCATCTACATGAAAAAGGATGACCAAACATTAGATTATTGGATTAGGGTCATGCAAGCAACAATATTTTTAGCATCTGAGCACAAATGAAAAAATTATTATAACCTGTTTACTAGCACATGGTCCATAACAGTGTATGTTGTCCACTAAATACAATGTTATTGAGATATCACTAACACTTGCATTCAAAATGGAAAGTAACTCAAGCAAAACTATACTTCAATGGATAGTCAAGTAAGAAAAGAAGAGAATGAGATAGACAAAAGAACAGTCAACCTACTGGAGCGTTGTCAGCGTGGTGAAATCGACGATGTGAATGCAGCGACATTGCCAGAGTTGATGCGCTCCAGCAAAGGAAAGCATATGGGCTCCATCGGGTCCGCGAGAGCACAAGCAAGGTGGGGGGGGGGGGGTCAGTAGGCATGAAAGAAGCTGATGTTGCGGGTCAATATATGTAAAAAAAATCCATAACAGATTCATGTCAACAAAAATTAACATGTGCACATCTTTGTTGAGTGCTTATACAGACATCTATACGTTATGAATTGAACCTACAACATGGTGTCGTTCAACCAATAACCCTACAACAGAATCAGGCAAATAGGACTATGAACACTAAGGAGATAGCATCCGGATCGCAATCACAACCTACACAAGAACAAACGGCACCGATGCGTTATGGGGAGGACGAAAGGGGGGAGGGACTCACCGTGGAAGAGGTGGAGCTTCATGCCACCACCGCGGTAACCAAGGTCAGAGACGCCGGATCCGTGCAAGTTCTGCCCAAAGTTTGAGTCCGGGGGGTGCCTGCAGAGAGAAAAAGAGATACTGAGAGAGAAACCGAGACGAAGTTCGGAGGGGGGGAGAGAAATAGATAAGACTCGGCCAGATCCGGTGATCCCACGGACAGATCTGGCGACCCCGAAGCCACATCCAGCGACCCCGACACCTCACCCAGCGGCCCCGTCCATCTCGACCGCGAGCTCAAGGACCCCGGCTCACACGACGACAAGATCGCTTGCACCGGAGAGGCGACTCTTTGTTTTGAGACATTATGGCTTTGGGGGTGGGAACGCAGGTGGTCGGAGAAGGCGGCGGCGTCGACCTTGTCGTGGAGGGGCTAGGGCTCCCGCACGGCGGAGGACGGAGGTGGCCGGTGATGATCTGGTGGCGGCGCTGTGGTGCTCGCCAGCGGCGAGATCGAGCCGGCCGGGAGCAGGTGTGCGCGCAGAGAGAAGAACGAGAGATTGCGAGAGGGAGAGGCGGCGCTCGAGGAAGGAATGGAGGGATGGGGTCTCGGTCGGGTTGGGATTAGGGTTTGGCGTTGCCTCCAAGTCCAAGAAAAGTTCTGCGGCGTTTCGAGAGGAGCTCCACCGTTGGAAGGGTGGGTGATGGACGGCTCAGATCGCGTCCAACGGGTGATCCGCGTGGTAGCAGTTCCTCACGTTTCATTGGCCGGCTGTCGTACACTTGAATCTCCAAATTTTGAACGCAAATCTCCAAATTTTAAACGGCTTCCTGTCGATCCAGCTGGAAACAGCTAGATTTTGAATAGATTTCGTAACTAGGTCACATATGTTGACGCTACACGGAGGTTTTCCATTATTTTGATTTTTTTTTAATTTCGTGTGCTCATTTAAAAATCTAGTCGAATTCATGGCTGTGACCGTTTGTGTTTAGTGGTTGAATCATGTGAGTATTTTGGCGTATCTCTGATGAAATGGATACTTGTGAACCTAAAAATGAAATTTAGGAAAAATACCGGGCAAGCTATGTGGTGATTGCAGTTCAAAATGTAGCGGTTTTCAGATGAATCGGCAGGGTACCGTTTAAATGGGCATAAATAGGTAAATAGCCCGGAAATGCATGTCTTTGGGTGAATGTACATAGAATGATGTCTACTTTGTGACAAACATGTATCGGTGCCATTTTGGACGACACTCTCGGTGGCCGCTTCATAAAAAGCGCTATTTTAAGCACTTGAAAAATGAAAAGTGGTTTTTTTTTAAATATGTCAAAAACTTTGTTCGGCAACATTGTTTGCCATCCCATAATGAATACATGTGCCAAATTGAGTCACAGTTGGACAAACTATGTCATGAAAGTGGCCAAAACATTACTCCTTTGTCTTGAAAGTTACGAATGTTCGTTCGTGATAGTAAATTTTTTAGAACATTTTTTCTATAAAACTTTCTTATTACAAGTTTAATTTTTTTTCTCGTAACTAGATCACATATGTTAACGCTACACGGAGATTTTCCATTATTTTGATTTTTTTTTAATTTCGTGTGCTCATTTGAAAATCTAGTCGAATTCGTGGCCGTGACCGTTTGTGTCTAGTGGTTGAATCATGTGAATATTTTGGCGTATCTCTGATGAAATGGATACTTGTGAACCTAAAAATGAAATTTAGAAAAAATGACGGGCAAGCTATGTGGTGGTTGCAGTTCAAAATGTAGCGGTTTTCAGCTGAATCGGCAGGGTACCGTTTAAATGGGCATAAATAGGTAAATAGCTCGGAAATGCATGTTTTTTTGTGAATGTATATAGAATGATGTCTACTTTGTGACAAACATGTATCGGTGCTATTTTGGACGACACTCTCGGTGGCCGCTTCATAAAAAGCGCTATTTTAAGCACTTGAAAAATGAAAACTGGTTTTTTTTGTGAAACATGTCGAAAACTTTGTTCGGCAACATTGTTTGCCATCCCATAATGAATACATGTGCCAAATTGGGGCACATTTGGACAAACCATGTCATAAAAGTGGCCAAAATATTGTTCCTTTTTCTTGAAAGTTATGAATGTTCGTTCGTGATAGCAATTTTTTAGAACAATTTTTCTATAAAACTTTCTTATTGCAAGTTTATATTTTTTTCTCGTAACTAGGTCACATATGTTGACGCTACATGGAGGATTTCCATTATTTTGAACTTTTTTAATTTCGTGTGCTCTTTTGAAAATCTAGTCGAATTCGTGGCCGTGGCCGTTTGTGTCTAGTGGTTGAATCATGTGAATATTTTGGCGTATCTCTGATGAAATGGATACTTGTGAACCTAAAAATGAAATTTATGAAAAATAACGGGCAAGCTATGTGGTGGTTGCAGTTCAAAATGTAGCGGTTTTCAGCACTTGAAAAATGAAAAGTGTTTTTTTTTCGGTGACACAATGCGAAGGTTTTCCATTATTTTGATTTTTTCTTGTACGCCGTTTTGACCGTATTTTGAAACTAGCATACAAAATTCAGAAAAACTGAAAAGGATGAAAATCCTTCGCATTGTGTCATTATATGTGACCTGGTACCTAGGAAAAATAAGAAACTTGGAATACGGCAAACATATTTGAAAAGTGTTCTCATAAATGAGCTATCATGTACGAACATTCATGACATTCAGTTGGAAACCTTTCCATCCACCTCTCATCAAAAAGACAAACCTTTGCCGATCCAGTGGGGAACGGGTTAAATTTAAACTACAGGTAACTCGTAGTTTGCTCGATTGTTTTTGTAAAAATAAGATTTGGGTAAACAAGTACCTATTTCAACTGAGATATAACAATAATTTCTCAAGATTCAACCCATACCTACGAACGGTCATGTCCGCCATTTTGACCGTATTTTGAAACCGCCATACAAAATTCAATAGATAAGCTCAGGATATTTTGTATTTTATTTTTACTAAAAACATGCCTTGATAGTCTATAATTACAGAGGACATATCTAAAAAAGAATTAAAATTATTTGGTTTAAATTGGAGTTCAAAATCAAAAGATATTAAACAAAACAGAAAAGAATAAATTTAAATTATTATTCTCTCAAGGCCCATTACGTACAGGAAAAAAAAGCTGTGGCCTCTTCCCTTCAAGGCCCAAGTCCTGCCGTGGGCATACATTAAGTAGGCCCGAGTTGCCTAGCCTTCACAAAGCGGCCGTTGGCCCGTGGTTAGCTCCTCTTGAGGGAAAGAGGAGGTCTTGAGTTCGAGCTCCGTAGGAGCACTTTTTGCTGGGATTTATACGCGAATGTGAGTTCTCCTGTTTGTCAGCCGAGGTTGGGTGGGGTCCCATGTGTCATGCGTTGTGGGGCGTGGGGCATGGAGTGGTTGGGCGGGTCCCGCCTGTCATGCTGGGCGAGGCGGATCCCATATGTCATGCGGTGTGGGGTGGGTCCCATGTGTCATGCGGTGGGGCGTGGGGCAGGACCCACGTGTCATTGCATGATGGGGCGGGTCCCACCTGTCATGCGTGGTGGGGTGGGTCCCACGTGCCATGCCTAGTGGGTCGTGTCCCACGTGTCATTCTAGGTTGGGGCGGGACCCACTTGTCATGCGGGTTGGGGGATCCCACCAAATGCCACATAGGCAGTGACACGTAGGCGAGAGGCAGTGACATGTAAGCGAGAGGCAGTGACACGTAGGCGAGTTTCCTTTGGTGTCAGCCAAGTCATACCAATACATAACTATGACCAGTTAAATTGGTCATAATAATCTACGATTAATGTCATAGAGTATCATAGAGTAGTGTTGTTAGATTTTATGACCAATTGGTATCTATGAATTATGACCTTTATAGCATAAAAGGTCATACTTTTTCAGGGTTTGGTCCCTCTCGAGTAGGCTATGACCAATAAGTTTAAAATGGTCATAGATCTATGACCAATATTTTGAGGGTCACTATAAAAGGTCGTAGAGTAGCATATTTCTTGTAGTGATGGATATAAGTTAGAATCTATCCGGATAGATGACGAAATAGAAGGTGCAAAAGTAGGGTCGAAGAATTAGATGACAAAACACACACTTTGTACTTCCATGCCAATTTCGCTTAACAAGGTTACCCTTTGTTAAATGACACCCCTACAAATATACCAAGTAATTACTTTTAGTCCTACTGGAATCTTCATTTGCCATATCTTTTTATTATTATCGACTGGTACATCGGAGTGGACTAACGCCCTATACATGGAATCTATCGAGAATTTTCCATTCCCTCATAAATTCCAACGAAACTCATCAGAACCTTGTGTAGTTGAGCTGAAGTCAACAGTGTCAGCAAGGCGTTCCAAGACGTTAGTCTTGGCCCGATTAGATCTCGCCTGAACATCACATTGGGAGGTGAAGACTGCATAATCGTGGCTATGGTATCTCCCTTGTGACAAACAATATTGTATAGGCCGAGTACTGATCCCGGAGGGTGGTATTACCTAACCATTTTTCCTCACAGAATCTAATCTCCGATCCATCTCTGATTTTAAATACCTCGAAGCAAAAGAAATGTTTCTTTGGCGCCACCAGACCTGTCCAAAAGTGAGAATCACCATGTTTCCAATATACCTGTGTACCGCCTTCATGCCAATGTATTTTGTTTTGAGTAGCGTTTGCCATACCCAAACTTCGGTTATTAGCTTGAAAAGACACTTACCGAGGAGAGCTAGATTCTTAACATGTAATTCATGAATGCCCAGTCCTCCTTGGTCTTTAGGGCTGCAAAGAAACTCCATTTAGCCAGTCGATATTTCCTTTTCTCACCATCATCTTGCCAAAAGAATCTTAATCGAAAGTAATCCAATATATGTAAGACCCCTTTTAGTAGGTGAAAGAAAGATATCATATATAGTATCATATTTGTTAGTACCGAATTAATGAGAACCAACCTCCAACCAAGAGATACTAATTTTCCTTTCCAACTAGACAACCTTGGTTGAAGATGTTCCTCGAAGTGTCTCCATTCCACATTAGTCAGTTTCCTATAATGTATTGGAATGCCCAAATACATAATAGGAAATTGACCTTGCTCACAACCGAAAATTTCGGCATATTGATCAGCTGCGTTATGGCATCGCCGAAGCAAAACAACTCACTCTTGTGGAAATTAATCTTGAACCCGGATAATTGCTCGAATGCTGATAATATTAATTTCAGATTCGTTGCTTTATCTTTTTTTTAAAATGGAGGTTGAAACCCTAGGGCTCTGCATTAAGAAGATGAACACAACCCTTTTAGTTGGTATTCAACAAATCCTTACAAGAGGATGCATCCACCAAGTAGCGTTGAAATATAATTCCTAGCCCTTCCCATCAGTTAGGACTTTTGGGATAATTGGCTAGTGCATCAAATTCAATATGGTATCAGAGCCCGGAGGTCTCATGTTCAAGCCCCGACTAATGCGTTATTTGATATAAAAATAGTTACGCCCTCCCTGCTACTCAACGTCTAGGGTCTTACCGATTGTGTAGCCTAGACGTGAGGGGGAGTGTTAAAATATAAAGCCTAGACCTTTCCAACAGTTCGGACTTTTGGGATAATTGGCTAGTGCATATATTCAATAAGTAGAAGACACCAAACCAGACAACATTTGTTGCTTCAACTGAAAATTCAATGATGAGGGTTGATACGTCTGAAACGTATCTGTATTTCTTGATGTTCCAAGTTGATAGTATACCCATCCTTACATGTTTTATATACACTTCATAGCATTTTTATACATTTTCGGTGACTAAACTATTAACAAGATGCAACAGTGCCAATTCATGTTTTCTGCTGTTTTTGTATTCCAGAAAAGATGTTAAGGAAATATTCTCGGAATTGGACAAAAATCAACGTGCCCCAGTATTTCACTGAACGTGCCCCAGTATTTCACTGACACGACCACGGAGTCCAAAGGGGAGACAGAGGCGAGCCACGAGGCGGCCACGCCTGAGCTGTGCGAGGCCCACGTGCCAGGCGTGGGCCCCATGGGTGCCCTTCGACTACGCCCTTTCGCCTATATATTTCTCCCGTCCAGAAAACCCTAAATACCCGAGCCATATTCCACGAAAAGTCCCAGAGCCGCCGACGTCGTCAACCCTAGCTCGGCAGGGTTCTGAAGCTCTTCCCGGCACCCTGCCGGAGAGGGGAATCATCACCGGAGGGTTCTACATCGCCATGCCTGCCTCCGGAGTGATGCGTGAGTAATTCATCCTTGGACTACGGGTCCATAGCAGTAGCTAGATGGTTGTCTCTCCACTCTGTGCTATCATGTTTCGATCTTCTGAGCTGCGCCTATCATGATCAAGATCATCTTATTGTAATACTACATGTTGTGTTTGCTGGGATCCGATGAATATTGATACTATGATCAAGTTGATTATCAATCTATCTTTATATGTTATTTATGATCTTGCATGCTCTCCGTTACTAGTAGATGATTTAACCAAGTAGATGCTTGTAACTCCAAGAGGGAGTATTTATGGTAGATAGTGGGTTTATGCCTCCAGTAATCTGGGTGTGTCGTGTACGGTAAAATGGACACCGGGGATGGCAAGCACACCCTGTTTGTTCGGTAGAAGGGCGCGAGGTGCTTGGAAGTCAGTTCCCAGAGACGAGCACGAACACACAAGATTTTACCCAGGTTTAGGCCGCGTCGCCGCGTAAAGCCCTACGCCCTGCTTGTCTGGCTTGATTGATGGTGAGTAGTGATGTAAAATGTGCTGCCGCAACGTTCTTGTCTACACTTGGGAACTTTCCGAGTTCCACCTCGGGAAGGTCTCCTAGGTGGATGCGTCGAGCCCCCGAGCTAGGTATCTGAACTGAGAAGAACTTCTGGCTATGGTGTGTCCTCCTTTTTCCTCAACCTTGGGCCTCCTTTTATATTGTAAGGGCACACAACAAGTGGTCGCGCTGGAAGACTTCCACCGGGGCAAGGCACGCGTCGTGCCACAACTCCAAGTGGCAACTCCCTGCCATTGTCGTGGCGTCGTCCGAGCCGCTCCGTCTTCAATGCCGCTGCTTCCGCCGGGACCGAGGCGACGACCAGTCCAGTCTTGTCCACGGCCCGATGATACCCGTAGAAGTGATAGCCTTCAGTAGCTACCTAAAATGAATAGTATACGGGTTAGGTTGAGACTCCAAGTGTAGATTGTGTAGTAAGTGGAAGACGTGTTTTCCCCATGAGGGTGACTCGAGGGTTTAATATCGAACTCTTGGGGAATCAGTAGTGAAAGATTATCTTCCTTATCCTTCTTTTGGTTACCTACAAAACAAAGTTAAATGTTTTGGTCCTCAACCTCACCTGTGGTTGTCAAGCAGAAGGTGTAAGAATGATATCAAGATAAATATGCAATGCAAACAAGAAAGAAATACATAATGATGATGGTGGCAATGATAGATGATATTTTTGGGTTTTTGATGGTGTATGCAAGATGAAAAGTGTTTTTTTTATTTTCGGATTTATGAATTTCAGAAAATGGCAAAGTGGCAAAAGTGGTTGGAAAGGTGTTTCTTATGATTAAAAAGTGACCGGAGTTCATGGTTTCACAAATGCACTCTCTCTTTTAATGGTGTAGCAGACAAGTGGAAAATAGAGTTGACATATGAGATTGCAACAAAAAGTCTAATGACAAGTTACTAATTATATGGGCATCACGTCCTAACATAGAGACCTTTTGATTATTAGTCTCACTTATACACCACCAAGATGCGAACTAAATCATAACACCTCAGTAATTAAGATGACTCAGAGTATAGCTTTATGTTTCATGACATGAAGTGAAAATAAGAACATGCTGGATCTAGTCACAGGAAGAGGCATGGTCACCCTCAACCCTTGCAGCATGGTATTTTTGTTTATCCCTAGTGAGGCAACAAAGTAAGATAAAACACCCAAGTGGATCACGATATTTTAGTTGTCAGCTTACCGCACTCACCACCCCCCGTTACTCCAACTAATGCACACATCACCCCTCACACGCTCTAATAAACATGCTTGATCAAAACAAGTAGATAAGAACGGGGTACATAATATGCATCTATACTCATAACTGAAACAAACATTTGCAATCTCAACATATATTAACTCACAAAAAGATCCACCACATAGGTATTACAAATATGACCGTAATCATGTTCAGCAGCTCATACGATACTAATTAGTGAAGCTCAAAGAGAGGAGAGATACATAAGTTACTTCCACAAACCCATAATCCAGAGGTGGACTACTCCCGCTTCATCATGGAGACGGTGGAGATGTCGATGGATAAGAAGGAGACCACGCCGGCAGCGCCCCACCGGAGTTTTCCCCCTCCAATCTGCAGATCCAGATCTCTATTTTCATGTTTCTGTCTCGTGGTGCCGCTTTTGTCAAAGAACGGGGGGGGGGGGGGGGGGGGGACCTTTTTTATAGGCGTTTTTAGGTCAAGACGATGTCGGTGGAGCAAGATCGATGGCAACGGAGCCACGAGGGCCAAAAGAGGGGGCCCCACACGGCCAGGTACAGTGGCCGCATGGGCTACCCTCTTTTGGGCATCGGGCCTCCGCTTGCTTGCTTCATTCGCTCCCAAGTCTTCTTCCTTCCAAAAAATAACGCTCCTAAATTGGCAGGTGATTTGGACGACGTTTGGGTCACTGAAACTTAAAAGGAAAGAAATAGGGTTTTCTGCCTGCGCAGAGTTAATTCCATAAAAATAGGAAACAAATATTTTATTTCCAAAAATCATGATATACAGTGATATAACCTTTATATGTTGTAAATATGATTGGAATATAAGTAATATAGTGCAAAGTTCATGTATGCATTTTACATGCATCACCCGAGCATCGCGCTGAGCCCTGCGCATGTTCGGACTGAACGGCGTGTTGGGTCTTGTCGATGTCTCGCTTTTGCCGGGCAGGAGGCATACGATGTCTTGTCTCTGGCGCCTGCTGTGCTTCCTTCCCTGCGAAGCTATCCTTTCCAGGGGCGACGCAGGAATCTTTCGTCACGTCTATGGTCCCTGCCCCTCGGGCAGGGTGGCTCTCGGGCCCAACATCTGCCCTTCCCCGGGGGCTCCTCTCGGGGCTCTCCTCTTATGGCGGATGTGTTCAGGCGGTGACAGCATGGGTTCCCCCCCGGGGGCGTGCTACCGGCGCTCGGGGGTACCCCTTTCCTCGAACATCGACAGTAGCCCCCGGGTGTCCCTGGACGGCCGTTGGCCGGGCCGCCCGGGGGCCGGGCCCCCCGGGGGCGCCCATCACGTGCGCGCTCGGGTCGGTCAAACTTGGCAACCGCCATGATGTCTTCCGTGACGATATGCGCCCGAGTGGGGGCGCCTCGGTCCTTGCGAAAGCTGTAACTGCGACACGGTTACTGATGCGGTCCCCACACTCGTCCTGGTGTCAAGGAGCGGTTTTAATGCGGGGCGGGAGGGGAACCGCCCAGGCGCATCGCCTCCCCAAGTTGAATTCTTTATTTGTTCCCGAGCCAAAACTAATTTTGTATTTGACCGGAGACCCAAGACTATTAGTACGTACTAGCCAAAGCTGCGCTGACCTTCGGTTAAAGGCTCAGAACAAGCAAATAACACACACTCTCCCATTCTCCCTCTCTCTTAAATAGAGTAGCGCACAGCGTTTTTTTTGTCCTCGTCACGCTCACGCACAAGAGAATCGGGAGTAGCAAGCTGCAAATCATGGCCGCCACAATGAGGTAAACCGGCCGGCTCCTCTCCTTGTTGTCATTACTTCTTACAAGCATCAATTTCTCACCTGTGTTAGTGAAGAGGCGCTAATCGGTACAATCTTGTCAATGATGTTGCTAGCTTGATACTTAGTTCATTACGGTAGTTAATTAGTGTTCATCTATCACATGTTGTTGCTTAATTATTCTCAGCCCCGCCGACGTTTCACTGGAGAATTTCAATACGTCCATGAGAGGGCAGATGCTGCGGGTGAATGTTCTCCTTATGGGGAACGCCATCCTGATGGGAGTCATGGTCTGGATGGGTGCCTATGGTCATCGGTACCGCCACCATCCGGTGACCCGCTACTTCTTCATCGGCGCTACCACACTGTTCTTGCCCATCGTCTCCTACATCATCTCAAACGCGGGAAGCAAGTTGACCATCACCACAAGTGAAGTCATAGCCTCAGCAGTCTGCACTACAGTAGTTCACAAGAGGATGGTCTTGTTATGGGCTGCCTTTGTTCAGATTATTGGCATCAACACCAGCGCCATAGTTGCTGCGGATAAGAGAGAAGCAGGTCGAAGCATCGTCCCACCAGCTGGTCTACTTGTGCAAGCGGTATGGACTACTTACCTTGCAGCCAACGTTTACACAGAGGTTGGGCAAAGGGAGAAGTTTTATGAGATTGTTCTCATGATTTTAACCCCTTTTCTTCTCATCTTCGCCAAAATATTCTTCAAATGTTATGCCTGGTACAGTGCCAAGCAATCATTTTCATTTGGACGCAATCCTCGCCTTATTGTTGGAAACATGATGGAGCAGCTACCAGTTGATGATAGGCAGCATGCCGCAGATCAGCAACATGTACCTCCTCCACTTATAGTCTCAAGGGAGGACACTATGGTGGTAGGAAAGCATCCTCATGGTTACATGATCATGCCTAGTAGTATCAGCAACAGAAGCAACATTAGTGGTAATAACCAGAGAGGCTGCCTAGTGACAGTCGACAAAGTTTGGGAGTTGGATAACATGCTTCTCAAGTCAGCAGCGCAGCTCAAAGATGTATGTTTCTCATTTGCACTGTTCAAGATGCTGAGGTGCCGCTTTGCAAGATATAGTGTCGCTGAAGCTGCTGGATTTATGAGGGCCCGCGACTTTCTATGGAAGATGCTGCTCGAGGACAGTGATGGCACCAGGACACTGGGGGTGATTGCAACCGAGCTTTCTTTTCTTCATGATTACTACTATTCGTCCCTTCCCATCACCTACTCCAAGGATTGGCTGCCCATCTCGAGCATATTTATTTCTCTCTTGAGCATTGGTTCCTGCTTAAGTGTTTTGGTTATCGTAATGCGGGCTCAACCAATGTTTGTATATAGATATAGCGGGCAAATACACTGTTTCGTCATGGACGGCAGTCCATCTGGCCGACATTTGGTCCATTTCGGAAACATGTTATTTGACTTAGTGCCAATGCTTTTAGTTGTTGCACTAGCCTTGCTTTCTGAAGTGAGGGAGATTGCATCCTATGTCTTCTCCGACTGGACTAAAGTAGCCCTGATGTGCCGCTACGTTTCTTGGCGTGAATATCCAAAACTGCGGAAGTGGATTGTCCTACTGATGCGGTGTAGATGCAAGCTGGTGAGGCCTTGGAAGGATGATATGTACCAGTGCTCAATCATAGTGCTCCATCCAAGGAAATTCAGGCCAGTGGCCCTTCTTAGGCGTGTCATTCCCCTGCCCGAGCCAAAGAAGAGGGTCAAGGTACCCAGAGAAGTGAAGGCTGCCATTGTGAACACACTGAGAAGCAGAAGCAGCAGTAGGGGAGATGACCTCAGGAATGGCAAGATGTCTTGGCAACAACTGGGCATACAAGTTGGTGACAGCTTCCTGCGAGCACACGACACCCATGGTACATCTCACACCTTGCTTGCTTGGCACATTGCTACGATCATCTTCGAGGCAAGGAACCCGCCACCCTCGGCGGCTTCTTCTTCTTCTTCTTCTTCTGCGAGTGTCGCCACCCACCTGTCACGCTATTGCGCCTACTTGGTGGCGTACTCTCCCGAGCTGCTCCCCGACGATGATGCATGGACCAAGAGCCTGTACAAGGCCGCCAAGAAAGATGCCGAGAGTGCCCTCTGCCACACCGTGGCGAAGCTGGAGTACCCGCAGCTGGTGGAGCTACTGCTGAGCGCCCCTGCAGGATCCAAGCACGAGGTGCTACAGGAGGGCGCGAGGCTGGGCAAGCAGCTAGTGGAGGAGCTGATGAAGAATGCAGATCAGGAGGCACCGTGGAAGGCCCTGGCCGGTTTCTGGTGCGAGATGATCCTCCACATGGCTCATTCGGATAAGCTGGATTGCCATGCGGTGGCCGTCGCCCGGGGTGGTGAGCTCATAACGCTCCTCTGGGCGCTGCTCACCCAGGTCAGTATTCCAGAGATGGGTGCTTCTCCTGATTTCGTGTAATTCAACGTTTCATTATATTGGGGCAGTGTACGTTGTTTCATTTTCTACAGATGCGTGGCACTACTTTTGTTTCAAGTTTAGATTCTGCCGGCCCTTCATATAGTGATTTATTAATTGAATAATGGATTTTTCTTGGTAAGGATAGGTTATGTATGCAACTTTCTTGATTACTACACAGAGAATTCATGCTTGAATCCATCTATTTTTGACAGAACTCGCAGGTACTCTGTCCTTTGCAGAGATTTTACTCGGACACATGACTCAAATTTTCTTTGTTAAGTTTGTCACTCTTTCATTTTTTCAGATAGTTTGTTTTATTACGAAAAGTCAGTTTGTAGCCCGGGCTATGTGTAGCCCATATTTTTTTTTTTTCGAATTAACAATTTAAAATTTCTAAAAATGTGACTGACACTTAAGAAAAAATCAGTCAACTGAAACTTAGCAGCATCGCATCCCCGTTAGCTACCTGATCTCCAAATTGAATCTGAAGATTCATCATACTCTGCATGTTAAGGCAAGTTTATATGAAAACTGCAACATATTCGAAAAGATGAATCGAAGAGATCAAGATGAGCACATCACTTCCCGGTGAGCTATTGACAACTACGTACACTCGGTCAAACAAATCTTTTTCTCGGCACGTGCAGTCGGTCAAACGAGAGCAACTTGACACATATATAAATACTAGTATATGATAGTAATAAAGGTCATAGAAATCGATGCAAACATTTATATATGTCAATCAAACTTATATCGCATCCCAATGACCTATCAACAATATGTCAACTATTTAACAAATATACTGAGTATTTTTTACCAAGTGGATATGATGCAAATTCAAATATGGTGGTACAACAACTTAGGTTCTATATGGACACTCTCAATTCCATTCAGATAATTACAAAATGGGACCACACATGAAAAAAAAAAAAGCAATATATGTTGCTTTCGAGTCTCAAGACAGTTTGAAGCAATATTTACGATATCTTTCTATTTTATGGAGACAAATTCAGCAATTGATCAGACCAGAGAAAAGCTTATAAAGTATAACATAATGTTAAATGAAAAACTTGAGAGCAACGACGATAAAGCAGTGTTGAATAGCCCGTAGTGGTCTCTTTCCAGTTATGTATGATAACATGTATTTTAGTTTAGTGCCCTCCACGAGTCATGTACTACCAGTTGACATGGGAAGTTTCCTGAGTGAATAAACAGGTTTAGGGCTTCGGTAGGGTCAAAGCCTCTACCTCATCTCTTTATATACTTGGCAGGATTACAATACATGTATACAATACGTACATAGTACAAGACCGTTCTAATACTCCCCCTCAATCTAAACTAGTACACACAAGATTTAGATTGGTCTTAAAACGGTCAAGCATCTCCCGTTTAGCTGGTTTAGTAAATACATCAGCCACCTGATTATCAGAAGAGATGAACCGAACCTCAAGAAAGCCAGCGGCTACTCGTTCTCACACAAAATGGAAGTCGATCTCAATGTGCTTAGTCCGAGCATGGAAAACCGGATTTGCCGAGAGGTAAGTCGCCCCTAGGTTGTCGCACCATAAAACAGGAGTACGCTGGTGAGAAACTCCAAGTTCAGAAAGAAAGGATCCAATCAACATAGATTCAGCAGCTCCATTCGCAAGCGCCTTATACTCTGCCTCGGTACTCGACCTCGAGACATTTGGCTGCTTCTTCGAACTCCATGATACAAAGTTCGGACCAACAAATATCGCAAAGCCTCCCGTGGACCGACGATCATCAACACATCCAGCCCGATCCGCGTCAGTAAATATGCTAATGCCTAGAGAAGAAGACTTACAGATATGCAAACCAGTGTCTACCGTTCCCTTCACATATCTCCGGATACGCTTGCTTCCCAATGCACCTCTGTAGGCCGAGAGAGGAACTAGCACACTTTGTTTACCGCAAAAGAGATATCTGGACGTGTAAGCGTCAAGTACTGTAGACCACCAACAATACTGCGGTACCGGAAACAATCTTCGGTACCTAAGGGTGATCCAGTATCTTGTGCAAGGGGCTCCGTAGGCGACAATGGAGTAGAGGTGGACTTGCAATTCTCCATGTTAACTCTGTGCAGATCAAGAGCATACTTGCGCTGAGTTAACGTCATGCCCCCAGAATTGTAAGACGCTTCGAGGCCAAGAAAATACTCCAAAACTCCAAGATCCTTAATTGTTAACGTGTTCGTAAGAGAGCGTACCAGGCGCTCAACAACCGCAGGTAGAGCCGGCAATGACAATATCGTCCACATATACCAACATGTAGATATGCACGTCACCCCGATGATAAACGAAAAGAGACGCGTCGGCCTTGGAAGAAATAAAACCAAGCTGAAGCAGAAGAGCACTCAAGCGGGCATACCAGGCGTGGGGTGACTGCTTCAGACCATAGATAGCACGCTGCAACTTACTGACATGGGAAGGATACTTAGCATCTTCAAAACCAGGGGGTTGTTGCATGTAAACATCCTCAGACAAGAACCCATGAAGAAAGACATTACTAACATCGATCTGGCGAAGAGTCCAGCCACGTGACACAGCAAGCGAGAGGACCAAACGAACAGTTGCAGGCTTGACAACTGGACTGAAAGTGTCACCATATTCAATACCTTGCTGCTGAGTGAAACCGCGGGCAACAAAACGGGCTTTGTGCTTCTGAGTAGAACCGTCAGGACGATCCGTCAGGACGATGTTTATTCTTGAAATCCTATTTGCTGCCAACAAAATTGACACCAGGCGGATGGGGATCCAACAGTCAGGTTTTGTCTGACGGAGAGCAGAAAATTCATTGGACATCGCAGCACGCCAGGTAGATTCTCGAAGAGCATCGTGATGAGACACCGGGGCGGCGAAAAATGCACGCCGTTGCGGGTCATACCGCACAGTCCCATCTGTGTACTTCTTCTCACGGCGGATGCGTCGCGGAGCGACAACATTGTTGGATAATTAGGCACAATTTCCATGATTAATTCCAGAATAATAAACATGATCGCTACAGCTACTAACATGTTAAACTCAAAAATACTAGACGTATTAATTAACATGAACATCAGCATGACATCTACGAACACAGCCATCGGAACGTGACGAACGTACCGAACGATTGTAGATGAAATAGTCGTTGGAGCAGCGGTGGCAGCAGCTTGAGCGGCGACGGTAGCAGCTCGAAGAAGACGACGTTGAAGACGAGTCGCTCGCGGACCCGGAGATCGTCCAGGAAGTCGAGCCGTGATGAAGAACTTGGAAGCAGTCGCGCGGAGCGCTTCCCAAAAACCTTATTCGCCCTCTCCCGTACAGGATCACAAGGACGAGCGGTTCCGGAGACCTGCTGTCCCGTTCGCCGGTGCACGCCGGCGCACGGGATGGAGTAGACTACGATGGCGGCGGCAAGGTACGAGATTGGCAAAACCTAGATTGGTTCGAGAGTGACGGCGCACGCAGTGCACGGCAATATATAGTGCGGTTCGGGAAACCCTAACACGTACACCGTGGGCCAAGTCCACGTTGCGCACGTTTTGGGTCGGTTACAGTAGCCCACGATCCGGGAGCGACCTGAACTGACTAACTGTGACGCGTCCGTCCAAACCATTTTTCCCGGACTGCAAAAATAAAGCTCGGCTCGGCGAGATTCCCGCAACCCGCGGCGCGGTGCGTCGTGACGAGACGGGCGGGCGGTGCGATGCGTGCGAGCGGCGGCGGAGGAGGAGGAGCGCGCGGGAGAGAGCCTTCTGTTCTCACAAGCAGACCAAGTAGCACAACACTCGACTATATAAGTTGGTGCAACTATCCTCCCACTAGCAATGTGGGACTAAACTTTAGCTCCCACTCCACTCCCATGTGTGCTGCCACAAAAATGGGATTTGAGATTTTTCTGAAATTGCTTATATGGGCTGCCCATAAATGGGCCCATATTCTAACAAACATCATATGGCGCTGCATGCGGGGCAGCGGACGAGGATGCAGGACGACTTCCGCAGTCAAAGATGTCGCGGCCGGGAACAATTCCCTTGCAGGAGGCAACATGGACTGCTGGGGCGCATCCGGCGACGAGCCTTCGTTGGTCATTGGTAGCGAAGATTGATTTCCTGGTGTAGACGCAACAGGAGATCAAGACGGGCGGCCTGGCGTAGGCTCGAGAGGATTGCTAGCTGTTGAGCGCGCGTCTGCTCGCGCGATTCACACACGGACGGACCGTCACGGACGACGCGCAGCGCGTGCGTGGCCATGTGGGTGGGTCCCACCCAAGCCCACCTCCTTCCTTTCTTCCTCTCCACCCACGTGCTCATCTTTCTCTCCTCCTCTTCCTCCCGTACCCAATCCTCAACAATCCTCCACCGATTAGAACGGGCCAGGCTGAGCCGGAGCTGCCGGAGACGCGGCTGGCCACGGCGGAGGTGGCTCCGGCGAGGAGCAAACTTCGGTGGGAGGGTGCAGCTCGGGGGGGATCGAAGGAAGCCACTGCCGCATCTTCTTCTCCGGCGAGTCGACGGCCAGGCTGAGCCGGAGACGCCGGAGCCGTGGCTTGCCAGGCGGAGGCGACGACGGCGAGGAGCAAACTTCGGTGGGGGGGGGGGTGCAGGTCGGGGGTGGGGAAAACCGAAGGGAAGCCGGCCGCCGCATCTTATTCTCCGGTGAGTCGACGGCCAGGCCGAGCCGGAGTCGCCGGAGCCGCGGCTGGCCGCGGCGGAGGCAGCGACGGCGAGGAGGAAACTTAGGTGGGGAGGTAGGTCGGGGCTTCTCTT